>CM066622.1:1207500-2407500 GCA_033884665.1 Argynnis bischoffii washingtonia
TCTATTACAATAAGATTTTCCAAAAAATACTTATTTAATGTACAGATTCGGCTCAGTTAGAATTTTATTACATGTACAGATAATAACCTTAAGGTCTCGTAATTTTATTAAAAATGCAGGGAGTATGACGTAAGAATTGTTCATTTTTTTTAAATTAATACAAATCGGACATTTTAAATTGATAAGTTATTATTCTTATATATATCACAGATATATGTATATATAAAAAGCTATTAAATCTTAGTAGCAACTGACACCTTGGAATTTGGCGGATCCTTGGGCTTCATAAAGTAAAATCGACATTCCTGCAACTTAATTTCG
The DNA here is from genome assembly GCA_033884665.1 of Argynnis bischoffii washingtonia. Classification (NCBI taxonomy): domain Eukaryota; kingdom Metazoa; phylum Arthropoda; class Insecta; order Lepidoptera; family Nymphalidae; genus Argynnis; species Argynnis bischoffii. The sequence goes on from CM066622.1 coordinate 1,207,822, forward strand.
TCGTGTTATATTCCCATCGTATTAAAAATAGATTGTGCACCTTTATGAAAACATTTGTAAACTAAAAAAAGTACTAGTAAAACTACGCGCAGATTTCTTCTCTGAATTATATATTTGCTACGAATGAAAATTTTGTAAGGATTTCATTAATATTCGCAGTTAGCTTGCTGGAGTAGCATTGCTTACTGATAAGGTTATTATGAATTCGATTTTCAGGCAAAAAAACTACTGTGTGTAGATGTTTATTCTAAGGGCTATGAAAATTGTACAGTGGGGATCGAAAGAAGATGGGCTCTGTAAAAATTTGCTGACACAGACATACATACCTATTGTAAGCATAAATATGTATAATTTTTATTGTATATTAAAAATTAATTGATAGCCATTACATATATTACGTTTTGATAACTGATTCTAAAATAACATAACAAGAAAAAAAAAATAAGTTTTTTTTTAATTGGAACAAAATAATAATTCTTCTATATAGCTGCAAACGTCATAACCACAATCCACATACAAACCAAAAAAATATCTCTTTACATTTGGTATACGTTTAAATTTAGTCTGCCTCTAAATATATCTTTAACACTGTAAACACATATGTTTTACTTAAAATACAATAAAGTAAAGGTTTCCATAAAATGATTTTTTTTAAAATAACGTTGAACCTTTAATTTTTGTTACAATAGAACCATGAAATTGAACAAGCCCGAATACCGAGTTATCTCCGTTAGATCTTTGTGTAGCGCGGTCACTAAAAAACCACAAATATGCAGAAGTCATATCAATTACTCACAGTATTTTGATCTTTTATTAAGAGGAAGCTCCATCTTTAAAAATATTTCTCAAATAAATTTCCTGTAGCAGTAGTAGCCCAATGGTAACGCGCAGGCTTGGGAAATCGAGTAAAACGGGTTCGAAATCCCGGGTCTCACACCTCTGATATTTTCATTTGCGAATAATTTTCAACGTGATTACCACTTGTCTTACGGTAAAGGAAACATCGTGAGGAAACCTGCATGTCTGAGAGAACGTAGTAGGTTTTCAAAAGACATGTGAACCGTACTTGGCCAGCGTGTTGGACTATGGCTTGATCCTCCTCATTTTGAAGGGAGGCCCGTGCCCAGCAGTGCGACGTTAGAAAGGGATGAATACAAATCTCCTCTTGTAAATACTATGATATGTGTATGTATATTATGTTATGTAAAGTGTGCTAGACTAGATAATCTACATTAAAAAACTTATATATTTAAAATATGACTTGGTATATATGTATATATGTAGATTAATTTTTTTGGTAAACAGTGTTTATTATTCCCTTTAATCGTAATTATTGTTATTTCAAACCACTCTAAAAGGTTATTAATTTAAAAATGACAAAAAAAGACGTTTGTAGCGTTATTTCCCATATTTATATAAAAAATTGTATTGCCCTTAAGAACAATCTACATTTTTATTCAAATAAACATAGATATTACCTAAAAGCGTAATTCAATATAGTAGATCCCAAACACGGTTTCTCACGCATCGTCCATTCTGTCATGGCATCGTCACTAATATATTAATTCAATACATCTCTTATACAATTGATAGAACACAAAAGATGATGTTACATAGCTTCTAGTTGAGTAGCTGTAGGACAGTGGTCACTGGTTTTGTTCCAGTCCCATGCAAATAAATTACATATTTAATAGTAAACGCTAAACAGATTTCGATAAAATTCCGATTAAAATGAAAAAAAAAATTGATTTAGTAAGGACATAAATTACAATATGAGGATAGACATAAGCTACCTTTCTATCTTAGCTCACTATATATATAATAAAATACTGAGTCGAATCTGTACATAAAATATTTTTTAGAAAATCTTATTGAAATAGCAATTATTATCGATATAGAGGCTGAATCTATAGTTTTTAGAATTTTCGTCTCTCTGTCTGTCTGGGAACGTATCACGAAAAAACCACTGAACAGATTTTGATGAAATTTGGCATGATGATAGCTAGTTATCCGGGTTAATATATAGGATACGTTTTATTGTTGGAAAATATCTCATATCTGTGAAATCTATACTAAACGTTAAAACGTAAGTCCATACTTACGTTTCGTCCATACGAACCCGAGCAGAGCGAGGGTGAGTCGCTAGTACTATATAAGAAAAGCCGTTAGCAAATTCTATTTAAAATAAAGAATGGCAATATTTTATAAATTTCTTAATATTCCCCTTAGCGAAAGAAATCATAAAGCGCAATATGTCTCCGCAGTATGCAAAATTGCATAGGGCTATGCGTGTAGTTCTTCGCATCTGGGTCGACACACGTGCCGCATGGAGACCGCAGACGAGCGGTTTAATGTTTTTATTTATATTACAATTATATATTTTTTTAACATAAATATTATAATAACTTTTATATAATGTATATGTTATAAATATTTTTAAATAATTAGGGAAAAGGTATTATTTAGTGATACAATACCTTTTCCCTCACTATTAATTGCTTTACTTTCGTTATCGAAGAAAATCCTACTTCCTATTAAATGCGAAAGTCTAAGGATGTATGAATGTATGGATGTATGGATGTCTGGATGTTTATTACTCTTTCACGCAAAAACCACAGAATGGATAGCTCATACATCAGAATAGCACTTAGGCTACTTTTTATCCCGAAAAAATGAACGGTTTCTATGGAATAGATTTGTTTTTGTATTTCTAGAGGGCGAACCCGAGTGAAGCTAGGGTGAGCCGCTAGTAAATTATGTATGAACTTGATATAAATTAATTATGATTAAAAACTTTATACTGTTAATCTCACTGCTTTAAAGTTAAGCCACTAAACTACAACCACTTTATCTAATACTAGCGACTCACCCTCGTTTCGCTCGGGTTCGTCCTTAAATACCTAATGTCGGTTAGTATGGAATACATAGACTGTATAGATACAAAGTTCCACCCCCCTTTTAACCCTCTTGAGGAATGATTTTTGGGGTAAAAACTATCCTATGTCCTTCCCAGGGTCTCAAACTATCTCCATATCAAATTTCGTCTAATTCGGTTCAGCGGGTTTAGCGTGAAAAGGAGACAGACAGAGTCACTTTCGCATTTATAATATTAGTATGGATAGCGATATATACTAGCATTGTTACAATATAAATAATTTAAAGATACGTAATTTAATTGCTTTTGTTTAAAATTAAAATAATAAAGTTAGCTTCTTATAAAATTAGTAAGCAAATTACTTTATTTTGCAAATTGCAAATATTTTAATAACTTGGTTTGTAAGCTTTTTGAAAAAATATCATTGATGATTTTAAATAAAACTATCTTTTCGGATTTTTTTTTATTTTTGGTTCCCGACGTTTCGAATGCTTTAAAGCAATCATGGTTACGAGAGAGATCTCGGAGAATTTCAAATTAATCAAGTCTTTAAATCTTTAATAATATAATCTTTATACTAAAACATAAGCATATCAAAACACTGTAATTTAAACCATATGTTTTTTTTATTTGTTATAACATTAAAAACGAAGGCGTTTCAGACTAAATATTTAATAAAGTACAATTATAATTTTTATTCTACTTAAGTACAATGTTTACAAACTTATGTTTGTTTGTTTGATAACTTTAATGTTATCATTAAACGATGAAACCAAACCGCCCGTCTGCGCTCACACTCTGTTTACTAAAGCATACAGCGACACAGTTGTCTTTAATTAAATTTAAAACTTTGGCGTGACGTCACGTCGAGTCTGCTCGCAATAATTCTTCCGGAACTAGTGAACCGGGAAAAAACTTTATCCTGCAAACCGTTGCTTCGTAGAATTCAGATTCTTAAGTTCTATTGCATTTAAAGTTGTGTTTATTTTAAAATTACACTTAGCCAAAAGTAAAGTTAAATTTTAGGATAAAGTTAGATTTAAAAAGGAGCCCACCTGAGAAAAGCTGTTTGGAGCTTTTGATATCGTTATTTGTATTATAAATGTGAAAGTTTGTTTTTTTATAGACTAAAAAAGGCTTTTGTTGGATTAATTATAATAGATTTTATTAGCGACAGTATGTTTATAATCTGCACTTTTTAACGTGTCACTTTAATACGAGGGGGATCAGGCCACAGTCCACCACGCTGGCTAAGTGCGGGTTGACGGACTTTACAAATCTTCCGAAAACTTGCCAGGTTCTCTCAGACATGTAGGTTTTCTCACGATGTTTCCATTCGTCGTAAGACAAGTAATAATCATGTTAGTAGAACTGATTCGCACATGAAAATATCAGAGATACAAAATCCAGGATTTTAACCCGCTTCACTCGATTTCCCAAGCGACCGCTTTACCACTGGGCTACCACTGTCTCGCCGGTTACTAAAGTATAATAAAATTTAAAAGAAAAATAATTAATCTGTTGAAATTTAAAGTGTAGTTAATTTTTTTAAGATTGATTTTGAAATCCTTTAATTATTATTAATGACGTAAGTTATTAAAAAGTAGTTTCTGTAAGTTAAGAATATCGCTGTATATATAAAAACGCAAAGTATGGTTAGGTTTAGAGCGAAGCGAGGGTGGGTCGTTAGTTTCTAATAGAATATTTAGTCTATCCGAGCATATTAATAACAGTAAAACTCACGCGGTCACGTAAAACTTTAAACCTACCACTAACAAGCTTTCAAGAATAAAAACAAAAATCAGTTTGATACTTTTAGTAATTTAAAAGCTCAATAAATAGCTAAATATATCAAGTATTTACCCGACAATAAAGCTTGAGGACTTCAACATAGTCGTAACTAAACATAACTTCCCGTTAAAGACTTTCTAATAAAATAATTATATCAGCACTCTGAGATGTAAGCTTCAAAAATCTTCTTCAACTTACAGCGAATTTAAACTAATTGAAAAACTTTTCTAATTATAGGCTTAGCAGATACTTGGAGTAAATCGCCTTAAGGGTAAACAACACCTCTGAAATTCGCACCCGGTGAACGTTAAGACGCACGGGTGCCTGTAATAAGATGACAGCGGATACAGATGACACTTCTTCTGTTAAAATACAACACAAGTCATTTTCTCTCTTACACTCTCTATCTCTCAATCTCTCTTTCTCTATCTCTTTCTAACAATCTCTGCGATTGTTAGCGTAAATTACAAATCTCTTTTTTTCTCTGTTTTGCTACGAGTACATCAGTACGTAATCATATTACTGTTAGCACTTACCACAAAGTTGATCATATACCTTCTTACCAATTTGTAAAAATAAAACATTTCTCATATTATGTATTCTCGACAACATTTCTCATGTAGACCACACAGGCGGAGTCGATATACAAAGCTAGCTTAAAATAAACTTAGATCGATGTTGACTTCTTTATTATGTACTTCCGCCCCGAACTTCCGCTTGAGCCGATAACTCCTCGAAGTCCTGCCGTATTAGCGATGCGTACAAATTTTGACTTGAATAAAAATCACATTACCACCCTGTTTTGAATATACTTATACTACTTTTTATCAAAAGCTCTTCTATTATAATAGATATTTTATTATTGAATATGTCATAATGAAATTTTGGCTAAATTGACCGAGTTAGAATATGTTATCTACTGCTAAATGCTAATATTGAATTTATTTCTATATTTGGTCTTTAGGACAATTGTGTACGAGCTTTTATGTAAAGCGATAGTTAAGCTCACAATAATACTTCATACTTGAAGTATGTTTGCAGATGTAGCTGTCAATTTATATTAATTCTTACGCAATAATACAACACTACACTGATAAGATTGTTGTTTAGATTAACTTTCAAATTCAAAATATTTTATTCAGCTTTAAATTATTACAATTTTATACTGAACGTCTACTACCAGTTTGGAAAGAAGCAGCCTCAGACCTGAGAAGAACTGGCGAGAGAAACATATATGACACATATTATATGACACACATTGACATGGATGATACTTTTTATGGTGGATTTAAAAAATATATTTTAAATATAGTAAAGATAATGTTTTAATATCTAAATAAAACTTAAATAACGTCCTCGATGATTGCAAGTACTTTGCACAGATCACAGCTCTAGTAAACTTATTAACAACATAATTTGCATATTCACATCACTAAATTTTTGCAACAGCTTAAAAAACAAAAAACACTTATTTTTTTTTATTGATATTATTATTAAAGGTCTTCCATTTTAATTCCAACACCTTTTATTAAATAATTTAATATGTTAATTTTATAGTAACTTTAAGAGTGATTTAAATGCAAAGTATTTTTGTATAAAATTCAATGGGAGAGGTGCATATTATTACAATGAAGTTAAAGTGTAATGTTTTTGACCAATATTTTACCATATACTAGTGTCTTACCTTGGTTTTTCTTCACATTTTCAATAAATAATGAAATTTTGTGGTGGCGACACGTTTAGCTCAGTCTGTAGTGAACTTACTTGCTGTGCCAGCGGTCGCGGGTTTGAGTCTCGCTGGGGACATTCATTTGTGTGATGATCACATCATGTTTGTACTCCAGTCATGGGTGTTTATATTTATAATATGTACGTATTTAAAGTTACATATGTGTAGTGTATCAACTATCTGGTATCCATAACACAAGCCTGGTAGCTTCCCTTGGAACTAGATGGTGCTGTATGTTAATGTCCCAACATATTTATTTATTTATAAATATACTCTCATATCCAAATTAAAAATCAAATTTTATGTTAATCTCAAAACGATCTAATTTGCCCAATAACCATTAAACGTAATGCTCTTACAAAATGTGACCTGGTAGCCTTTTTCAAAATTATAAGTAATTTTCCAATTGATCAGTTTACAAAACATCTTCGAACCCCTCTCATTTGTTATTCATCGAAAAACGCGACGGGGCATTCAAAAAAACAGCCGACTAAGACGCTCGTTAAGTAAATTAATACGAGTATAAAACATGATTAAAAAAATTATGTCGACAACTTGAGAGGGAGAGAATAAGGGAGCATCCCTTCTATATGAATGAGAGCTTTCTTCATACCATACAACTTTTATTTTGCTAGTATAAACCTCAAATGAGTTCAATTTTCGACCTTATAACTTTAAAATAAGAGCTACATCGGTTTCGGTATGTCACTTATGGTATAGTAATTTGTATATGCTAAGTTTACCTTTAAGTACTGTAACTTATAACATCCCTCAGCTTCAAGTTGCTGGAGGGTAAAACAATGAAAATGTTAATATTTCGGCCCCACTCGAGTTTATTTTTAACTGATATAGTTCCAACTTTACATTAAAATACAATTGTCGTTATTTACGTTTATACAGAAACTTTTGTACTTTATACTCTTATTTAAAAGTAATGTTCGAAGTTTTTTGTTGGTTTTTCAAAATGTATTCTTAGTGTTTCATTTGAGAAAAAAACATGAAATATTTTAATTTAGTTTTTATTTTCTTAAAAATAGATATGTGATTTTTGTCTTGGAAATAAATAATGCATTATGATAATAATATTTTAGGCGAATTAATACACTGACCACAAGTTCTAAAACCTAGCTATGTTACTAATATAGATAAAATATAAATATATACATATATTTTTTTCAAGAATTGGTTTAAGATATACTAAAATCGAAGCTGTTACTTCCTCCTTACTATGCAGCTACGTGTTATATTACGGGAATACAAAGCAAAATGTTAAATATTATAGGCTCAGAGGGAAAGGTAATTTGAAGTTCAAACCCCACCTTTACGTACGTTAGGTGAAAATATACTAATATATTCGTAAAAATTTTCACAAGCGTAAAATTTCAATCAACCTCTTATTCATATGTAAAAGTTTGTTCCCCTGAGTGTTGTACCGCACAGCCTTATTTCTATATAAATAAAGCTCATGATATGCTAAGTTTGGCCTAGTTTATGATAAAACTAGCGACTTACTCTTGCTTTGCTCGGGTGCGTCCCTATGTACGTTTTAATAGATAAAAATTTAAAAAACAAAAAACTTAAACTTAGTAGATAAGTTAGTTGGATCCCCATACAAGCTATCAACCCTTATTTCACTCCCTCCAAACTTTATTTTCGCTACAAAAAGTAACTTTTGTTCTTTTCCGAGGTCCCATCTATCTCTAGACCAAAATTTATGAAAATTGGTGCAGTGGTTTAGGAGTGAAAACGTAACAGACAGACAGAGTTACTTTCGCATTTAGTTTGTATAGTATAACTTGACTCGCTATCGAATAGTTTCATTATATCTAACTTTACATTAAAAAAATACAATATAAAATAGAATTTACAATTGATTTCATGTATGCACTCGCTAAGGAATATCGAACTTGAGATAATCAATATGTATCTATACGTTTTATTTTTATTCTCTATCTACATTATATGTTATATAATATATATTCTATTTATCCCATACCCGTTAAAACCTAGGGACAAACCCAAGCGAAGCGAGGTTAAGTTGCTTGTATTTTATATAGTTAAGGATATTTAAACTTGAAACGACTTAGATATACAATTTAATGCTGTTGGTAAAAATCAAATAGACCTTTATATTAGGATTAAAGTATTTTGCTGTATTACGTTTTTTATTACTTAAATGTAAGATAAAATTTAAAGATTTATGTAGATACTAGCGACTTACCCTCGTTTCGCTTGGGTGCGTCTCTAGGTACGTTTTAAATTTTCTGAGCGAAATCCTAATTCTTTTTCTAAAATAAAAGTAGCCTAAGATACTCTTTATAATATCAGCTAACTGCTAGTGAAAGTCCCGTTAAAATTGCTCAAGCCATTTCGGAGATTAGTCGCAATAAACAGACAGACAAAATTTTAAAAATTGTGTTTTTCTTATAAGTACCGTATATAATTCCATATGCATTTAGTATAAAGCTGTTATTTTGACATTACAAACAGACACTTCAATTTTATTTATCTGTATAGATAAAATAAAATTAGTACTTTCCTGTTATAGCACTTATATTGTTTAGTACGTGTATATCATATTTAGAAACAATTTACACTCTCTTATAATACTTTATACTGTATAATGACTTAGAATATATAACAGAAGTTTAATGAAAATAATATCTATTAACAATTACCCGTTTTTTTTTTATAAAAAAAAAGAAATGGGTGCGTGTAACCTTTACGCGCGGTTAAAGTAAAACTTCTTTGGAGAATATCACAATGAAATTAAAACAGATCAATAATTAAATAAGGCATATTAGGCATATTACAATCATATATTTATAGAATATCATATATGGAATGAGTATAATATTATATATTTGTCAGACAATAAAACGGTTACCATGGCAACAGTTAGTCATAATAGCTTTTATTTAAATAAAAAATAATAGTTAAAATAATAGTTTTAAAAATGGAGAAAGCAAATATTTGTATTCGTCGTATTATCATATCTATCTATATATATATATATATATATATATATATATATATATATATATATATATATATATATATATATATATATATATATATATATTTGATATGTTTAGTTATGTTTTGTTATGATATGTTTATTTTATTTTTATTATATTAAATATATATTATTATAGTTTTGATATGTTTATTTTTACTTAAAACCAAAATGTTGAGAGATCATCAAATTGCAAACAACGTTAAATAACTTAGAAACAAAAAGTAATGAAAATAAACGAGCATTCTAAGTATTCATAAGTAACATTCTACAAGATATTTTTACATAACATTTTCTCTTGAAGAACTGGTACATGCTAACGTTTTTACAAGGTTGTACCTTGATTAATGATTTTCCACATACGTTAAAAAAAGCTACATTTTTTCACCCCTACAAAACTTCATGATAAATTGAACTTTTTATACCAAAGTTTGCTTAGCGGGGAATATTTTAAAATTTACGTATATATAAAGAAAAGTTGTATTTTATAAGCAAATTTTATTTATTGTTGACTAATATTTGTTTGCGGCTTCGCTTGTATGATATAATGCAATCAATGTTATAGGTACTTATGACCCAATCTTACCCCAATATATCCTTGCCAAATTTCATCAAAATCTGATCAGTAGCTTAAGTGTGAAAAGATAACAGACAGACAGATGAAAGTGACTATATATTTATAATATTAGTTTGTTTTTTATTGATTATTCAGGCGGTAATAGTCTTAAGCCAAAACCTATAACATGATAATAAACAGAATCAAAATGTGTATAGATTTATCAGAAACTTTATATAAAAAGCTAGGAAATAAAATACTTTCTAGTTATCTCGGCTATAATTTCATAGCCGAGTGTACATCAAGTTACTCGCGGCACGCACTATATTGAGCCTCTTGTAATGCATTAACTGTATCGCCATAAAATTTTAATATGTAGTACAATTTTTGCATGCCATTCCCGAGAATAATTTACTAGTGAAATTGAAATTGTAGATCATACGTATATAATAAGGAAGAGTATTTATTATGTGGTGGTTATGTGTGATTTAAGCTAGATCGTGGGTTTGATTTACGCCTACAAAATTTAGTTAGTGATTTTTGTTTATAAATGTTGGGACATTAACACACAGCACCATCTAGTTCCATGATAAGCTACGAGGCTTGTGTTATGGATACCAGATAGTTGATACACAATACAATATACGTATATAACTTGATGTACACACTTACTACAAATATTATAAATATAAACACCTATGACTGGAGTACAAACATTCGTGCTCATCACACAAATGAATGCCTCCAGCGGGAGTCGAACCCGCGACCGCTGGCACAGCAAGGAGGATCACTAAAAACTGAGCCAAACGTGTCGTCAAATGAATATCTTAAGTAGCAAGATCGCTTAAATTGCCAGGATAATAAGAACTGCATATCACTCTCAAATCCATGGACTGTGTATGTTAATAAATTACATGACATTGGTTTGTTACTACATAAGCATATAATAGCCAAGACATATGTATTTATAGTAGGCAGAGCATTGATTTTACTTTGGATAAGTTACATTAAATTTGGGGGCTTCATTATTTAAGGTGCATGGGACCGAATCTATACAAATAATAAAATTGAAAAATCTTATTGAAATAGACTTCATTATCGATACAGAGGCCGAATCTATAGTTTTTAGAATTTTTGTTTATCTGTTTGTCTGTGACCTCATCACGGAAAAAACCACTAAAGGGGTTTTAATGGGTATGATGATAGCTGGTTATCTGGATCAAAGTATAGGATACTTTTTACTGCGGAAATATATCTCATCTCTGAGAAATCTACACTAAATGTTAAAACATAATTCTAAGGATGAATCCGAGCGGAGTGAAGGTCAGTCGCTAGTATATGATAATAGGCGGAGTTTATAAATATTAGGCATAAATCTTTTATAAGTATCTACAATTCGTAAATTATAACAAAAAGTTTCATAATATATGTAGACAACGGCTTATGAATATATATTTTCTATTGAAACGCCTAAAAATTGTGAACTGCACTTTCTATTACACATCATTATATAATATATAGCTTTGGAATTGAAACCAAACTTAGATAATTTTAAGTTAAAAAGTATTCAAAGATACCTGTATTAACACGCAAATCTACAAAATTCTGACCAATTTCATTGCTGGCCGAAAGCTTTGACTCTAAAGCTTTTGATGACAGTTTTGAAGCTTTGAAAATAATTATTATGAAAAATGACTTAGAATATGGGTCAGTTCAAAAGCTGAAAAAGTGTATCTTTGCCTGGTTTTTTAAAGAGAATATCTAGGTCGGTAACCGTGTAAAAAATTTGGTACTCGAGCTATTCGCAGGATATAAGTTATGAATAAAAAACGCGAGCTCTTTACGTGTTCATTTATGATTCTTTGACAGAATTTCATATGTTTTTTGTCAAATGGAATAACTGCTACGTAAGTACTAAAATGAAATATTTTTTGGTTTCAGGTATTTTGAAGAATGTGTGGTTAGAGTCTGAATGTCATTAAAAATCTGAGCTTTTCGTATCTACATAACACCTAAAAAAAATATTAAAGCTTCTAAAGCAGAGTAAGTACCATATTATGTATTAAGCATAGCAAAAAAATAAAATAGACGAGTGTCATAGAACTGAACATGAAGCCAAACAATGATGTGTCAAAATAATATATAATGTTTTTAAATACCTAGTATACAAATGACAATTTGTAAACTGTGCGATAAGTAAATTAAGATTCATTTAAGTAAAAGTAAAGATTTTATTATATTAAAGAGAAAAATAAAACTATTTTTCTTTCAAGGGGAAGAGAACGAATGCTTAACAATACAAAAGACTATATATGTATTGTACTATATATGTATTTTATATTATTCATATTTTAGTCTCAAAAAATGAACAATTATTTATAAATTATTTTATAATATAAATATTAAAAGTAATACATATAAAAAATTCCTTATTATTTAAAGAAAGTGAACAACTTGTATGGCAAAGTCGAGAATAGTAGCATAAACAGTAAATCACGCTACTATTTTTGATTTGTTTTGGTGGATTTCATGTATCCTTTAGTCAGAGGTTTCAGAGTGTATTGACACTGGTTATCTAACCGATATATAAACCATGTTTAATATATATAGATATAGAAGCATAGTATTCGTTATCTAACCAATACTATGCTTCTATATCTATATATATTAAACAAAGTCGGGTTACACCATTTATAGCTCAAGAACGGCTGGACCGATTTCTATGATCTTTGATTTGTTGGACTTGTCTCCGCCCCAATAGCAAAATAACTATAAAAACATCAGAAAAAAAACACGAAAAAACAAAAAAATATATTTATATGGCTAATGCTGGCTAATAACTATATACAATATCTATTTAAAACGTACATAGGGACGAACGCGAGCGAAACGAGGTTGAGCCACTAGTGTTGTTATAATATATGCTTTTTTATGCTACCTTAAAGTTTTAAGCGAAGTAAATTAATAATGTAAATAATCAGAACTAAGTAAAACCTTGCTCCAACAAACTGTATTAAAAATATTACTCAAAAACAAACAAACAAACAAAAAGACATAACAATTTATTATTACCTAGCGAATCACCCTCGCTTCGCTCGGGTTCGTTCCTAGCTTGATTCCCCATATAAACTTTCATTCCCATTTTCACCCCATTGAGGGATGATTACGGGAATAAAAAGTATTCTATATCCTTTCCAGGGTCTCAAACTATCTTTTTACCAAATATCATATAAATCGGTTTAGTAGATCCAGAGATTACCGCCTATTTACCTCTTTATAATATTAATAAAGATTATTGATTTCTATTACATAGGTGTTATAATTAAGTTGTATCGTAATATTTATTTTTGTAAATAAAATACATTATTTGGGTTCACAGTCACAAGCATGAGGGTATGGGAAACAATGGCGTGCCCGGGGGAACCTTCCATCAAATCTATACTCCTATTAATTTCGGTTACCCTCTTTGATTAAAATGCCACGAAGCAAATGCCAAATGTAGATGTTTTGAAGGTCATTTTGTATGAAAAAGATTTATATTTCAAAATGTTGGAAAAGTTTGTATTGCATTGTTTCAGTGCAAATTGGTTGAGTTATAATAGCTATATCCTCTAAGTAGTTTTATAGTATATACTAGGGACTTACCCTCGCTTCGCTCATATGCGTCCCTAGTTTGCGGATTTTATTCTCAATTTCATGGGTTTTCAGTTTTTTGCGCTGAATCCTAATGCCAAAACCAATTGAACACTGTATTTAATAGTACCTTTCTAAAATAAATGTTTCATGTGATTCTTTAAATTGAAATATTTTTTTTTATTTAATTTATTGAAACAAAAAAAAAAAAAAAAAGAAGCTTGCATACAAAAATTATAAAAACCATTATTTTGGGTTCTATTGCGTTAATAAGACCTTCAGTAATAGTTATTCTCAAATATGTTCCTTATACAGACAGCGATCAGTTACAATTTTATTATCTGAATAGAAGATGTAAATTAATCTAAGATTTTTTTATCATACAATTACGGGGTTACATCAAATTTCTATATCTAGTCATTGAAATAGTATAAAACCAGGTTAATAATAATTTTGCTCAACAGATTTTATATTATCAATAGCGACACCACCACCATGTCGTACATTCGTTTCTTTAAAAATATTTACGTAGTTTAGTTACTATATCGATAAATATAACCGAGCAAAAGAAGGCATAAGAAGGCATCCCCATATTTTGTATGTAAACAATCGTCCCCTCACTACTCCCGTCCATGCATCAAACATTCTCTTATAATCAAGAGCATTTGAAGCAGGGCGCTTAGGTTACTGTTGACTTTTATACAAGGAATAGGGTATCGAAAGATACATATTGTTTAATTATTTCTACCTTATACTTCAAAATGACTGTAGAAGTTGACGTAGAGGTATTTCTATGTGATATTTATGGTGTTTTTTTTATCTATACCTACAAATAAAATTGGAGTGTCTGTTTGTGATATTAAAATAACCGCTTTTTACTAAATGCATATATATGGATGTGTACACGGTACATATACCAAAACAACATTTTTTACATTTTTTGTCTGTCTGTTTGTTCCGGCTAATCTCTGAAACGGCTGGACCGATTTTGACGGGACTTTTACTGTTTAGGGTCGCACAAAAAAAATTTAAAACCTATATATATATATATATATATATATATATATATATATATATATATATATATATATATATATATAGATAAATTCAATCCATTCATATATATATTCCTTCGATTTGACATTGTTATATATACTCATAGTGACTGCGTCAAGCGACAGGGAGCTTTATTATATACATGAAAATGACTTAAAAAATAATTATTTCACTATCTGTAGGGAACTTTCGTTTTAAAACTTATATGGGACTATCAGTTAGACTTAAAACTGAAGAAAAATAATAAAAAAAATACATTCATATACTCATATAAAAACTAATAGAAAAACCTATTAAAGCACTTGTCCAAACGATGTTTTCCTTTACAACATAATAAAGTAGTAATCATGTTCAGACGTACAAGTTAATTAAGAAATTTCAAACATAACACTCTCTTTTTTCATAAATGGTTAATAAAAGCGTGTATCGACACCACTACATCACAATGCACGCGTCCGTAACCTTGAGTGGTGTATAAATAAATATTGATAAAGCTTTGAGGCTAAGTGCCGGCTTTTGTCTCCGCTATAAAGGAATAACACTCATTTATACGAACAATGAAAGTTCCAGTATTCTTCAGAAAACTCTAGGTATGAAGGGAAATAGATTAAGGTTTATAATATAACTAGCGACTCATCCTCGCTCCGCTTGGGTTCTTCTCTGGTTACGATTTAACGTTTAGTATAGATTTTTCAGAGATGAGCTATTTTCCCGCAGTAAAAAGTATCCTATATGTTGACCCGAATAACCAGCTATTATCATGCCAGATTTCATCAAAATCTGTCCAATGGTTTTCTCGTCACAGACAAACAGATAAACACACTAAAAAATATACGGTCTCTGTATCGATAATAATGACTATTTTAATAAGATTTTCCAAAAAATTTATGTACATGTTCGACTCAGAACTTTATTATATGTATAGAATAGATATAGAGTAAAACAAAACTATAATAATATATTGTTATTTTTTACAAAACTATCTTTTCGGATTTTTAGTTCCCGACGTTTTGAGACAGACAGACAAACAGCGTCTACCCATTAAAAAATAAAATGCCTCTGTTTTGAAATAAGATTATTTCAAGGATCACGAGTATTTTTAGGGGCAAAGTTAACTATTATACTGAAGTATAATGTTCCCATTCTTTAAAAGACGATGTAGCCTTAAAACTCGCATTCCACCTACATATTATATTCTCATATTTTCTTCACTAAAAAACAAAGAATTTACAGAAATATCAAATTATTTTCCTTTCAAAGTAGGAGATTCGAAATTCAGTAAAAATAAATTATTATATAATAAAATAAAAATCTCGTGTCACTGTGTTTGTGGTCGCACTCCTCCGAAACGGCTCGACCGGTTTTCATGATACATATTTGTTTTGTATATTTGGTAGTTATGAGAATAGGTCGTAAAGAATTTTAGCCCCCCAATCTTTAATCGGGATTTTATTATTTTTGTATAAACAATCATATAATAATAATAATTTCTATTCTATATATATATATATATATATATATATATATATATATATATATATATATATATATATATATATATATATATATATATATATGTATAACATAAAGCCAAAGAGTTTTTTTTTATAAATTGAACGCGAGCGTAGCCGCGGGTTCTGCTAGTATATTAATATTATTAAGATTTACTGAGACTTTAATACTAGCGTCATATTAATTATAGAGTTATACACGAGTTTGCTTTATAGAAAATCGAATATTTAGAATAACTATAATTTTTCTTACCACCGCGAAAAAATCTATAAAGGAAAATACATATAATTTTATTCAAAAAATACATTGAGACGTTTTATTTTAATTATCATCAAAATAAAATTTTAGGCATTACATCTATACATTAATACGTGAAGCAAAAACTTTGCACCCCTTTTTACGAAAATTGCTTGGACGGAGGAGTATGAAATTTCCCATACTTATAGATTATAAACAGAAGTAGTGCAGAGTGCTAATTTTTTTTTTAAATTATGCCTAAAAATACATTTAATCATTAAAAAAAACATTACACACACTACCATGTATTTGACATACACACGCATATATATTATTTTGTTTATTGTTAAAGTCTGTGGTCAAATTGAGAATAAGTAGATTAATATTATAATATACGTAAGACATTAAACATATAACTCAATGAATTATGGTTAATTTTCAACCACGCGGCGATCACTAGTACATAATAAATGACTGTGATATCGCTGAAACACATGTGTCTGTTACTTTTTACAACTCGCCCATTTTTCAAGGTCTAAATATGGATATGACCCATAAGCCCGATGAATTCTTAACACTTCGATTGTGTCACAACATGTACATATTTCAACAGTGACTGCCTCGTTTGTTCTGGGTTCGAATCCAGTTTCATGATTTTTCATTATTGAGTCTTTCTGCCAATTAGTACCAATTTACGTGAACAAACATGAACTGTACTGTTTTTATTTCGAGCGTGAATCATAGCTCTGACATTTTATCTATCCATTTGAATTCTTATCTAAATGAATGACACATGAAATATTTTAACACAATACATTCTAAAAACATGTTATTTCCTATCATCCTAAAATACGAAAAAAAATGTCAAGTGTTACCACTTTTGTGTATTATGCCGCATTAAAATTTAATTTCGCCGCCAACATCGCATCTGCATACCTAAAAATTGACGCAGGCCTCTTATAGGTCGTTAAGTCGAGTTGGGTTGTTCATAACTTGTCGGTTCATATCTTTTAAGCTTGCCAACTTTAAGAAAACCCTCTATATATTGTCATAGAATATTAAAATGAGACGTTATTTGATGTGTGACTTTGTAAGAGTATTAGCTTTCGTTTGAATATGTGGGTATAAAAGCTCGTATTATATTTATATTGAGTTTACATAGAAGAGAATGACAAAGACATTTACTTACAGTTCGATACATTTTATTATTATTTTTTATTACAGAAACAGTAATTGTTATATGGAAAAGAGTTTATTGTATAGCGTTATCTATACATATGATAAAATTCAAACTGAGTCGAATCTGTACATTAAATATTTTTTGGAAAATCTTATTAAACTTGTCATTATTATCGATACAGAGATATCTGCCTGTCTGGGAACGCATCACGAGAAAACCACTGAACAAATTTTGATGAAATTTGGTATGGTTATCCGGGTCAATGTATAGGATACTTTTTACTGCGGAAAAATAATTCATCTTTGAGAAATCTATACTTACCGTTAAAACGTTCCTTAAAGATTAATAAAATATGCTTTAAACCTTAATAAAATAATGCCATACAATAAATATGCTCTACTTTAATTGTAACAATCACAAGTATTTACCATAAAAGCTTTTAATAAAAGCTTTTAAATGTCTCTCAGATTCTTTTTTCTGTATTTGCTCACCATATCATACATAAAATGTGTAAACCACATCTGCACAATATATTCTATGGTAGATCACAAGTTATTAACAACTTCTAAGAACAAAACATGAACGTAAACTTATCTCATATCATAATAGGTGTAAACCTTGTGCGTGCCCTAAAATATCATTTGTGGAGCACTTAAGTCTAACTTTCCAATAAACTTAATATTTTTATGCGACGGCCCGGTTGTAAAAAAGCTCGCTCTGACATTTGTTGGGTAATTTCGCAGAAATTCGCGTTTAACCTATGATTGTTGTGAATTCGATTAGCATTTTTCTGTGATGATGACTACAACATTGTCTTGTAAATTGTTTGAGGAATAGAATGAAATAATAAAGTTAGCGTCTGAGATACAGGCTCGGCCTAGTTCAGACGTTAGTGTATTTAAACTAAGATTGTACTAATTACATATATAGTTTTAAGAAAGGTATTATTATTATTATTAATAAATTTAAAACTTATCGTTTTTACCGAGAAATATGTGGATTTTTACGATGGTTTTTGCTTGATTGATTAAATTATTTTTAACAGCGATACTACAAAGTATATAAGCGATTAGCATAATGTATCTTTTAAATCTCTATCTCTATCTTGAAATAAGACGTTTGACTCGAGTAAGAATCAAATCCATGACTTTTCGACCTTTGCCTCGATCGATTTGAAGATTCGACCTTAATAGTGATTTAAATTGTTGCTTGATTTAATAATATTTTACATGTAAAACTTTTTCATACAGCACTATATAAAAATGCCATTTTTTTAGTATTTACTGTTAATATTAAAAAATCCAAAAGATGGCGTTTGTCGCTGCATAATAGATGCATAATGCATATTCTATTATAAATATAAGGAAAAATTGATGTTTTTAAGGTTCCATACCTAAAAATTAAAAATGAACCCTTATGGGATCACTTCGTTTTCCGTCTGTCTGTCTGTCTGTCCGTCCGTCAATAAAGACCCTTTTTTTCAGGAACGCATGTAGGTAACAAGTTGAAATTCATATCAAATACGCAAGTCTGCAATCCCTTGGTTTATGCCGCAAATATAAATTTATAGGGCGCTTCCCGTTGACCTAGAATCATGAAATTTGGCAAGAACCAATATCTTATAGCACAAGTAAAAGAAATAATCCCAAACCCATAAATTAGTAGTTATATAAAAAAAAATGCTATTATATATAAACTTATATTAATAATGTTTTATGCTACAGAACCCTCGGTCAGTCAGACTCGCGCTTGTCCAATTTTTATCAAATCGTGAATATATTCTAGGGCACGAGCAAACCAAGAGTAAATCATTAGTATACGATAAATACGTACAAAACGCCGCTCTTCATTTATCCCTCAGTACAACTTAATTGATAAACAATATGGGTACCTAAAACAAAAACAAACTATGGTACGCTCAGTTGACTAATAGGTAACACTGCAAAGGGCCATCATTCCTGAAGTGCGGGCAAAATTGAAGGGGCAAAACAAAACAAAAGACGTATAGAATCGGAATAAATTATTATAGTAGCATCGAGAGAAGGGAGGCTGAGTTTTTATTGCTATATGTCTCATAATTGAAGGGTTAGAATACGTTTTCCTAACTCCATATTTCCTTTATTAAAGCAATTATTGTCTTAATACGTTTATTTCTAATGTACTTTGGTGTGAAAATACTGTTGCACAATATTTTAAGTTAAATGAATCTATATATGTTTTGAAACGTTTCAGTATCATATTTCACTAGTGACTTACCTTCTGTCCACTCGTCTTTAAGTACCTAATGGTAGCTTATCTATTATGTATTTCCAGGTCTTAGTTTATCTGTGTACTAAATTTCATCCAAAACGGTCCAGCCGTTTTAACGTGAAGGAGTAACAAATACACGCACATACAAACAGAATTTTATAATAATTGTGTGATTGTCTTTATCTATAAAGATATGTAAATAAAAAGTGTTTCTTCAGCTAATGTCAAATTTCTATATATAGTCTGAAAAACTACTTAGAGATAGGTTATTGGTATCCACTTTTAATGTTTCGGGATAAAAGGTAGTAGCTCACTCCCACAAATATATCGATATAAAAAAATCAAACCAACCAATTGCTTCTTTAATGAATGAAATATAGATGAACCAACAAACAAATTTATATTATTATAAGTAATAGTGCAACTTCACAAGTGTAATACATAAAGTATCCTCATCGTTTGTATGAATAAGGGAAGGCTCGTGACGCTCGTATAAGACAATGAAATTAAAATTTCACCATGGATTGGCGGTAGAGCGTTCAAAGGTCCAGCGGTACAGACGCCTACAAATGTAATTAGATAAAATTTGATTAAAACTAATAATTATTATCAGTCAAAATGTTATTGTACATCGATGTTCATAAGTTCCATTTCTATATATTATACAATTATTTCTACATGTACGTTAGTTGTTTCACAAAATAGTAACGATCATACGGTAGCAATACAGCAATATATTCAAAGATATAAGAAACAAGAAATATTTTCAACTGACAACCTCACTGGAGTTATATCAAGTCAAAAAGTACATACATACACACACACAAATATATATATATATATATATATATATATATATATATATATATATATATATATATATATATATATACATAGACATATGTCATTGTTGAATTACACTCATATAGCGCAGGTGAAGTTGGGAAACCATCAAGATAAGGTTGTAAAAATACTAAAGTCATATGCAGAGATTTTGTAGGTAGCTGTACTAATACATCATGCATTACCCAGCATCGCAGCCGCGGTCGGCATCCATTGTGATATTGTGACCTGATTCCACGAGCTCTATTTATAGTTCGCGACTTTTGACTTACTTTGACATAGTTCTATGCTTAGATACTTTTAAAGTTACATCTGTACATTTTGACATTTGATTTGACATTTCCAGATTTTAAGACATTTAAACTGTCATTGTTTTCTAATAATCGCTCAAAACGTTAAGTTTAAAATTCAAAAATTCTTTTGGGGGAGTGTAGACTTCTTATACACAAGCGCAGTTCTCAATTTGGGAAACAGTCTCTAGGCCCAGATCAAATTAAGGAGTGTACCCATAAAAAATCGTGCAGTTCATCACAGCGGCAGAGTTACTAGTTATGTTTTAATATACGGTCATCACAATAGGCCAGATATAGACGTAGTCATACTCCATAGCCGCAACTTAGAAATAAAAAAAATACACCCCCATTGGATTTTTTTGAGTCAATAGAAAAATTATACCATGTCGTTAAATGTATGTATTATCAAAATTTCTGTCGCATAGCCAGCATTTAATGTGTCGGAAGCTGATAACGAATGCGCCCTTTGAGATAAAATCACCTCGCTACAGTCCCGCAGGCTTTAGAGCCCATATTCTGGTTGCAGAATAATACCTAATCAATTTTTTAGTATCTCATCCAAATAATAATTCTTGTATCATTGAAAAATAGCAAAACGTTACATGTATCATTTATTAAATGTACTTCGATCATTAAATGTACTTTTATATAATTTAAACATAAGAATAAGACTCTTTGAGATTAAATGCAACATATATTTTCAATAACTTGCAAGAATATGGTATTTTTTTTTTAATAATATGAAATTTTGTAAATGATATAATATTTTACATCCTAATCTAAATACATTTTTACTTAATATTAATACTTATTTATTCGAACACGTATGTATATTCCATGAATAGACCGATTATACCATAGTGAGTAATAGCACCATATATTTTTTCCTTTGTCTATGAATACGTTATATAAATAACATGATTGATCACCTATACTGTGCGAAAACTATGAGACCAATTACTTGTTAATTAACCGTATCGGAAATGGCTGATGAGCCATCTTTAATTGGACTATAAATCATTCTTTGAGATCAAATCGGGTACTTTCACACTGAACGTAGTTTCCGTACTACGTTGCCTACTAAATAATTTAATACTGTATAGCTTAACCATAGACTTACTCTTATTTGAAATAATATTAAAAAATAATAACATACCAAATTCTAGATAGATTTTAAGTTTAATGTTCATAGCAATAAGGTCCAAAATACAAAGTGTTCCACAAGGCCGCATATTAGAACCGCAATTGCTGAGTTTGTTACTGAAGCGAGATCTTAAGATGATTTATGATATGTAGCACGGTTGACGTTTACGAGTTAACAGCATTGCTGCGAAGGCCTTTTAATCAACTATGCTAATGTTAGGCTGATCTTGGATACGTCCCGCTAAGTCTAATGTCAATATTAGACCCTAATTGAATCTCTGAATGTGGGCAAAGTTTAATCAAGATCCCCAAGTCACTATATTCAGAGGGTTATATTATCCTTCCATATTATATGCTGACCTATTTATTATTGTAGCATGAATGTAACTATTAATATCCGAGTTAGTTTTCCTCTTTTATTAAGGAAATACGTACATTTATCTTTTTTAAGTATATCAGAATAATGAGATTGCGACCTTCTATTTTGATTAAACATTTGTGTCTACAAATTTCGGGATGTTAAAAACAATTTTTAGGAGAGGTTATAGTTATGGCGGTCAATAGGGAAACGTGGGTTTAAAATTCAAGCATCACGATATCTCATCCGCAATATCTCACGTACGATCTGTATTACCGCTTTTAGGATCGCTGAACGGATCCCCGAAAATTGGGGTGATAACAAAAATTCTACCTGGGATATATTGTTAGTATACTAAAGTTATCATAAAATTGTTTACTTAAGTTTTATTACGTATACCTGAAATAGACGTATTCGTATATAAGAGATAAAATCTCACATTATAATATTTTTAAAGCTATAACTAAACATACATACACACTATGAATATGTATAAAAAAATATTTAAAATTAAAAATATCTATTAAGTTCTTTATAATTGATCCATGTTATTCCATCCCATAAATATTATAAATGCGAAAGTTTTAATGTATGGATGTTTGTTACACAATCACGCCAGAACGGCTGAACGGATCTGGATAAAATTTGGCACGTAGATAGATTATAGCTGGAATAGCACATAGGTTACTTTTTATCCCGGAAAACGGTAGCCGTGGGATAGATTTGTTTTTGTTTTTAAGGTTTTATACTAGGGACTAACTCGAGCGAAGCGAGGGTGAGTCTTTAGTAAAATTAATTTGAATTATTAAAAAAAACCTTCAATTTCAAGTTCAATTAAAAAAAATCAATTCAATTAAAAAAAGCAATCTACTAAAACATGTTGTTTACAAAAATCAAGATAACCTTTTGACATGCATTGTAATTGACCTTGTCCAAGTCCTCATAACCCTCAAAGGTCTAATTATTCTCATCGAGCAAAGAACTCAATTTATAAAGAGGTTTGCGACCACTTACAAATGAATTAAGAACTATTGCGAACAATACTCATCCAATTAGCGCAAGAAGTAGACTTTCCAATTATTTTAAATTATAATTCGTTTAATTGGTGCAACTAAGCTGGTGTGTTGTTAAAAAATAATAAATCTATATTGTGTTATAAGTAATGTATATATGTACATACATATACAAGACAGTATTAGCCCAGTGGTAAAGCGTTCGCTTGTGTGTAAGTGGTAAACCGAGTGAAGCGGGTTCAAATCCCGGGTCTCGCACCTCTGATATTTTAATATGCGAACCATTTCCAACATGATTACGAGTTGTCTTACGGTGAAGAAAAACATCACGAGGTAACCTGCATGTCTGAGAGAACTCAGAAAGTTTTCGAAAGACATGTGAAGTCCACCAACACGCACTTGACCAGCGTAGTGGTGATCCCCCTGATCTCCCTCGTATTGTATGTATGTATGTATGTATGTATATGTATACGTGTCACTTTCGACTCTATAAAAAGCCTAATAATCTATATATCTAAAATAGGCACAGACAAAACAACCGGTTAGTTGTCTTTTGTCAGCCGATTTTTTTTTGTTTAGTAGCTATTGTCGAGCTATAGTGTTATCGATAAAAAATATGTTATGGTCGCATTTCGACCAATGGGCGACCACTAGTTTAATAAAATAAATTATTTCTATCGTAAATACGTTGTAATTTAATTTACCAACTAATCATTTTGAATAAATTCAAAGACCGCACAGATGGTGAATGGGTATTACAGATGCCCTGTCACAGGGTCATTCGACTCTCAATGGGGCATACTAATAGGCGCGCCCTATTAATTATGTCTGACGAGAAAATTTTAAGGCAAGAAATCCCAGCCATCACGCCTAATACCAAATGAAATGGGTCCACTCGCTGGACCCTTAAATTGCTGATCTTAGCATAAGAGTATAGCGGTTAAAATAATGAGAATAAAACGACAACCTATGTATTAATAGCAAAATCTGGTAAAAAAGTCTTACTTTTCACTGTCACTTCAACGTTTCTGTTGTTAATTTCATCATAAATCAACTTATATAATTTAAAAATGTTTGCTATTAGTAATAAACTACCTGGGCGACCGAGCTTCGCTCAAAGTTCTTTTTTGTTACATCGTATTTTTTTGATAAAAAAAAAAACTAAAAACTTGAATAAATACAAAAAAAAATTAAAACTTAGTATCCTATCGAGATTCGAACTCGGACACACCTATGATTGTTAGTCTTGCACCTTGGTTGCCTGACCACGATGCTTATGCCTGAGTTTAAGAAATTATTGAGCATTTCTGCGTAGAATAATGCAAAAGAAAACCCCATGAATACTTAAAAACACCTGTTTTCCCAGACATGAGACTAATCTAGATCGATTTTTCGCCCCCGAAAACCCTCACATACCAAATTTCAGCGAAATCGTTAGAGCCGTTTCCGAGATGGTATAATTAAAAAAAGATATAAATATACAAAAATTGTTCGTTGAAATATATTAGATATATCCAAGCATCCAAAATGTTGTAAATGAATAGCCTGATTTACGCGAATATGTCAAATAATCGCGTATCTATGTAAAGTAGTAAAGTCAAAGTAGACTTTATTATCGATACAGGGGCCGAATCTATAGTTTATAGAATTTTTGTCTGTTTGTGTATCTGTCTGTCTATTACCGCATCACGGGAAAACCACTGGATAGATTTTGATGAAATTTGGTATGGTGTTAGCTGATTATTCGGATCAACATATAGGATACTTTTTACTGTGGGAAAATATCTCATCTCTGAGAAATGTGTACTAAACGTTATAATGTATGATTTAAATAAAACTATCTTTTCGGATTTTTTCGTCGATGAGACGTCTAAAACCTTAGCTTCTGCGACCATGATTGCTGTAAAAATTGGGAATGTCGAGAACCAAAAATTAAAATAAATGCGCCAAAAACTTTGAAAATATAATTTTAATATTATAAAATTAAACTAAAAAAATAGTAATTACCAAAGCAATAGAAACTTTAAAGGTAATTGAAGTCATGACCTATCCATGTATCATGTATGAATAATCTCCATACAAATTATCTCATACAAATACATGAAGCCGTTCCAACGTGTTGGAGTAGCAAATATACAGACATAATATATAACTTATCGCAATTATTATAATAATCTAATTATATTATTTAGCTAAAAATCTAGTTGGCAGCCTCTCTTTTGGACCAAAATAGAACCTTCAATGTAGTGAATGTCGATTCATACCTGTCATAACATCGCTGACGGAGATTGTAGAGGCGTGTTACCAGTATTTTGCACCATTGTAAATGCCATTTGGGATTATATTCGGAAAGTGGACTCAATCCTATTGTCTCATCCTCTGTTATGTTTTCTATTATATATATGTTTATTATTTTGTGCAAAATAGCTAAAATGTATTTGATATTATCTATTATTATCAACGCGAAGCTATGTCTGTGAGTACGTAATTTTCTCTCGCAGCAAGAAAATACTGAGTCGATGCTTTTTTACCACAATTTGATTATTATCTATACTAATATTATAAAGCTGTAGAGTTTGTTTGTTTGTTTGGTTGAACGCGCTAATCTCAGGAACCGCTAATCCGATTTGAAAAATTCTTTTTGCATTAGATAGTCCGTTAACTGAGGAAGGCTATAGGCTATATATCATCTCGGAAAAATGTACGGTTCTCGTGGGATAAATTTGTTTTTGTCTAGGGACGAACCCGAAGCGAAGCGAGGTGAGTCGCTAGTTTACTATATAACTAAAACCTAAAATTGATTTTAAGCTACTTCTAAGTATCGTAACGATTTGAAACTTTCTCAATATGAGAAATCAAATGTTAGCTTCCAGCTTTATCCCTTATGAGCTAGCCAGAGAGAACAGAGAGCAAAACGCTACAACCTCTATATACTTCTTTCGCTTCTCCCATTGATATTGTATCTCGGTAAAAATACCATAATTTATTACAACAAGCTAATAGGTAGTGAAAAATGGCGTTCTTCAATTACTTACTGTACAAAAACCCCTTGATTTTCGCCTTTTTTAGATTCGTATTTTCGAGTCACATATTGTAACTGGTCTAAAGCGTGTGTTTTAGTTTTTAAAACTATAATTATTTTTATATCTAAGTTTATGAACGAAAGAATTATATAAGCTATTCCTCTATGACTCGATAGTCCATATACAATACAATATTTAGATTTTGTTGGTTTCTTTGGGGTTTTAAAATAGGTATTATGGGGTTTTAAAATGAATTTATATAGAGATGTGTCGCTAGTTAATTTATATAATAACGCTATTCAATCAGTACAGTATCTAGCACATTTTTATTAGTATGATGCATGCCTTTATTCTTAGTAAAAGTATAATTATCAAATATCGAATTTGAATTCCCTAGAACAACCTTCGCCACCTTTATATCATAAAAGCAATTTTACTAAGTTCTAATAAAATATATTACTCTTAACAATACTGTTCGCTTTTCACCCAAATTTTAATAAACATCGTCGTATCTGACCTCATTTCCGCTTCAAGTGCGATAACAGAATATTCGAGAACTAACAAATTTATCAGACCAGCTTACACAATTGCGTGCATAAAGGAAAATAAAATGGGAAAACTGAAATACACAGTACATAGGCAGAACAATCCAACGACCTAGTTGTGGAAATTGGATGGTACAAGAAAGATTTATCACGTCTAAAGATTGTTATGTGACTGATGCTGTGGTCCAGGCAGGAACTTAGATTTTATCTACTAATGGTTCGGAGACTCTTTTGTTAAGATTCCTCTGTTCAATCTTGAACATATCTGTACTGTTAAATAAATAGAAAGAGTTATATAAAGAGCTTTGTGTTTTTATTTTTATGTAAGAGCTT
Source organism: Argynnis bischoffii washingtonia (assembly GCA_033884665.1). Taxonomy (NCBI): domain Eukaryota; kingdom Metazoa; phylum Arthropoda; class Insecta; order Lepidoptera; family Nymphalidae; genus Argynnis; species Argynnis bischoffii. The sequence goes on from CM066622.1 coordinate 1,235,208, forward strand.
ATAATGTAATAGTAAGAAAAAAAAGCTTTTAGATTATTTCACGTAGAAATTCTCAACAATAGATTAAAATTACAAGCTGATTCCATTTGAAACTTTTGTTAGTTATTATTAACAATAACTGAAATAAAAACAGCTCAAGTAATTTATTTATATATAATTTTATATTTATGTTTATAGTTGTATATTTAAACAATAAATAATAACAAATGAAACTTTTTGTGAAAACAATAAGTTGTATATTTGCAATTTTTTTTAATCTAAATTTTTTTTGATGACATGTTTGACTTAGTTGGTAGTGACCCTACTTGCTGTGCTGTGCAGCACCATCTAGTTCCATGGTAAGCTACGAGGCTTGAGTTATGGATACCAGATAGTTGATACACTACACATATAACTTAAACACATGCAATATACATACATATTATAAATATAAACACCCATGACTGATGTAAAAACATGAATGTCCCCAGCGGGACTTAAACCCGCAACCGCTGGCACAGCAAGTAGGGTCACTTAAACCGAGCCAAACGTGCCGACAAACAAATAAAAAATAAAATGTTGCCACAATTCTTAAATGTATTCATTAAAAAGTACACGTGATATAACATTTACTATTATAGTCTTTTGAAGATACCGTATCCTTTTCTGAGTGCGACAAAAACATTAAAAATCATATTTTTACGTCACGTTCGTAGTAAGGGCCACTTGTCTCACGACACTGCGACCCAACGATAAATCAAGCCTATTCAAAATCCAATCTGTCAAAGTATGCAGATTTTTACAGTTAACGATTATTATTGTAGTTAAATGTAGTTATTAAAAAAATTGTAAAATGTATTTTTTTTTTGTTTTTAGACGATATTTCAAATTTATTTTTGGCTTCATTCTTTGAGTTTTCTTTTAGTTAGAGAAAATTTAAATATTTCGTGAGGGAATTAGAGTACTTAACCAAGAAATATTTACTTCGAATTTTTAGTATAATAGGATAGACTGTACTTATTGTTAATACTATTTCGTTATAATAATTGAACCTGTGACCTTTGATATCAAAAGCAATGCTAATTCTATAGTGTAAAAAGTCATATTTTGTTTGTAGGCTACATATAGCCCTAATTAGTATCATCGTATTTAAAAATATCTAAAATCGTAGTCGTTACGTCGGATGTAAAAAAAATATATTTTTAAACCATTGACTTATCTGTAAACACATGTTACGAAGAATCGATAAAAAATATGTAAAATTTAAGTTTTGCTTGAACTGGGGTGGTCTTGTATAACATGTGGGTCTGCTTAAGCCTAAGTGCACCTTTCGATACTTCGATTGATAATTCTAATCTAGATCATAAAAAAAGTAATAAACTTTGTTCGGACAAAATTTTGCTGTAAAATTTGGAGGACACGATTGGCTTAGATTGCAGTGCTTACTATGCCAGCGTACGCGGGTTTGAGTCTCGCTGGGGGCATTCATTTGTGTGATGAGCACGAATGTTTGTACTCCAGTCATGGGTATTATATATATATATATATATATATATATATATATATATATATATATATATATATATATATATATATATATATGTAGTGTATCAACTATCTGATATCCATAACACAAGCCTCTTAGCTTACCATGAAACTAGATGGTGTTGTGTGATATTGTGAAATAAAAAAATGCTGGTCAAATAATATAATTTAGGACGTCTTATACTCTAATAAATATGGAATAATTCGTAGCTATATTTAAAAAAAAATGACTAAACCAGATTAAACGTTGTTTTATTAAAGTTTATCTATTAACTTAATTTAACATTTGCTTCAGGGATCTTCATAATAAAATTATAATTTAACCGAGGCGAATCATTAAATATTTTTAGAAAAATCTTATTGAAATAGTAATTATTATCAATGCAGAGACCGAATCTACAGGTTTTAGAATTTCTGTCTGTCTGTCTGTTTGAGAAAACAAATGGATAGATTTTGATGGAATTTCAAATCCTTTTTTTTATGTCATTCAGTGACAAACGAGCAGACAGACCTTCTGATGGAAAGCAGCACCTGTCGCTCATAACACCTACGGTTCATGCACTTAGGTTTTAAGTAACAAAAATGCAGAACCACAGGTGCGTTATCACTGTGAGGACTAAGATGATATGCCTCTTGCCTGTAATTGCGCTGGCTACCTTATCCTTCATACCGGAACACAACAATGCAATCATTGTTGCTTGGCGGCAGAAATAGATAAGGGGGTGGTACCCATCCAGTCGGACTCCTCAGGCTTGACAGAGTCCTACCACCGGTAAAACGTAGGTAAATAGGGACGATTCCGAGCGGGGCGAGGTTGAGTCGCCAGTACCATACATATATGATTATGTGACGTTACTTGAATATCCATTATAATATTATTAACTCCAATCCCATATAATTATTATTTTTCTAAAAGCGTAAATGATTATTAATTGATATCTCGTTCAAATCCCAAGATGTAAACAGCGTCGTAAACTAAAAATCGATATAAACAACTATGGCACCAAAATTTAACTAGGCTCCTTTACAGTAGATACAGAACCCACCAGTTTATTGCATCGCAAATTAGCAACGGTCAGTATCCGCTTTAATCGTAGCAAAATTTTCAATATAATTCGGCATCTGTCTTTAGAAATTCCAACCTTATATCAATAGTTTTTGAGCCCAAATTCAAGTTTGTTTTATTGAAGAGCAACTTTAAGATGCTGTTAAATTAATTTAGACTTACAGATGTTAGAATTAGATTTGAAATTTCATTGTCATGTTAAATGGCGTGTCCAAAGAATCGTCCACGTTGTCCAAATTGCTCCAGGAGTGACAGCGTCGGTTTAACTTAGTGATTTCGTAAGGCGAACTCTGGGCCGCCTTTGTTTGTTATTGTTTAGGCCTTCATTCGAAATTATAATATAGTAAGATCATCTTCTTTTAACTTTATTGCTTATAGATATGTATATAAATTAAATGACTACACGTTTGGCTCAGTTTGTAGTGCTTGATGTGCCAGCGATCGCGGGTTCGAGTCCCGCTGGGGGCATTCATTTGTGTGTTGAGCACGAATGCTTGTACTCCAGTCATGGGCATTTATATTTATAAACTCGTAACTTACAATGGAACTAGATGGTGCTGTGTGTTAATGTCCGAACATATTTATATAAATTGTATTGTTTAATATCTAATAAAGAAAATATTGTAGCTAGTAAGTAACTCTAATTTTGCGTGCGACTGCATTGGTAAAATATAAAACACAGTTGACGAGCCTTCTTAAATAAATTATCACGAATACGTGATAAATTGCTAATTTCTGATTTAATGTAAAAAAGTGTTTAATTACGGTTAGTTATAAATTATAAGTGTTCTTTTTTTCATTTAAAATTTTGATCTATAATATATTTGAAATTCTGTTATCACTGGTATGGATCGATTAGTATGTATTCAGCCCTTTTTAACATCCCACTGCTGGGCATGGACCTCCCTTCAATGTGAAGGGGATCAGGGCATGGTCTACCAGGGTGTGAGTTGGCGGATTTAACGTCAAATCTTTCAAATACTTGCTAAGTCAATTAGAATATTACTAATTAAAACTAATAAAATTATATTTATTATTTATTTACTTCAGTTAAATATGCATATGGCTAGTCTCTTTTACAAAAAATAAAACAGAAAAAATTGAGAATGTTGATTTTGAAGTTTTTGTCCTTAGAAATTTGTAGGGGATTAGCTGTGGGCTGTAAACTGAGATGGTTACTTAAAAGCTCCGAACAAAAAACAAAAGCTCGGTGACACTTATGATAAACTGTGGATTTTTAGCTTATTGTATTTAAGAATATGTTTATTCAAATGTAAGCCCATCCGTTTACTTTTGACGTTAGTCTAATATTATTTCAGACTGCTGTATTATGAACTGCCTCATATGTACTAATATAAAGTTTTGAGTTTTAATTTTAAATATTATTGGAAGGAATAACTAACTACCTTATAAGTTTAGAAGTTTTTGTACAAAAAATATGATTTTCTTGATATATTTTTTTTTACTAATTATTTATATTATTATTTATCACATACTTGCGACTTACTCACGCTTCGCTTGAGTGCGTCCCTAGGTACGTTTTAAATAGATATAAATACTTATTGCGAGTGTACCTTAGGAGAACAACTTACGCTATTGCGGACTTTTCTGTTGGCCTTTTTAAGATCTACAATTTTCTAGTACATTGGTTTAATGTATCTCTTTAAGGTATAGCCAACGTTTGCCATGTAAATTTCTGAAGACGACTCGACAGAATCAGTTATGATATTTTCCTGGAGAATAACTATACAAAATTTAGTTAAAATCAGTTCAGTACTTTTAGTGTCAAACGTGAACACACAAACAGACAAATAGACAAAGAGACAAAAAATTTAATAACTATTGTTTCGGGGTATATATTCTGTACACAATATAATACAGTCATTATTTTTTTTTAATATTTTATGAACAGATTTCGTTCAATCAACATTTTACTATATGTATAGATAATTATTTCTATTTCACATATGTATGTATTACTATACTCATATTATATATTTTATAATTATAACAAAGTCTTATATTTTTTTCTACGTAGATAATAAATAAAAATAAAAATATACACATACCTAAATAAATACAGTTCAATTCAATTCAATGACCAGGTTTCACCAATTCAATTTACCAGAGATGAAGTAAATCTATTTATTTTTATTACATTATTATAATTCCGTTCAATTCAATGATCAGGTTTCACCAATTCAATTTACCAGAGATAAAGTAAATCTATTTATTTTATCCCATATCATTAAAGCTATTAGGCCTTCAATTAATTGTAAGATATTCAAACTAGATCGGCACAACCAATTTGCTAGTTATAAATTCAAAATGCATCCAAGCGGAAAATTGTATTGGGACCTGAATTCCGTTGGCCAGCAAGGGTAGTTTCAAGCCAGTTTCACATAGACGGGTTAGACGAAGCCGTCAGTTACGGTTGTCCTGCTACGATAATTGATGCTTACATCAGCGACTAAGAAACCTATGAATTTATGTCTTAAAGCATTTTAATTGTAACTGTTTAAAATTTGTGATATTTTATGTATTTTTTTGTAATTCTTCAAATAAAATCTTTGTTGAATGATAAATTTTATTATATTAACGTCTCCTATATTCATATCAAAGAAATCAACAAGACGACATGATTAACAAGTTATTGTATACAATACTGTAAACAAAAATATACTATCATTAAAAATAATATATCTTTGTATATATTAATTATAAAAAACAGATGTATGAAAGATTAGAATTATTTCAAATACAGTAGATTTTGTATATTTTTATGAGAACATATAAAATCGACTGTATTTTACTGTATTTTATACTGACTGTATTTTAGACTGTATTTTATACTTTACTTTTAAATCATAATAATTAATTCTGCTTTTTTAACGTCCCGTTTAGGTCTTATCTTATAATAAGGTTAGCCCATAGTCCATCACACTGGCAGACTTCACAAGCCTTTCGAAAACCAGTCAGGTTTTCTCATACTTGCAAACGTACTTACATACTTGCCTTCATCGTATTAGCAAGTTAATCACTTAAAGAAATATATTAAAAAAAAAAACTACTATTTCTGTAATCTATATATATAAAAGGCAAAAGTGATTGACTGATGTATCAACGCACAGGCCAAACCTCACGCACGCGTATTCCTCGTATGACGTAAGCATCCACTAAGGAAGGATTTTTCAAAATTCAACCCCCAAAGGGGTGAAATAGGGGATAAAAGTTTGTATAAAACTTTTTATTCCTTGGACATATTTGCATGAAATTTCGTATTTTTCATAGTTTGATCGCAAGCGAAGCCGCGGGTTCTGCTAGTATTAAATAACACAATTAATGTCTTGAGTTGAAGAAAAACATTTAATAATATAACATAAACACAATAATTAATGGTTTTGTAAAGACCCTAAATGTGAAATAGCTTTCCTATTTGGTTTATAGAGGTCAGTTTAGGATTGTGAGGTGGATGACCGTAGGATTCTGGACCATCTCATTTAGTAGGACTTAGTTCTGTAATGGAAATGAATTTAAAAAAAATATTTTGTTGTTTTATTCACTATCGGTATTAAGAAACTACTTTTTAATTATAATATATGTGTGTATAAAGAAATAAATATAAATTATGTTTAACATCCATACATATAGTAAAATTAAAAATCTTAATTAAATAGACATTATTATCGATACAGAATTTATTTTAGAATTTCTATCTGTCTGTCTGTGACCGCATCACGGTAAAATCACTGGAGGGATTTTGATGAAATTTGGTATGATGGTAGCTGGTTATCCGGATATTTTTTATTACGGGAAAATATCTCATATTTAAGAAATCTTTACTAAACGTTAAAACGTAAGTAGGGACGAACCAGAGCGGAACGATGATGGATCGCTATTTTATTATATTCTTGGTTTAGTATGACATAATTTTTCGTTAGTACAATCTATACCTAGCGTATGCTTGCTTTTTAATGCTTTTTAATAATGTAAAGCTTTGTAATATATACCATTACGAAACTTTATATTACAACTAGCATTACCCGCGGCTCCGCCCGCGTTCAGATGATCAAAAACCAAATTCTTAGGATTTACATATTAGCATACTCTTACATTGCAGTCTTCGTGTTTTTTCTCAGAAATGAGATATTTTTCCGCGTTAAAAAGTATCCTATATGTTGACCCGGATAACCAGCTATCATCATACCAAATTTCATCAAAATCTATCCAGTGGTTTTTCTGTGATGCGGTAACAGACAGACAGACATACAGACAGATAAAAATTCTAAAAATTATAGATTCGGCCTCTGTATGGACATTAATGTTTTTTTCGATAGGACTTTTCAAAAAATATTTAATGTATAGATTCGGCTTAGTTACAATTTTATTATACGTATGGATATAGATATTAAAAAAGTTACGCCATCAAAATATTGAACTGACTAAAAAATGTTAAATGCAATCATCACATTTTTGAACTCATGTATAATTAACTTCGTGAATGCTAAAGTATATTTAAGCTTACGAGCTATACACACCCTGTATAGGTTACGAGCCAATGAAACGTCCAAAATTTAATTCAACTAAAACAACCCTTCAACTTAGCAGGTAACTTTATAGCATAATATTTAATCTCGATCCTACATTACTTTATAAACGTAACCTTTTACGATTACACGTGGTTCGTAAAAACTAAGTACATACGTACAAAGCTCTAAAATCTGAATTTCTAATAACATCTCTCGAGCGAAATGAACATGCGAATATAGCTTGCCTACACATTAATTATTATTGAAATAAATTAACTGGATATGACCCAAGATTTCGCTTTCTCGTTGTGATATTAAGTATATTTTTACCAAAACATGATAAAAGTTACTTTTTTTCTGCCTTTCCTACGTAGATATGTTATGTTTTCTACACATCCCACTTACTCTTTTATTTATTATTGATTTTACTAAAAAGGAGAAAATCTCTCATTACCTCTGAATAAATCCTACGGTGAAGGAAAACATCGTGAGGAAACTTGCATGTCTGAGAAAACCTAGCAAGTTCTCGAAAAACATGTGAAGTCCATCAACCCGTACTTGGCCAGCGTGGTGGACTATGGCTTGATCCTCCTCGTATTGAGAGACCAGTACCCAAAAGTGGGATATTGAAAAGGGCTGAATACAATAAGAGAAACCTACATTATTTTCATTTTATTTAATATCTTATAATGTATAGTATTTTATAATATCTAAGGATTTTACCGGTGGTAGGACTCTGTCAAGCCTGAGGAGTCCGACTGGATGGGTACCACCCCCTTATCTATTTCTGCCGCCAAGCAACAACGATTGCATTGTTGTGTTCCGGTTTGAAGGATAAGGTAGCCAGCGCAATTACAGGCAAGAGGCATATCATCTTAGTCCTCACAGTGACAACGCACCTGTGGTTCTGCATTTTTGTTACTTAAAACCTAAATGCATGAACCGTAGGTGTTATGGGCGACAGGTGCTGCTTTCCATCAGGTAGTCTGTCTGCTCGTTTGTCACTGAATGTCATAAAAAAAAAAAAAAAAAAAAAAATATTTAGTCATTATAAGAAATACATGTTCCTTCCAGAACATAATAAGAACGCGCAACGGCTAGTACGTCACACGTAACCCGTTAGAACACCCAAATGTTTAATTTTACCCCATGCTTTAGACTGGGGGAGAAGCTCAACCACTTGCCTTGTAATATATGATGACTATAGTGCAAGATAATCACTTATTTAATTGCTACATTTATTTTGTTGATTAAAACACTCGCTGTTACGGTAACAGTTGCTAATATATGGGTTCATACTTTCCTTAAGCAGTTCTTGTGAGTTTTATTTTTAACCTACTCCAAAAAAGAGGTGCATATCATAGATTGTTTCTTTGTGTATATGTTCCAATTTATGGGACATCTTCACTTGTTAGAATTTCAAAAAAACTATAGTAACTTATACAGCTTAGTAAACAAAAACTACTGATTGGATTTTAATGAAACTTTACAATAATATAGTTCATACATCAGAATAATAAAGAGGCTACTATTTATCCCGGAAAAATGTGAGGTTCCCGTGGGATAGGTTTGTTTTTGTTTGTCTAGAGGCGAATAAAGCGAAGCGAGGGTGAGCCGATAGTATAATATGATCTGTTTTGTCTAACAGTAACATAATAAATAAGAAATACGATGAACAGTAGTATATTCTAGGACGAGCGCGTGGGATGATGACCCGCGCGTTACACAATTTACTTCCATATATCCATTCATGCTAATAAGGAATATTCAATTATTTTATGCAATAATATTTAATTTTTGAAGCGGCCCTTTTTATATCTCTATATATATTTACTTTTGAGCAAAATCATACAAATTTCCGGAGAATTGAAGAGTTTTAAATTAGAAAATTTTAAATGTAGACGAACATTGTTCTTCAATTGTGAACTTTCGAAGGTGAAATTTGGCAAAAATTTTAAGAATTTTTAAGGTTTTTTATCCCAGAAAACTTAGAAATAATATGCATATTAATAGAAATTTTATTCACAGGAAACAAACCCACGACCTCTAAACAATAGAGACAGTCAGCCAAATAAGGTATTACTAAGCCACGACGCAACTACATTCTATTATTGGAAATTCAAGAAATTATGGTAAAAGGTGGAAAAATTTAATAAGATGCTTGAATAAAGTTTTATTTCACACACGCTGTATAAGTATTCTTAATAAGCGGAAAAATGCATATTTGCCGCGCCCCACCAGCTAAGTGTACAGACAATGATAAGAATGTAAGGTTGACATCGTCGAGCGTCAGCAATTTAAACGCTCTTGCTCTTCAAGAGACGCAAAGTTTATCGTCAGTCGTAACTAGGAACCCCCGTATGTGACTACCAAATTAGAAAGACCTTCCCCCCTCCCCCCCCATTAATAGACCATTCATACATTACCCGGCGGCATCACGACGTTTTAGGGATCTAGCTAAAATGGATGCCTGAACGAGGAATTTTAGATATTAAGCTCTAGCCCATTCGTATACTCCAGTTAGTTCTAATGGCTTGGCGAAAGAAAATTTGGTGCTTGTTTACAATTGAACATTTAGACTCCTTTGATGGTTCGTTGTATCTCGTTTGCGAAGTAAACAGCTGTGTAATTTATGTATTATAGTAAAAGAAATTTTGTTTATCAATGTTTTTTATAACGTGCATAAACGTAATTAGTTTTGGCGTGTATATTTTTTTAATGAACTGTTCTTTTTTGTAGTTAAAGTGTTTTAGATATAAAAATAAATTAGTTTTTGAAGTTTTTATGTACCAATTTAGGTTGAAAATGGGTTTGAAATTGTTGATATATATAAGTTATCTTAGCATCAACATATTATTATAACGTCTAAATATACATAATATTTCTAGTATAGATAGTATTATTAGTTTAAATTTCTACTACTTATTAAATATTACGACACGTAGTGACTCTTGCTGTGCCAGCGGTCGCGGGTGCAAATCCCGCTGGAGGGCATTCATTTGTGTAATGAGCATGAATGTTTGTACTCCAGTCATGGGTGTTTATATTTATAATATGTATGTATCTAAAGTTATATATGTGTAATGTATCAACTATCTGGTATCCATAACACAAGCCTCGTAGCTTACCATGAAACTAGATGGTGCTGTGTGTTAATATTCCAACATATTTATTTATAATTATTATTTATAATAATAACTGTAATGTAAAAACATTCATAGAAACAGTAACGGTATATTTGGCCAATATCTCTTAACCTCTTACCGTGAAGCATATCACTTATAATTTCAATGCATGATTTCTTCCCATTCAAACCCATCTGTTATAATTGCGGTTTGTAAATGCGTCTGTATGAATTTAATATTAACATCTCCACATGTAAACCGATTTACAACACAAAATTAAACTTTAACTGTTGTGAATAAAGTCAAAATTCCATTACAATAACAACCAAGCAAGAACATGTCCACCATAAGATTCATAAATCAAAGTCTCGCTAGACCTTTTCAATTAATTCTCGCCCAAGGCCTTAGAAATATTTGCATCAGAATATGTAATCTGTAAGCCATTGTCGGTCCTTAGCCTGAAAAAGGTCCAAGTATTGTACGATACTGTGTTTGTCTTTTGCGTTTTGTGAATGGTTATATTTGATTTCACCACATTTGTGTCGGTAAGTGTACTTTCAGCATCTCTTCGAAGATTTTCCACTAATTTCTCTATTGTAGGCCTCGGTCATTGTTTATTTCATCTTAATTTGTTATTTGAACAGCCTTTTAGCGTTTAAGGTAATTTTGGTACAGTGTTTACGTATTCTTTATTATAATTGCGTCTTTTTGTTTGTTCACAGGTATTGATAATATGGCGATATTGTAAGTTATTTAATTTAGAATGAAGTTTGTTCAGTAATGTTTTCAGTTTTTATGAAAGCAATTAATTTTAGTAGGCTATTTTAAGGTTTTTTTATTTAAGAAATGGACATTCTCATTACATTTAATAATAGAACACATCAAGGGCAATTGATAAGTATGATTTTTGGGAGTATTATTTAAATTTCCTAACAAAATATATTAAAGCAGAAAGTTTAGCTAAAATATATACTTTTTCAAAAATGCAATGACTTCAAAATCACTTCTAATTTAGTGAGGATTTTTTTTTATTACATAATCATTTGAAGTATAATTAAACATATTATTAAATAAATCATTTTATCATTCATTCACAATTATTGGCGTATATATCACGTAAATACACATAAAAACATACACCCGATTATATACCTCCTATTTGGAAGTCGGTAAAAACTATTTAACAAACACTATTCTAAATCAAACCCTAAATATAACGATGTAGAATTTAAAATATATTAGATACAACAAAAACAATAGCATTTAGTTATAAGAAATGATAACAGCCCTCATGCATTATGTCATTTTCCTAGTAAACATCTACAATGCGTACACAATAAGCTCGCCATTGTTTTAAGTTACATCACACCACGGGATATGTTTAGTCGATAACTCGTTCATAGGAACATTGTGTTGATAATATTTACTATTTGTGCTTTTGTACATTTATAATATTTAAACTAGTGAACAAAAATTGAGAATTCAATAGATTTAAACGTTATTGAGGTTCTTTGATCAATTCCTTCCTCCTTAAATTTCCTCAACAAACTATAAAAAACAAAATATTTCAAATCGGATCTAAAGAAGAAAGAACACGTGCCGACAAAAAAGCAAACTTTTCAGCTTCATATATTAATATAAAATTTATAAATTTGAAATTTATGAACCTACATATTATATGCTATATATACATAAATAAATTATTTTTATTATTTCAAAGGGTCTTGAACCCACTATCTCCGACTTAGAAGCAGATTATCCTACTACTAAAGACTACGCGTTCAACACATACCTTTTGGTTTAGTAAACCAATCCACATCAGTGTACAGGAAAGCTGTCAGTACACTAGAGAGTGTGTACTTAATTTTTAACAATTTTTATACAAGACTTCGCCCGTTTACAAACTTCTAATCGCTCCCAAACTTCACAGAATCGACCACTGGGCTGATGGCGGATCTAACATTGCTTGACATCAAAATGCCTTCACCCGTTTTGAAATCAATAGGGGATGTACATACACAAATCGATTTTTATATATATATATAAGATAACATTATTTTTTCCTCCACAATCTATGTTAGTTCAGATTTATTCTCTATTTACTTGTTCATTATAATTAAACCGCTGGTCTGCTTCACTGGGAATACAAGGACACTGAAATAATATCGCATTCGCAGCTCGTGAGCTGACTTTATATGTGATAACTAAAATCTATATATTACATATTATCTCTGCGTGCTTTCATTTAAACAAACTACCCTAAGGTTATAAATAATACTTCAGTTAAGGGTACTGTAAAAAAGAATGTGTCTATTCAGCCCTTTTTTACGTCCCACTGCTGGGCATGGGCATTTCTTCAATACAAGGAGGATCAGGCCATAGTCCACCACGCAAACGTGCTAAGTTTTCGAAAACTTGCTAAGTTTTCTCAGATATGTAGGTTCCCTCACGATGTTTTTCTTCATCGTATCTAATATAAATGCAATCTCTTTGAAAATGATTCCTTCATGAGAATATCAAAGGTGCGAGACCCGAGATTTGAACCTGCTTCACTTGGTTTCCCAAATGAGCGCGCTACCAATGGACTACCATTACCTAAATGATAAAAAAATTGAAACATTAAAAAGTCAAATTTTGATTACCATAATACTGATTAACTGAAATTTATTAACAGTGTTTAATTATTATCAATAATATACTGTATAATACACTTACGCTATGTTTCGTAGTCTTCCATCCATTAGCCTTGTACACTATCAAAACTTTTAAAAAAGTAAAAGTTTTCTAACCAAAGGTAGAGGTTAAAAAAGAGCTTCCTAGAAATGTCACTCTTTAAGTCCAGTTGACGTCTATTTGGTTATTACAGTTAATAGTACATAACTCATACTATAAATTCCAGACAATGCATCGAATTATACCTCCAGGACTGCATTTTCCATACACCAACCAACATTTTCAATGGGGATCTTTACCGCAGGACGCAATTTAGTATAAAGCAACCATAATTATTGGCTGAGAGCTAAAAGCAGTAGACAGTGGCGCAATTGTAAGTCTTAAACGTAATGACTCTCGTTTAAAAGGAACTTCCCGAGGCCATAAGTAATAGTTCGGTTTAGGGTCATACTGTGTTGTATTAATAGAAATAAATTGATTCGACTGTCGATTGTATGTCTTCAGGTTGTATGTGATAAAAAGTGTGCTATATATCAAATCAGACATAAATTATAGTATATAAGTATGTAGGTATATGTAAGTATATATGTTTGTATGTATGTGTATATAAATATATATTTTTTCGAATAATTATAATATTTAGTTGTTATATTTTAATATTAAGTTTATGGTATTGATGCTGTACTGTACCTACATCGCACTAAATTAACTTATTTTCTCACTTTTGAAGGGTTTCTGGAAGCAATCTCTTAAGGAGATAAGTTATCCTTTGTCGACATTCTGTTACTTTATTTTTATAACATATATTTTATGGTGCATAAATAAATAAATAATATCGTCTGTAATAGCTTTAAATGAGATGACAGAAATCTCAATCTCTGCCGTGACCATGTTTGTCGTTGCTTTCAAAAACCAAAAAGCAAAACAAAACTGCGAAAAACAAAAGAAAAATAAACTATTTTTTTATATATTTATATAAATATTAAACATAAATATTATATTAGAAATATTATTTTCGATAGACCCCAAATCCTCGCGAAAAAAAATCGATATCGCCCTAGAATGATTCGGGAAGCCATAGAAATTAAAAAACATCCAAATTTCAATGGGGAAGATGACTGGGTACTACCATCGTCGTGGAATCCTGTTATTAATGTAATAAAATCTAATAATAAATCTAAACATAACAGACAGATGTAGTAAGTTCTTACGGTGTAGATCAAAATAACAGTATTTCAAATTAATATTTTTCATTTGTAAATGTAATTCTTAATTAATTTTAATTTTCTAAAGTAGACATAGAACAATAATGTGGCTTAAATAATTAATATATTATTTTTCTTTATGGTTATAAATATAATAATGGTAACACTAAAAATATAGATTACTAAACAATAATACAATAATAAGTTTTCTACAAAATTGTAATAATTATAATAATAGCTAAAATTATACAAATAATATTCCATATTTCAAGTATAAAAATGTTTAAAATTAAAATTAACAAATATTGTAAGGTACTTTGGTGCCAATTTTCAAAATTTTGAATTCATTTTTGTTATTTTTCGGGTAGGCTGTCTGTAACAACTATATAATACCTTTGAGACATCTAACACTTTAGTCTCTCCCGTGACCATGATTATTGTAAAGCATTCGAAACGTCGGTAACCAAAAATCAAAATAATCCCGCGAAAAAATCCGAAAAGATAGTTTTATTTAAGTGAAAATTGTTTTTGAAATTCAATTTCTATTGAGATAGTAAAGGCAACAATTTTATGAGAAAAAGTAACTCGGTTGAATCGAAATAAGGTACTAGCGTACAAATAACTGTTGTTTCAGTTCCTAGGTTCGATTTCCGAATATTTTTTAGGTTTATATATTTGTATCATACACCATTCCTAACAAATATCTCTTGTCTAAACACAAATTCGAACTTACGCACACCACATAAAGTAGTTTTTTAAACGAGACAACCTACATTTTAATTTTGTCATTGAATGGACAATAGAGATTTGAAAAAAGCACATAATTTCGAATTGTGTGTGCGCTTTTTTTTGAGAACATTTCTTAAAAGCTACTTGTGTTTCTTGAGTTTTTGTACATGAATACTAGCGACTCACCCTCGCTTCGCTCGGGTTCGTCCCTAGGTTGATTCCGCATATAAACTTTCATCCCGATTTTCACCCCTTTAAGGGATGATTTCCAGGACAGTATGTCCTCTATATCCTTCCCAAGATCTCAAACTATCTTCTTACCATATTTCATCTATATCGGTTCCATAGATCCAAAGATTACCCCCTACAACCTCACAAACTCACAAACTTTACCTCTTTATAATATTAGTATAAACTACTAACACACCAAACGCAAGTGAAGCCTGTAAACGTTAAGTAGTATATATTAATTTTAATAATAAGTATCGATTTTAACACAACACTGCTACTTTGCGCAAGATAAAGTTACATCATTATGTTCGTCATTTTCCATTGAATTATACATAATGCAAGTTGAAAATAGAGTCTTTAATTCGAATACTAGCTGTTGCTTCCGGCTACGTTTATATGTGTATTTCTATTTTGCACACATCTATACTAACATTATAAAGCTGAAGAGTTTGTTTGTTTGTTTGGTTGAACGCGCTAATCTCAGAAACTACTAATCCGATTTGAAAAATTCTTTTTGCATTAGATAGCCCGTTAACTGAGGAAGGCTATAGGCTATATACCATCCCGGAAAAGTGTACGGTTCCCGTGGGACAGATTTGTTTTTATCTAGGGACGGATCCGAAGCGAAGCGAGGGTGAGTCGCTAGTCTTAAAATATAACAGTTTTCTCTAAAAAGAAAAATAAAACCTAGCTATCTTTTAATTACCTGCTTAAAAAGTTTTAGTAAAATCTATTCAAGGCTTAAAGAAGATAACATTCACTATTGCTAATAGAAACATAAGTATATGATAATGTCATATCTAATAGAGGAAAATTCTTATAAGATAAATCCCATATATATGAGATAGGGATAGGTTTTATATATAGGGATAGGTTTTTAAATATCAATGTAAATTTTTCCCTCAAATCGTAATTGAAGAAATATTATCAATATGAAAGTTTAGAAGTTTGGTTGTTTGTTACTTAATCATGCCAGAACGGCTTAACGGATCTGGGTGAAATTTTGGCATAAAGATAGATTATATTTTGGAATGGCACATAGGCTATTTTTATCCCGGAAAAATGTACGGTTTCCATGGCATAGATTTGTTTTTCTATAAGCGAACCCAAGCGAAGGGAGGATGAGCCGCTAGTATGTTAAAGAAGCTACAGCAACAGCATCCATATTTCTAACTTAAAAAATAATCATTACGTATGCAAACTCTTACTACATTTTCATAAGAATCCTTTCTTAGTGCTAAAATTCGTTATATTATAAGATGCTGATTATGCAAACCCTTCGTGATTTACATCAGCAGTTTACATTTTTCGCTACTTAGCCAGTGTTAAATCTATACATATAAATAAAATTGGAGTGTCTGTTTGTAATGTTAAAATAACCGCTTTTTACTAAATGCGTATAGATGAATACACGGTACATATGCCAAAACAACATTTTTTTACAATTTTTGTCTGTCTGTGTGGCTGTCTGTCTGTCTGTCTGTTTGTTACGGCTAATCTCTGAAATGACTGGACCGAATTTGACGGGACTTTCACTGGCAGAAAGCTGATGTAATAAGGAGTAACTTAGACTACTTTTATTTTAGAAAAAAAGGGTCCCACGAAAAAAAAAACTAAATTAATTAATTAATTTTGTTTTGAGAAGGAACCTAAGAACGAACCCGAGCGAAGCAATATAATAAGAAGTATAGTTGAAATTACTTTAAAAACATTGATTACCAAAAAAAATCACCAACTAAATAATCATCAATTAATCATATAACAACCAAAACCAGTATATTACGAGCATTAATGAGTACCGATCAGCATTTCGTAACCATAGAAATGTGGAGGCAAACGTACACTTTGTTAATAAATCACACGTCTGATGTCCGCTGTTTATTTTCAATTACTGGCCGGCGCGAATAATGCCTGAACAGCTGTTCGGTTGGCAGATTACTGAGTTATTGTCGTAGTAGGGGTGGGGGGTAGTTATTAATTAAAAAAGTTGCAAATTTTGTCCATCCGTTTGTATTGCAACGGATTTTGAATGGGACGTGTATGTTTGGAGTTTTCATAGATATTGCATATTTGTCATTTGCATGTGTTTAGTAAAGCTGCATGTTATCAGTGGATATTTTTTTCATCTATACTAATATTATGAAGCTGAAGAGTTTGTTTGTTTGTTTGTTTGTTTGGTTGAACACGCTAATCTCAGAAACTACTAATCCGATTTGAAAAATTCTTTTTGCATTAGATAGCCCGTTAACTGAGGAAGGCTATAGGCTATATATCATCCCGGAAAAATGTACGGTTCCCGTGGGATAGATTTGTTTTTGTCTAGGGACGAACCCGAAGCGAAGCGAGGGTGAGTCGCTAGTCTGTGATAAATGCCTTGGTGGTGTATGGGCTAGCATGGCGTACGACCGTAGATATGGATGCCCGTGTTTCGAGTCTCGGGTCAGGCCAAGTTCATTTATTGAGTATTTCTGTCAAGAAATTCTATACGCGTTACACTAGATATAATATCTCCTGCGCAGACATCTAGTCTTAATGAGATTGGCCATCATGGCCAAAATCGGTCAGAAGGACATTATTATTGTTATCAATTAGATGGTGATATTACATAAAGAAGAATAAAGTATGAAATTACGTTTTAATAATTCGTACGTTGAAAAAAAAAATTTATTAAATGGCCCTTTCTTCATATAAAAGATTTCACAAATAAAAATATTTATATACCTGTAAATAGCATAAAAGCTCTTATTTTAAAATTAAGAATCCACTGTTATCACCATACAGTTAAACATTGCCTGTGAAATTATCATGGTCCCCATAACCGTATTATTTATCTAAGCGAAGCTTTTACATGCTATTAAAGTATACCACTTAAGCTTATCTGTAGATTTATTTCATTTACATGTGTAACAAAGATACGCCGATATAAACAGAAAGATAATAAGAAAATAGCTCTATTAAGCCATATAAAATGTTAAGTAATAGTTTATTAAAACAATATGTTTAATGTTTTATATTGTTTGTGAATTAGATAATGTGATCTTTATTTTTTGCAAAAATTTTTGTGAATTTAGAATACTTTTCTAAAAGATTTTAGTTTACTTAATTTTTATGTTTTAACTGTAATATTATGTTTACAACAATTTGTAATGTAACTACCTATTTGATAGTCTATCAAAAAGAAAAAAAAATTTTAAAGAGTTATTTTTTTTACCAAGTTGTGATAGGATTTTCATGGGGTTTTAGTGAATGAACATCTATCCAGTAAACCTATAGACATTTAAAGAGAAAACGTTTGCAATGTATATGAAACCACCGAATGATTTGGAACTCGAAATATTTTTTGAATTAAAAACTATTTATTTCACTTATATAAATCATTTATTGATTGATAAAAACTCACCTCACAGCTTAAAACTTTTGCCTTAAGCATTAAAAAAAAACTTTTAATTGATAATGATGATAATGGTGATGATGATGATGATGATTGAAATAATATACATACTTAATACTATACATATACTTGACTAGTTAAAGTTCATTAAAATGTCTACACCTATTATATTGTTTGACTAACAAAATAATGCAACATTCTACATGTATATTATTCATCTTACCGCTACCCTTTGTTTGATGACATCTTAGACAATTTTTTGTAAACATCATTTCAAATTAGACCACCCATATTGAATATTACACCGTTTGAGCCCAAGTGGGAGTTAATTTATGAAACTAATGCCTTATATTTACAAAGTGTTCTTAGATGGTTTACTACCGGCTTTCTAATTTATTGGTAGAAGGGAAAACATAGTAAAAATCCTTAACAAAATATGTTAGTCTTTTTTACAATACGGTAATATTCCACGGCAACCTACATGCACTTAGATAAAGAATAGGCAGCGTCACTCTCTGGCAATAAAATTCTAAGTCGAATCTGTGTATTAAATATATTTGGAAAATTTAATTGAAATATTGAAATAGTCATTATTATCGATACAGAGAATCTATAGTTTTTAGAATTTTTGTATGTCCGCCTGTTTGGGAACGCATGACAGGAAACCCACTGGACAGATTTTGATTAAATTTGGTTTGATTATAGCTGGTTATCCGGGTCAAAATAAAGGATACTTTTTGCTGCGAAAATATATTTCATCTCTGAGAAATCTATGTTAACCGTGAAAACATACTTAGGGACGAACCTGAGCGGAGCGAGGGTGAATTGCTAGTGATATAATACTTTTATAAATTTACGCAAATATTTGACATTTTAAACTATATTTTCTAATTTTTTTTGCAGATTTATTTTTATTTTTGGTTCCTGATATTTCGAATTCTTTACAGCAATCATGGTCAATTGATATGCCAACAAAATATTATTATATACATGGTTTGTCGTAAGAGATACAACTGACTTTAGATATTATGTAACTATACCTACATATGTATATTAAAAATATTGATTGTTAACGTGATGTTTGAAAAATCACCATAAAAAAATGTTGTTAATGGAAAGAATAAGTTTTTAAAAGTAAAACTTTTAATTACTATTAATCATGACATTAAAAAGCATATCCATCTCTAAAGAGCCTTGTACTAACAAACTTTACGTATTTATTCCATTAGTATAAATATGTTTTAAAGTAGTTTAATTATAATTTGATTATGTAAGAGTATGCCCCATATTTTATTATAAGTATTATTGATCATAGTATGGCTTCTTTCCTATTCGCACGACACGTTTGACATCATTCGCAAGTCGATTCCAAACAAATGATGTGCTAAGACTGTAATACATAAAAATCTCATGTTTATATGAATTTAATATAGTTATTAATTAGTTTACGTTTAATACTAGTAGAAACCGCGGCTTTGAAAAAAAAACTCTTTTGCTTTATGTTATATAGTGACTCACCCTCGCTTCGCTCGGGTTCATCCCTATATATTTATATACTATTAAATTATTAGGATACTGTTCATACAAAAATACTAAAGTCGCTATTAAAAAATAGACCGTGGGGGTAAGAGGGTGAAAAATACTTTACGACCTATTCTCATACCTACCCAATATACAAATAAAAATTATTAAAATCGGTCGAGCCGTTTCGGACGAGTGCGACCACAAACATCGTGACACGAGATATTTATGTATCAGATTAAAATCGATGTTTGTATGTATGTTCCCTATGGATTCTAAAATGGCTGGAGTGATTTTGATGAAATTTTCAGGAAATCTTCAGATTAGCCCAGCGGGTGACACTGTGAAGTTTGGTAGCGATCGAAAGCTTAAACGCGGGTGAAGCCGCGGGTATTGCTAGTTTAATATAATATATAGTTGGGCAAAGTCTAATTTCTTCTTTCTATTTGATACATGAAATAACTCGAATTTCAATTTGTTAAAAAATATTATTTATATTAGTATTTATATTTCTTTGGTTAGTTCTTCTTTTTATTCAAAGTTTTAACTGTTCAAAATACTACATCAAAAGCAAAGATAGTAAAGCAACAAGGTAATACTTTAAAAGATCGCATTATCTTTTAAGTTTTAACTTCATGTTATATTAACGTTTATAGTAATAATAATAATTAATGACAAAATATTTTTTTTTAATATGTTGGGACATTAACACACAGCACCGTCTATTTTCATGGTAAGCTACGAAGCGTGTGTTATGGATACCAAATAGTTGATACACTACACATATGTAACTTTAAATATATACATATTATAAATATAAACCCATAACAGGAGTACAAACATTCCTGTTCATCACACAAATGAATACCCTCAGAGGGACTCAAGCCCGCGACCGCTGGCACAGCAAGTAGGGCTTCACTACAAACTGAGCCAAACATGTCGTCAATAATTAATGTATTAATTGTAATTAACAGACAATACATTTTGACCAAACTATTATAATGAATAATGATTTTGCCATAACATAATATGTAATAGATCCTAGACAGGTGTACCTAAATACCCTCTTCTCAACTTACCACATCTCAAAATTGACAGAAAATTTCACATAACAAATTATTTTAAAGTAGATTTGTTCATGTAAAACTAGCGACTCACCCTCGCTTCGTTTGTGTTTGTCCCTAGGTACGTTTGAACGTTAAGTATTGAATAGATAGATTATGTATATTAGTATATAATATATACATATATTAGTATTTCAAATACCTTACTTGAGGAATGATTCCCCATTTAAACTTTCATCCCCCTTTTTACCCTCTTAAAGAATAATTTCCGGGATAAGAACTATCCTATATCCTTCACAGGGTTTCATACTTCATAAGAAATCTAAATCGGTTGAGCGAATTTTTATTATCAATTACAAACAAACATACAAAAACATTTTTTTTCTCTTTACAATACTAAGTAGAGAAGACAACATTTTTTTGCCGTCTACCCGATTATAATAGGAGTTAGATCCATACAAAGTTCATTAATTCACGGCTGTCGGTACAAATAGTGGCGTTTGTTCAGAGATTCTTTTCATTATAACTTCTTGTATAAAATATGCATCTAAAACGAGAAAAATGTGTCGCAGCGTCGCGAATACCAACAAAATATATAAATATTGCTCTATTACACACGTGTGTAGGAAAATAAACTTAATTACAATGTATTAAAGTCTAAAATAGACTATTACTGATGGTAGTGAAGACCTTTCGAAGTAAACCAGATAAGGAATCATAATCTCTGCTTGTATGAGTTATACATCGCGTATTTTTACATTAGTTTTAGAAATAACAGATGCAACTTCATTTAAGGATAACGTTATTATGGACTTTTAATGTTAATCTTTACATATAATTGTAACTAAGCTGAATCTGTCCATTAAATATTTTTAGGAAAATCTTATTGAAACAGACATTATTATCGATACAGAGGCTAAATCTATAGTTTTTAGGATTTTTGTCTGTCTGTCTGTTACTGCATCACGGAAAAACCACTGGAGGGATTTTGATGAAATTTCGTATGATGATAGCTGATTATCCGGGTCAAGATATATCATACTTTTTACTGGGGGAAAATATCTCATCTTTGAGAAATCTATACTAACCGTTAAAACGTAATTAGAGCGAACCCGAGCGGAACGAGAGTGAGTCGCTAGTATATCTATAATACTTTTATTTATATTGGAAAAATATTTCTTCGCCAAAAGATTAGATATTCTATAATACTTTATTTAATTTAAAAAGTTTTTTTTATACCTGTCTAATATCTATAATCACAGCTTACTCGATACAACTTTGAGAAGGATTCCAACAAAATAATTAAGCTTCAGTATATTCATGCTTAGGCTATTCAAGAAGCTCCGTTTTATTTTTAAGTCATTGATGTCAGGCTATATATTAAGGCTAGGTTCCTCACCTCAGTTGCTTTTCTAAGGGCAAGATCTTGGTCAGTAGTAGATGAGGATAAGCTTAGCCAAAAAGCTTTAACAATTGCTAATGGAAGCTTATCAACGACCAACACCAATGTACGCAAAACTAAAAATACATACAAAAGTATATACAAATCCCATGAATAACATTTCATAGCATTTGGTAACACAATTAAAGAGATTTTTTCCACCATAACCATTTAAAGCTTAAAATATAGTTTTATAATCGCTCGTATTTTACAGACCTGATTAGATCAGAAACTACATTTACTAATCCGGCAATGAATAAATTACTAACATATAACAGTTATAGCATTCGCGCTAAAGTATTGGAACAACCTTGTAAACAATTTTTATTGACCTAATTTTTTATATTAGAATGTTCTGCTATTTTACAACATATGAAAAAGGCAAGTTACAACCATTTGAATCTCTTTAATCAACTCATAGCGATCATAGACCGAAACTTATCATTTTTCTCGCATGTAGTTATGGTAGTCCATCGTTTTCGTTTTGGTGGTATTTCCAAATTTTAGATGATATGTATTGTAATATTCAATAAATTTCTGAAATTTTATACCATATATTTGACCAATTTAACACATATCATCCAAAAAATCGATTATACAACCAATTGTTTACTGTGAACCTTCAAACTAGCATAGTTTTAGTTCAATTAGAAAAGTTTCCCAAAGTCATAAATACCAATAATTACTTTACCCTTTACCATTAACCGAGTTTCATGTAATCATATCCAACAAGCACAAAAACGATCAACAGATAGAAGTACGCACGGATATATCGCACGGGACGAGCGACTCCGCTCCGGGCCTTATCTCGCCTATAATCACTTTGAACAACCGAGTGGCCCGCGATTAGAATCTTAAATCCCCCGTAAATTTTCTATTCCGTGGGGCCATTATAATGGAATAACCTCCGCAAGTTTGAGGGCAAAAAATGTACACGAATAATTTGATCATACTCCCCCTGTTGATTGCGAAATTTCAATCAAACTCGTAAATGGTGTACAGTGTCGTATCGACATTCGAAACAACTTTTTGGGGTTGCAGGCAGAATGCACTTTTGAAAGCCACACTGAATTCGACTGCATCACAAAGTCGGAAGACTTACATTCGATTGGGGTTTGTAAATGGGAGAAAAGCACAGTTTGGCGACGAGTCTATAGCAAATGACACAGATTTATTTGTCCGATTTAAATGGCAATTGTACCCTGCTCGAATATATTCAATACATCGAGTCGCCTGCACTAATTACATAGGGATGAAAAGGCTTAACACAACAAGGCATCTATTTGGTTCGAAATGCATCTTAATGTATTACAAATTTAGTTCTCTCAAACTTTTACGTGGTTGAATTTTGTAAAAAATATGACCCTTTTCAATTAATCAGTAGTTTACGATCCCGCTGCGAGCATAAGAGTTTGAACAATAACGTAACTTTAATTTGACTTGAAATAGTGCACCCTTGTAAAATCTTTATTAAAATTATTATCTCGCCGAGGGGTCAAAGAACACATTACTATCTATATTTCACAATCAAGCTTTTGATGAGTTATTTTGTACTTAGCCTAAGACAAAATTTTCGTAAAGAAACCTTTAAGCTATAGGAATATCAACCTTTTCGTCAACGACACAACTTTGCATATTGCAAAACTGATATTGACCTTATTATTGATGTATTTAGAAGAAGCGTTTTTGTTTAAATCTAGATCTATAGTGTTTAAATCTAAGGTTGCTTTTTCATTTTCATTCTGGTTGTCATATAAATCGTTTTGCGTGATCGTTTGCGGGGCACGCGTAAGCACGTGCCGTTTGCCCCCCGCTGCTACGCACTCCTTGTTACATCGAGAACTGCGCCGTCCTGTAATTACACACAAATTAGACAAGATTTATTGAGGGGTGGAACACCTTGGCAACTATGGAAGGTACTAATAACGGTTGGCCAGTTCCGATATTGCGATTAATTCGCAAGGATAATTTCTTGACAACGTTAAAGGAATAAATCAACTCGATATTAAAATCTGAAGTGGCATGGCGCCGCTATTCGCCACTCCAGCTCTATGAAATTCTAATTGGAAACTATTTGTTAAGATTAAGTACTTGCTATTTCTCGGGACATTTATGTGACATTGGTTTGAACTAATTTTAATAAGCTAAAATATTTGAAGAACTTATTTATATAGTGATATCGTGTTTTAATTATATCAATGATCATCGATTTCTGGTAACTTAAAATTTATACCAATTTATTCTAGTACCAAACAAAAAGATTAAGTAATAATTGCGAATAAATCGACTTATTGATCGATTCATGCTTCAATTTGGTCATGGTCCTTTAGTAACTTTTAATGAATTTTACTAATATCTCACGGGATTCAACTAAATGGACCGAGACAAAGTGGAAGTTACCTATATCCTTCCCGATGTTTAAGTTTTAGATGTTGTGGCAACAATAGATTGCAAATGAGCAAATAAACTCATTCTCCCACAATATTATGATTAGTAAGGATACAAACCTTAATATTTTATCAATGAAAATAAGGCGATATACTCCCAGTATTTTGTTCAAAATCAAATAATTTAAAATATGCACATTTATTAGTATCATTGGCATGAAATATTCGTAATTCTACTTAGAATAAGAAAATATTTGAAGTAGTGACATGTCTTGTAGCCTAGCATATTATTTTGACAGTGTTACATGACAATATCAAAATAATGTGTTTTTAAAAATATTCTAGTGTTAATAGTAATAAAATTTAACCTCCTGTAAATATATTTTTGTTCCTTACATTGGCTAAATATTTTATTGATTTACAAATAAAATGACCATATCATAATAATTCAATAAAGAAAAAAGAACATTCTAGATTGTTTTGTGATTGACTAACACCCACATGCCTTTCTGAATATGACTCCGTTTAACAAAGGCAGGCATTTGATGATAATAATGACATTAACTACGTACTTTCATATTTTTATTGCGTGTTTATTGGCCATTGAAGTAGGTTTTGCGACGAGACTGCGTTCCGTATAGACACTAAACATGATTCATCTCCAAAGGTGAGCCATATTCGGCATTTTTGGATCCTTCGAATTAATGAGCCGAAACCATTGTGAAGCTTCTTAGCATTTCTATGGGATATTATAGATTTATCAATCTAGTATTTCTTAATACTTTCTTAGATTTACGCGAATATTTGACATTTCAAAATAAAACTATCTTTTCGGATTATTTCGCGAATTTATTATGATTTTTGGTTCCCGACGTTTCGATTGCTTTACAGCAATCATGGTCACGGGAGAGACTAAGGTGTTAGATGTCTCAATGGCATTATACAGTTGTTAGTAGGCTGTCTGTAACAACTGTATAATGCCATTGAGACATCTAACACCTTAGTCTCTCCCGTGACCATGATTGCTGTAAAGCAATCGAAACGTCGGGAACCAAAAATCATAATAAATTCGCGAAATAATCCGAAAAGCTAGTATTTCTTATCTATACAGATAAATAAAATTGAAGTGTTCGTTTGTAATATCAAGATAACAGCTTTATACTAAATGTATATGGAATTATATACGGTACTTAAAGAAAAACTCAATTTTTAAATATTTTGTCTGTCTGTCTGTTTGTTTCAACTAATCATCGAAATGGCTGAACCAATTTTAACCGGACTTTCACTGGCAGATATGATATTATAAGAAGTAACTTAGGCTACTTTTATTTTAGAAAAAGAATTAGGGTTTCGCTAAAAAAATTAAAACGTACCTAGGGACGCACCCAAGTGAAGCGAGGGTAAGTCGCTAGTTTTGCCATAATAATGATCCTTACTAATATTGTACACGTGAAAAAGTTTTCTACAACAGAACAATATTGTAACTGATTGATGTAATTTCTTACAAAAAATTTTTTTTGAGTAACTTTTATATTGGTGTATTGATTGTTTCCATTTCCCAGTAGAATATATTAGTCTTTTGCGCAAAGCAATGTGAGGACTTAATAAGTAGTTAATCTTTGCAAAAACTTTAACTAAGGTGATATTGTAATTATTATTATATTTTAAAGATTTACGCCACTGTCGATAATATGCAGTTTGCTTTAGTTTGCTACTTAAAATGAATACTACTGTCTAGGTATATCTTAGATTTTTCCTAACAACAGTTATTATTTAAGATGAGACTTAAGAAAATGAAACATCTTAAAATAATACGGATTATACGAACCGCCTCTACCTGGCTGGCTCCCCCAAGGAAATAAAAAGTTATCAGCGAACTTTGTACCCAGTTATCTCCGGGGCAAGTAAACACTTTTTATTTTATGGCCACCCTCGATTTTACTACTGCACCCAGGTTTAGGATCTGAAAGTGCTTGGATTTAGTTTTTTTTTACTATTTCGTAGTTTTTTTGCTAGATTTTTACTGTTTTAACAATGGACCGTATTTTCTATTCGTTTTTCTTTTTGGTGTATACGGAATATTTAGTATCTATAGTGATCATTTATTACAAAACAAGAAAGGTGTAGGACTATTTTTGATGAATGCATCAATATTTGGCAATTTTATGTATAATTTTTTTTTGTTGTATGTTTTGAAATATCCAAAAACTTGGGTATTAACTAGCTAAAAGCAAAGGCAGCAAGTGTACAACAAAATCATAATTACATACTTGAAATAATTAAATTTAAAGTAATTCCATCATTCCAAACATTTTATCAAAAATATACATCACTACAATTTTTAAGTATCCAAATTCAGCAAAGATACATTTGTTCCAAAGATATGCCACTCAAACTGTCAACAATGTAGTCTGCTGAAGTCGAGTTAGTGCATTTGGATACACCAGATAATAGCATTTTCGTTTCTCAACATATACAGAAGCAAATATTATATTATGCTTAGAAAAATTTTTATTTAAGAGAGTCTTAAAATTTTATTTTATTAGATCCTTTAGTCTGTATACTTTAAACGTTAGTCCACTATATTTCTAATTTATTCACGGAGTTTGAAATTGAGTTTTTGTTTGAAAGTTTTTAAGAGTTATCCGTGTAGAAGCTGCCAAGTTCTATACCATACGTGGGTGGATAAAGAAATCTTCCATGACTAAGGCAATTTTTGCACGTATTATAATTTTGCTTAAATATTAAAGCAGAGGAATATAAAGAAATCTTAAAAAACTATCTCACAGGTAAAAGTCATGTTGCGAGGATCAATTTTAAAGATATTGACTAATTAAAAATATATCATTTCTTAAACCTTCACACTGAGAGTATTTCTCGTATCGAATAAACGTATATGAAATGAAATAAACTTTATTCAATTAGACTTATTACAAGTGCTTTTGAATCAAATATATCAAAAGTATATAACAATAATAGTTTTGAAAAATTGAAAAACACAATTTTGACCGACACAATATTGTCAGTATAGCATTCGTCAAAACGAATCAAAGGATTCTAAATTCAATCTATAACTGTTTCCAGTAGTCATTGAAGAGTCCAACTATATACCTCAGATCTCCGCCATCTGATCATCTTGATGGTGGATTTTCCAGATTTCACATATGAAGTGATGATGAGTGATGATTCCTAAAATTTCAACACACCATTACAAGTAAGGCTATAAAAGATCAAATAGTTAAGAAATGAAGTTAAGCATCTACTTCATTTATATGCATACTTATGTACATACATTCATTGTGATCGAGTGTAAGCAATTCAATTTGTTAAAATCATACAACCTACGTTCCAATAACATTAAATATTCCTTGTTTTAGTAGAACTAAAATCGATATTCACTGTTTATCAAATATATCCAATTATCTTCCAATAATATTGTTTCATCTAAAACATTGACGTCTATCAACTATTACTTAGCTGATAAAATTTCAATACCCTGATACCATGGCGTGTTACCATGATATTATAAAGCCCTATTCTGTAAAGCAACCCTTCTCCAGTTTCTCCTTATCATTTTTATTTGTTTTTACCCTGTGATTTACTTTTATTGATTTGAATGAATAGTTGTTGTGCCAATAGGTGGGTTTAGTATCAGCGGGCTTAAAAGGTAGTCATGGAGCAAAGATATGTATCCAAGTGAACAATGTTTGCTTATTATTCGTGTTTGACTATCTTTCAAAAAAGAAAGTACTATATTTGGTTGTATGTTTTTTGTTTGTTAGGCAATGTCTTGCGAGCCAATCTTCTTTCAAAGTAATAATAATACATGAATAAGTAGATTAGTCATTATGAACTTTTTAATGAGAAACGCTTGGCTGAGTTATTATAGTAAATAAAACCTAATTATCGACTGTTATTTAAAACATACATCAACACATCTCACAATTAGTTAAAAAAATCATGTTTTTTTCATCTATAATTCCATATATCCACCATATTTGTTATTTATATATTTTAACAACAGATTTTCTGCTAAAAATACAGAAGATACAAGGAAAAGTTAAAACATTTTATTATCTACAATCTAGCTTACTTAAACAAAAGTGATCTAATGTAAATTATTTTCAAATAGATGTAGGAATATTAATAAAATGTAAATTTCAAATAAATGTATGTAGGAATTCTTGACATTTCTATTTGTCCGAATAATTAAGTCCCTAGAGAGAACTGAGCCGGTCCTAACACGATAAATATCCCCATTCATCAATTGAGGTAAAAAGCTAAATCAATTGATTAGTATAGCAGTGACCACACAACAACTATGGAGGGGTACTTAGACTAAATGGGAAACTTGGTTGGCAAAAATATAAATGGCAGGTACTTGCTTGGACTTCTATAAAAATATAAATTATGTAAGAAAAAACAATTACTCTATACAGATGAATAAAATTCAAATGTCTGTTTGTGATGTTAAAATGACAGCTTTACACTAAACGCATATGATAGTATTTACGGTACTAATAAGAAAAAATTTTTTTTTTTAAGTTTTGTCAGTCTCTCTGTATGTTCTGCCAAAACTCCGATACGGCTGGACCGATTTTGACTGAAATTTCACTAGCAGATAGTTGATGATCCTTATTATTTCGAAAAAGTTATTTTGAAAAAATTTAAAGCCATGAAATTATGAACAAAATCCGCGTTCCTACAGCCAAGTGAAGCGAGGGTAAGTCACTAGTTAACAAATATATCAATAAATTGTTAATAATCTGTTCTGCTAGTAAGTATATAAATCGAACTAATATTTTGTTCGTCTAGTGGTCGAAATACGACCATAGTCAATTTTGAATTGATTGGCTAAATCTCGTCAATAGCTACTAAATTAAAAAAAACGGTTGACAAACAGACGAGAAAAAGAAAAAAAACTGTTTTGTCTATTTTTATTTATAAATATGAGTTATGTAGGAAAAAAAATATTAATCTATTAATAAAGATATTTTTAAATTGTGTGTATGAAATTTAGTATATAGATAGAATATCTGGAGTAACACATAGGCTGCTTTAAGGCACGTGGGGACGAACCCGAGTGAAGCAAGGATAAGTCACTAGTTTGTTCATAAATCTTCTTTACAGCAACTGAGCAATAATCTAACGTAATTTTTTTTAGAGAGAAAAAAATATTATTCTTAAAGTTTTTTTAACAGAGTTTGTTTAGTAAAAGCTTAATAACAACTTAGGTAGTCTTTAGCGCTACCTCAAATTGACATAGACGTCAATTATCAACTTTTAGATTTTTAATTTAAAGGGATGCAATTTTTAGTACTTTATATGACAATGAACATAATATAAACGTACGAATCCACGAAATTATAATAAAAAAAACTGTAAATGATTATTTAAAAAAAATATGAAGAAGGTATTCAAACAAACTCTTAAAGTAGTTATAGATAATATTATAGTCTTATAAACAAACAAACAAAAACTTTTTCCCATCATAGCCATAGTAAACATAGACCAGGTACTTGGTCCAATCTCATCGGGGGACATTATTTCTCCTTATCACCACTCGTTACTCGCCCCTAATAAAACCCTCCCCTCTAATGCCGAGGGTTGTTCAAACTATTTCAAATTTAATAAAGGCAACTTTAAATTTTAAATTTAAACAATGAATGACTCCAAAGTATACCTATTTGTTTTATAGCAGGTGACATTCTGTCGTTTTCACATAGTTTGTGAAACTTATTATAAATTGGTTGAGTTTTCATACCGAAATGAAAATTTAAAAAGTATTATTTACTCATTAAAGCTCTGTTATTTCAAACTTAACTGTGGCCTAGTGGTTGACATGTACGGCTGCATATCCTGAGGTTCGAGTCCTACTCGTAGGTCGAGCCAAATTAATTTATTCAGTTTTTCTGCTTATAAAGTCTTAAATAACAGTCCAAGGCAATGAAAATATTATTACAAAGAAATCGATATCTCCAAAACTACACTTAGATTACATATTTTAAAAGTGCACAATAATTGCACCAAGAAAAATAAGACAGAGAAAGTAGGTTCTAAGAAGAAAACATAAGATGTAAAAGATTTTTCAAAAATAATGTTTCCTGAGTATATGATAACTAAAATACTACAAGAAGATAATATAACTGAACTACTATATATTGTATACTAGCGGCTCACCCTCGCTTCGCTCGAGTTCGTTCCAAGCTTGATTCCCCATACATACTTTCATCCCCATTCCCACCCCCTTCAGGGATGATTTCCGGGATAAAAACTATTTTATTTACTTACTTTTCATGTCATGAGATTTAAAAAAAACTTATTTTAGTAAAAGAATTTTTTCTTTGCTTTCAAAAAAGCTTGTCCTGACAATATTAAACAAAAAAAAATTAGAATTATCCAATTTGGCGCAGTCGATCAGAAGTTATGTGCATACATACATAACGCGTATATAGATATATTACATATATATCATATTATTACCTTTCAATGTCATCTTTCTTTTCATACACCCTCGTCCGATCCTCAGACTTTTGACCTGATTTTCTTAAGTATTATAAACATTTAACCGTCAAAGATCAAACGTAGGATAAATTTAGGTGCCCTCTATACATTTAACAAGGGTACAAGATAAGCTAAAGTCTTAAAACTTGACATAACTAACCCAAAATTTACATTTATCTATAGATATATTTTTGGAAAATCTTATTAAAATAGTTATTATTATCGATACAGAGCCCTAATCTATAGTTTTTAAACAAATCGTCTGTTTGTCTGTCTGTTTGGAAACGTTTCACGAGAAATCCATTGGATAGATTTTGATAAAATTTGGTATGATGATAGCTGGTTATCCGGGTCAACATATAGGATACTTTTTACAGTGGAAAAATATCTTATCTCTAAGAAATCTATACTAAACGTTAAAACGTAACTATAACGTTATAATATTATTATAAATATATATATTTTTTTAAGTTCTAAAGTTCTTCGCATAAAAGGTAGTAGTATCAAATCGCATTCTAAGGCACATAATTCAAAATAGCAATGTGTAAGCGAAACTAAATGTAACTTAATGAATAAATCAATAATTTGTAACACTTTGAATGTAAAATTTTGCACCCCACGATAGATACGCGTTCGCTGAGTCACCGTGTGAGAATAGATGGGTACTTACTAGCAAAGTATACATTTGAAATGATAATATTTACTACGTACTAGTGATTGTGTGATAGAAAATCTTATAAAAATACTAAATATTTGGTTATAAAGACTAATATGTAAAACTACTAAATCTATAAAGATTTTATTTATAAATTAATGGTTTTCTAAGCACTGTGTAGTAAAACTCAGAGAGTCGAAGAACTAAAACCTTCTTCAAAGTGAAAACACCTCGTCTTATCGCCTTTACCGGTAATTAGAGGGCTCGCTCGTTTTTCCGAACAACAAATCGGCTTTGCGTTTTATACATACATATATTAAGTTTAAATTTAATTGTACGCCTGAGCCAAACTAAGTTAAATGTCTATATAAAAAAATGACAAACAGACAGAAAATCTACAAATCATTGTTTTGTATCCAATTGCGTAGTAAATATGAAGAATACCTAATAGTTTTTCTCGAATATCTTCCATGTACAGACAGCGATCAATTACAATTTTATTATATGTATACATGTTTATCCTCTATGCGTTGCTAAGCCATTAATTCCTAGGGATGCACCGAAGAAAGAGTAAGTCGCTAGTAACAAATTAATAAATAAATCTTGATTTTTTAGTTATTAATAAATTCATTTTTTATTTAATTCTCATAAAAACAGAAGTATGGTGTAAGCACTAGTATGCAATCCTCGGTCCAAGAATGCATTGTTTATCGCGAGTTCAAATGTTATCTGCTAAAACAGCACACGTTGATCGAGCTTGATCGTAGAACAATGGTAGTTGCACTATTGTCTACGTTCCACAGATTTTATTGTTGTTAAGATACCATTTTTCCATGTACGTATTACAATAATGTTTATAATTAATTTTTATAATAAACTAGCATCTCACTCTCGCTCCGCTCGGGTTCGTCCCTAGTTACGTTTTAACGTTTAATATAGGTTTCTCAGAGATGAGATATTTTCGTGTTGTAAAAAATATTCTATTTGTTGACCCGAATAACCAGATATCATCATACTACATTTCATTAAAATATATCCAGTGGTTTCCTCGTAAAGCGGTCACAGACAGAAAGACAAAATTTTTAAAAACTATAGATTCAGCCTCTGTATAGATAATAATGAATATTACAATAAAATTTACAAAAAATATTTACTGTACAGATTCGAATCACTTAGAATTTTATTGAAATGTAATTATTATCGATACAGAGGCCGAATCTAGTTTTTAGAATTATTATCTATCTGTCTGCCTGTTTGTCTGGGAACGCATCACGAGAAAACTACTGGACAGGTTTTGATGAAATTTGGTATGACGATAGCTGGTTATCCGGGTCATCATATAGAATACTTTTTACTAACCGTAATATATAAAATATACTAACCGTAATATACTAACCGTAATATATAAAAAGGCAATGATAAAACAGTTCATTACCTTCTTCTCTTCTGTTTATTAACCGATATTCTTTTTAACGTATTATCAATAAAAAATTGGAAACAATTTTTTTATATAGATAGGTAAATTCTATATATCATATTTATTTTTCTCAAATTTTCATTTCCAACCACTAGACATACACTATTTATTACTAATAAGTTACTAATTGTATCGACGTACCTACCACGCAAGTTTTTCAATAATCTCTTACTCAGACCTCATTACTTTAACAGAACAGTGATAACAAAACAAAAGGGAAGCGAAAAAGAAGTCTTGTAATCATTAAACAAGGACAATTGTGAGGCCTTCATTATGAAAGTGTCTACGTCTAAGGTCTAGAGTCTAGACTGTAGTGAAATATTTTCTAAAAAGAAAACATTTCCCTCGTCGCTTATCAAATTCCTTTTTAAAAATTATCTTTTATAGTTCAAATAAATCTAATTTCTTTGATATTTAAATGAAGGATCCTGCATTTTTTGTATTTGAGTCAATTTTAAAATTATTATCTTAACATCTAATAGAAGTTTTTACGAAAAATGTAATGCTTTATAAATTTTATTTAAAATACCCTTTTTTACTTAATGGTTATAAGTTATTTTCAAAAAGGTGATCTTGTGGGTGTTAAGCATATTTAGTATTTCTATTACAGAGCTTATTTGATTGGGTTATTATGCAACTAATTTTATAACATATCAACTTATACTCTAAGTCATTCGAAACAAGAAAAGCATCCAATTAAAGCAGCATGAAATAGCTAGTGTACATAGATAAATATGTTCTACCAAAAGATACACAGCAGGTGTTTAAAATATTACAAAAATTATAATATTATACCAGTCCATAAAAAATATTTGTCACAACTGTTGCATTACACAAAAGGCAAAACGTAGAGTAAGCTCTCTCATTTAAAAGATAGTATGATGCATTACAAAACTGCAGAGGATCATCCGGTATCATACCAACGTTAACGACAGCTAATTACGCCATTAAACATGTTCGATTTTGTGCAAAATATATAATAATTATTAAAAATAGCTATACTACATATCTCACATCAGTTAAGAACTTCTGTCTAAAAGAATCTATACTCGTATTATCAATATCGGTTAGATTTCACGAACAATAACTTGAACTTATTCATATCTTTCGTAATATAATAAATATGTTATAATTAATATAGGAGACAACTATCTTAATAACTCTGTAATATTAAAAACCCTTATTTCAACCCCTTCAAGTTTCATTCTTGCGACAAAAAGCCTATGTCCTTCTCCAAGGTCCTATACATTTCTACCAAAACTCTTCAAAATTAGTTTAGCGGTTTAGGCGTGAAAATGTAACAGACAAACAGACACGAGTTACTTTTATATTTATAATATAGTATGGACTACATATGTAGTTATTAAGATACTTGCCGCTTTAAGGAATCTATATAATTTTACGTTATATTTGTAAAAATAACATAATCATTATTCATATAAACTGTGGCTCTCTATACGATCGGTTTCAAAATCTAACTTACGAAGTGGTAACTTTACTGCTTGTTCCGGGTCGAAAGCTTGAACTTGGCAGTGTAAAGTCGTAAGTTTTACAATTTAGGTCAATATGTGTTGGGAACTAAAAGAGACTAGAGGTTAATCGGTACTGACTTCTAAATTTTCTAGAGCTTTTCGACAAAAAGCTTTTGAAAAGTAACCAAAAGTATTATTTTTGTTATATAATTTCAAAGCTTAATAGAACCATATATTTTTTTGATTGATTTGATATATTTTTTTGTTTCCACCATCACAAAGTTGTATGTATGTTTTTACTCAATTTTATGTCATTTGTTCAAAGGACTCGATACAGGGATTCAGTTTTTTATATTTGAATGAAATTTTTGCATAAAATATTATATTATATATTGTAGCCTTTACATCTCCTTGTAAGTTATAAAAACATTTTTTTATTAAGAATGAACTATAACAATTGTCGGTTAAAGCGAAAACAATTTAAATGTGCGTTTGTACCGGACACTGACGCCCCACGCGATGCATTTGATAAGTGGCGTTGCAGTCAATCTATAAAATAGGTAATTTTTAAAAAATCTATGAGATAATATAATTAAATTTAAATACTTAATAATACTGAATAATAGACTCAAATTATGAATAATTGAGTGACCTTAATTGTTTATTTATAATTGTATAAAATATCAATAATCGTTTTAAGAATAATAAAATATGAATCGGAAGTTCATCAAATTTACGAATTAAATTATACCTTTAGCATCTTCGTATAAAGGTCAAAATATTTTGCAATATATTAAAACAAAATAGTCTGGATTTCATAAAATTCTAAGAAAGGTCACTGTGGTTGTAATAAAAAACGGCTATTTTCAAGTATTATCTGTAACACAAAAACTATTATCAAATCGACCTGCTGCCCACGCTAACACATGTTCCATACTATCTCAATGCATTCTGTTACATATCTGGTCCTATGTTCTTTAACGCTACACTTTTTATTAACCAGTAATCTTATATTGAAGCATGGATATAATTTCAACTTTAACACCATAACAGTAAGCTCAATTTCTAATGCAAATTAAAGATAAAAATGCTATTGTTTGAAATAATATTGTTATTAATCAAACTGGACAGTTTATAATGTGTTCATTATTCTTGTACAAGCAGTAACATAAATGATGGGAATATTATAAGGTTTAAAAGATACCGTCTAGCTTAATAGGAGCTTACATAGTATATGAGCTCTGTGTGACTATAAAGTTCGATTTCTTGAATTATTACTAGTTTTTAAACATATTATATCTATATTAGCAGTGGTAGCCCAGTGGTAACGCGCTCGCTTGAAAAA
Source organism: Argynnis bischoffii washingtonia (assembly GCA_033884665.1). NCBI lineage: Eukaryota > Metazoa > Arthropoda > Insecta > Lepidoptera > Nymphalidae > Argynnis > Argynnis bischoffii. The sequence goes on from CM066622.1 coordinate 1,271,547, forward strand.
CCGAGTGAAGCGGGTTCAAATCCCGGGTCTCGCACCTCTGATATTTTCATGTGCGAATCATTTTCTAACTTGTCTGAGAGAACCTAGCAAGTTTTCGAAAGACATGTGAAGTCCGCCAATCCGCACTTGGCCAGCGTGGTGGACTATGGCCTGATTCCCCTCGTCTTGAAGGGAGGCCCGTGCCCAGCAGTGGGACGTTAAAAAGAGCTGAATACACATTAGCAAACTACAAAAAAATATCTAAAAAGGTTGATTTCAAACAAAATTTCATCGCCTATTTTACCCTCTTATGGAATGAAATTCAAAAAATGCTAAAACACGCATTTATTTAATTGTATTGAAGAGCATTACCTAATAGAAAGTTTCAAGTAATTCTGATCATAAATATTTTTTTTGGGTTGTATTATAACGTGTTTTCCCGCGGTAAAAATATTTCACTCTCCAGCCTATGTTATTCTCCAGCCCTCAAACTATCTCCACACAAAAAACCACGCCAATCCAACACTCTGTTTTTGTAAAAGCCTCCTTTCAAACAAACAAAAAGCATACAAACACACTTTCACATTTATAATATTAGTATACGTAATCGTGTTACGGTTGGAACGTCTAAAGATTTGTAAAAAAGCTTTAGAAAAATCTGACTATATATTTTATGTATATATAAATATTATAAAATTCTAACTAAGCCGAATCTGTACATATTTTTTTTTTTTTTTGAAAATCTTATTGAAATGGACATTATTATCGATACAGAGGACGAATCTATAGATTTTAGAATTTTTCTCAGTCTATTTGTCTGTCTGTCTCTCTGTTACATTACGGAAAAACCACTGGAGGGATTTTGATGAAATTTGGTATGATGATAGCTGGATATCCGGGTCAATATATAGGAAACTTTTTACTTCGGGAAAATATCTCATCTCTGAGAAATCTAGGGACGAACCTGAGCAGTGCGAGGGTGAGTTGCTAGTGTATATACAAAAGTGTTGCATTTAACTTAATTTACGACAAAAACGAGTAGATACCATTTAATATAAAATAAATATAAATTAAATTAATAAAGATATTAAAAATTATGAAGATATTAAGTATTAGAATACCTAGATAATCTATTTTGGTACTTTAGTATCTTATAAGATTTGTTCTTCAAATAATACAGTTCTTACACTGCGTAATGTAATACACCATAAGTAATATGTTATTTTGCTATATTATATTTTAATAGCTAAAGTCATTAAAAGATGTCGACACAATAAGTGTTTGTTATAAAAAGCAAATTATTCTCAACAGCGGACATTAAAATTTCACAACTGTTTATTTAGCATGAAGAATTGATCAAATTGTAGGTTTAAGATTTCAAATTTGCATTGAATGCAAAGACCTTGTGATTCTTGGAACGACGCTGTCTGCATCGATAAATATAAGAATATTATATTTTAGATTAGAAGAAATTATGACTTTATAATATATTAATATTATAATAATATATTAATTATAATTATGTTCTTATTTTTTGTAAAAGTATAATATTATTAATACGTTGTGGATAAATTACCTAAATCCATCATCATGATCATCATCATATTCAGCCTGCTTTCGTCCACTGCTGGACATAGACCTCTCCTATGGCACGCCACTGAGCTCGATCTTCAGCTCTACGCATCCAACCGCTGCCAGCCAGTTTACGAATATCGTCGCTCCACCTAGCTGGAGGGCGTCCTACACTACGTTTGCCGAGCCGTGGTCTCCACTCTAGAACCCGTCTACTCCATCGCTTATCGGTTCTGCGGCAGATGTGACCAGCCCACCTAAATCCATACTTCCATACTATATACTATAATATTATAAATGTGAAAGTGTGTATTGTTTGTTTGTTCTTTTTTAAGTCAAAACAGAGTGACGAATTGGTGTGATTTTTTTGTGTGGAGATAGTTGGAGGGCTGGAGATTAACATACGCTACTTTTTACCGCGGGAGATTATATCATACCCACGGGAAAACTTATTATAATAAAAAATATTTATGATCAGAATTACTTGAAACTTGATATTAATGGTTTTCAATACAATTAAATAAATACTTATTAAAGCATTTTTTGAAATTCATCCCATAAGAGTGTTAAATAGGGGATGAAAGCTTGTGTGAAACCTACCTGTTTTTTTACAGTTTTTTTTTGTAGTTTTAGCCTGAGCGAAGCCGCGGGTTCTGCTAGTAATATATATAAATATCTAGAATACCTTCCTCAATTGAACCTAACAAAGCCACATGGTCATTTTAACGACAAAGATCATCAATAAAACAAACCTTCCATGATAAAGAGGCGATAAAATGTAAAAACATCAAATTGGAATAGTTGTTCCAGAGATTTGTGCGCTTAAACAAACTAAAAACTCATTTGATATTAATACAGGTTGTATCTAACCTATAACCTATAGCTTGACTCGTGAATTTCTTATTATATTTAGTCCACCACCATTCACCATGGGACCATGGAGCTCAAGCTAAATCAGGTACTGTTCAAGCTTGACCAGTTTTATTTAACAGGACCATTACTATAAATATAAAAAAAACCTGTAAATTCTCAAACAAAATAAAAAGCTTTTGTCCAATAATTAATTATATCAAAAACTTCCAGAATGACCACATTTTCGCTGTAATTATTTGCTTTTTCATTGGTAAATTCAACTCAAGGTCATACACACGTATAAATTCAGAATTTATACGTGTATATGAAATGTCAACAGTTCAAACAAATATCGTTATTATCACGTAAGTTTGTACGGTCAGGTAACTGCGATGGAAACCTTTAGTTTGCTTAGGACTCTTATTAATGAAACTCTTCAGGCAATTTACACTTTAATAAGTATATTATAATAACCTATTGATGTAAGTGGATACGTTCTCTAAATGCTTAATTTTCGATTTTCTGATGTGAGAAGAATAATGAAAACTAGCATACCTAGATAGCTTTTTGGAAACATCAAAAGTGATGGAAGCGTTGTGCTTAATTCTGGTGTATACTTTTGGTATATGCTAGACGATACCTTTACCATTATTATGATACAATTTTCATTATTTTTTTAAATATATATATAGGTACGTCATTGTACTTTAAGGTGGTAAAGAGATATTCTTGTAAAAGAGCTCTAAAGGTACTCTAAAGGTATTTATACATCTGGATGAAACGTGTCACACTCTGGTTAATGAATTGTAAAAAATCACATCGATTTGTTGCTTCGCTAATGCGTAAGAAAAAGGCAAAGCAATAAAATTATCCACTATTTCGATTGTATAAGTACAAAAATGCAGTTCGAACTCCATGTATTAAGTACAGCTGTAAATAAATAATAATTAATAATATTAATTCAACCCTTTTAACTTCCTATTGCTGAGCAGAGGCCTCTCTTCAATATTAGTGGTATCAGGCTTTAATCCACCATGCAAGCCAATTGGGGGTTGGTAGACATCACATTTCTTTCGAAAACTACTAAGGTTTCTCTGACATGATCACGATATTTTCTTTCCCCGAAAATAATAGTAAAATTAGTACAAGACTTTTACAAACAGGGGTCAAATCTAGTGAATGAACTTTATGAGAACAGCAGCTGTCCTTGTCTTCCAAGGTATTGATCAATAGTTTGTTACAAAGTGGAAATTATTAAAAAAAGTTGTACTAATGTTGTCAATTTGTTTCTAGGTTAGTACTCGTTTTTTGGCAACTTCATAAAAACAGATCCAAAAACACAAATTCTTTATCGTGGAAAAGGCACGTTCCATAAAACGTAACTGCCTGACCCACTTGGCCGTAGCTGGGGTATTCTCCAATTGAATAGTTAGTTTACAAACTCAAGTATCATTCATAATGAACGAATATTTTACACAAAAGGTTATAATTTCAACAGGTTGTAACAAAATATTTAAAATTATAAAGGATGATAGCTTAATTAAAATTTCCTAGGAAGGTTTGGTGTAGTGGCGTTTGTTAGCATTGCCAATGGATTCGAATTCTTCATAGGCTTTATATTATTTTTGCTATCTGTGATTTTGTCCTTTACTATCAAGACTGCGATTTTCTCCAAAATGTCCATATTGGTACATGGACAGGTTCAGGCCAGACTAAAATAGTCAGAAGATTTTTCAGTTAAGAAATAGACATCAGCAACCCGCAGTTAAGAGGTTGGTGTTGTGACTTGTGACACTATCGTGCCTATGAAACCGTTGGTCATTCGCCTCTTACTGGTTCAATCGAGTTATCGATGGCATAAAAATTAGCAATATATAAAGATAATAATCAGATTTTTAAAGTTATATTACTGATGAGGATCCTGAATGTTCTATAAAAGTTCTTATGGTAATTCGCCTATTTTTGAAATTAGAAAAATGAAAATTTATAAAATCACATCAACTCTCCAACTTTATTAATATAATAATTTTAAATATTTTATATTCAAATCAGTTTTGCTTGCACTTTATTATGCGAAACGTAATAATGTACGTCCTTGCTCAACCGGAGGCGGTCGGAAGTTCGATATCCGCATGAGGAATATTTGCATCACCTTACAGATGTTTGTCGTTGTAGTTAACATTAATATAGTTTTACAATAAAAATCTATTAATTGTCATAAAAAATAGAACCGAATTCAGAACCTCCTCCTTTTTGAAGAATTGGTTAAACTTACAGGTAAATAATGAGATATTTGTTTTTGTGTTCCACAATATATTTATATAAACTAAATAAATACAAATAAATAAATAAATATATTGGGACATTAATACACAGCACCATCTCATTTATGGTAAGCGTGCTAATGATACCAGATAGTTGATGTACACTTCACATATATAACTTTAAATACATACAATATACATATTATATTATAAACACCCATGACTGGAGTACAAACGTTCGTGATCATATACAAATTAATACCCACAGCGGGAATCGAAACCGTGACCGCTGGTACAACAAGTAGCGTCAATGTTTTTAAATCTGAATAAAAATAGTTTTCGCTCGTTCACAGGTTCAATTACTAGTTTAATCAGACTACTATTATAGACGTGAAAGTTTGTATAGGTATGTGTGTGTGTTTGTTACTTGACCTGAAGTAGCCGGATATATTTAGATATAACTTAGTACACAGATAAACTATATATAGACCTGGTATAATACATATGCCACTGTTAGACACATATGGACGCTCCTGAGTGTAAAGATAGATATCTATACTAATATTATAAAGAGGTAAAGTTTGTGAGTTTGTGAGGTTGTTGGAGGTAATCTCTGGATCTACTGAACTGAAATAGATGAAATTTGGTAAGGAGATAGTTTGAGACAGTGGAAAAGACATAGGATACTTTTTATCGCGGTAATCATCCCATAAGGGGGTGAAAAAAGGGATGAAAGTTTCTATTGGGAATCAAACTAGGGACGAACCCGAGCAAAGCAAGGGTTAGTCGCTAGTAATTAATTAATATAAGTAAAGCGTTCAAAAAGTGGTTTTGAGTCACAATTTAAATGTCAAATGTTTTTATAAAACATACATATTAAAAATAGCCAGATCGTAAGTAACTGTATTAATAAAAACTGTGTCGAAGCCATTTACGCTATTTGTAGATTAGTTAGTTGCACGAAACTACGAGGCGAAGTCCCTTTACAGGTAAGCTAACGAACGATATCGATTAATTCCCAACCAACTTCAAACTACTGATTGACGGCTTTTCTTAACTACACCAATTTGATATTGAAAAAGCTCAGAAATATGAGCTTGAGGCTAAACTCGCTTTTAAAACTACAATAATTGGCAGTAATAGTTTAGATTTCAAGAGCTTTTGAAAGTGTTTATAACTCATTATTTTAGTTTTTGCACTACATTTAAAGATTAACTTTTAAATGAAATATGTTGGGATTTATTTTGTATATTTATATAATTTTACTGTTCATATTTTAGAGATAATCGTAATTTAACCGACTTCAAAAGTGTGGTTTATTTGTATGTATATTTTGTACGTATGTTATGCAATACTTTTTTTTTTTTTTTTTTTTTTTTTTTTTTTTTTTTTTTTTTTTTTTTTTTTTTTTTTGTTGACGCTGGGGAAACCCATCATGGGGACCTTACCGGCCGTCAATGGGTAAGGTACTGTGAGACTCTTACTCACTAAAACCCACAGCGGAATCCGTCGCCGCAGTGCAGTGGGGCGTTGCAGGATCGCTTGCGCATACACTACAACACCCCTGCGGACAGCCCGTACCTCGCGGGCCTGCCACGCCTAAATCAGGATGCCCTCGATTCACAGAGCATCCCGACCGCCCCGATGACGTACAGGGGAGTCAGGGAGAGACCCCCCCGCAGTAGCTCCTCTAGGGTGGCGGGAGAAGATGCGCATAACGGCGCCTCCTCTGCCCCAGCCGACGGCGACGAATTGGGTCTGCTAAGGCGTTAGCTTCGCGTTCCCTCTCCGCCGTCTCCTTCAGTGAGATGACGGCCTCGCTGAAGGAGATCATCGCCGACCAGGACCCCTCGTCGCGCAGCATGGCCTCAACCACGCTGCACAGCGAAAGGTCTCCACCCACTACCGCCATCAGGGCATGGCGCTGGGGAGCCCAAGCGGCGCATTCCACGAGGGTGTGGTGCGAGGTGTCCTCGGTCGCACCACACCCATGGCATACGGGCAACGGTTCCCGACGCGCAACCTGAAACAGATACTTACCAAAGCATCCGTGCCCAGTAAGCATCTGCGTCAGCCTGAACGTCAGGACACCGTGTGGCCTTCTGACCCAGCGAGACAAGTGCGGACGAACCGCGCTCACCGTCGCCAGGCCAGCCGCCGGATTCCCCAGACCTTCCCACCAGCGCCGGATCAGGACCTCGTCTGCTAGGCGCCTGATCCGATCGACTACCTCCCGCGCTGGACGTTCCCCGCGCGCACGCTCGCTTGCCCGGAACTGGTACACTTCGGCGAGCACCTCCGCCTGGAGTTCCCAGGGCGGATCGCCCGCCAGAAGCGTCGCCGCCGTGAAGGACACCGTACGGTACCCCCTTATCGCCCTCACCGCCAGGACCCGCTGCGCCTTGCGCAATTGGGCCCTGTTAGACGCAGAGAGGGCGTCGATCCAAACAGGAGCACCGTACAGTGCCATGGACCTCACTATGCCGGCATAGAGCCGCCGGCAAGGAGATCCAGGGCCCCCGACATTCGGCAAAAGCCTGCCGAGGGCCGAGGCGGCGCTCATCAATCTCGGGGTGAGCTGGGCGAAGTGGACACGAAACGTCCAGCGACCGTCCAGGGTCAGGCCTAAGTATTTCATTTGGGCCCGAACCTCCACCATCCTACCCTGGACGCGCAGACAGGCGTTGCGGGGGGCACCCCTCCGTGGGCCATGGAATAGGAGGGCCTCCGTTTTTGAGACAGAGACCCTCAGGCCCAACATCTCTATCCGGTCGACGACCAGATTAGTGCCAACTGTGGCCAAGCGTGCCGCCTCCTCGTAGGTACGACCCCTGGCCGTTACCAGGGTGTCATCAGCATAAGCAATGACACCCAGCCTAGGAAGGAGCGGACACCGCAGGAGCCAATCATACCCGAGGTTCCACAGAACCGGGCCGAGAACCGCCCCCTGTGGAACCCCGCAGTCGACACGTCGCCGACCGACCACACCATTTGCCCCCATCCACACGACCTGTCTGTCGTGGAGGTATGCGTCCAACACCCGCCGGAGATAGAGAGGCACCTCATGATATCGAAGCGCCTCTCGTAGAGTCTCGAACGGCAGGGTGTTGAAGGCGTTGGCCACATCCAGCGAGACGGCTAGGAGCACGTCTCCCTCCTCCACCGCGGCCAAGGACCGAACCTTCAGGGCGTTCAAGGCGTCCACGGTTGACCGACCCGCCCTGAACCCGAACTGAGCCTCTGACAGGCCCGGTCCCACCTCCTCCAGATGCTGAGTGACACGGGCAGCGAGAATTCTCTCGAAGAGTTTGCCCATCTCACTCAGCATCACGATTGGCCTGTACGCCGAAGGGGAGTCAAGAGGACGCCCCTCCTTGAGCAGTAGGCACAATCTACCCTCCTTCCAGATCTTCGGGAACTGCCCAACACGAAGGCATGCGTTGAAAAGCTCCCGAAGATCCCCTCCCAGGTATTCCAGGGCGATGCACAGAACTCGCCCTGGAATTCCATCCGGTCCCGGAGCCGTCCGTCTGGCCCGCAGCTTGTCAAGGGCCAGGTCAAATTCCCCCTCAGTGATCGGGGGGATTTCCCCCACTCCCTCGAGAGATGAGGGAGGAACCATCACTGGAGGGACGTGCCCAGCCGACTCCGGAAACAGCCCTCCCACCAGCCGTAGGAGAACATCAGGCGACGTGGTCTCCGTAACCGGGGCGCCGTGCGCGCGGAGCTTGTTCCGCGCTCTGATGTAGGGGCGCCCCCACGGATCCCTGTCGAGGCCCGCCAGCAATTCCTGACGGGCCGCTGCCTTGGCCTGGCTGATGGCGAGCTGCAGGGCCTTCTTCGCAGACTTGTAGGCCTGCCGCAGCTCGCTTTCCAAATCTGAGTCCAGGCCGTTTCTCCTACGGCACCGAACGTATGCCCGCCTGGCTCTGCTGCAGGTCGCCCGAAGCTGTGCAATTTCAGGCGACCACCAGTACACGCTTCTGCGCCGGACAAAACTCCGCCGAATCCGCGGCATGGCCACATCGCACACCCTGGTGAGGGCGTCGCGCATGCGACTAGCCAGCTCCTCGACATCGAAGCTGGCGCCCACCACACTCCCCTGGGAGCACCATGCCTCCACGATGGCCGCCTCTCGGGCCAGCTCCGGATCGAGCTGACTAAGGGCCCACCTCGGAAACGCTTGAGAGGGCCCTCTAGGGCGGACCACCGGCACCGGACCGGTGGAGATCTCAAATCGGATATAATTGTGATCCGACAGAGTCTCCACCTCTTCCTCTACCCTCCAGTTCATCACATTGCGTGCGACGGCGGGGGTGGCAAACGTTAGGTCCACCACAGACCCCCCCCGCTGCCGCACACACGTGAAAGCCGTCCCCACATTGAGTAAGGACAGCCCAGAGAGTAGAGCCCACACCTGCACAGCTCGCCCACGAGCGTTCGTGGTGGGGTTCCCCCAGGCCAGAGACTTGGCATTAAAATCACCGAGGACGATAGTGGGCCTCGGCGACACCCTGCAAACCGCAGCACGGACAGAGTCAAGAAAAACCTCGAACTCCGCCAGGCTGCGGTTGGGGGAGAAGTACACGCCAATTATCGCGTACTCTCCCCACCCTGCCACGACAAATCCCTGGCCCCTCTCGATTGCCGAGAGACGGGGGCCGGTGCTGCTCCCAGACACAATTGCCACTAAGCCCTCAAGGTCCCCCACCCAATGTGGCTGGGAGGGGACAAAATAAGGCTCAGCGGCCACCGCCAGATCAATCTCCCACTCGGCCATGGACTGCAGAAGCAAGTCCTGCGCTCCAGCCGAGTGATTGACATTCCCTTGTAGGAAGCGCGTGAGTCCAACCATTATGAGGACATCACCGCTTCCTCCTCAGCCTGGCGGCTTCCATCCCTAGGGGCGGCTCGGGTCTGATGAACCGCCCTGCCCTTTGTGACGGGTGGCCTGCAGTCACGGCCACCCATCACATGCCCAGAGGGGCGCCCAGCATCCGCGCAAACTGCGCAGCGTGGGGACTTTGCCGCGCAGGCAGCAGACCTATGGTCCTCGCTGCCGCAGCGGAAGCAAAGGCGCCCCCTTTCCACCTCCGATGGGCATAGGGGACGGGTATGCCCTATCCCCATGCACCTGAAGCAGCGTAGTGGACGCTGCTCCAGGACTTCCACCTTGGCCGACGACCACCCGACCAGAAGTCGGCTCGCGTCGGCCACCTTCTTGGCTGCCGTGACCGGGCACCTCACGACAGCCGAGCCCATCATCCCCTTCCCGGAGTGGATCTCACTGACCCAGACGGATTCCACTAGGCAGCCGCCCGCACTAGCGACTGCCTCGGCCACCTTTTGTTTGGTGACCGCATCGTCCAGGCCAGAGACCTTTATCTCCCCCTTTTTTGTTGGGCGCGTGACCGTAGCCACCCCGTCCAACACCTGGCGAAGTTTCTCCGCCAGGCGATCCGCCGCCTCCGCGGGGACAGAGGAAGGGAGCTCCAAAAGTCGAGCCCCCGTTACAGCCCTACGCACCGAAAGTCCCCCAGTGATCCCAAGCTGAGGGAGATCAATCCCCTGCTGCGCCCTTTCGAGGACCCTCGCATAGGTCACCCCTTTTGCCTCCGCCTCAGGCTGCAGCGATATAATGACCGCCGCAGTGCGCGCAGGAGCGGCTACCTTAGGTTTTGGTGGCGCTGGGGGAGTCCTCTTTGATGAGGGTGCCACCGGAGTTGCAACCCCGGGAGGGGATGACGATTTCCCCTTCCCCTTCCCCTTCCGCACAACAGTGGCCCAAGTCTCCTTATCCGGGGCCGACACAGCACTCGGCCCAGCCACAGCTCTCGGCGCAGGCACAGGAGGAGAAGGGACCGGGGCAGCCCGTGCAGACGTCGAAGGACGTGCAGAGGCCGCTACCCCCCTCTTCGCCGGCTTACGCTTACCCGACCCCGAAGCACCCTCTTCCACTGCCACAGCCGGCACAGGCGTCCGCCTCACTGGGACAGGGGCTTGAGATGGTGCAATCACCTCCCTACGCCCGTCAGCGGCAAGAGGAGGTCTTGCCGGAGTCGCGGGCAGAAGCCTGTCCTCAATCCCCGCAAAGCGAGCGTCCAATATGGAGCCGACAGTAGCGACTATTGAGGCTCGTATCTCCTCAAGCCAGTCGCTACCGAAGGCATCCGAAGGGCCAGACTTGGCCGTGGACAGCTCCGCCCTCATTTCTGAGAACTCGCGGCGATAGGCTTTGAGCTCCGACTTCAAGCTTTCGACCTCCTTGCGCAGGCGTATGTTGTCTGCCTGCACCTTACGGGCCTCATCCGCTGTCGAGCGCCCCGCAAGCGCCTCCACCACCTCTCTCATCGTAGCAGCAGACTCCTTCAGTACCCGTAGCATCGTACCGTCTAAATTGGTAGACTTCTTGGCCACCTCTAATACTGCCGCCACACTCTTGTCGGCAAGGTCCTTCAGCTCTTCGGCCGTCTGATCAGCCGGGTCTCGTAGAGCCGGAGTCTGAGAGGCCGACGACTCACATTCATTAGGCACGCTTGTACCCGCCTTACCGTAAGCTCGCTGTCTCAAGCGTCTCTCGAACGCAACCTCTCGAGCTTCCTCCTCCATCTCTTTGAGCTCCCGACGTGCGCGAGCAACTCCTGCACCATCCCCACCTTTCTGGGACCTTCCCCTCCTCGCCTTTACAACCCTGGCGCCAACCGTCAACTCCGTCTCAGTCTCAGTCCCGGAAGGCGACGCTAAAGGCGCTAAAGGGTGGGTCCGCTTTCTCCTCACGGATGAGTCGGTATCCGTCCCTTCGGACATGTCCAACTCCTCCACTCCGCCAGTCACTGGCACCAACGTCTCACCGCCCATCACAGGCTCCACGTCTTGGTTTTGGTTTTTTGATTGCAGTTTTCTCATACTAGATCCCACGAGTATGGGGGAAATAAGCCGTCCATCCGTGCGGTGCCCCCTGCACCCGGATAAGCCTAAACGTAACCCGCTAGAGTGTCGGCCGGTACTCTAGCGGGGAAAGCAGTAGTGACTGAACCGCCCATCAGCCATGCATCCCTTCGCGCTGCTACGCCACTTGGGATTCGGGGTAATTTTTTATAGAGGTTTTCTTCCTCGCAGCCCGGGCGGTTAAGCCAAGGCTCTCGGTCCTAGTTCCCGGCCGCTAGACATGATCAACGACACCGGGAACCGAGATTACGAGATTTGAGGGGAGCATTGCACAAGAGTGCTAGCCCGGCTGCGCAGTTAAGCACCCGCCGGACTCGCTCCACCTCCGCACTTTTCTGTCAGGGTGTGCTCCCTTAGGGCGTGGGGTTAACAAACCCCTAAAGGCACGCCCATGCCTACTGGTTTTGGTCCGCGCCGGATTGCTCCGGTACCACCCGCTCAGTGCGGGTGGCGTTCCCCTATCCGCCACCTGGGGACGCGCCCGGTAGGAGCCCAGCTACTCCCCCGGGATGTTATGCAATACTGTCACAAATTTTGAACCTATATATATATATATATATATTTAATGAACAGGTACCACATATCTAAGGGACCACCATGTACACAAGAAAAAAATTACCCGTAAAATTCGAAGCCGCTACCACGTATCCTTAAAACACATGAAAAATATACTTTCTTAGATTTACGCGAATATTAGACATTTAAATAAAACTATCTTTTCGGATTTTTTCGCGCATTTATTTTGATTTTTGGTTCCCGACGTTTCCATTGCTTTACAGCAAATTGCTTAAGCAAGTAAATAAATAAGAAAAGATAGTTTTATTTACATGAAAAAACATTTCATATTTGGCGCAAATATCGAACGCCATTTACAAAATATATATACATATGCATTGAGTATTTTCGATTTTATCTCTCAATCTATGGAAGATAATATCGATAGATGTGAAACTTTAAAATAAGCTGCGATAAAATTATCCGATTGTCGATCGTCGTATTACAAAAACAATGCTTGGGTCATTCGATATGCAATATTCTGTTCGTACAGATATGGCGACTGGATATGGCTATTGAAAAAAAATTTTCGCAAAAGAATAATGCTGTTTTACTTATATTTTATATCTTTTTGATTAATCTCATAAAACCTATGATTGTTTTTTTAATGTAAAAGTTATTACACTACATCCCTCAAGGGTCATATATCGATTTTAAGAACAAATTTCATCTCTAAGAGTACATAACTACTTTTGATGTGTTTATAAAGTCGGTGTATCTATTCAGATATCACTACTAGTGTCACACGCCTCCGCTTAGTTTATTTAAATTTATATATTAGTGGATATCCTATACCTATATCTGACAATCTGCGTTTGGCCAGCGTGGTGGACTATGGCCTGATCCCCCTCGTATTGAAGGAAGGCCCGTGCCAAGCAGTGGGACGTTAAAAAATTAAAGAGTGCGTATATGAATGTGTGTGCAAGAAGTAAAACTTCTGTATGTTATCGGTACTCTTTATGAAATTCAATTTATGTTTGAAATAATTAGGATAGGTGAGATACTAAAAATAACGCATATTAGGCATATTACAATCATATATTTGTAGAATATAATTTAAGGTAAGAATATAATATTATATATCATTTGTCTGACAAAAACAACGGTTACTATAGCAACAAACGTACGTATATTTTTTCGTAACGCATTCACCAGCTCACCCCCCAAGTCAAGCGTGCGTAAAGAAGTTTTACTTCAAAAAGGCTGAATACAACCTATACCTTCTTCAGAAATAGGCAATTAAATCAAATAGGCATATAACATGCAATAATAATCCTTAAATTTAATGATTACTTTCATATACGAGTATTATCACGATCTAATAAACAAAGAAACAAACAAAAAATAGTTGCGTGTAACCTTTATGCGCGGTTGAAGTAAAAGTTCTTTGGCAATCGCAATTAAATTAAAATAAATCAATTATTAAATAAGGCATATTACGCATATTACAATCATATATTCATAGAATATATAAATATGTAATTATTTGAATTAAGATATTTTTTTCACATTGCAATATCGCTCCTGTTTGTTAAGGTTTATCAAAATTAACACAGTAACCAAATATATTAAACATATTATACAAGAGATCTACCTTTGCTTTTCTAAGGCTTCAATCGTTTTGTAATCTGTCATGTCACTCGGTAAATAAGTATCTATATTATACATTACTTCCTTTATAAGCTTCAGTTATAGCTAGTAAATAACTTCTCTCAAAATAGTAACTACAACACTGGATTTACTCATTCTTATAAAAAATAATATTATAAGCGATTTTTTTGATACTTTAGTTAAAATATAATTCAACAACTATATAATAAATGTTTCAGTAAAACCTTAGTCTCTCCCGTGATTACGATTGCTGTAAAGTATTCGAAACGTCTGGAACCAAAAATTAAAAAAAATAAAAAAAAATATCGAAAAGATACTTTTGTTTTAAAATGTCAAATATTCGAGTATAGTAAATCTAAGAAAGTATTATAAAATAGTGTTACGTGTCAAGAGTCGCGGGCACACCGGTGTACCAGTTAACAATTGATTTCTTGGAAATTAACCAGGAGGTCTTAATATCATAAATTGAAGTAAATTGTTTTTTTTTTCATGGAAATTTCTGCAATTTTACCTTTTTTTTTAAATCATACTTCTGATGTTAGAAACTTGTGATGTAGTTAAGACCATTTCCAGTACACACAAATCATATCAAAGATATTAATAACCATGTCATTCCAAGTTTATTAGTATGCGAGCAGAGTTCGATTGATACACGGAACGTCAAAGACGACCACATAAAAACTATGATTGTCTTAGAATCAAATAAATGTAGCTCCTAAAAACATGTCCATAAGGTTCAAATTCAAAAAAATATGTTTAACCATCCTTCATTTATACTTACGTATTGTTTACATTGAACGATACTTTCTCTTCGATAAAATCTGCCAGTTAAATTTATAAAACAATAGCAAGATATTAATCTTTTAAAATTTAATATGATAAAAATTGTCTGGTCATGATATATTGAGATGACGGAAATGAATTAAAGAAAATAAGAGATAGTACTAAGATTCAATCTCACAGTCAAGTTAACTAGATTTTTTTTAAGTACACGTTTGTGTTAATTGTTGACTGCTAGTCTTTGCCCTCAGCGTTGTTTGAGTGACAAAATGACTTTGCTTTAATGGTAAATCTTAACCTTGCTTGCTCAAATTTATTTAATGTTAACAATGCTAGTGTAATTTTATTAATCTGAATACTAAAACCAAATTTAATAAGCGCTTACATTTAGTTGAACTGCCCACCTTACTAGATTATGCACCTGCTATGCCCATATATCCTAAACGCCGTCCCAAAAGTCCTAACAACAGACTTCGCTAATAAAACGTGTCGTAAATTTCACATGAATACTTAAGCCTTATGTTCGTTTTAATTAACGCCCAACTCTTCCACTAATCTTTAGTTAAGTTTATCTAAAAACAATAAATTAAGGTCTAACGGGCCACACTGCTCAACCCTAAAATGCCCTACCTATTTTAGCTTACCACTTTTCCCCTCATGGACTCTCTGGCCCGCCCACCGCAAGCACGTTAAGATACAGAAAACAAAGACAAACTTTATAGTCTGTCATTGTTTCAGTGTTTTCGTTAATTGTTTTTCCGTGTATCGTTATCGGGGTCGACCTAATCTGACGTTGGCTTAATCGAATCTTCATAAGTCCTGGGGTACGTAGACGATAATAGACTTTCGAGGGTTAGGTAATGCTAGTCTGCAACTTGTCTGTGAAGATATATGAGAACAATTATAGGGTTAGATTCAAGTTTGGATGTGTCATGGTAATTGGTTGCGATAATTCTATATAGCTAATTTATCAGAAGAGTTGAATGCTTCATTACGTAATTATCTGATAAAAGTTGCATGAACGATGTATTCTATATAGAAAAAACAATTACTATGAATTCAAAGCGAATATATATTATGAATGAGTTTAATAGCGATACTGTTATCTGAACATTACAATAGTATAATGTGTTATGATTCACACCAATCGAAAGTGTAATGCACTCGATGAGTACTGAATTGATAGAAACTATTATTTCCTCACGCCAGAGTTTACGATGTTATATAGGGGCGATGCACCAAAACATAACTCTGACCGATAGCCTGTCGTCTTTGCTTCTTGACAACCGTCCTCGACGCGTATCGCCTGATTTATTCTCTCGCCGGCTCGACTAATGCAATTATTGCAATTTATTATGAAATTAAATAAGGTCGACGCGACGCTCTTCGTCCCGGCTCGGGCTCGAAATTTATACCCCTTTGTAGAATACTAGGAAGGTGTTAGTACCGAAAAGACCCCAACACCGCACAGCTACGGTTGAATTTTGAATTTCGACCACAGTAAGAAGGTTCGATTTCCTCAGTTATGGTTTTAGTAAAACTGCACTTAAGTGGGTAGTTTGCTTATTTTTCTCGCGGCTTATGTTGTCTCTGTTTGGGTTGAAATAAATTATTTGTGCCCCCAACACCTTGTCGAGGGAGGGCTCTGCTAGATAGCGCCATTTTTATAAAAATGTAATGCGGTTTTCTTGTTGTGATTGCGTTTGTTGTGACTTTTTAGCGTTCTTACTTCATCAGATTTTTCCTGGGGAATTTTAAAATTGGATATCTCGCGTTGACTCGTTTCTAACTTTAGATGATTTTCTTGTATTAGCTGCAATTTTTATTTGAATTATTTTAGATATAATATATTTATATATGCAGCTATACTCGCGTAGGTACCTATTACAATTATTAAAAATTAGTAAATGAAAATTACTAAGAAAAGTGGTAACTGAGAGACAAAAAATATTTAATGTATATATGAAGTCAATATAGAATAGATATTTTGAAATGAAGGGCACAATTTTAATTAAGTGCTTACGTACTTAACACCTCCTGGTTAATTTCCAAGAAATCAATTGTTAACTGGCACACCGGTGTGCCCGCGACTCTCGACAGGTTACATAGTAACTTAACGATGTACAGTACTGTACAGTGTAGTACTGCTTTAAAATCTCATATTCAATTAATCTAACAAGGACATAAATATGAAATTTTTAATAATAATTCAAAATAAGTTTCTAAAATCAACCAGAGATAGGAAATAAGTGGTCTTTATTTATTATATCAATACTAATATTATAAACAGAAAAAAAAGATTCTTTTTTTGTATGTTTGCTTGTAATAGATAAACTTAAAATCCGCTGAACCAATTTAGATAAAATTTGGTACGAAGATAGTTTGAGACCCTGGAAAGGACATAGAATAGATTTTATCCCCGAAATCATTCCTTAAGGGGTGACAACGGGGATGAAAGTTTATAATATGGGGAAGCAATCATTTCTCAAGTAAGAATATAAAACAAAACATATCTATTCCATACTAACCATTAAAACGCATCCAAAGACGAACCCAAAAGAAGAGAGAGTGAGTCACTAGTATTATATACAACTTTACAATCAATATTTTTCAAAAGAAGAAAAAAAATTTCTTATGGAAAATAGATGAGTTAAAACGGTTTAGTCATAAAAAAATTGTATAACGTTACCCGTACCATAAGCTACAGTAATCAGACTCATACCACTGCACCACAGTAGTTGACAACACCATAAATATATTAAAACGAAAATCAGTTTTAATCCCACACATCGATGTCACAGGCCAAAGTTTAAATACAAAATTTTCGTGACCATCAATTTTAAGCAGGCTTTAGAGTGCGCGGCCATTTCGCGATGCAGCTATCATTTAATTTACTCCTAATTATCGGGTGCCGTTGTCGAATGGGAAGTTTGTATGGCCTATCGGGAATTATGTGGGCATCATAGAAAATTATACTGGGTTTGTAGAAATCAAATTTCATGACGTTATTTTAGCCTGGAATAAAAGCTTAATTAGAAGCTCCAAAATTAATAAATGTTATCGTCAGCTATCACCATTCTGAGCTTTTGTTCTAAATTCTCACTAATCAATAATTCATTAGAAATCTTCGTCAATCAATCATTGGTCTAATTTTATGATTATATAATTCAATATTTCCAGTTATTTTACTATATTAATTAGTATACTCTATTTTAAATTGTTTGTCTAATAAATAGAATTAAAGCGGATAATTTTGTCGACTTTACATACCATTTGCCCTTAAGCTATTATCACTAAGCTTAGTCGTTCCAAGTACGTACAATACACTTAAATAGGCACATTTACGGCCTTCGAAAGATGAATCAGATAGATAGAACAAAAATATGTTAATATTATTTGCTGTTTTAAATCCCTATTAATATTATAAATGTGAGAGTAACTCTGTCTGTTACCTTTCCACTTTTAAGCCGCTGAATAGATTTCGATAAAATTTGGCAAGGGTATAGATTGCATGCTGGGATCGGACACACTACCCTTGAACCCCGCCCCGCTTATCACACGAGCGAAGCCGCGGGTAAAAACTATTTATAATAGGCTTACTTATAATAACTTTAACCAAATAAACTTTGAAATCACTTAAAATTAATTATTCCAGTGTTAATCGTGGTTTTTTTCATATTTTTTTCTTTTATTTATGTTGCACAACCTTTGAGGTAATATCTGATCATAAAAAAAATATTGAAATCAATTTTATTTTAAGGTCTGTCAAAAATATCGCTAATATTGTTTTTTTCAAAATTCAAAATATTTTATTCAGCATTAAATTATTACAATTTTTTACTGAACTTCATGAGTCTATTACCAGTTCGGAAAGAAGAAACCTCAGACCTGAGAAGAACTGGCGAAAGAAACTCAGCGGGACTAATATTTTTAAGCAAACTATAGGTACATGGACCAAATTATAAAATATATTTTTAACAGAAACGAAAATATAATCGAATGATCTGATACAGTATAAAATATTTTTAAGCTTGAGCATTATAAGTATTACATTATTTACATAATGTATAAGCATGGTTATAAAATATTAAAGCAAATCTTTTCACAAAGGGTTTTCTCTCGTTACATTTTAAATCTGAATGATTTCAGAAAGGTTAAATCGGTATGTCCCATATTTTTGCAATCAGACATTTTTCACAAATTAGTAAAAATTGTATGTAAGCATAACAAGTCATATGCTTAAGAGAATGCAAGTAAATTATATATATATATATATATATATATATATATATATATATATATATATATATATATATATAATATTAATAAATTTAAAGAAAATGTTGAAAAAAAATCATAAAAAAGCTCTTACACGCTTTAAAGTCAAATATAAATCTATCTCATAATCTATTTGTACATAAATGAAATACGCAGGTGGAGTCACGTGCAATGCTAGTATTTCATTAAAATTACATACAATTTTGAATTTCACAAACTTTTTTACATTAATGAATGAAACTAATGGTATAACTACTATATATCCTAACTAGGGAATTACCCTCGCTTCGGGTTCGTGCCTAGGTTGATTCCCAATACAAAATTTCATCCCCATTTTCACTCCTTAAGATAATTCCGGGATAAAAACTATCCTATATTATTCCCAGGGTCTCAAAATATCTTCTTACCAAATTTCATCTAAATCGGTTCAGTAGTTTATGAGCCTATTCAGTACAAACAAACAAACAAAAAATCAAATCTTTCCTCTTTATTAATATATATATAGATATGTCTGAAGCTAACACCCGTACCAAAGTCATGATGAGTCAGATGTTGTAACCTACTACAGGACAGTAAACGTATAAATCCGCACTTCCCGTGTTGTATTATATGAAACTGCTATGCACTGTCGCATCTCATTATCACAGTCAAAACACTGCTCTGTAAATATAAGCGTGCGTGCTTTAATTCCATTATTGACAGAATCCGAAATGGTTTCATCAAAACAGATATAGTTCTTACGAAGTTAACTTAAAGCTCATATTTCTACCGACTCCAAAATAACTGGTATTGTTGACCTCCTCTCGTGTTGCCGATTGTGAAGCATTCGCCAATGTTTAAGCGATTCGGTTTGACATGCAAACAGGATTATGTGTGTTTGTTGATTAGTGTTTGGGATATTGGTTAAGTTTTTCATGGACTACTCAGTAATTACCTGTTTCGATTCACATAATACTCTTTGCTATAATTGGGCTTAAAATTGTTTATATGGAGATTTCCTTGAAATCTACATAAATAAATAAATATGTTGGGACATTAACACCATCTAGTTCCATGGTAAGCTACGAGGGTTGTGTTATGGATACCAAATAGTTGATATAATACTCATATATAACTTTAAATACATAATTATTATAAATATAAACACCCATGACTGTACAAGCATTCGTGCTCATCACACAAATGTGTGACCCCAGCGGGATGCGAACCCGCGACCGTTGGCACAGCAAATAGAGTCACTATACACTATTATTATTATTCTAGGTTTTATTAAAAATTGGGGTTTAATATATAAGTATTAGGAACTACTCAAACGTATTTGTAACTAACTTTTTTTAGCGTGCCAATGCTGGGCACCGGTCTCCCTTGCGAATAGGGAATCGGCCTTAGTCCACTATGTTAGCCAACTGCAGATTGGCAGACTTCACGTTTTTCAAAAACTACCTAGATTTTCTCAGACATGAAAGTTTTCTCAGGATATTTTCCTTCACCGTAAGACCAGTGGTTATGATTCAAAAGTACGAAAAACAGTTTTGAACCCGTTTCTCTCAGTTGTTCATGCGTGCTCGTTATCATTTGTCTATCGCTGTCTACTTGACTGCTATTATCTATAAAAGTTTCATTAAAATCGATTCATAAAACCATTACAAATACAATGTTTATACACTAAACAAAATCCTTTGCTATAACTTGATTTTATGTAAGTATAAATAACCATTTAAGGGAATGAGCTGAACGCCTAAAGGTATTTATGTTCAAGTTCAAAAGTAAAGTAAATGATGGCCTTCATAAATCTTATTTCAAGGCTTCTTGTAATATCCTAAATTACTTCGTTACTACATCAATCCTTTCGAACCAATAAACATTTCGTATTTTTAAAAAGATACATTTAATTTGTTTAAATAATATTAAGGAACGTTTATAATAATTCTTCCTCTCAGTACTTATTTGTCAAAACGATCATTTTACCGAAAGAGTAATTATTAAATTTTTAATGTCAATTGTATTGGAATAAAATACATGTTTAACTTTTAAAAAGCCTATAAGATATACTTTATCCACATCTTACTAGTTTTACTAATATTATGTAAAAGTTTAGATGTTTGGATGTTTGTTACTCAATCACGCCAGAATGGCTGAACGGATCTGGATAAAATTTGGCACAGAGATAGATTATAGTCTGGAATAGCATATAGTTATCTCGGAAAGATTCACGGTTCCCTGGGATAGATTTGTTTTTGTTTTTCTATAGATGAACCAGATTGAAGTGAGGATGAGCCGCTAATATAAATCATAAAAATAAAGCTTTGTTTTAAAATAAAGGAAAAAAGCTCTCTACTTTAAATTTGAACAAGTACCTATCGGCTTAAACATGTAAGTACTAAGGCGACGAGTTGTATGCGTATTTTATAGTATAATAGTCATCTAAACTGATTCTTAAGATAACAGACCTAAAACTCATTTTCCCAAAACCAGCCAAAATCAAGATAGAAAAAGATATTATTGTAACAATTTAGCAATCAAATATAATCAAATTAATTATCAAAAAAAAATTTAGCATTATTAGATATTTGTTTGTTTTCTTTACACAATAGAGTTTGATTCACAATTTCAACAGCATTATGAATTCTTTGGAACAGTCGTCAGTGTATTTTACGTCAATATTCAAAAGCTTGATTTCTTTACGAGAAACATTAATTAAATAAGCACTTGTTGCATTAACTTATAATATTTTAATGGAACTCTTTGGTATATAATTTAATTAAAGGCCGTACTTTTAAAGGCAAAATGCAGTATTTTAACAATTTTATACTTTAATAGTTTTTAATACTTACATATATATATGTGTATATATATATATATATATATATATATATATATATATATATACATATATAGTATATACATATATATATATAACGTCCTCTGCAAAATTACCTAAGAAACAGCTCGAACATATGAATTATTACAAACGTAGCACACGAGTTCAACAATCACTGTACACTACAGTGCGCATTCCACATGTCAGACTTGGCCCGAATCTTGATTAGAACACAATTAAGTAACGGGGGTACTAACTTTTTATATCTATTTAAAAAAAAGCTGACAATCATTAATAGTGGACCACGCCTCGGACGTAATGGACTCAATTATTATGGGATCTATAGGTCGGAGAAACAGCGGAAAATTAAATTATAAATCGCTGTCAATTTGTTGAAATATATTATTACTCGACCCGCCCTCGCTTCGCTCAGGCTTCAACGTTAATTGGTTAAGTATTTGTAGGAAAATAGATGTTGTATTATAAAAAGTCAACGTTTAAGGAGCGGTGATTTGACAGTGCTAAATAAAAAGTAAGCTATGCTATCTTCTTACGATTATTATTATCAATTCAGGTTTAAAAAGATAATAAAAACAAATAAAATGTATAAATCAAGTAAATAAATGTTAAGAATTACCATACCACCCTTATATAGGAACTACAAAAAATCTTATCTATACTACCTTTTTAATATTGTATTCAGCCCTTCTTAACGTCCCACTGTTGGGTACGGGCCTCCCTTCAATACGAGGGGAATCAGGCCATAGTCCACCACGCAGGCCAAGTGCGGATTGGCGGACTTCACATGTCTTTCAAAAACTTGTTAAGTTTTCTCAGACATGCAGGTTTCCTCACGATGTTTTCCTTCACCGTAAAGCAAGTGGTAATCAGGTTAGAAATGATTCGCACATGAAAATATCAGAGATGCGAGACCCGGGATTTGAACCCGCGTCATTCGGTTTCCCAAGCGAGCGCGCTACCACTGGGCTACGTGTTACTACTGGGTTAATATTAATTGCACAATTTTATACAGTATCCTTGCTTGACTCGATAGGGATGAAGCAAGAATGCTGTTGCAAAAACAAACATCCATTTTATTTAACTCAAATTTTTTAAAGAATCATATTCTAACCTCATTCCGAACACATTCCATTAAAATATGATGAGTATCCACAAATAACTCTATCAAAAATAGAGCTATACAAATTAATTAACAATTGACAAAAATATTGCATAGTATGCACCTACACAAAAATAAACATCCGAGCTAGACACTCTTTAATTTTTGAAGTTACTTAAAAAAGATATCTCTCTATTCAAATAAAATTACGCGGAAGCTACTTCTATAAGCATAACGTACAAACGGAAAAAAATATACCTAACTAGTTTATACATCTGCTAGTCCATAAGCGGCCACTATTTTCTAGTACTTTTTTTTGGTTTTCTAGTACTTTTTTTGTTTTTTTTTGGTCACCACATAACTATGTGGTGACTCACAGACAAGCAAAGCCAGCTATCCACCAAAACTAAACGGAATTTATTTATAATATTAGTGAGCAATACGGTGACTATACGCCTTAGCCTACAGCATGTTCACACGTTGGAGTTTACCAAAACTGTTTCCATATACGGTTTCCAGTGGCGTATGCAAACATAATATGGTTGTACTCACACCGTATGGCTAAACCTGTTACGTTTCAAAAAACTATTCGCTTTTTCGGAAAAACGTATACAAAAACCGATTCGATAGCCCGCATTATGTGAATGAAAGAATGTGCATATCACAAACCTGCGGTATCGACAAACCGAATAAGAAACGTGTTAATGAACACAAAAGTATGAAAACTGTATACAAAAACCGATTTATATACCGATACCGCTTTTATATACGCCTTTTTATATATTACTGGCAACTCACCCTAGCTTCGCTCGGGTTCGTCAACACGTGCAACACGTAATACTAACGAACATTCATCCCCATTTTCACCCCCTTAAAGAATGGTTTCCGGGATAAAAACTATCCTAAATCCTTCCCAAACTATCTTCTCACCCATCTAAATCGGTCCAATACTTTCGGAACTTATTCGGTATAAACAAACAAACAAAAAAATCTCTCCTCTTTATAATATTAGTATAGATAAATATAAATTTAATATTTGTTAATCTATTAAGTTTCAACCCGCTATCAATCGTACATACCTCACGTGACCAATTACACGACGATTCACACGTCCGTCCGTGCGGCAGTTTCGCCTAATTTGATTTGATTGTCACCCTTTGACATTTATTTAAATTATCAATCGGTCGCCTTTTAACGTATTTAAATAAAAAGTTTTTTTTACAATTTTTTGTACACATAAAATGAGGAAAACCAAAAATCGATCGATTGAATTTTGGTAAAATTTATATTAAGTATTTCAACTAAATATCATGTCAACACTGCTTACTCAAATCATATAGATTCATTCGTAGAAGACAAGTTACCAATACCTATAATGAAATTCTAACTGTGTCGAATCTGTACATTAATTTTTGAAAAATCTTATTGAAATAGTCATTATTATTGATATAGAAGCCGAATCTTTAGTTTTTAGAGTTTTTGTCAATCTGCGTGCCTGGGAATGCATCACGAGAAAACCACTAGGTAGATGTTATTGAACTTTGGTATAATGATAGCTGTTTAACCGGGTCAACATATAGGGCACTTTTTACTGTAGGAAAACATCTCATCTCTGAGAAATCTATACTAACCGTCAAAACCTACCTAGAGACGAACCCGAACAGAGCGAGGGTGAGTCGCTAGTTATTAATAAAAAAATATTTTTATCAACCAAAAAGAGATAATGACATTGAAACTATCACCAATCGTACATAATGTAAATATTTTCTTTATATAAAGCAGAGACAAAACAACTCAGTACCGTTTTCTCCTTTGTTGTCAACCGATTTCCTTGTTTAATAGCTATTGATAAGCTGTAGTGTTATTAGTTTTTTTTTGAATTTTTTTTTTATAAAGATAGGTAAATTTATGCATTTACCTGTCACTTATCACTACCAGAATTAAAAAAAACTAACTAAACTTAACTAACGGTAAGTATATGAGCTTTGCTTGTTTAATCTGAAAGCGATAATTACTGAACGGCAAGCTTATTGCTAAGCTCAATGAAAAGCTACTAAAAATTTCTTTCTAAGAAAATTGTTACTAGATTTCAATAAAAAAAAACTGACAAAAATTAACAAATTTTATTAAATATTAATGAAAATATATTCAATTTAAATGTACACGATGTTAGTGATTTTTACCATTAATCCGATCCATACCAAAATAGACCTTATATATTTTTGAAATACTAACGAAAATCGCATTCGCTGCACATACATAGCTTTAGTAAATACGGCAAGCAACACAAAATTGAACTTTCATTCAATATATTCAGAATTGAGATTCATTTGTCACGTACATGATCAATTTGTTAAAAAAACAAAATGATCTTTAAAATTATATAGCTATAGTCCAGTTTTCATTGAAAGTGGATGGTCAGCAGGAACAATAT
The DNA here is from genome assembly GCA_033884665.1 of Argynnis bischoffii washingtonia. Taxonomy (NCBI): domain Eukaryota; kingdom Metazoa; phylum Arthropoda; class Insecta; order Lepidoptera; family Nymphalidae; genus Argynnis; species Argynnis bischoffii. The sequence continues at coordinate 1,296,761 of CM066622.1, forward strand.
GGGAATCGGCATTAAATATTCAGAAATAATTTGTCGGTTGCGATAATATGACGGTATTTACACAGTGTAATGTGGGGATTTCGATTGACATTTATGGTAGAACAAACAAAATTTTCTGGAGATTTTAAAATCTGTGCCATTATAATTTTAATGTGCATTAAGAATATTTTCAAGCTTTTTCTATAATTTGACATGAACTTACGAGTATTTATATTATGTTATCCCGGAAACCATCCCGTAAGGGGGTGAAAATGGGGAGGGGATGAAAGTTTGTATTGGGAAGCGAGCTAGGAACGAACTCGAGCGAAGCGGGGGTGAGTCGCTAGTAATATTATAATACCGGTACCGGTATTATTTTACCGGTGGTAGGACTCTGTCAAGCCTGAGGAGTCCGACTGGATGGGTACCACCCCCTTATCTATTTCTGCCGCCAAGCAACAATGATTGCATTGTTGTGTTCCGGTTTGAAGGATAAGGTAGCCAGCGCAATTACAGGCAAGAGGCATATCATCTTAGTCCTCACAGTGATAACGTACCGGCGGTTCTGTATTTTTGTAAGCTAAAACCTAAGTGCATGAACTGTAGGTGTTATGGGCGACAGGTACTGCTTTCCATCAGGTGGTCTGTCTGCTCGTTTGTCACTGAATCCCATAAAAAAATAATAATAATTTAATGATGATGACTAATTAATATTTATTTATTTATTTATTTATATATATTTATAATATATTAAAAATTAATTACATCAAGCGTGCCAGTTGGGCACGGATTACTTCGCTAATGTCACGTTAAACCTGTACATTAAATATTTTTTGTAAAATTTTATTGCAATAGCCATTATTATCGATACAGAGGTCGAATCTGTAGTTTTTAGATCTTCGTCTGTCTGTTTTTATGAAATTTGGTATGATGAATGCTGGGTATCCGGGTCAATATATAGGATACTTTTTACTACGGGAAAATATCTTGTCTCTGAGAAATCTATACTAATTGTTTAAGCGTATCTAGGGACGAATCCTAGCGGAACGAGGGTGATTCGCGGGTGTAAATTCATAGAGTTATCTATTGAAGAATTATAATATTGCTTTTAAATGTAACTTGTGTCAATAGACAAAGCTATACTCTCATACAGTTCTAAGATACAAAACTTAGCTTTCTCCCTGCATGTGACATTCACATATTAATCTATTTAAAGTGTATATACTTAGTAAACTCAATATACTTTCATCTATACACAGTAATTATAAAGCAGTTAAAATAGTAAGTTATTTATCCCAGCTTATTATTATTTTTGTATTAAAAACATTAATTGAAAACTGGTCCAAACTTTAGACGTGCGTAATTTAAAAACGGCTACTTCATCACATATATGATTTATATTCACAGATTTATTTTGTATCGAGTACACTACGCTTCATACCCATAAATCGTTCTCAGTTCGTAGTAATTTTAACTTAAAAATGCGAATAAAAACCCGCACTCACACTCTGTTTATTATTCAGTCTGAATTCTGAAATCAATTTCGCATGTGTACATTACGTTAGTTATGTTTTAATATTAAAATTTATATGAGTTTAGTAAAATGTCTATTGATTTAATGTTATTTATCTGGTGTTATTATTTTCCCAATACCAGGATTATCGATGTTAGCTTTCGGAAAATATGAAAATTATATTGTTTTTTCTTTCAGAAAAAAGACCTATATAGATAAACTTAAAAAGCAAAACCTTAATCTAGATACAAATTGTTAGAGTCGTTCCCGAGATACACGAAATAAATTTATATACAAGAATTGCTTATGTAATATTAAATAAATAAATAACAAAATTGAAAATCCGACATATAGGTACTATTTAAAATGCTCGAAGGGCAAACCTAGTGATCATCTGCATACTCTAAGGTCAAACGAGTCTAGAAAGTTAATTGTAATAAAGGGTTTTGCTATAGAAACTACCAAATACCTTACTTCTTCTTCTCGACGTTTTAAAGTAATTTAAGTAAAATACAGATAAATAGTAAAAAATGAGACTCATTGCGCTGTTACGGTGCTCAAAAATAACATGTTTCGATAACATCGCGTGAACCATCTAACCCTTTAGCAGACCGACTATTACACCGAATTGAAAATTATTATAAGCAGTAAATTTTATTGGAAACTAGCGACTTACGTCCCCTCACTGCTAACTACCAGTAAAATTCCCGTTATAATTGATCCAGCCATTTCGGAGATTAACCGGAACAAACAGACAGACAGACAGATATACAAAAATTTTAAAAATTGTGTTTTTCTTAAAAGTACCGTATATAATTCCATATGCATTTAGTATAAAGCTATTATTTTGTCATTACAAACAGACACTTCAATTTTCGAAACGATATCTGTAGGTCCCAGTCGGACCTAGACCGAAATTGAAAACCGGAACACTCGAGATGCTCCATCCGACTCAACTTTCTTGACTTCTCACAGTGCCAGTTGAGCACAGACTACGTCACCTACACAAAAATAATACTTCACATAATCTTGACACTCCATTGCTTAGAGTACAATTCCTTTAAAAAAGTTAGACGGACAACTTTAAATAAAGTTGACAACACGTTTGGCTCAGTTTGTAGTGACCTTACATGCTGTGCCTGCGATCGCGGGTTCGAGTCCCGCTGATTCCCGGGCATTCATTTGTGTGATGAACACGAATGTTTGTACTCCAGTCATGGGTGCTTATATTTATAATATGTATGTATTTAAAGTTATATATGTGTAGTGTAAAATATCGTAATAAAATTTAAAACTCTTCATTATTACAGAACGGTGTAAATGTTGTAACCGGAACAGCGATCGATTCGTCTAATAGCGTCTAATTGTTTAGCTCGTATCGAGTGAATCGCGTCGAGATAACCTCTTACGAACTGACAGTGATTTTTCTTTTCCACCGTCTTCATGGCTTCCACTGAGACCGTTAATGTTAAAAATGTTACATAACTGCCTTTACTGTGGATCAACTTTGAAGATACATTTAACAATACGTTTGGCTCGGTTTGTAGTGACCCTACTTGCTGTGCCAGCGATCGCGGGTTCGAGTCCCGCTGGGGGTACTCATTTGTGTGATGAACACGAGTGTTTGTACTCCAGTCTTGGGTGTTTATATTTATAATAATTATGTATTTAAAGTTATATATGAGTTTATAGTATATCAACTATTGGGTATCCATAACACAAGCCTCGTAGCTTACCATAGAACTAGATGGTGCTGTGTGTTAATGTGCCAACATATTTATTTATAATTACATAACTATGGAGAAGCGCATACTATTGTAAGGTTTTTCTTATCCATGCTGTGATCTCTACTACATATTATTGTAGTTTTTGTCATCAGAATTGCTACTTTATTTTAAACAGTGACCAATCAAAATTTATACCTCCGTTGACGTTGCTTAATTTGTGATTGTACCGCGGTTTTATCTAGTGTCTAGGGAATAAATAGTATAAATGTTTTTTTTTTTTATGGACTTTGTAGTACTTCCGTATTTATGTCCATGTCATACTCGTAAAATTTTATTTAAGTTATAATTATTATCATAATCGTAAACAAACATGGTTAGATTAGATTACCTATTAATAAAAGTATGAAAACTGAGACGAAAGCAAATATATGATAAATCGATTTACGCGTTTAACTATCAAATGTTAAGGGGAATGTTCTTATTTTTTTTTAATTTATTCGAGAATACTAAAGAGATTGAAATAACGCTCTCCATCTTACCTTTATACTTGCTCCATAAATAAGTTCGTTGTACTAGATATTGAAATAAAATTATATTAGGTTTATTGTAATTTTACCTGTATATTGAATGTTGCAATGAAATAGTTGTGTATGTGTGTATGTAACTGCTTTTATTAGAAGGGCAATAGCTTAGTTCTACCATACCGTCATCTCAGTGCTTATTTGTCCTATCGAATAATTTACTGACGAAGTTTTTAATTCACAAATATTGACTTTTAAATGTCAATTCTATTGGTATCAAATATAAATTTTACTTTTTAAAAAACCGAAAAGATATATTTTATCTAAATATGTAAATAAATGTTAGAAATAAAGCTTTGTTTTTGAAATAGAGGAAAATTCTCTCAAAAGTCCAACAAGTACTGATCGCTGGAAATAAGCACTAAGTCCACAATTAGTTATTATAGGCTAGTCAATATCAAAATCGGTTGAGCCGTTACGGTATGAAGAACAAACATACACTAAATTCATCGTATTAAGCTTTCACACTATTGATGAGATACTTTTTCTAATATCATAAACCATGTAATTTTTTGTCGTTTAATTAAAAGCGTCTTCGTCTTAACAATCGAGGCATCCCCGTAGGGTCACGCCCACGTGTTCTCAAGCACGAACGTTAATTAAAGTGTTGTCATATTATTAAAGTCCATAAACGTTTTAAATAAAACTATATTTTTGGTTTTATTTTGATTTTTTGTTCCCGATGTTTCGAATCCTTTACAGCAGACATGGTTATAGGAGATACTTATGTTTTTGACGTCTCAAAATTCATATTTATTACAGACGGTGTTCACCAAAAAATCTAATAGATTTGAAGTATCAATCCAAACACGATCAGGCTGGGTTATTCCTTCAGTAACTTACCGGTATAGTATATTGAGCTTTGATAAACCCTTATCTATAACGTACGGTTTTAAGATTCCATACATCTGACATGAAAACGGAATTGTAGCATTAGTCGTTTGTCTGTCTATACGTTACTTTATATATTCTCCAAATCTGCTAAACGAACAATGTTAATTTTACTAGTGGGATATTAATAAACTACAAGCATTTATGATTAATAATCATTTTAAGGATTATTTTAAATATAATATCTTAAATAAGACTGAATATATTTTATTATTAATTTAAAAAAAGTTCTTTGTCTCTCTTAAGGTTATATCAGATCTATCACATAAACATACATTCATCTGTTATTTAAAAAAAACTAAATATTGGAAGATATTGAAAAAGAAAAACCAAATAACCATAAATATAAACGTACCCGCGTCATCATCAGTTTGCTGGAAACATCAAAACAATCTTTTTTACAAAAGAAGAATGACCAGACAATTGTCCTTATCTATATGTAGTGAAAAGAATCTCAATTTATCTGAGGATCCCGATGATAAGCAAAGTGGGTCAAACTCGCCTTTAAACAAGCGTAAGTTCGTCCACTACCGCTATCGAACTTGGCCGATAATTTTAACGACTTTCCAACTTGTAAGTTACTTCGCTGTAACAACTCCATTTTGTTTGGATAGAATCAAAATATTATGTTACCTAAAAGGGAGATATAGGGACCTCTTTCATTCCAGTACTATTTCGACCAAAATTCCCTTTGAACGTAATGATTGTGTAAGTTATAAGGATTTTTTGATCTCTAATTTAACGTTAATTGCTTATTGTTCTAAAGCAGTGTAAGTGTATTTTATGTATATACAAATACCTCTAGTCTAGTCAACAAGTGCCTTTTAGGTCAACTTTTTTCAGCAGTCTCAGAAAAATATGAACAAAGTGTCATTCGATTCGGAATTGTATGTAGATGATTTTTGAAAAAAATCAAGTTACGCTTGTAAAAATTGCAAAAGTTATAAGCAATTAACTAAAAATAAGAAAAGAGGTTTAGTTTTGTGCGAGTATCTCAAAAACTAACTCATGTGTCACTTACTAACTCTCTAAAACTTATGTGTCGTTTTAGTTAAAGTCATCCTGAAATCGATCCTATATACTATATATATATATATATATATATATATATATATATATATATATATTGGCTCAGAAATAAGACCAGGCAAGCCACTACGATTTGTAATTTAATAAATTCTTGAAAGTTGAAAAGAGAGTTAGGTACATGTTTAAGGCAAATGTTTTAGAAATTCATTACAATATTGACTGTTCACAAACTATATTAGACTTAAAGCTTACTTACTTTCTCTTTATAACTTTCAAACGTTAACAGGATCGGTAGGAGACGAAAACTTTTTAATTCAATTCTATTTGACTCATAACTGTATTAATTACATGAGAAAATCATCAAGATTGTTAATTTTTTATGAGGATGAATATTATTTTTAACTTAAATATATAGTACCTGGGCGACCAAGCTTCGCTCGGAGTTTTTTTTTTTTGTTATATAGTACTTTTAGATAAAAAAATTAAAAGTTGAATAAATACAAGATAAAAACAAAAGTAAAAACTTTGTATCCGATCGAGATCCAAACTCAGACACCTGTGATTTGTAATATTGCACCTTGGTTGCTTGACCACGATGCTTATGCCTGAGTGTAAGAAGTTATCGACCATATATGACCGTATAAGACCATATGCGTGGAATAATGCGAAAAAAAAACCGCATGAAAACTCGATCGATTTTTCACCCCCGAAAACCTCCACATACCAAATTTCATCGAAATCGTTAGAGCCGTTTCCGATATCGCCGGTATAAATAAATATATAAATAAATATACAGGAATTGCTCGTTTAAATATATTAGATATATATAACATGAGAGAGAAAACAAAATACACCTAATATGGTTGTCTTACCGCCCTTTTTAACTAATCCCACTAGTCCCACAGCTGGGCAAGGGCCTCCGTTTACTACAAGAGGGATCACCATCATAGTCCACCACGCCGGACAAGTGTGGGTTTATTTTATGATTATATGTTCCATATTTAATCTGACTTAAAACCTTTTTTATAACATAAAACAATATTAAAATAGTTTTTTAAAAGTTAGATACGTGTCTACATTTAAACGTATAGCTCTTATCAATCATTCAATGTTCAGACCACAGAATTTTTGAGACGTACTATAAATCCTTTTAAGACATGTACATAATATGTAGATTAATAAAACCGGCAAAAAAATCATGTCTGTTGCATGGGAGCCCCCCTTAAATATATGTTTTATTTTAATTTTTTTTTAATGGTACTCAGTGATAAACGAGCAGACAGCCCATCTGATGGAAAGCGATACCTGCCGCCCATAACACCTACGGTTCATGCACTTAAGTTTTATGTAACAAAACTGCAGAACCGCCGGTACGTTATCACTGTGAGGATTAGGATGATATGCCTCTTGCCTGTAATTGCGCTGGCTACCTTATCCTTCAAACCGGAACACAACAATGCAATCATTGTTGCTTGGCGGCAGAAATAGATAAGGGGGTGGTACCCATCCAGTCAGACTCCTCAGGCTTGACAGAGTCCTATCACCGGTAAGGTATTTATTTTTAAAGTCAATATATAACTAAATATTCTGTGAATATTTCAAGCGTCTACCTGTTGCCGTTATTAATATTGAGCAAAAACAAGCAAAAAATCACGTTTGTTGTATGGGAGCCCCCTTAAATATTTATTTTATTCTGTTTTTTAGTATTTGTTGTTATAGCGGCAACAGAAATACATCATCTAAATTTCAACTGTCTAACTATCACGGTTCGAGAGATACAGCCTGGTGACAGACGGACCGACGGACGGACAGCATGATCTTAGCAATAGGGTCCCGTTTTACCCTTTGGGTACGGAACCCTAAAAATATTCTACTTAAAAATGTATTCCCTCTGTTAAAAGTATGTCGTTAGTACATTCTTATAATAGAAACAAAATCGAAACATATATATCATCGAAGAACAAAGGGATAACGATTCGAATAGTTATTAATAATAAATTACATGGTGTTCCAATGAATTTAGACGCAATGTAAGATATAGACAAAATTGATCGAGTATTGGTTTTTTAAAAATGTAATAGTAGTATTATACAATATTTGGTTGCTTTAATTTTAGTACACAACAAATCGATCAAAGAATTCTGTTAGAAAAAGTTTAACTGTCAAACCAGTAGTTAATTCAAAAATTATGTTTTATTCTAAGCTCGCGACTTACCCTAGCTTCACTCGGGTGCGTCTGTTCCTTTTTTTTTCAGCGGAACCCTAATACTTTTTCTAAAATAATAGTACCCTAATTTCCTCCATATAATAAAAGCTATCTGCCAGTAAACGTCCTGTTAAAATCAGTCCAACCGTTTCGGAGATTAGCCTGAACAAACACAGAGAAACATTTAAAAAGTTGTGTTTTTCTTATAATTTGTTATTATGACATTACAAACAGACACTTCAATTTTATTTATCTGTAGGTATTATAGGCTATACATATTATTATATTCTTATAAAATCCTTAAAATGGGAGCAACATTAAAAAACATATCTTAGATAAAGCACATTATGCTATTTGAAAAAATAATTTTAAACAAAACAGTTTAAAAACTATGTTTTCTAAGATCCAAAATAAAATAATAAGCTATGTAGACAAAACAAGGACATTTAACTAGTTCAAAAAAAAAAGATAATGGGTTCAAAGATGTTTTATATTAAGTCTTAAAAGAAAATGATGTTGTAAGTAACGAGGACTCTGAGACCATTCCTTCTGTTCAACCCACACATTCGATGGAATATAAATGAATGCACCTATCCATGTAGCCTGTAGCCTATCTCTCATTTTGATTAATTGTGGGTGTTAGACCAACTATTGTTACTTTTATCTTCTAAAGATTTAGATGTAATTCCTTTTTAAAGTGTAGCTTAATGTGATGGTATGCGGTCAGAGCGCTTTGTTTAGAACATGGATGTTCGAGAGATGCTTATAAATAAAAAATATGTTGGAACATTAACACACAGCACCATCTAGTTCCATGGTAAGCTACGAGGCTTGTGTTATGGATACCAGATAGTTGATACACTACACATATATAACTTTAAATACATACATATTATTAATATAAACACCCATGATTGGAGTACAATCATTCGTGCCACACAAATGAGTGCCGCCAGTGGGACTCGAACCCGCGACCGATGTCACAGCAAGTAGGATCACTACGAACTGAGCCAAACGTGTCGTCAATTTTTCAACTGTAAATGAAATGTTTAGATCATTTGCCCTAAAACGACTGAACAGATTGTGGTAAAATTTAGTACACAGTTAGATTATAACTTGGAGTATCATATAGGCTACTGTTTAAAAATAATAATGTGTAATATCATAAGTCCAAAAGGCACTAGGTGCCTCAACGCACTCAAACAAAGCGAAGGTTAATCTCTAATCTATACAGATAAATAAAATTGAAGTGTCTGTTTGTGATGTCAAAATAACAGTTGTATACTAAATACATGTGAAATTATTATATACTTATAAGAAAAACACGATTTTTAAAAAATTTGTCCGGCTAATCTCTGAAATGTCTAGACTGATTTTGACGGGACTTTCACTGGAAGAGAGCTATTGTTATAAGAAATAACGTAGTTTACTTTTACTTTAGAAAAATAATTAGGGTTCCGCTCAAAAAAATTTAAACGTACCTAACGTAAGTAACGTAAATAACGGAAGCACCCGAACGAAGCAAGGGTAACTAGCTAGTTTATAAAAAGAGTATGATGCCAACCATACATTATCATAGATAACATATAATAAAATTGTAATTAAGCCGAATCTATACATTGAATATTTTTGGAAAATCTTATCGAAATAAACATTATTATCGATACAGAGGCCGAATCTATAGTTTTTAGAATTTTTGTCTGTCTATTTGTCTGTTACCGTATCACAGAAAAACTACTGGAGGGATTTTGATGAAATTTGGTATGATGATAGCCGGTTATCCGGGTCAACATATAGGATACTTTTTACTGCGGGAAAAATATCTAATCTCTGAGAAATCTATACTAAACGTTAAAACAGAAGTAGTAATGAACCCGAACGGAGCCAGGCTGAGTCCCTAGTTATAGATAATAAAGCAAAAACTTACATAATTTATCACAATCGCAACTCCATTGACCGACTTCGAAACTATTTGAGTATAGTTGAAAGCATTCCACGTAATTGCATTGGAAACTCATTAGCGGGTGCGAAATGCTGATTCGAGTTCAACATTTTGTTTTTTAACAATTTAAAACGGGGTCGACTTTAGTGCGCTAAATGGTACTGCGAGGCCTAATTTCTTCTCACAACAGTGACTTTTGAGATAATTTATTTCTACATTTTCACGCCAGGACCGTTTTAGTGAAGTTTGAGTGAATTAATTAATCATAAATATTTTCTTTATCAATATACGTACGTATTTTTGGACTACTATTATAAATATGGAAGTTTTTATGTGTATGTTTATTATTGGCTGGATGGATTTTGATGAAATTTAGTTCACAGATAGTTTATGACCTGGAGTAGTATATAGGTTATTAGCCAACTAGGGACGCACTCGAGCTAAGCAAGGATAACAGAGGATAGGAGATTCTGGCGGTAAGGAAATTTGTTTGAATTCATAGTAATGAAAATCAATATTTTTTACTCACAAACATAATAAGATAAGATTATAATTAATGACAATCCATCACTGAGATTATTTAAATCTCGCTTGAAGCAACTTTATCTGAGTCACTAGACATAATTTCCTTATTATGTAATACTAGCGACTCACCCTTATTTCGCTCGGATTCGTCCCTAGGTCCATATTAACGGTTAGTATGGAATAAATAGATATTTATATGATATATAGCATATAACCTTCCTCAATAAATGGGCTATCTAATGCAAAAAGAATTTTTCAAATCGGATTAGTAGTTCCTGAGATTAGCGCGTTCAAACAAACAAACTCTACCTCTTTATAATATTACTATATAGTGTAGATTATATTTTTTGACTTATTATATTTCTTGATTTATATGGTTGTATGTATTATATATATATATATATATATATATATATATATATATATATATATATATATATATATATATATATATATATATATATATATATATATATATATATATATATATATATATATATATATATATTTTGTGCTACATAAATAAATAAAGAATTTGATAACATATATCATAACTGCCTTGTTATAGTAGGCACTCTTAAACACGTGTATGAAAATTACTGAATAATGCTAAACATTGAACAACAAAGTTATTTATAATTTGAAATGTATATAATAGAAAGTCATTGTTACAATAATATTGCGTATAATAATATGTAATTGAAACGACATAAACAATAACTGTGTAAACAGAATAGTGAAGCGTTATGTTTCTTTTTTGTATGCGCACGCGCACTGTTTTATAACCTCTTTGTTCTAACGAGACGTGAAATAGCCATTCGATGCTAAATAACCCGATTTTAGGTCAAAATGTACATACAAAACTGACTTCTGTTTAAATTTGATTTAATGTTCATTGAACTCGAGACGGGAATATTTATTTTGTTTTTTACAATACTTCAATCAATAGCTTTTCATATGTATTTATGTATGTATGTATGTACGTATGTATATATGTATGTATGTATGTATATGAATGTGCTAGAACAAGTGTTTAGGAGCCGGTACTAGGCAAATGCTAATTATAAGCATTGTACTTTATTTTATTCTTTTACAATTTAAATATGGAGCTAATTGAAGTAGTATTTATAATGACTAACTTTTGTCTATTTAATTTTAACTATAGCCCACCGTATGTTAGTTTGTATAACTCCAACCTTATAAATGCTTGTAAATATTATATTTGTTTATTATTTTTTCCTGCCGTAATTACTCAATGGTTTAATCATTCCTAATAAATATAACGTATTTCCTGAATCATCAAATAGGCTACTTTTTATTGATATACTCGTAACTGCCACGCGGGTGGAGCCATTTTCAAAGTAAAGTATATATACATACGGCATTTACATAACACTACATTAAAACAAGTATTATAATAATAATATTATAGTCATTTTTCAAAATAGTATCAACATGAAAAGATCAACAAACAATTTTATATATTATTTATAGATAGATTACTAGCACTACCGAGATTAAACTTCCGATTCTTACTAAACTTCACAGGATCACCTGCTAGGCTAATCTGAAGATTTCATCAAAATCGCTCCGACCGTTTTGGAGTCTATAACATACATACACATCGATTTTTGTATACATACTAGCGGTTCACCCTCGCTTCGCTCGAGTTCACCTCTAGAAAAACAAAAACAAATCTACCCCTCGGGAATCGTATATTTTTCCGGGATAAAAAGTAGCTCCGTGTTATTCCAGACTATAATCTACTCTATGTCAAATTTCATCTAGATCCGTTTAGCCGTTCTGGCGTAAAAGAGTAACAAACATCCATACTCACAAACTTACACATTTATAATATTTATACAGATATAAATTTATTACCTACAGAAAGAGTAATTCAATCAATTCCACCTTTGTATTAGATAAATCTATTGTAATATCCAAATAAAATATAAAGGCAAAATAAAACAACTTCAATACAATTATTTACAAAAAAAATTACGACTTTCATTTTATAGCTCATTCTTGAAATAGTACCCTAAAGACATAAAAAAATATAATACCAAAGCATATGGACAATGGAGTAACCCAAATGTTGCGCCTACGCATCTAACTCGAAGTGTCACTTGTTTACATTCACTAGGATCACGAGGTTTATCAAATTATCACGTACACTACAATTTTCACTTCATTTTACGATCAAATAATGAGTTTGAGTTAACAATGTTAGTGACTCTCAACTGAGTTTACTAGCTTTTATATTACACTAGTGTCGTGTGATGGATTTTATATTATACTAACGATTTAACCTCGCTTTTCTCGGGTGCATTCCTAGGTGTATTTTAATTTTGATTGGTAAACGTCAAAACATTGTTTATTTCTTACCAAAATTATAGGATACAACGTATTTCATGTCATTTACTTAAGAAATGATTGTTATCAATACAAAATTTCAACCCCTATTTCATCCCCTTTAAGTTTTATTTTTGCGACGAATAGTAGCTTGTCTTTCTCCAAAGTCCCATCCATCTCTATATGAAAATTCATCAAAATTGGTTCAGCGGTTTAGGCGTAAAAACCTAACAGATAGACAAACAGAGTTACTTTCACATTTATAATAATATTAATGAGTATGGATAGACGTTTGAACGTTCGACATGATAAGTCAATCAAAATAAATTATGAATAATAATATAACGATCACATTTCAAGATTCTTTCAAATATCTTATTATTATTAAAATGTGTTAAGCCGATCTTTACTGAATAACAGATACAAAATAATCTAAGAACTGCATATACTGCATTATAATTTTTTTACCATCTATATGACATACATCACCTCAGTACATATTATTATTATATATCTTTTACCGAACAGGTAAAAAGAACTTAGTGACTCATAATGCCTTTCTCTATTTCTTGTGAATTTTCTACGAGCGAGTATGACTCAAAAATTGCTTTTTTGTTTGAGTACATGACTTAATTTCTTAGTGAAACATAATTTCGGTTCAAATTATTTTAATTAAAAATCATCACACTATTTAGTATTAATTTAAAGGTAATATATTATCTATGTACTCATTAAAAAATATATATTTCATCTGACTCAATACTCGCTCACTTTGCTTAAGCTATAACAACATCTAATGCCTAAAACCTATGAAACTTTCCCGTGTAATTATATACCTATATAATACCTATTATTTTTATTTATTTGTATACTATGTCCTTCTCAGGGTCTCAAATTATCTCCATATCAAATTAAGCGTGAAAAGGTAACAGACAGACAGAGTTACTTTCGCATTTATATATTAATATGGATTATATCCTTCATATCAATGTACATGAAGTGTCTGCTAGTAAAATTTTCGTTAAAATTCTTTTGTTCTTTTCTATTCCTTGATCAAAAATTTTATCTGTCCTAGTGAAAGTCCCGTTTATTTGATTAAATCGTTCCAGACATTAGGAGAAACAACAAAGCTTAACGCAGCTTTAGTATCGTGCAAATAACCGTATCATGAGTTCAATATGAGTAAAATTAAAAGCACAGATAGATACTATAATTTTACTTTGTCCTGTCTCTAGAAAAACAAAAACAAATCTATCCCACGGGAACTGTACATTCTTCTGAAATAAAAAGTAGTCTATGTGCTATTCCAGACTATAATTTATCTCTTTGCCAAATTTCATCCATATACGTTCAACTGTTCTGGCGTGATTGTGTAACAAACATCCATCCAAACATCTAAACTTACTTATAAGATTCATTTTTAATTATGACATTCATATATCTTGTACTAACTCAGCGCAATTCACTTTGGACTATATGCGAACTTTATTTTAGTTTCTAACAATCAAGTTTAATTTGCCTCGATTTCGCTTGCAAATGTTTTTATTCTCATTTTATTCAGCAGAGCAAAGTTTAGATTTGTATTAACGTTGTAAATTGTTCTGTTCCCGCTCATTCTATGTGAAAAATCCTTAAAGAAAGGAAAACGTGTGCATAATAGGATTAGTAATTGCATCACTTATATTAATAAAGCTTTAAATTAAAGCTATATAATACTAGCTTTGCCCTTAGTTTGATTAGTTTATTAATGTATAATTTCGCCCATTAGGATCGATTCTTGATGTTATATACATACCTTTCTTGATAAATAGGCTATTAATGTAAAATTGTTCAGATTGGTCTGGTAATTTCAGAGATTTGCGCACTGTAACTTATATTAAGTATAAAATATAGATATATAGTAAATTACCTAAAAAAAAACAGTTTTTTTTTAAATAAAGACAAATAGCCCGCAACAATTAATTTGACATATTATAATGATATACTCTACTTGCCTCTAGACCTCACAACATTACATCCCATAAAATTGATAAAACTTTTATCCTCTCTGCAGGTATCTTTTCTGAAGTTAAAAACATAGAACTTCTCGTCTACATTTTCTAAACAGCAATTAAAGTCCTGTTACAATCCGTACAGCCATTTTGATGATAAGCAGGTACAAACAGGCGTACAGACAAAAAAATTGTACCTATTTGGCATCTGTTCATTCATCCATGGGATTGAACCCGTTACCGTTAATTGAAAAGTAGCAATAATCATTATTACCATAATGCGTCTATTTTTTAGGAGTTTTAAATCTTTTATTGCAATTAGGTATAAAACTTATTTTTTTTAATACTTAATAGCTTTTATGTACTTATATAATTACTACGCAAATACATAATATTATAATTATAAGCCCCAATTTATTATTTATATTTCATAGTTTTAATGGAAACCATTGTTGTATTAAAGTCTTATCGCAGAATATATCGTAAATATTTAAGTAAGCCGTATTTACAAGTTACTCTTTTAACATATTTATTAAAAACTAGCGACTCGTGTCCGTACGTTTCAAGTTTAGTATGGATTTCTCAGAGACGAGACATTTTTCCGCAGTAAAAAGCATCCTAAATGTTGACCCGGACTACCAACTATCATGATACCAAATTTCATCAAAATCTGTCCAGCGGTTTTCTCGTGATGCATTCCCAGACAGACAGGCAGACATCATATTCTTACTGCGGGAAAATATCTCATCTCTAAGAAATCTATACTAACATTTAAAACTTTCCTAAGGACGAATCCGAACAGAGCCAGATTGAATCGCTAGTTATAAATAATCTTGGTTAGAATATTTGAATATGATACTTGCCTTCAGATAAATTGTATTAGCATTATATCGTTCCACTTTGCCTCAATAATTCGCTTGCTCCTACCACCATGCACAAACTTTCGCAGTAGCAACTCACAAGTTAGACCAACTCGCTCGGGTACAAGAAATATATTTCGTCGAACACAACTTTTGTGGGGCACAGCGCTGATTTCACACGCTTTGTAAATAAATAAGCTACATTTTATTTTAACTATGTTTTTTTTCGACACTTTTGGCTCTAATACATTGCAAGAGGCGAAACCCATAGAACCACTGGAATCTAAATGAGAAAAAGCACAAATCTTTTTAAATTTTCGAGAAAGTACTATTTTCTAGACGCAATCACGTTTGTTATTGATATAAAAAAATAGCCTCGTTAAAGAATCTTCAAAAAAAGCTCTAAATTCAAAATTATGCGCTTTTTTTAAAGCTCTTTTGTTCATTGCTTTTCGAATGACAAAATTAAAACGTATGTTGTTTCGTTTAAAATAGTACTTTATGTGGTGTGCGTAAGTTCGAATTTATGTTTAGACAATAAAAACTTTCGTTGTAAGAAGTTTATTCTTTGGTTTAACCTTAACGTCACGTATCGATGCCACTTTTTGAAGAGATATTTATTAGGAAATGTATATCTATGTTTTTATATCCATCCATCGATGCGTTTCGTCCTCAATTTACGCATAAATAAAGAAATGACAAACAAACAGACATTCGCATTCATAATTGCTCAGAGTGAAATGATTGCTCAATTATATAATACATAACATGGAAATAGAAAATAACGACTTTTTATATATAACTTAAAAGTGAGCGTTAAAAACAAAGCCATATATCAGATTTTATCTATCATTTTTCATCTGAACTTTATTAAATTTGTCGGGTGACACTGTTAGATCATTCGATGCGAGTGATGAATGTCCATAAAACCATATCAATAGGAGATTCTTTAACATAAGGGTGGAGCAAAAAAAAAAACTTTTTTTTTCATAGCGTTGTAGCTTATAAAAAAAAATTTACTCAACATTTTGAGATGGCCTACTGATTTTTAAAATAAGTAATTTAAATTGGTTTGAACAATTTTTTTTCGAGTGATCATCTTTGAAAACATTCAAGAATTGACGAATATACTCACTTACACAGACAGACTACAGCTGAAAGGTAGATATTAAGGAAAATATCCATAGGAGAATCGAATCCACTACCGAAAAATTCAATATTTACATGGTATAAAATATACCGTGACACTAAAACTGGTTGCAGCAGTAACCTAACTCTTTTTTACAGCGCTGTAAAACAGCAGGGCCTCGTTGATTCTTTTATGAGGCGGTAACGAAGTATAAACTATGTATGCAATTGTTTATTTTGTTCCTACATCGTAATTATTCATTGGCTCACTTCATACAAACTTCATAAACTTTTAAGAGGTTATTTTTTATATACACACTAGCGTCTCACCCTCGCTTCGCTCGGGTTCGTCCCTAGATACTTCTTGACTGTTAGTATGAAATAGATAGACTACATAATATATTATATATGATATAGTGTATGCCTTCTTCAATAAACAGGCTATCTAATGCTCAAATTTTTTTTCAAATCGGATTAGTAGTTCCTGAGTTTAGCTGGTACAAGCAAACAAACTAACTAACTAACTCTGCCTCTTGATAATATATATATATATTATCAAGAGGCAGAGTTAGTTAGTTTGTTTGCTTGTACCAGCTAAACTCAGGAACTACTAATCCGATTTGAAAAAAAAATTGAGCATTAGATTTTATTATATATATATATATATATATATATATATATATATATATATATATATATATATATATATATGATATAGATATACATAATAACTAATTATGTATATCTAATAAAAAATAAAATCCTTGTAAAAATGTGTTTTTGATTTGATTTTTCTAAGCAAATGCTGTAGGATCAAGCTATTTTAATAGATAAAATGACATTGTAGGTTCATTGACAGTCTCCAAATTTTAATTTATCTGATATCTAAGGCGATTTTTTATGATAAATTCTTAGCAAATTAAATTTTATAATGTATTTTTTTTATTTTTATATAATTTTTTTAGAAAGGGTAATAATTTAATTTACTCCTACCTTATTAAAGTCACGATTTCTTTTAGAATTAGGTTTATCTATATAATTAAAAGGAAAATTAATTTGTATATTATTTGAGTTCTTTAAAAGTAGAAAACATAATTAGTTTATTGCTAAAAATCAGATAAGTGTGAGTCTATCTTGCACGCCGAGGGTTCCGTAGCATAAAACATAAGTTTATAATCACAAAAAATAAATGTTTTGTGATATAACTACAAATTTTCGGTTTTCGGTTTTTTTTCTCTTTGCTTGACATAGACAGCTTTTTGCCAAACATAATTTATGACATAGACACAAAAACACACACCGACAGTCCATATCCATCGCCTGTTTTCATTAGAGTCAGTTATAATTAAAAAATAATTACTTACTTTTATTTACCCTTTTTAACGTTTAACGCTAGGCACGAGTTTCCTGTTGTCCAGCCCAATTGTGGGTTGATGGTGAACATATCTTGAAAAACTTGATAGGTTCTCTTAGACATGCAGGTTTCCTCAAGATGCTTTTCTTCACTATAAAAAAATGGAAATTATGCTAAAAATGATTCGCATATGATATTAGAGGTGCTAGACCAAGATTTGAACCCGTTACACTTGACTTTGCAATCTAGCGCATTACCACTGAGCTACCACTGCTTACTTAATATAAATCTTACTCATTAACTGTACATAAGTTCCTACTTTTAGATTAAAATCACAGTTATTCTGATAGTAGTTTGAATGTGAATTATATTTTTCTCATCAACCTTTAACCTTTCAAATCAAATTAGCGTCAAACAAAGACTGAGATTTCGCAATGCAATAATTGTATGGCAATAAACAAAACGGTGTTACGATACGATCGCGCTCCGGGCTGTGCGGCCCCTTTGGTTGCAAGAAACGCTTGTCGGCAGCGTTTACACTGTAAGTTTTCGAAAATTTCTCTAAACGATACACTAAAAAATTATAGATATTTGGTTTTTTATTAGTGTTCCTCTACTAACAGAGGTTACATTTCGTTTTAAAGTTCTTTTCCATTATAATAATCTAATATTAAGTATGAAATGGTCATTTTAAACAAAGTAAAACTATTTTTTGGGGTTTTTTCAAGAATTTATTTAGATTTTTGGTTCTTGATGTTTCGAATGCTTTACACTTTACAGCAATCATGGTCACGGTAGAGACTAAGGTTTTAGACGTCTCGGAGGTATGATATAGATGTTACAGACAGCCTACTCACAAAATAACAAAATGAATTCAAAAAATACAAAAATCGCACCAAAGTACTTTACAATATTAATTAATAATCGGGAACCAAAAATTAAGATAAATCCGCGAAAAATCCGAAAAGATTTATTTTTAAGTATTAAAAAATGCTCATAATTTTTTTTTTGTATAGCATTAGCCCATGTAGTAAATAGACAGAATTATTGAACATGACTCAAAAGTTCCACGCTTTGATGTAGAATTATTTTGTAAAATGTATATTTTATAAGTATAATGTATTCATAAAACCTTAACCTATTTCACTAGAGATAAAACCTATTAAAAAATGGAACAAAATGAAAATCGTAACACAACTCGCGAATATATCGCTTTTATTTGATCTGTATTTATTATTTGTATGTTACAAAAAACTTAATACACCTGAATCATACAACTTATACTATTTGTTGTAAAAAAAGCTCTAAGTACAAAATATTCTATTATTCAAGCAAATTAATTCCCGACGCGACGGTGTGATAGCAGACCGCCAAAGATTTTTTATCCTCTTCAAAGAATCTCAAGGTGCATTATTAGGTCTTATGATTTTTATTAATTAAGATCCATCTCAGTTTATTAATCAACTTTTTTTTAATTATATTTTGACCTTCGTCCTTTTAACTGTATGTCCTTATTCTATCTATCCTAATTATTTTATTTATTAACTTATTTAGTAATTATGTTTAGCTAAGTCGCTTTACAAAAATAAACATACATAAATTTAATGACGACACATTTGGCTCAGTTTGTAGTGCCTCCTTGCTGTACCAGCGGTCGCGGGTTCGAGTCCTACTGAGGGCATTCATTTGTTTGATGAGCACGAATGTTTGTACTCCAGTCATGGGTGCTTATATTTATAATATGTATGTATTTAAAGTTATATATGTGTAGTGTATCAACTATCTGGTATCTATAACACAAACCTCGTAGCTTACCATGGAACTAGATAGTGCTGTGTGTTAATGTCCCCACATATTTATATTTATTTATTATTATTATATTTTATGACCTATTATATCACAGAGGTCTTTAATTAAGTATACAAAAAAACACCATCTGAAAATTATATTGAAATTGAACTGTATCAAAAATAAGTCAATAAACATCTTACAGAAGCCGTTAAACTTCTTTGAAAGCGAGATACATATATTCTTATTTTTTACGCATACTCAATTCAAAAACTAAAATATTAAGTTTGAAATATTACATTATTTTTAAAAAAGTAGACATATTTTACACGTTATAACAGTCAAAGAAATATAAATTAACGTCTTAAGCATTCCTATGGTTAACATGTGTGTACGATTATTATAAATAATTGGTTCTGTCTGTCCGTATCACGTATTAAATGGACTAAAATAAGCACAAAACGATGGGCGTGACTATGACAGGTAGCTATTAAGTAAATAAAAACGTTTAATTCTTTAAGTAATGTCTTATAGAGTTGAAGCTTTATATATACATATGTGATAGAGAAGTTTAGTACATTTCTACTTAGATGTATCTAGATTTGATTCTAAATTATAACATATACATATATGTATGTGTGGAGACTCACCCTCGCTTCGCTTTGGGTTTTGTCCCTAGACAAAAACAAATTTATCTCACGAGAACCGTCTTTTTCCCGGGATATAAAGTAATCTATGTGCTATTCCAGACTATAATCTATCTCTGTGCCAAATTTCATCGAGATCAGTTCAGCCGTTCTGACGTGAAAGAATAAAAAACATCCATCCATCCATTATCACAAACTTTCACATTTATAATATTAGTATTGGATTTACTTTTTTGTTCAAGTCATTATTTATACATATTCTAGAGTTTTAGGGTTTATATTAAGTACATAAAAAAATATATGTTAGTATTTTACAAATTCGACTTTGAGCTTTTGAAATGTGGATATAAAAGCTAACCCAAAAGTTTATTTTACTCAATTTTTATACATTTTTTGTATATACATATTTTTTCGTGATATTTTCATCAATCGTTAACCGATTTTGATGAATTCAAAGATCGTACTTCAAAATATTATATAATGACTAAAGTAATTGTGTCTTAAATATAAATTCAGATTATTTTCTTCAGCATTACATAATAAATAAATAAATATGTTGGGACATTAACACAGAGGACCATCTAGTTCCATGGTAAGCTATGAAGCCTATATTATGGATACCAGATAGTTGATACACTACACATATTTAATTTTAAATACAATACAATACATATTATAAATATAAACACCCATGACTGGAGTACAAACACCTGTGCTCATCACACAAATGAATGCCCCCAGCGGGACTCGAACCCGCGACCGCTGGCGCAGCAAGTAGTTTCACTGCAAACTGAGCCAAGCGTTTTGTCAATAATAAATTATTACATTTTTTTTCTGAATGTCATGACTACCATTGATTCGGAACTGGCGAAAGGAATTCAGTGGGACTAAAATTATTTATCTTTTTGCCATATAGTCCAATAATGACTGAATAACATATTATAAGCTCTTTTAAAAGTTCAATGCAAAATAATAAAGCTTACAAAGGAAAGTGCTCGTAAGAAACAACAAAGGCACAATTAAGTATAGTTTTGTATGAAATAATAGAATAACAAATGAATGGTGTGATAGATTGCGGGGCGCTTCATCTGTTATTATGACAGAGTTTATTAGATCAGGTGTTTCTGTAGGAAGAAATGTTTTTCACTAGCGACTTATCCATGCTTCGGTTGAATACGTCACCAGGTATCTTTGTATTTTTAAAATATTATTTTATTAAATCCTTTGTATTTTGGCAATTTTTTTATTAAGAGTAGATAATGATCCACTACTTATGACCTCATTACTTATCTGTGTACTTTTCATCAAAATAAACAAACATACAAACTTTCGTATTTAGTGTAAGAGATGGTTTTAAACGAGCTAAAAGGATTAACTATCAAACTCATTCGACTTGTTTTTATATAATTTATATAAAAAAGAAAGACTACTTATACTCGGTACATCAAATAATATGATATCACATATTAATATTTATTATGTAATGTATAAGAAGATAAACAATTGATATATTCATATAGAAACAGAACTTTTTCTAGTATTAATATTTATGTATTCAGTATGTTTTTGTTCAGAATAATATTATTTATTTCTATTTGTTTTGTTTACAGGTACTGATTGATCGTAGAAGAATTTAATGCATACTATCTACAAGCAAGGTTTGTATTATAGTGCAGCTTAATTTTTTTATATAAAGCTGAATTATAAATCTTTTATTATAATTAACCAGTCTAATATGATTTTGTAATTTAGTTATTTTTATAATACTAGCCATTCACCCTGGCTCCGCCCGGGTTCGCCCCTTGTTAAGTTTTAACGTTTAGTATAGATTTCTTAGAGATGTGATATTTTTCCGCAGTAAAAAGTATTCTACATGTTGACTCGGATAACCAGCTGTCATTATACCAAATTTCATCAAAATCTGTCTAGTGGTTTTCTTATGATGCGTTCCCAGATAGACAGACAGACAGACAAAAATTCTAAAAACTGTACATTCGGCCTATGTATCGATAGTAATGACTATTTCAATAAGATTTTTCAAAAATATATTAAATGTACAGATTAGGCTTAAAAACAATTTTATTTACGTATAGAAAGTATTTATACAACAAACAAATAATTTAATCTAGTTTTAGTCATAGTATAATATAGTATACTTTTAATAATATTTTCTTTAAGAAATATAAAAAATATTGGTGCAAATACGTTATATGAATGACCCACGATACCAGATTATTCTTTAATATTACTTCTACTAACTAGTAGTATATCTGATATGTTGGGTGATGGTCTTATATATATAAATATAATCTCAAGTAAACTAACAATTTTGTTCTAAAATTTTATAACTTACAATACAATCAGAATTGTGTCTGACGCGTGTCGAAATATAATAAAATTTGGCGAATAAATACGTTGCTTTTTCTTATTTTCTTATTTTTCCAAGCGACATTTGCATGTGACGTTCGCTAGAGTCGACGTCGGGCGAGCAAATGAGACGTGGAGTTGCTATATAAAAAAATATGAGTTTTCATTTTTCTGACACGATTTATGAAACTTCTAGAAATTCGCTTTGCTAAATGTTTTCAGTGTATATTTGAAGTAACATAGGAAATTCCATTTGATTATGTGAATTACATATAACAACGTATTATTTTAGTTTTACGCTATCATATTGTGATTGTATAATTGAAAAAATGTTATGTTTCATATTCTCCGTCAAAATGAAGAAATCGTTAACTACAACTATATAAATTATAATTACTGTTTATGCTGTTTATAATTACGTTTTAACGTTTAGTATAGATGTGTCAAAGGTGAGATATTTTCCCAGCAGTAAAAAGTATCCTATATGTTGACCCGGATGACAAGCTATCATCATATCAGATCATCATATCATCTCATCAAAATCTGTTCAGTGGTTTTCTCATGATACTTTTTCAGATAGACAGACAGACTGACAAAAATGTATAAACTACAGATTCGGCCTGTGTATCGATAATAACTACTATTTCAATAAGATTTTTCAAAGCATATTTAATGTACAGATTCGACTCAGAACTTTATTATTTGTAAAGATTATTAGTATAAAGTTTACTCATTTACAATTTTATTATTTAAATGGCAATTTCTTAGTAACATAAATAATTAGAAAATGTAGAATAAAAACTACTATAAATATTAAAAAATACATAGTTTTTAATACGTTCTGGCACTGTTTTTTAATTGACTCGCAATATAACACTACGAGTATGTATATTTTAATATCGACAATATTTTGGGCTTGAAGCTGTTCTAGTACGAAAACCATCTTATTTTGTAATGAAAACAGCTTAAATTGTAACAAATTGCATTGTACTTATATTTTTAAATATAAGTATATGTATTTTTGAGTAACAAATTATTTTCAAAATTAATTATAATTTTAATTAATTAATTTGATTTATTCCATATCGACTAGAAGAAATCTTGTCTTGAGATAAGTACGTCCTGAAAAAAGCTTCATTTATAACAGTATCAGTCATTTATAGTTGTCACGCAAATGTTCAAACATTATCGATTCTTCTAATCAGATTAAACTGAACGATTGTCATCCCTGACAGTGTCCCGGGGGATTCACCCTTCATTGCTCAGAATTAAGTTATTGTCAAGTTTATTGCACTAATGCGGGGTTGGGAGTACTCGAGTGTGATGTGAGGATACGGATGTGAGGGCTAAGACTATGCTAGCTGACACCCGGTCGTGCATCACAGGTTAAATTTGATTTTCAGTACGCTCTATCCATATTTGAATAACGCTAACGTGTCGACTGTTTTGATCTTGTATGTATTGGTAACGTATTGAACTCTATATATATATATAATTTAAATAAGTAAATATCTTAAATAACATTTAAAACAATCGATTTAGGTAATCATAGCGCAAAAAGATATAATTTTGGAAACTTATTTTGTGGAAAGATAAAATAAAACATTTTCATACATTACATTTGATTAAAATGCCATCTTCCTCAATTAGAAATAACCTGGAAAACCCCAAATACCACCAAATTACCAAAAACATGTACTTACATTATTTTATTTCCATCCCCTTTAACTATCCTTTGATCGAAATCGACCCGTTCCACTAGATTAGTCTACAAACTGATATCTAAGACCGATCTGACGGATATGACGTGCTCCGTATTGTATGCGTATGCATGAGAATGGCGAGCTTTTTAAAAGCCTAGGGAGAGCTTTGATGGTATGATAGATTGGTTTTATTATATTTCATTGATTAGCCGTGTTTAGTCAAACTCAAGTAAAATGTAGGGGCTTGATTCGCTTAAAAAATATTGAGAAACTATACAGATAAATAAAATTGAAGTGTCTGTTTGTAATGTCAAAATAACAGCTTTGTCTAAATGCATATGGAATTATATACGGTACTTATAAGAAAAACACAATTTTTAAAATTTTTGTCTGTCTGTCTGTCTTTTGTTCCGGCTGATCTCCGAAACGGCTGGACCAATTTTAACAGGACTTTTACAGGCAGATAGCTGATATTATAAGGAGTAACTAAGACTACTTTTATTTTTGAAAAAGAATTAGGGTTTTGCTTAAAAAAATTAAAACGTACCTAGGGACGCACTCGAGCGAAACGAGGGTAAGTCGCTAGTTATTAGATAAGAAAAAACGTGTTGCCAAATATAAAATAATAATTTTTTGCTACAGAAATACATACACGGACTTCAAAAACACCTTAAAGTATTTTTTATTACTCTTAGTGAGGATTTTCTATCTTTACGGCCTCCGTATATATATTTAAAGTATTTATTAAGTATCCGATAAAAATAATCAAGAAAATCATATACACAAAAAGTACAGCCGGAGTTCTTTTTTTTCAAAATCGGTGAATAATTAAAGGCAGTAGTAATATAAAATAATATCTACTAATCTATTTATATCTTGAAACTGATATGGAGCTATAAGTTAGCATTAAAACACAGGTATCTATAACATAAATATAGGCGAAAATGAACTGAGACCTTTCTAGAGTAAGAATCGGTCGTAAAACGATGATTTTTGAAATAAAATAGCGGATAACGCACAAGTTATTGCGGCTTAAGCCCCGACTAAGTGCGACCGTACACTTAATTATGTTACACTTGTTACCTTCTTTAAACTTTTACACATTATTTATTTCTTAGTGTAGTGTCGTGTATATTATATAAGTATGCTGGAACTTAACACACAGCACCATCTAGTTCCATGGTAAGCTACGAGGCTTGTGTTATGGATACCAGATAATTAATACACTACACATATATGATTTTAGATATATACATATTATAAAAAACACCCATGACTGGAGTACAAACATTCGTGCTCATCACACTAATGATGTCCCCCAGCTGGACTCGAACCCGCGACCGCTGGCACAGCAAGTAGGGTCATTACAAACTGAGCCAAACGTGTCGTCAATATATATCGTGGTATAGATATATCTATGCATAATAATAATATATAAAGTTTTTTTTAAGGTGTAAAAAAACAATTTTGCAACGTAAAATATACCTGCATTTTATGTGATACTGTATATATACAATAGATATAAAGATAAAAAAAGATCTAACTACATCATATGCGTCACTGATAAGATATTATTTAATACTAGTGACTCACTCTCGCTTCGCTCGGGTTCGTCCCTACGTTGATTCACACAAACTTTCATCCCCATTTTCACCCCCTTAATTTTAATAGGTGAAATTGTAGTAAAATGTTCTAAGAACTTTAAGAAATACTTTCCATACAAAATTATAATAATATACATAATTTTTCAATATCAGCAAAGTCATTTAGACGTCTAGATATACAATATTATTTCACAGTGCCATTATATATTTATTTATGAAGGCTACACCAATAAAGGTGTTAAAATGGTGCACGATCTAAGAACAGGTTCACTAGTGATTAAGTTTAAACTTATGGTACACTTAGCGAATAATCTTTAAGGAATTTAATACAACGTTGTTGTAAAATTATGCATCTCAAACTTTACTTTAGTAACAAAAACAGTTAATTTTAACCTTAATTTTGTGATACTTCAGTGGTTTCTGAATATAAAATTATTATGGTTATGTGTTCTTTTAATGTTGTTTAAGCTTTGTCTTAAAATGGTGAAAGTCGTAACAAAAGTCTTGGATTCTATTTCCGCGTAACGTAAAAGCTTGTATTATACATACAAATTTTTTTCTTTGTGTTATTTAAATGTTAATTAAAAGTGGATTTTTTCTACTACTAACCATTTTAATAGGAAATGTTTGTTGCTATATTTAATAAAATCCATTTAGTTGAAAGCTATGAGTTGCTCTGTTATCTTGTTAGATATTTAAATAATCCATTTATTTAGGACCTACAAATCCTAACAGACACAACGACAGACACACAGACATACATAGGTGCAAAACTTACGTGTTTAAACCGACTTCCGAAAACAATGGAATTATTTAAAAGTTAAAAGAATATTATTATCCTCTAGTATCTCACTACAGGGTAAAGACATCCCTACTTAAAAATTAATTACATAAATATTTTATGTCTATATTAATCTAGACTTCATTCCAAATAACATTCACATGTACAATTAACCTTGGAAATACGAGCTTTTCCCAGTTAAGCTCTCTTTAGGCTAGCTTTACTGTTAGTTTGCTCCGGCTAAAGCGTTTTAAAGTCCAAAAGCAGTTGGTATAATGTTCAATTCTGAACATCCTTAACTGTTTTTGTTATAGAACAGGGATAGTTGGAAATGTTAAGGAATAGTAATAATATTATAGGATAAGCAGAAAAATTATATCATGTTCTTACTTGCCTTCGATATTGAATATAATGATAATGACGATTTCTTTATTTATCTGTACTTTATTTAATATTATATAATTATATAAAGCTGAAGAGTTTGTTTGTTTGGTTGAACGCGCTAATCTCGGAAACTACTAATCCGATTTAAAAAATTCTTTTTGCATTAGATAGCCCGTTAAGCGAGGAAGGCTATATATCATCCCGGAAAAATGTACGGTTCCCGTGGGATAGATTTGTTTTTGTCTATTCGTTATACATAAATTAGCGGCTTACCCCCGCTTCGCTCGGGGTCGTCCCTAAGTTGCTTCCCTATACAAACTTTCCATCCCGTTTTCATCCCCTTAAGGGATTATTTCCGAGATAAAAACTATCCTATATCTTTTTCAGGATCTCAAACTATCTTATCAAATTTAATCAAAATTGGTCCGGTAGTTTCGGAGCTTATTGGGTACAAACAAACAAACAGAAAAATCCTTCCTCTTTATAATATTAGTATATATTGTAGGTATTTGTAATAATATCTAATGTAATTCTTAAACATATATGTATATAAAGAATTATATATTATCATTTTACATGTTTTTATCTATTTTTACTAAAAAATAACAAAAAATACCTTTTGCCCTAATCCTTTGAAACACTTCTAAAAAATTATACCTTAGCTTAATAAACCTTAATTAAAATAACTAAATTACATCCCTTATTTCATGTACCTACATACAAAGTATTTATAGCACTTCTAACAACAATATTCTAGGAATCCAGCTAAACGAAGACAACCCAACCCTTTAATCACTCTCCGTAAATGTCCCCACTGTTTATTTATTAGATTATACTGCTTTATAATGTTCTTAACACTCCAACAAGGAATTCTTAATGGTCCCATACGATACGTGGGAGTTTAGTTTGGATAGGGTTAAATAAAATAACACATTCATTACTTTCATTTGAGAAACACGCTTCAGTTATTGCGATAGCAATACGAGGGATATGATTATGATATTGGGGAGAGTCGGAGGTATTGTACCGCAGGATGAATCGTACCACCTCCAGATTTCTTCTAAACGGCAGTATTTTTTTACAGTGGCAATGTTAAAATATGCGATACTAGCGCCAAAAGTCATAAGTCATTTTGTAATGGCGTGCGGCTGTTAATTTTTAATCCAGTGAAAAATTTCTATTTCGGTTGTTTTTGATCGAAATTTTACAGTGCATACGTAAGGATCTATCCTTCATAAATAGTGAGTAAAAATTATCATTTTTTTAATATGAATCAGTGATTTAATTTACTACAAATATCTGTGTTTGTGTTGTTGCTACTTTTTAAGGTTATTTAAAACACTTTTTCTAATTTGACAGCTAGTTGTTTGTTGAATCGTACCACTAAAAGTTCTTTGTAACGTACCGGTACGATTTAAACGACTAATTTTTAAATTTCTACTGTTATTTTGCTTACAAAAATATTATTGTTTATAGATGGCTGATAAATGAAAATATTATAAATGGACTCCAGAAGATCTCGAAAGAGCATTATTAGCTTTAGAGAGGAAGGATATGAGCTTGAATAACATATGTAAAACCTATGGGATACCAAAACCTACACTTATCCGCCGCTTTTGAAAGAAAAAATAAGTTTGCAAATGAATTAAAAATTCAAAAAGGAGTAACTACTTAGTCGAAACTAAGTCGAAACTTTCAATTGAAGCTACGTTAATTTTATTTTAGAAGATATAAAGAGTTTTTTTTTGTTAAATTACATTAAAAGAAGATAATTTTATTGTGACACTAATTTAATTTTAGAATTGCTATATTTTTCCAAATGCTATATTTTTTGTTAAATGATGGTAAAAAAGGAAAAAAATGTCATTTTGATTTTTTTTTGTTAAGTTTATATTTTGTCGATTGTTTTACTTTCAGAAAGTTCTTTAATTTTAGAAAATATATTTTTGTTGATTCGTAACTATGTGTCATAATAAAAACAAGACTTAGGATAAAGACGTGACATTACTTATTACTACATATGATATATAATCATTATTTAATTTTTTAGAATATATTTTTGTTGTTTCTCAAATATGAGTATTATGTGCCATTGGCAAACTAGATTTAAGATAAAGTGATATTACTTATTACTACATACAATAAAAATTGTTTAATTTTGTAAAACTTTAATAAATAAATGAATGAATTGTTAAAATAATATATTTTGATTATAATTAATTGAAATCCACCTATTTTAGACAGCATAAACAAATTTATATATAAGTGGTCCAATTCATCATACCTATGGTACAATATATCCAACTAGTTCTCCGAATTGTACCATTTGACTGCTTGTAGAAAATCGCATATTTTAGGCAACTTAATCAATACTGGGAATAAAATGCCATTGGTTATGATTCAGGACATACTTCCTTACCTACATGTAATTTTGTACTTTTGTAAGTTTTAATAGAAAGGAGATAATTTATAAAAACTGAAAACTGGTACAATACATCCGACTTTCCCCTTATGTATGTATGTATGTAATTTTTCTGAATTCTGCTCTTCTGGGCAGATATGGTTTCCAAAACAATCTATCTTATTTGGGTTTTATATTTATAATATTATCGATAATACTAGCGACTTACCCTTGCTTCGCTCGGGTTCGTCCCTAGGTACGTTTAAAGGGTTAGTGAAGATTTCTCAGAGATGAGATATTTTCTCGCAGTAAAAAATATCCTATATGCTGACCCGGATAACCAGCTATTATCATACCAAATTTCATTAAAATCTGCTCAGTGGTTTCTCCGTGATGCGGTCACAGACAAACAGACAGACAAACAAAAATTCTAAAAACTATAGATTCGACCTTTTTATCGATAATAATGTCTATTTCAATAAAAAAATTCAAAAAATATTTATTGTACAGATTCGGCTTAGTTACAATTTTATTATATGTATAGATAATAATCCATCTAAACTAAGGGGCACGAGCAAAGCAAGGATAATCCGCTAGTAATATTTAAATTAAACTTTAAAAAAATTATAAAAACACGTACATATAGTCCTTCGCGAATCTCACGCACAATGTTGTTATTTTATTATAATTATCCTTATTTACCTATTTATATTGTAATTAATAGTTAATTATAAAGCATAGTTAACTTATAAAATATAGCTAACCCATACATCATAAATCAATATCCAAGGTCTTTCAACAGTGACTCAACGTCGGTTGAGTTAAAATGTAGTAAAATCTCACGATGACTGACATCCCGATAACAGGAGTTAGTTTTCGAGAAACGCATTAAGTTTTTGTCTTGAGCAGTCCCTTTGGTTTTTTAACATTATATGCAGTCTATATTAACTCAGTGATTATTTTTAACTCTTCTATTGCGGTTGAGTGATAATTGTCTTCGACATAAGGTCGCTTGATCGATTCCGGGCATAAGTAAAAAGCCATTACTTAGAAAATATTTAATTTACTATATATGTACACTTTTAGCTACATTCTGTAAGGGCCACTGCCAACTAATTTTGAATTGTATTAAAAACACTCAAATAGCAAAACTCAAATTATAGTATTTAACATTAGAGTATAATTAAATATGTTGGAACATTAACCCCTCGAGGACCGCATACACGCCGGCGTGTACGATAACAACTGAATTTGATTAAAACGTACCTAGGGACGCACCCGAGTGAAGTGGGGGTAAGTCGCTAGTATACACTAAAGCTAGTATTACACACCAATATATATAATAAAAAGCCAAAAGCTTAAAAAGTAGAAGCTAACCTACCTAAGGACTATTAATAAAGCTAAAAAAACATCGTACTTAAGTTACACTTGCATAAACCGGAAATCGAACCACAACAGCTGTAATAAAAGCATATAAAATAATGTTATTTTTAGCGTACTACATCGACTTGCACGTCATTGCGGGTTTATAAAGAAAAAAATGTAAACATTCAATAAAAAATGTCTTTTATAACTTAAGTCATTTGTAATTTTTAGGTTTATAAGGTCTCTATACATATAATACAATTTAATTAAGTATTTTTTGGAAAATGTTATTGAAATAGTTTTCTGTCTGTCTGGGAAAGAATCACGAGAAAACCACTGGACAGATTTTTAATGAAATTTGGTATGACGATAGCTGGTCATCCGGGTCAACATATAGGATACTTTTTCTGAGGGAAAATATCTCATCTCTGAAAAATCTGTACTAACCTTAAAATGTAGGGACGAACCCGAGCGGAGCGAGGGTGAGTCGTTAGTTTACAATATAAATATCGACTTTACTAACATAATCATTATTATCAATGAAAATCTAATTAACTTTTTATAATTTAATAACTTTATCTATTCAGCACTGAAACACTTATATGAATAAAAACAAAAAATACTAATGACCAATTAAAAAAAACCTTCTACCACCAAAACATAACTTTTAAAACAAATCAAAACAAACAAAAAAAACAATAACAAAGTGCATTGCATATTACATTGCAAAAACATTACAAGTAAACATGGTTTTAGAATCGCCCGGGGCATATCGACGAGCTTTTAAAAAGCTAACCCGTCCTGTAAGAAAGGGACAGTATGAGGCGATAAACACGTGGGAAGATTCCAAACGCACGCATACCCCCCACCACTAACTCTATAGCGCGCAGTCAGTCGCGCGCCGACCGGCATCACGGCAACACGTCCGGGGAATCCCCTACACGTTGTATATCGAACAGTGTTGTGATACTATAGTGTAGTGACGGAAATTGTGTTAGTGCACTATGTTGTGTACGTTATGAATGGTCTGGACCGTTGCTTCTTCGATCAACGTAAGTTACGTGGGTTTTTTTGGTAACGTTTACTACGTGGGGTGTTACGTTTACGTTATAAGGGTGTTAGAATGCGCTTTTAATCTGTTTATACGGATTGTTGTATGGGATAGTTAATTAATTCTTAATTTTTAATTAATAAGTGATATTATGAATCTCTGAGATCGATCTCGATCGTTGCACTTTAACTTAACGTTAGTTTTACTATGTTTATTTGTTTTTCTGTTAGGATGCAAATTAGATCTATTTTAATCTTATAATTAATAACAATTTCTTGTCTATATTCATTTAGAACTTACGTAAAAGCTTGATAAAAGTGGTGTTAAATTTCGAAGTCCGATCTCGATAATTAGAAGCATGTGAAGTTACACTAAAACACTGTTTGAAATCAACGGGTGAATGAAACATTTGTATCAATTTAAGATAACGCGTTCCGCCTAATGAATAACTACAGTTGCACTAAGATAAGTTTAAAGTAAAAACGATGGTATATGCATAGAAATATGTAAGCTTTAAGCTTTAAATAAGAACTTTTGTAAGTTGCGACCAATTAAATCATAGAATATATAGAAAATAAAAAAAATATGTGAATAATTTCAAATTTTACACATATTTTAAATAACTTGGTATCTTGTACGTAAAATATCAGAGAATTTACTTTTGAGTCATTTCTAGAATTTTAATAACAAAATCAAGTTTTATTTAAAGCTCGATACCAAATTTTGGGTAAATTGATAGTTGATCGAAATTTTCACGTATGAATAGTTAAGTGTAAGTTCTTATGAATGCAATACAAATAAGTAGGCATGTTTATATTGAAAATTTATTATTCATTAACGCTTAATTTTTTTATATGTGCTGATACTTTTTATATGTAAAATTTAAAAAAAAAACAATGTTACGAATCTTACTAGTATTATAAATGCGAAAATTTGTGAGGATGTCTGGACGTATGGATGTTTGTTACTCATTCACACAAAAACTACTGAATGGATTTCAATGAAACTTAACGAAAATATAGCTCATGCTTCAGAATTACACATAGGCTACTTTTAATATCCAGTTCCAGTGGGATAGATTTGTTTTTGTTTTTCTAGTTTCTAAATATGATTTCTAGTTTCTAAGTTATAAAACAAAAATCATGAAATATAATATACATAGCGATATATTTCAAACCACTTTAGACATTCACTTTAATCAAGAAAATGTAAGATTTAAAAACGAATAAAAACTTTGTATGACGCGATCGTTCAGTACCGTCTACTTTATTTCTTCACAAGTGTTAATAATAAACAGGACCATAAGAAGAAAATGGATGTTTTCATATTAATATTACTAATGTGAAAGTGGATCTGTGTGTTTGTTTTTGGTGTTAACTGTTAACCAAAGCCGATTTTCTTGAAATTTGGCATTCAAGTATCTTAAACTTTGAGGACGTTACTTACATCTTTTATATAAAAGCCTAATATGATTTTATTTAATTTATTCAAGTTTCTTATTTAAATATTATTTCTGTAGAGTGATATCTCAATATTACACAGCTCTTAAAAATAACACATACCAGTATCAAGGCATATATGTACAACTAGCGACTTACACTCGGACTCGTCCCTAGTGAAAAACAAAAACAAATCTATCCCACGAGAACCGTACATTTTTCCGGGATAAAAAGTAACCTATGTGCTATTCCAGATTATAATCTATCTGTGACAAATTTCATCCAGATTTGTTCAGCCGTTTTGGCGTGATTGAGTAACAATGTCCATTCAAACCTTCGCATTTATAATATTAGTTAATGGGGTTTATTTAACTAAATTTGAAGTATCATAGAAATTGTTCCGATGAAAGTCTACAAAATACTTTAAAAGTTAATCAGATATTTATTATATAATATTTTAAAAATTACAAGGTTATACATTGTAGAGCAGTATTGACTATTTCGCAAATTCATACATAAAATGAATTTACTTAATACGAAAGAACCGTACATTTATTAAGTAATTAAAAAATATTTAGTTTACCTGGTTTATAAAGCTTTTTTGATATGACATAACTGCTATTTTTACTTCTTTCTTCTACAAAAAACTGTTTAAAAAAACTATGTCGCGAATAAAAAATGGGGGGTGGGGGTAGGAGGGTGAAAATAGTTTTACGACCTATTTTCATACCTATAAAATATACAAAATCATTAAAATCGGTCAAGCCGTTGCAGAGGAGTGCAACTACAAACACCGTGACATGAGATTTTTATACATATTATATTAGATAATATCAGAAATACTATTAGGTATTGAAATAATTGAGTCTATACATATATAAATGGGTAAAGACAAAATATTTAGTACCTTTTTCTCCTCCGTCAGCCGATTTTCAATAAAAACATGTAAAATGAACATATGTATATCGTATTTAAGTGTAAAATCCATCTAATTTTGTTTACAATATTCAAAATATTTTTATATTCTCTTTCTTTAAATGTCGACAATCGTGTGTATGTATTATAAAACATTTTATTTTAGTTTCGTTCTAAGTAATATTTTTTTCCTCATTAGGTACGGAACCCTAAAAAGGTAGGATTTTTTAATAATCATATAGTACCTATGTAAATATAAACTAATCTACATAACGAATTGACAGATCCAATACATTAGCGTATATTACTAAAAGGTCATGTTACAGTATTTGTCCTTTATTTGGGATATTAGAAGTGACTATATTAAAGACTAGTTTGTACCCGCGACTTCACTCGCACCAAATTCCAATTTTAGACAATTTACTTCTTATCACCCCCAGAAGAGGGTTGTTTTTGAAAACGCACGTAACACGTGTTTACGTATTTGTTAACAAGAGTAATGCTGCGAATTGATACATCTTGTACGATTTCCACATACAAATTGTAAACCCCCGTTTCACCACTTTAGGGGTTGAATTTCCAAAAATCCGTTCTTACTGGATGATCTGCGTTATAATAAATATCTTTATGTCAAATAACCCAATCCGATCAGCGGTTTGAGCTATGTGTTGATACATCAGTCAGTCACTCAAGGTTTCCTATTATATGTATACAGATAGATGATACTAGCATCGTATCTATCTCTCTCTCTCTCTCTCTCTCTCTCTCTATATATATATATATATATATATATATATATATATATATATATATATATGCAATAAATTCTTACTATTCAACAACACTTCCAAACATTAAAAATACCTTTAAATTAACCCATCTATACTTTTATTTGGGTTTAATCTTTAAAAAAGGCGCTCAATATCTTTTAGCTAAGTCCTATGAACTTATATTCTTTATTTAATTATCTACACATAGATACCTAATCAGATATTTTCAAAGTCGGTGCCAGCCGATGCAAATCAAAGCACACCGACTTCGAAAAAATCTAATTAGGTATCTATAGTAAATGAAAACCACAACCAGTTATTTTTTACTTTTTAGTACTTTTTTTGAAGTCGATTTTTATTTTTTTTCTTAAAATTTTTTTATGTCGCTACAAATTGGGTTGTCATTTCTCTGTGTATATCATACTGTGACGTCACGCCAAGCGCGCAAAATGGCGGGCGTTTGAAGTATCCGTATCGGTATGATATTTTTAAATCTTTTTTTATACTAAATTTTAGTTTTTTTTGGGCTGGATATTTTTTTTTTTTTACAATTATATAACGATTTATTGTATAAAAAAACGCATACATAATCCCTAATATCACGCGAGCGAAGCCGCGTGCAAGAAGTAGTCAATTATATATAACATAGCCAAATAAACAAATTAGTGAATAGATCTGTGTTTACGTCACTCAAAACTAATCATCAATAAGCAATGTCTATTGTTATAATTAATTGGTTTTTTTCCTTATTGACTAATTACGGTATTATTTTTAAAATTATTATATGTAAAGTATTATACTTTAGTAATGTACTGTTTTTACTGATGTTGGTACTTGAAATATGTTTTATGTTTTTAGTCAAACGTCTTAAGAAAAACACTATATTAGAAAATTAAACACTTCTATACTAATATTATAAAGAGGAAAGATTTTTTTGTTTGTATGTTTTTTTGAACCGAATAAGCTCCGAAACTACTGGACCGATTTAGATGAAATTTGGTAAGAAGACAGTTTGAGTTTTTATCCCGGGAATCATTCCTTAAGGGAGTGAAAATGGGTATGAAAGATTTAATTAAAGTAAAAATACTTGAGTGTTTAATTCCCATATAAATATCATAGGAAATAATAAATAAAAAAATATTGAAGATAACCCTTTTCCCTCGCTATTTTAAGAATCGAATATTTATTCAAGGAAAACATCGTTAGGCAACCTGTATGGCTGACAGAACCTAGCAAGTTTTCGTTTTCGAAAGACATGTGAAATTTCGCCAACCCACACTTGGCCAGCGTGGTGGACTATGACCTGATCCCCCTCGTATTGAAGGGAAGCCCGTGCCCAGGAAGGACGTTAAAAAAGGGCTGTATAGATAGCAATGTGCATTAAATATATAGCTCGATACCCACTAATTCGCTTAAGATGAGGAGGATACAGGCTATATAAGATATATATACATATACCTACACTCTAAATACTTAATGACCAATTTAAAAATAAGTTCCAAATGAACCTCGAACCCGCTATCTCTGGTTTACTAAAGATTCTCATGTTTACATAATCATGTAAAAATATTTAAAATGCAATTAAAACTAATATCCTCATAAAGTTTGTTTATCACTTTCGTTGCTATCGTAAACTAATATTTAAAACCGGTCCTACACAAATAAGTCATATTTCATTCAAATCACAGCGAGAGGCACAAAATGTTTGACTATTGAGATCAATAGCCAATAGAGACCACCGTACCGACACCTTGACGTTAAAAGTACGTATGAACAAATACTAGCTTGTGCGTACAGCGTTACCTATACATTTGATAGTTAATTTCTTCATCTTCCAATGACAGCAAAGCAAAGAATAAAATATATTTCATATTAGCGACTCACCCTTGCTTCGCTTAGGTTCGCTTCTAGAAAACAAAAATGAATCTATCCCACGGGATCAGCACATGTTTCCGGGATAAAAAGTAGCCTATGTTATTTTGCCTAGTAGTCTATGTATGAGCTATATTATTGTAAAAATTCATTAAAATACTTTTAGTAGTTTTTACGTGAAGGAGTAACAAACATTCATACATCCAGACATTCATACATTCAAACTTTCGCATTTATAATATTATGATGGATGATTACTTTTACTGTTCATTTTTATTCGGTTTTCTATTTCAGGATATCGAATTAGATAATACTTTTTTAAATTTTCGCAAATATTCGACATTTTAAATAAAACTATATTTTCGGAAAAAAACAAAATAAAACCGCGAAAAAATTAGAAACGATAATTTTATTTAAAATATCCTATTAGTCTAAGAGAAATATCGATTAAATCGATAACTCACTATCGTATCAGTGACAAATTGCATTGGAAAAAAATAATAGCTTTAAGCACTTTTATACATACTGTTTTTTAGTAAAATATCTATATAGAAAATAACAAACAAACATACCGTTAGATAATATTAGTATAGTAAAATGTCGTAGACCACCCGTGTGAGGAGTCTATCACGCGCGCTATTATGGGTTGACTATTAAACCAGGTTCCGCCCTTTCCTTTTCAATTCTTATGTAATTTACATCTTTCTGTCCCTTCGAAAGTTTTGTCACAGGGTTAAAGTAACCTAAATAAATAATATTTTAAATTTTTTTAAGTACTTCAAATTCCATAAATAGCGTGTTTATTATGTTTTATATTTAATTTATTTATACAGACTTTCACTGGCAGATAGCTGA
This sequence comes from Argynnis bischoffii washingtonia, assembly GCA_033884665.1. Lineage (NCBI taxonomy): Eukaryota > Metazoa > Arthropoda > Insecta > Lepidoptera > Nymphalidae > Argynnis > Argynnis bischoffii. Next base: position 1,334,781 of record CM066622.1, read on the forward strand.
TGTTATAAGGTGTAACTTAGACTACGTTTATTTTAGAAAAAGAATCAGGGTTCCGCGAAAAAAATTAAAACCCATGAAATTGTGAACAAAATCCGCGTACGGCGACGCACCCGAGCGAAGCGAAGGTAAATCGCTATATAATTTAAACTAATATCTTAGTAGTAGCAAGCTATTATTTATGTATAAGCATACTAGCTAGCTTTGAAAACGTACCTAGGGCCGAACGCGAGCGAAGCGAGCGAAAGTCGCTAGTTATAAATAAAAACACCCATGACTGGAATACAAGCATTCGTGCTCATCACACAAATGAATGCCCCCAGCGGGACTCGAACTCGCGACCGCTGGCACAGCAAGTAGGGTCTCTACAAACTAAGCCAAATGTGTCGCCAAACACAAATAAACTAAAAACTTTTACACAAAAAAATAATTATGTTACGATTTCCAACATCTGTGGTTTGACCGAATTTTAATATTAAAAACGTCTACCTTAAAAAATATACACTAAGTATTTTATTCTAAAACGTATTTTTTTAAATATCATTCAAAAAGTTGTAACTTGAGACATTCAGACATGTATAATTTATTTATATATGTAGTTGCTAGTTTAGTCTTGTCCACAACCTGCACTGTCATCTTGTAGCTGTACGAGCATTTCCCTTTAAATGAGATTCATTTTTATTGATCGCATTATCTGCTACCGGTAATGGAAATGAGTTTTTTGTCCAACAGTTGTTCCTAGATGTAGTGAATGAAACTATATTTTATTGCCGACTTCAAAAAATAGGTATTCAATTTTGTTTTTGTAAATATTTTCGCTAATTTCGGAAGATTTTCATAATTAGAGTGATCCAATATAAATTTCATCTGTAAAGTAGTCTATACTAATATTATAAAGAGGTAAAGTTTGGGAGCTTATGAGTTTGTTAGATTGTAGTGGGTAATCTCTGGATCTACCGAACCGATTTAGATAAAATTTGGTAAGACTATAGTCTTTGAGACCCTGGGAAGGACATAGGATACTTTTTATCCCGGAAATCATGCCTTAAGGGTGAAAATTGGGTTGAAAGTTTGTATGGGGAATCAATCTAGACACGAACCCGATTGAAGCGAGGATGAGTCGCTAGTAGGTAATAATATTACTAACTATTTTTGAACTACTATGGTATAATATTACCATAACAAATTGAAAATTTGTTTAGTAATCTCGCACACCACTTAACCTACTGTATTTAAATAAATAAATTTTATTTTTTAACTCCTTTAGCCAACTATGGCATACATATGTATATTTGAACTAATTGGGAACTAAACCTTTGACCAACCAAGAAGTAACACAACTCATATACTTTATTCTTCCCTTCAACACATTATACCAAAGATAACTCAAATAAATTTTAAGTAACTAGACTTATACTTAAAAATATTGCCAAAGTTATAAAGTTCCTCCATTTCCATATATTTTGAAAATAAATCACAGTTATCGAAATTTCGTAATACAATATACACGTGGAGTTATTTCAAATGGGCGTTTGTGGGGTGGCGTCTTTAACTTACTCGCCAACCTGAACAGAATTTTAACTGTATCTTAACTTTCCGGTTAATTTAACCGGAGGTCGACACATGCATCGAAACGCAGTAAACTCCCACGTGCGTTGAGTAAACAATTCCCAGAACAAAATGTCACAAAAACAAAATAATTATATACCATTAGTGAAGAAATTTTGAGCTAATCATTTATTGCGTATAATTTTGGGGTATAGAACAATAGGTGTTCAGATAAGTGGTCATTTTTATTTAAATGCGATACAAATTGTAGTGAATTACGTCATAAGTGCATAGTGATTTCATACTCTCCTAGAAGGTACACTAGTCCTGACTGCATATTTCATTTTTATGCATGTGGTAAACTTACATCGTTACTTATACATTGTTACCATCACAATATTTGTAAGTAACGCACTCAGCCAGCATGGTGGACTATGGCATGATCTCCCTCGTATTGAAGGGAGGCCCACCCCCAGCAGTGGGAAGTTAAAAAAAGGGCTGAATACATATACATACATACGTGTTTACACGTCTTTAACATTTATTATATATGTAGTACATTTATTCTCCTATGAAATCTAATATTTTGAATACTTCACCTATCTGTGGCTACAGGATTGAAGTGGCGGCCATCAGGTAATATTATGATGTAGGTCATTTGAGTGCAGATATTTTAGTCTGGAATAGCACATACATAGGTTACTTTTTATCCCGGAAAAGTGTACAGTTCCCATGGGATAGATTTGTTTTTGTCTAGGGACGAACTGTAAGCGAAGGGTAAGTCGCTAGTAATAGATACTACCAGTAAAAAGCCAAATGATTATACATAAACAATAACATGGAAAGATAAAAACTTAATATGACATAAAATGCAATCGTCTATTTGATGATCACCGTTATCGTAAAACCGATACAAATAGGTTTTAAACAGCGCCCATTGGAGAGTCACCTTAAAAAATTGTGCTGGTAAAAAATGGTAAAACTTTAATCGATTTTAACTTAGTTAATTTTAATTTAATTAAAGTTTACATCTGTATCTAAATAGTTCAGAATTTTATTATATTTTTTAACTCTTGCTGTTTATTTCTTAGCTTTTTCTCCACCTATTTGTACTTCACCTTTTGATCATTGACCGACTTCAAACAAAGGAGGTATTTTTGGGTATACATATGTGTTGTGATACTTTTACCCATTTGTGAACTGACTCTGTTTTAAACATGAACAGGTCGGTCATGGATAGAAAGAATACTCTAATATTTATACAGTTTTAGTAAGTAATTATGAAGCTGATGTGTGTATCGTTTTAATAAAAAAGTAATTTATTTTACCAAGTTTTACCAAACCGGGATAATTAATCGTAATGCGACCAATCTAAATTTTTGCACATCGCGGAAATCGAATTAACATCATGGTGCATATGCTGATGGCAGTGGTAAATGTTTCTTATTATTAATAATGGTGAATTGAACCTAACTGCTTTAATTTATTACTAAGTCATAAAAATAATTATTGATTTGAATGTATGGTCTGCAAATGAGAAGTTTTAAATAAAATATTTACCTCGCTGTTTCACCCGCGTTAAATTTGTTTAATTATAAACATCAGTTTTACAATAATGTATGGAAATCTGCCCGATTTGTTGACATTTATGATTTACTACTCCGCTCCCTTGGGTATGAGATTAAGCCTATAGCTCCTCAACAAATAAGGCTATCTAATGCAATAAGAATTTTTCAAATCGGATATATAGTTCCTGAGATAAGCGCGTTCAAACAAACAAACAAACTCTGCCTCTTTATTACATTAGTATAGATTTAACCAAATACCACTAACTACACTAATTTATGGAAAACCGTTGCATTTGATGCAAATAAACTAATGGTTATCACTCTATGAAAGCTTCACAACAAAGCCTATACCAGATTAATAAAATACTAATTTGATAGTGTACGCGCTAATATTCAGTAATTACCAGATATGCGATAGTTTCGCATCAATGGTGACCATCTGTCGTGAGATTGGACTAAACATAAATCACTGCTAATGTTTCTGATTCATATTCGTCCTATAAGAAAGTTGTTTCTTATGAAATCTTCTCGATGGCTTGGTTCTGAACAGGTTCTCTTTTTTTGGTCAGACAATGCGAATTCTCGATGTTACCCATTAAAAATATTATGTGATTGCGTTGGGTAAAGATCTTTTTGTATTCGGTTGAATTTCTTTCATAAGGTAGTAAATTCACGGAGTTATATAAAATAATATAATAAGGTAATTTCAAATATATTTATAGCGGCTCACCCTCGCTGCGCTCGGGTTCGCCTAGAAAAACAAAAACAAATCTATCCCACAGGAACCGTACATTTTTCCGGGATAAAAAGTAGCCTATGATAATATTCCAGATAATAATTAATCTATGTCTAGGCCAAATATCATCCAAATCTGTTCAGCCGTTCTGGCGTGATTGAGTAACAAACATCCAAACATCCAAGCATCCATCTAAACTTTCACATTTATAATATTAGTGAGATATAATCTTCAAGATTAATATATTCGATGTACAGAAAACAATTTATTCAACATGAGATGTTAACAAGTTTTATTCATAGGAAACCCCAAAAAAATGTTTTTTTCCCTAACAATCTGCCAAATTTTCTCGGTAATCTAACTTCGGAAACATATTTTCGTGTAACGTGGATATGGTAAATCCGTTACCTCTCATTGTGGGCCACATCTGCACCAATGAATAAATGAATTCTGTATAACATGTCGGCACTATTTTTCAATTTTCTACTACAATGCACTTGGAATGGATTATACTCATTATCATATATTGAGATGATATTGATATTGATGGATGAGTCTATTTTGGAATTTCAAAGAGCTGTGGGATTACAAAATGAACTATAACAAGTGAATAATTTTAATACTCATATATCATGATTTTGTCAACAAAAATATACACTGTTACTATTTAAAATGTTATAGTTGAAAGGATTTAAATAAAAATTGCAATAGAGAAACTGATAAAACCCTCAGGCTCTTATATTCCACGCGATCGGGGCCATATGCAAAAAATAGTTATTATTGAGCTAAAATATTTTCATTTGTATATATTTCTTATCAATTTAGTTTACTAACAAATATACTTAATGAAATGAAATGAAACTTTTTTCAAACAGACTTATTACAAGCACTTTTGAATCGTCAATTTAAAGAGCCTTAGTATAGTCAGTCCGTGAGGAAGTTACCACCGGCTCAAAAAGCAGTCCTGCTAAGAAGAAACGGCGAGAAACTTAACAGTTGCTATTTATTATTTTTATATTTATGATTTTTAAACATAAAATAAGTATATTTAATAATAATAAACACGTACATCAATTTACATTGCAAGAAATGTATTGATGTAATCAATATTATACCACTAATAACATCGACATGCCTTATATGAAGATTATACGTAATAACAAAAGACAAGTTAAAACATCCATAACATAAATGCATAAAAACTCAATCTTTATACGTATCTTTTCGATTACGCAATGATGTCTTCAACTAAAGCACGGTCCCTTTGACGATTATTCTCGGACATAAGAAACGGTCGCTTGGAATGAATTACAAGCGACGTGAGACACAATGAATGGACAAAAGAGACGCACGCTGCGCTTGCGCATTCGTTACACGTAGCGCCATCTATTATTTGATGCCGAAACTTAACTTAGTAACTGTTTGCTAACTGTTTTTATTTCAAGCTAGTTAAACATATTATTCGTATTATCTACATATACTATTATAATAAAAAGGTAAACTTTATTTGTATCTATGGGGCTATCTCTGAAACTATCGAATCAATTGAAAAATTCTTTCTCTAATTGAAAGTTATACTATCCTTGACAAATATAGGCTATACTATATTTTGATTTAGAAAAGTTTTCAGTTTTAAATCTTAATATTTACAAATCAAGTCAGAGTAAAATGTGCTAAATAGCCGCTTTACCGGCCTGCGCTGGCTAAATCGTTGCCTGTATATGAAAATGATATTTATATTTAGGGATGAACCCGGGCGAAGCGAAGGTGAGTTGTTAGTTGTTCATAATAAAAAAAATGTGATATTTTATTGAATATTAAATTATTTTCTTATCATCAAGCCACAAATTCCGCTGCATGTCGTATCGCCCATATCTGTTAACTTGGTAATATTATAAACCTTACACATTTTAATACACACTTATCTTTGTGAGATATAAAACTATTTCATCCAGTTATAGATAAATATTTATTCGTCTTTATCTTAAAAATCCACCCACGTCGTAAATTTGAAACCGAATATATCTGAAGATTGAGTGATAAATTGTGGTCCGTAGATATCAATTTTGTGGACAGAAACCCCTGATTGATGTCCTATTTGGTCCCAAACCTTTATCTTTATCCAAGCTTTTGATAAAAGGGGTGATAAGCAAATAACGGCTTAATTTTTAACTGGTCCACCCACGCTGGATAGTACTTAAAAACCCATTAATATTAGTTAAACCAATTTTAAATGACCTTTTTTGGATAAAATAGTGGTTGATAAAACATACTTATACACCACCTCCTTGTTGATGTCGACTTTAAGACGCTTATATGACATACTAGCGACTCACCATCGCTTCGCTTCGGGTTCATTCCTAGCCAAAAACAAATGTATCCCACGGGAACCATACATTTGTCCTTGATGATATCTAATGAAAAATATTTTTTTCAAATCGGTTTAGTTATTCCTGAAATTAGCGCGTTCAAACAAACAAACAAACTCTGTCTCTCTATAATAATAGTATAGATAAGATTTTTTTATTTTAAAGTATATTAACCATTTCGCTTATTTTAAAAGGAAACTCCAATAAAAATTAGGTACAAATTCGTCTTCTTTGCTTCTTAATTTTTTCACTTCGTCATCATAATTATGCCAGAAACGTACAGTCGTTTGTGAGTTCGTTTTGTCGGGAAGAAAAAAAAAAATCTCACGCCATCAATTTCCCGGAGGACATTTCATCTGAGATTAATTCCGACGAAAAATAAAATACATTCGAGATTGTTTACATACGCTTTTACGAATAAATAGGCACTTACATATATCGCAATCTTCTTTTTGATTACTTGATGTAAACAGAACGTGGAAAATATGAATTTTCGTCTTGATATTAAAAAGTTCACATCTTTCTATCTATAATCGTTGAATGTTTCATGTTATGTGAGTATGTGTAATGTTTTTGAATTATCTTGTTTACTCACTCGATGTACGATGGTAATGCGACTGATTTGTGGAACTAAAAACAGTAGTAAGCCATGTTTTCACCTAAAACCACTAAATATTAAACATTGAATTCAACATATCGACTCCGTCAATACAATCTATTTTCTCTAGAAATATATATAATAATAACAACAAGTAACTTTATCTTATCTCACAAAATCACTAATTCTTTAAACAATTCTAAAATTCACAATTCAAAAAAAAATCACTATTCTTAACACGGATACCAAAATGCATAGTTCCGAAACGAAATCCGAGTAACATGACGTCAGGCACAGCTGTGCGTTAACATGCCCAGATCCTAGACCTCTCGTATACAATGCAGCCACCCCTTCTTCCATCCAGTTTGTAAAGCTAATTTAGGGGTGAGGGAGGTCATGCATAATGGACGGATGGTTCTCTTAATCTCCACTCAGTGACACTATAGATTAGCTGAAGCGACGCCTGCCCTGTCATTGTCAATCAATGCTAAATACGGAAGTGTTAAGGTATTTGCTGTAAATGTTAAACAAAATGGCCAATGCTTAGGAAAAATATTTATAAGTATTTTATATATTTGACGACACGTTTGGCTCAGTTTGTAGTGACCCTACTTGTTGTGCCAGAAGTAGCGGGTTCAAGTCTCGTTGGGGGCTTTCTTTTGTGTGATAAGCACAAATGTTTGTACTCCAGTCACGGGTGTTTATATTTACAATATGTATGTATTAAAAGTTTCCATAACACAAGCCTCGTAGCTTACCATGGAACTAGATGGTGATGTGTGTTAATGTCCCAACATATTTATTTATATGTGAAATAATTATTTCTATATAACAGAGCAAATAAAAGTTTTAAATTGACATATTATTCGAATATATAAACTTTTTTTAACTTATGTAGTCTCCTTAATATGATATTGGATGATGAAAACTTCGTATAAAAATAGTGTGGACAGTAACTTGTAGCCAAAGGGCACATGAGCTATATGTTATCCCTATATATGTATCAAGCTTAAGTTTAAAGCCCTGGTTTTCTGTCACAAAGCGAAGACAATAACATTATAATAGAAATACATTAATAACAAACCACATTTTCTGACGATACTTTCCTTTCGAATAAATTATTAACTGTTTCAATACTCCGTATCAGTCAAAGGATTATGTTAAGAGCCGTCTTAACTCATCAGTTCCAAAAATGGTCTTGAATCTGTTGACAGTTACAAATGTACCCACTTCGCTTACTTCATTATTATTCGTATTTAGTACACCAATGAATGGTGAATGAAGTTTTGGTAAAGGACTGGTTTTTTGAGTATTGTTTGTCGTTTTTGTTATTTAAATTAAGTATATAATATATATAATATATTAATATATAATATTAATATATTATAATAATATATTATAATATAATATATTAAACTATCAAGTGATTTCGTTGATTAAGACCGTTTTTTCTTAATATATTTTTTTAAATACTGAATAACTTAATACAAAGAGTTTCAAATAAAAACATTATCTAGAACAAAGTAAAAAGTCATGTTGTTCCTCTTTATGACAGCAATCAGCATAGATTTAATTACTTCTATGCCCACTAACTTTTGCACAATACGTATTGAGTAGCAGTCCCAAAACTACATTATCTAAAATCTACGTAACTACTTATACCATTATACATGCACACTACAAGCGTATTAGTTCCACATTCCAAAAAATTCTTTTGATAAAATTCCTCTAAACGTGATCTATTGTTGGTTTGGAGTTAATAAAGAATAATGGCCGTAAACTCGGGAGAGAGTCACGAACGAAATGTAAACTCGAACTAGGAACTTTTGTTTTTCAAGCACTTAATGGGACACATGTTCGATTTTTTTGTAACGCTTGTCATAGCGACTTCCTCTTATAATTATTGTTGTTTTGCTCTACATTTGTTTCGTCTATGATGTTGACTGACATCTGCTTCTATTTAAATATTTTATTATTTATTTCAAGTAATTTCTGAGTTAATGATGAATTTACATATTAAATTTTATTATCCCTGGTCTTGTACCACTGATATTTTAATATTTTCATGTGCGACCCATTACCAATATAATAACCACTTGCCTTATGGTGAAAATGAGAAAACCTAGATAGTTTTCGAAAGACATGTGAAATCCGCCAACCCTCACTAGGCCAACGTGGTCACTATGACTTGATCTAACTCGTATTGAAGGGAGGCCCGTGCCCAGCAGTAAGACGTTATGTAGGGCTGAATACATACTATGACATGGTTTAAATATACTTATTATGATATACTTTACTACAATAAGCAAATTGGAATTATTTAGCTCAAGTAAATGTAAAGTGATTAATATTATAATAAAGGAGGTATACAAATTTTGGTTACATAAGTGACTAATCTGTTTACAAATCCCTATCGTTTTATGAAATTATAAACTCCATTCGGGAAGTTGGAAGAGTAATTTGTCACTGAATAACACACGTTTTCAGCTTCCACGATCTGAAAGACAAGGCGACGTTGATAAGCCATTAGGGATTTATAAACATAATTTACTCCTACCCTTACTTATGTATAGACATGTTAATTTTGCGTAAATTTTAATTTAATTACAAAAAAAAACCTTTGGTAATTCAACTTTGGATCTAATTTTTTTTCATTTATTTTTGTACTAACAATTCTTATTCGTTTCACTCACAAGCAAATAGCACGCTTGATCATGGGCATATAATACTCTATTGGCTGATGTTTTAAGATATTCATATGTATTATCTACCATAAAAGGCTACTTGCAAGCATGTCCTAAAATTCTGGATGTAAGTCCCGAATTCATCTAAATACAGGTTTTTCTCAGTAGCGGCTCGTAGCCTAAAAGTTGACGGTATTACCACTTTCATGACTCTGAAAGCATCTTAAACGGAAGTCATACACCTGATCTCTCACATGTCGTCTCGAATTTGTCCCACCAAAGTTTAGGACTTAGAGAAAAAGAGAGCACGCTTATACTTTAGCACACACTTATGCATTATAATATCTCTATTGGCTAGTTTTAGGCACCCTGACCGAGATCGGTCAGCAGGTCTTTTTGTTTTAGCGAGATTTGTTTAGGTTACAAACAAAGTCACTTTAGAATTAATAATTACCTATTTTATAAAGAAAATAGAAAAAAAAAGCAGAATATATGTAAATATGTTAATACGTTGAGACATTAACACACAGCACTATCTTATTCCATGGTAAGCTACGAGGCTTGTGTTATGGATACCAAATAGTTGATACGCTACATATATATAACTTTTAAATATATACATATAATAAATATAAACACCCATGACTGGAGTACAAACATTCGTGGTCATCATACAAATGAATGCCCAGCGGGACTCGAACCCACGACCGCTGGCATAGCAAGTAGGATCACTACAAACTGAGCCAAACGTGTCGCCATATAGTTTATATAATATGCTCTTTACCTTAATGCAATATTGAGAAAGGAAATTTGTAGATACTGTAGGAGATTCAGGCAGTTTTTTGTCTGAAACAAAACTTGTCATATATAAACTACAACTATTTACTCGAACGGAAAACATACTGACGACTAAAGCAGTAAATATTATGAAAATAACATATTTTTTGTTAGCTCGAAGTTCCAATCAAAAACAACTTGTGCTAAATTCGATTGTAACATGTGTTCTTAAAAAGGGGTCACCATTTAGTTAAATGTCGGTTTGAATAATGTTTTTGCGGGCAAAAAACAAGTGGCCGGCGGCGGTTTGTCAAAACGGTTGACATATCGTCCACCGAGTCGTACCCGTGTTAGTATCCCAGATTTTTTCAAAAAAATGTATGTATACCAGTCGAAAAATTTTAACCCGAAAACTGTCGTTGTGATAACGTCCAAAATGAAATGGCTTCCACCAATGCTGCGCTTCGTTAAAGCTATTTTATTATTCGTGTAATCACTTTGTTACTTATTTGGGTAAAATATTTATTTTTAAATTAAGTAGTTAGTGTAATTATCTGTACACATACGGACATTATGTTATTAAAAGATATTTTGCCTTCACCTTAAGTATACTACGTAACACTAACTAGAACTATTTCTTTTTTTATGGTGTTCAGTGACAAACAGACATACCATCTTGTGGAAAGCAGTACCTGTCGCCCATAAAACCTACGGTTCATGCACTTAGGTTTGCTGATTTCTGATTTGTTGGTTTCTCGAATATTCTTTCTATGAGATATTTCTTAACAATCTTGAGAAATGGTAGCCTGTGGCTCATTTGAAAAATACTAGAGTAGCAGGTTCAAACCCAGAGGCACCTCAAATATTCAACCCAAAGGAGAATGGGCAATTTTGTATGGGATCCGTCCCCAGACTGTATCAAGTTAAGACATATGTCATTTTAAAGATCAGAAGAATAGCTTCAATTTATTGTATGACACCAACACTGAGACTCGTGCAGGGAAGGAACTATGAATCATTTAATTTTATTAAATTCGTGAAAGTAAAACAGTAAAATTTAGATTGTACAATATTTTCATACATATTATTTTATATCGTACCGAGCCGTCTGTGTTTCCTAACACTTACCTTCGCACATATTGCTACTTTTGCAGCCCTGTACAGGATAACTGAATGAATAAATGACGAAGAATTGAGCAGGTTAAGATTGGTTATTGGAATTATATTATTTTGGATTATAGGGTTATTGGAAGTTCGAAGAGAAAGGAACAACTCGTTAACGCTCAAATCTGGTAACCTATTCTATTTCCGGGTGACCAATAGTCCCAAGGTGAAGGACTCCGTCAAGGCGGACCGATAACTTGGTCAAGAACGCTGGAGCCCACTGAATGCGTATGACACAAGACCGGCATTCGTAAAAATCTTTGGGGAAGGTTTATGTCAGCAGTGGATGTGTTTCGGCTTGAAAGACGTTATAAACTAGCCACAGTCAAAGTAAAAAATCAAGTCCTTTGAGTGTTTTGTCAATTTCTGTAAATACAAGGAAATGTATGAAAAAGTGTGAATAACCTAAAAGTAATCTTAACTTCATTAAATAAAATAATTCATAGTTCTTCCATCATCATGAAATATAGCTATTATTATGACCTTTAAAGTGATGTACATACGTCATACTGTTCTAGACTTTCACGGGTTTAATAAAATTAAATGATTCATAGTTCTTTCCCTGCACGAGTCTCAGTATTGGTGTCATACAATAAATTGAAGCTATTCTTCTGCTCTTCAAAATGACATATGTCTCAACTTGATACACTCTGGGGACGGAATGCCCATTGTCCTTTCAAAGGAAAACATTGTGAGAAAACCTGCATATCTCAGAATACCAATTATCGAGAGACGTGCTAAGTCCGACAACCTGCAGTTGCCAGCAAAATGGACTATGGCCTGATTTCTTGAGTCTAATGGCTACATTTCCAACATTTATTATAATACTCTTTAGACAACTACCATATATTTAAGCTTTACATCGCAACACTACATCTAATGTGTATGTAATAAACATGCATTACACTTTGTCATTCGATCTACAACCTGCTGTCTTTGAGGCTGAAACTTACAAAAGCAACAGCTAAGCTTGTGGCCACTTGTGACGGCTTACTTTCATTACACTAAGTACTGCGTATAAGATCAAATGAACTTTGCCCCAGTTGAATGATACGATATCTAAACTTGTGTATCATTTGTATCGTCTTATTTCCTCTAAGTTTTATTTATAACAGACTATCGCCCTTAGGTGTATTATGCCTGCAAAAGTCTATGTTAAACTCAGGCACGTATAGTTTTCCTTTAGTAAAAATATAGCTTTAGAAAGTAAAATGAAACCATTTGGAAAAACTGTAATTTACAGAACTCGTCAAAAAATCAAAGGAGCTCAAATTCGAAAATCTCACTAGTACTCAATGAAGAGTTTCAGTATCAGGTCAACTCTTTAGGTAAGGTTATATGAATTTTATATCATGTACATACATATTTACAAATAAAAATCAACTTCATAATATGAAGCTAATAAAAGTATGTTAAAAAATGTTGTTGCAAAAGGAAAGAATTTTTTTATAAATTATTTATTAACCAATTTAAAAGTAAACGGGTTCGGTTACTGCATTTTTTTAATAACAAGGTGAAATATCTTGTTGATTAATAACACTTAGACTAACAAATCCAATCATTTACGGCGGCCACTTTGATCTCCACAATACAGTATAGGAGCAATTTCGTTAGTGACCGAATTTCATTAGCCAATATGTATACAATTGTCCTAATGAATTCAATTTGATTTCTGGTCTGTTGTGAATACGCCAAACTAAAACTTTAAACAGGTATCACCAAGGTCTTTACAGGAGAGAAAAAATGACGGCATAAACAACTAAATAAGTATCGATTTCATTTAACAAGGTTACTGTCAAAGTTCCACGAGATATTCGTGCAATGTACATTGAGAAACAATAAATCTAAAAAAATATGCCTCGGGCCGGTCTCAAACCCGCTACGTCTTAGATAGAGACAACAAAAAGTTAATTATAATAACCTAGGTATGGTGAAGGTATGATTTAGGCTATAGTGCTTGCTAAAAAAACGAAAAGATACGGGTTCAAATCCCAAGTCTTATTAAGATTTTCATATGGAAATTATTTGCAACATGATTATCACTTAATACCGTGAAGAATAACGTTGAAACCTGTGTTTTTAAAAGATCCTTACAAATTTTTCGTAACAAGCGTGAAGTCCGCTGACCCACTTGGCCAGCGTGGACTATTGCCTAATATCAGCGAAAGGACGCCCGCGCCCAGCAATAGAACGATAAAAGCTCTAATTTATTCTTATTATTTTATGAGTATATAATTCCAAAACAAAAACGGCAAATCTGTAAGTAAAATATTTATGTTTTGAATACTCAATTAACAAAATAATTGTTTGAAATTGTTTTCATACTTACTGAATTGTTTGTTCACAGTGTTTCAAGTTGTGTTTTAATTTGAATATTTACTAATCTGCTTAGTTATCGCTGAACAAATTAAGGTCTATTTGTATGAGAAACTCTACTTCTGTACCTAAATTGTCTGCGTCGAATACAATTTCATTTTTTTTAACGTAGAAAAGTAGGTCACGGGTTCAAATTCATTGAAAATTTAATTCTTAATACTTACGTGAATAGAAACGGCAAAAGAGGCTTTTATAATTTACTTTAAATCATTTCATCATTCACTAAACATTATGTATTCCTATAATTAAAAGTACGAGTTCCAATTAAAATAATTTTGATATTTTTTGACTGTACAACGAGCAAATTTTTATCGGTTTTTTTATATGGATGTTTTGAGTTTTATGAAATGTTTTCTTTTATTTATTTAATAGAATAGTAACTCAACAAAGCTTTTGTCAAATATATGTTGTGTATATGTATGCGCAGATCGCGATCGTATCGTGGTCGGAGAGTAGAGTGGGCAGCGTACACAGCCTCGGGTGTACATTAGGAAGGTTGGTGTGACTTATGGGATAAAGCGTTTTATTGCATATATAAATTATTTTATAAATTACTATACTTTTGATAATAGCTTTTTTTATTTTATTTAACTTGATTATAAATATTTAGATACGTACATTTCTAAGTTAATAATAAATATAAAAACACTAGCGATTCACTCTCGCTTCGCTCGGGTTCGTCCCTAGCTACGTTTTAGCGGTTAGTATATATTACGGTATGTATTCCATAATATATAGACTATATATTAAATGATATGTAGCCTATAGCCTTCCTCGATAAACGGGCTATCTAATACAAAAAGAATTTTTCAAATCAGATTAGTAGTTCCCGAGATTAGCTCGTTCAAACAAACAAATTCTGCCTCTTTATAATATTAAGTATAGATTACTCAACCTTATGAATGTCATAATAACTTGGGGCTTCATATTCAACCTGTTTCAAAACATTATCGCCTACCAAAACCAAATTTAAGCACAAAATAAACATCATTAAAATAAATTTACTTCTCAGAACGTTATTAATATAATTGAAATCAATTTTGCCAGTGCAACGGGACTACCTTAGTCTTAGGATGCAAAGCCCATCAAATGTAATATCAACCCATTTATACACGCTCATCGCCCTTAACTTACAAAAGCTGTAAAAGCTTACCACACTAAAGTACACAACTTACCCTCCTGTGTATCGTGAATTTACGATGCATGCGCTACGGGAATTTCGTTATGCTACGCCTTAACCGACTACGGAAACCATGGAACGATTTTTTAAAGCAGTTGAAATAACTATTGTCGTTATTATTAAATAGAATTTATACTATACTATTTCTTTTTAAAATAGCTTTCATACTCTCTCCAATGTGATAAGTTTAAGTAGAAGGTAGCATGCTTGCTTAACATTCCTCATATTTTTGGCGTGACTAAACCCTTAGGATTTAAAATAAAGAAGATTTGAAATAAAACTACATCGTCTGATTATTTCGCGGATTTATTTTGATTTTTGGTTCCCGACGTTTCAAATGCTTTACAGCAATCATGGTGACGGGAGAGAACGAAACGTCGGGAGCCAAAGATCAAAATAAATCCGCGAAATAATTCGAAAAGATAGTTTTGTTTAAAATGTCAAATATTCGCGTAAATCTTAAGAAAATATGAAATTCTTAGGATTTAAAAAATTACAAGTCTAGTTAAAAAATTATTACACATATAGAATCGTTAACTACTATTTTACATGTATTATAGTTTTTTTTTTCTTAATAATTTAACATGTATAATATAAACTTATTTATTTAATAATCCATACAGATATATAAAATTGAAGTTTCTGTTTGTAATGTCACAATAACAGCTTTTTACTAAAAGCATATAGAATTATATACGGTATTTATAAGAAAGACATAATTGTTAAAATTATTGTATGAGGACTGAGCATGTTTTTCGAAACTTGCTAGGTTCTCTCGGACATGCAGGTTTCTTCACGACGTTTTCCTTCACCGTAAAACAAGTGGTAATTATGATGGAAATGATTCGCACATGGAAATAACAGAGGTGCGAGACCCGGGATTTGAACCCGTTGCACTCGGTTTCCCAAGCGAGCGCGGTACTACTGGGCTACCACTGCCATTATATTTAATACTTTACATATAACCATAAAACCACGTTAATAGCATCGTCCAACCGCACCGCCACTTATACTTGATTCAATCAAGAGCGAGTGACTGAAGTGGTTTATAAAGACTTGTTTCTAAGTTTACACCATTTTCTAGATATGTTTCTTTTTCGTATATATAAATCGATATAATGTGTATCTATACATAAAATAAAATTATAACTCAGTCGATCTGTACATGAAATATTTTTTTGGAAAATCTTATTAAAATAGTCATTATTATCGATACTGAGGCCGAATTTATAGTTTTTAGAATTTTTGTCTGTCTGTCTGTTTGTCTGTTACCGCATCACCGCTAAACCACTGAAGGGATTTTGACGAAATTTGGTATGATGTTAGCTGGTTATCCGGGTCAACATATAAGATACTTTTTACTGCGGGAAAATATTTCATCTCTGAGAAATCTGTACTAAACGTAAAACGTAACTAGGGACAAACCCGAGCGGAGTGAGGGTGAGTCGCTAGTATATAATATGTAAATACGACCAATTCACCAAAAGAGTTTTTAATACAGAATTATTTACTTAAGAATGTAAATTCTATTGATATAAAATACTAATTTTCACAAATATACACAAAAAGCCAAAAACGTGTATTTTATCTATATAAATATACAAATAAAGCTTCGTTTTTGAAATACAGAAAAAATATATCGACTGTCAAATACAACAGGTATTGATAGTTCAAACAAGTAAGCACTAAGGGGACGTAATATAGAATAAGTTCAATATAAGATACGTATGTATGTAATTTTAAAATTTTTAAATAGGTACGTTAAACCTTTACAGGGCAAAGAAGTAACATACACGTTCATTCACTTTCAGTAAGATTGTGTGTTTTTGTGTCACACATCATTTTATTCTCATTATATTCGAATTAAATTAGTATTTTCCTGAGTAAATTTTTTTAATTTTACAATATTATAATATAATATATAATACTAGCGACTCACCCTCGCTTCGCTTCGGGTTCGTCCCTAGACAAAACAAATCTATCCCACGGGACCCCTACACTTTTCCGGGATGATATATAGCCTATAGCCTTCCTCAGTTAACGGGCTATCAAATGCAAAAAGAATTTTTCAAATCGGATCAGTAGTTTCTGAGATTAGCGCGTTCAACCAAACAAACAAACAAACAAACTCTTCAGCTTTATTATATTAGTAAAGATATAATATATAATAAGTGTATTTCAACCAAAATAAAATAGGAAGTCCTATACAATTTGTTCTAGTAAAAACATTTCACAATCAAGTATCGACCGTTCCACAAAGGACACTACATCTCCGTAATGATACAAAATAAAAAAGCATACCTTTGACCTAAGTCGAGTTGCAAAGTAAAATTTTCGTAAATTTAACAAAAGCGAGGGTCGCACAACAGCACGATGACGCAACATTGTAATGATGTCAATTCAAATGTTAAAGAGTATTTTTAGTTTCTATAACCCTAGTTCAACGCCCTTATAATTTGACGAGTAAGGTATTTTTGCTTGCCGTCTTGCTTGAGCCCGTGACCTATATTCTACTTTCATGGTATATCCTTCCTTACGATCGATCCAAAGTTACATGCTAAAGGAACAATATTAATTACAACTTGAAGGATATTAATATTTAGTACTATAAAAACGTTAATCTAGAATTGAATTAGGTATATTATTTAGATCGTCTAGGGCATTTGGATATTTATCTAGTAAAAGATCTTAAAATAATAATAAAAAAAAATATGTTGGGACATTAACACACAACACCGTCTAGTTCTATGGTAAGCTACGAGGTTTGTGTTATGGATACTAGATAGTTGATATACTATACATATGTATATAACTTTAAATACATACATATTATAAATATAAACACCCATGTCTGGAGTACAAACATTCGTGCTCATCAAACAAATTAATTCCCCCAGCGGGACTCGAACCCGCGACAAAATCACACCAAATTGAGCTAAACGTGTCCTTAAAAGTTAAAAGTTTTATTAGGACGACTCAATGTAAAAATTGCGATCATGAAGACCCTAGCTTCCAAATAGATAAAACATGGAAATTATCTTATATTTATTGAAGGAAAGCCATAGCAAAAATCAGTTTATTATAAGTATTGATGGAGATAATAAAAGTTCGCGTTCAATCTTAGAGCTAGAGATATCCAGAGTAAAAGGAGAACAAATTTTATTTCCCCTATAAGTTTTATATTTTATAGGTCAATCGTGTTGTTGGCAGACGAAAAGGCATATAAGCACTGCCAATTCCTGTCATAGCCATGTCTCAAACCAATTGTGATAACGCCATGATTTAAATTCTATACTCATAACCGTGTTTTATGTGAAATAGAAGATTTCAGTACATAAAGTATCCTACTATGGCATTAAAACAATATATTCGGATTTTAAAAGCTTTGTTAGAGTAGCTTTAAAGCTTTAAAGAAGTTTTATTTTCTTAAGTCTTTACTAATATAATTCGAAGTTGGTTTAAGTGGCTTGTTATTTGTTCTTTTGTTCTTCTTTTGTGTAGTAAAAGATCGATGTGATTTTTTTGTTATTAATAGGTAATGCAACATGGAACATGTTTGATACACTACATATATAACTTTAAAGGCATACATATTATAAATATAAACACCTATGGCAGGAACACAAACATTCATGCTCATCACATAAATAAATGCCCCCAGCGGGACTCAAACCTGCGACCGCTGGCACAGCAAGTAAGGTCACTACAAACTGAACCAAACGTATCGTCAAACTATAATAGTATAATAATCTAGTGCAAAAGTTTTGTAATCCTAAAGTTCATAATGAAGTGCTTAAATAATTAAATCACATTAAATACATCACTAATCTAAATATTACTTTGATGTCATATTCGACTTCTACCGCTTTATTTCCCACAATTGGATGTAAGTTTGCGGAAACGTCGGTTAATCTCGTTGCTTTCGCGACCTAATTATTAAAAGCGACTCTATCTCCTTATCTTTATTATGTTTAATGTAACTAATTTATATACTAATACTATAGTAACCTTATACTTTATGCCATATTAAAAAAGCCACTAATGAACAGATGGACAAATTAACTTTTAAAAAAATATTTGTTCTAATAAAAACTCTAACAATATCTGCTTAAAAGTAATTAAAAGGAAGATATACAATTATGAATTATACTTAATAAGTATAAATATAATGCATAGATCTTCAAGCTGACAACATTTATATTTTAAATTAAAATTATTTAATCGTCGCATGGGCCCGCAAGTTGGGCGTCAGCTGTTGTATAGTATAATGGTAACTAGGTCAAGTCGATTCTCTCATCATGTTAGAATGAATAGTAGAATCCTAATTCTAAATCAAAATTCTTATACACTACATAATAGTATTAAATGAAAAATGCATTAAATTAAATAAAATTATTCAAAGTTTTTATTATAATAAGATAATATAGGAAATATGAATAATTATAAAAAAAAACTGTAAAGGAAATGAAAGATTTCATCGCGTGTTAGTGTTCTCAATCGGGGTCTGACCAGAATCGACGGCCACCCGAAACCATGACTTTTGCTCCCGGATTGACGGGGGGTGGGGGGTGGTATTGATCGGGCCACTTCGCCCAACGTCGGCCAAGTTCGTCCGACTTCGGTCTTACTTAAGCGCTGTACTTGCTTGATCACAGTATATTCGGTCAGTTGACAACTTTACATGAAGTCGAATAACTTTAATTGGGACAAGGTTATTGGTGTATTTAAACACTCACCGATACATAATTACAGGTGTTTTGTTTTGAAATAAGATGAATTTTAAGTGAAAATATGTTATAATACTGAATTTTCTTGTCCAGTATCTCCTAAAGCTATGCGCTGTCAGGCTCAATTTAATAATGACTTTGCTTGATTTTGATTATATTACTTAAAAAACGCCCATCCCTTTTTTTTTTAAATTAATGGTCTTAATTATGATGAGCTTAAGAATTTTTTTAATAAATGTAATACATTTCTATTTAAAAACACCTATATCCGATAAAAACAAACAAATACATCCACAAGTATTTAAAAAATGTAAATAAAACAGCGAAAAAAGCTCGCTTCATCTTATCTATCAAGGGACTGAGCACAATTTGGGGCTGAATGACGAAGAATTGTGTTGATAAGCCCGAATATAAGAAGATTGGGATGTCAACTCATGCATACGCGTATACGTAGGTTAAACAATTTGATGACAATTCCGCTCAGAAAAGGTAGAGCTCGAAACGTTGTTTTTGGTACACAAGTCTTTATATATTCTACGAAATTGGAATAAATGGATGAGAATTTACGATATCATAACTTTTCTTACCTTACTCTACGATGAAGGGTAACTGAGGTACTTTGATGCCATTTCTTTTATTTTTGAATTCATTGTATTATTTTGTGGGTAGGCTGTCTACAACAACTATATAAATGCTTCTGAGACGTCTAAACCCTTAGTCTTTCCTGCAACTATGATTGCTGTAAAACATTCGAAACGTCGGGAACTAAATCCGAAAAGATAGTTTTATTTAAATGTCAAATGTTCGCGTAAATCTGAGAACGTATTATGGGTATCTATTTGTTTCCTTGTACATAACAAAGCATCTCTAGAACTTTTTATCTGATTTTCAAAGCTTTTACTAATAAAAAGCTCTACTTATATATTTACTATAAGCTATTTGTAGACATGAAACGTGAACCGAGTCATGACAAAAACTATATAATATTTTTTAATTTCACTTTCACAGAGAGAAACTTACTTTGAAACTTCCTAACACTAACGAGATAAAATTGTTACTTATTTATTTTCACTTTAAACATCGATACGTGTTGGGAAGCGATCTTTGTCTTAATAGATTTTCTTTAAATATTTTATGAGTTTTGATCTAAGTCATGTTATTTTGATGTCAAACTATCGATCAAAAAACCACTAAATATACAATCAACGACAAAATATGTCCTCACCGAATGAGCGCTCATTTGAATATTTGAGCGCGTTTTAATTTTTTTTAAGAAAACAACTTTAAGCTTTGCGTTTAAGGTTTAATTTCCATTGTTGTATATTTATTTCAACTAGAATAATTGAACCTAATCATAATTGGTGACAGTTTTAAGAGAACTTTTGCATGGGATTGTGTAACTAGTACCTTTTTTGATCGATGTGTAAAACTGTATTTACCATGTTTATCCCTTACTTTTAAGAGTTCCCTATATTTCGACACTGTTACCACAGGTATACATACATATAATATACCCGTAACCATTGGAAAAGGGCTTATGTACAGAAATCATACAATATGACTCAAATTATGTGATATTTTCCTTAATTTATCGCAGACAAAGCCGCGGCATGTACTTGTTTGCTAAATTGATAATTTTGTTTTTGTTTATCATACTCTAATTAATTAATGACAGAATTTATTAATTTGTTAGTTTTATATGAATTTAGTTAATAGTATTTAACGAGTATAACAGATATTAATAATTGATTATATTTTATATGAGTTGTACAAACAATTACAGTTTAAATAAAGCTTTGATTTATTCGGAGTTTGCTTATTTAATTAGTATTGATACTGGCTTTGTTAAATAGACATATGTTTTGCGTTCATGTAGATATGTTACATAATGTATTATCTACATATAAAAATATATTATATAAATTTTGTTGTACATAATAAATATATAAATGTTGGGACATTAACACACAGCATCTAGGTCTATGGTAAGATACAAGGCCTGTGTTATGGATACCAGATAGTTGATTAACATCTATGACTGAAGTACAAACAGTCGTGCTCATCACACAAATGAATGGCCCCAGCGGGACTCGAACCCACAACCGCTGGCATAGCAAGTAGGGCCACTACAAACTGAGCCAAACGTGTCGTCAAAATAATAATTAAGTTGAGAGTTAAATGTTATGAAATTAAGGGCAAGTTCATTACATTTTTACACGATATTTTCGCTATTGATGATGAACCATATTATGAATGAATATATGAATGAATTTTCATTTTTTTTTAAATCATATTTTAAGTGTGTGATATACTTAATATAATTATAAGTGATTTCACCAGCGAAATAGAAATTGAAAATGAATAGAATTAAAACCCTGAACTATACTTATTGATAGATAAAGTAACATATATTAATAAAATCAAACTGGATTCCATATGTCCAATATAAAATTATAAGTACTACATATTTAATTAATAAAAAAATATATTTTAAAATTTCGTCCGCGAAAAAACGTCCGCGAAAGAATCAGAAAAGATAGTTTTATTTCAAAATAAAACTATCTTTTCTGATTCTTTCGCGGATTTATTTTGATTTTTGGTTCCCGACGTTTGGAATGCTTTACAGCAATCATTGGTCACGGAACCAAAAACCAAAAATCCGCAAAAAAAAATCCGAAAAGATAGTTTTATTTCAAAATGTCAAATGATCGCATGAATTTAAAAAAGTATTATAAAAAATATATATTTTACATGGACGTTAACTTTGCATTTACTTCAAAGTTTATAGCAAACCCAAAATATGTTAAAAAAGATCCCTTGCTACAAAAAACTTGACGATTAAAAAAATCAATTTGATTACTAAACTATCGAAATGAAAAAATCCTGAATGCGAGAGTGCAAAGTGTTTTGTTTTCTTTATTAATGCCGACAGCGCCGCAAAGTAGAAACGAACGTTTTCATTTTGGGAACGCATCAGGGCATATTCCGGTGGCCGGATCTGGGTCAAAATACGTATTCGCTTTAATTGAAAAAGTTAAATGGCCAATTTTCACGGGGGCTCTTTTTTTCATGTGCCACGCGTCTCGGCGTAACTCCTCTGCATTTTATTGGGCCTTTGATTAAATCGCTCTCCAAGTTTTACGTTTACAGTGAGCATGCGTTTGAGGATCTTATTTGTTTTAGTACTTCGATCGTAGGATTTAACCCAATCTTATATTGGTGAAATTGATTTTCTTGTTGTGTAATTTTTTTATTTTGTTTTATAAAACATTATATAATTGTCCGCTGACATCTTCTTCCACATCCAGGGGTTGACTGGAAGAGATCTCTCTCAGAGATAAGTCCACCTTTGTTAACTAAGTTTATTGTCTATTTTTTTCTGTATTACATTTAAAGTGCAATAAGGAATATAATAATAATAATATAAGAAAATATTATATTATAAGCAATAGAAATTCTCTAGTGATGGGACTATGCGAGCGTATTATGAATAATAAAATAACATAAATCGATTTTCGAGATTTGATTACATTATTTGCAAGATAAGGTATTACAGACAAGTTAAAAATGACCACTTTCCTACAGGGATTTAAATTATTTACATCTAACCATTGGTGGCAATGTGAGTAAAGTTAAATAAGGCAAAATTCTGTGTAAACACAAAAAATGGACAAGAAATATAAAACACATAATTTTTTTATTAAGGAAGTGGTAGCCCAGTGGTAGCGCGCTCGCTTGGGAAACCGAGTGAAGCGGGTTCAAATCCCGGGTCTCGCACCTCTGATATTTTCATGTGCGAATCATTTTCTGACTTGATTACCACTTGCCTTACGGTGAAGGAAAACATCGTGAGGAAACCTGCATGTCTGAGAGAACCTAGCAAGTTTTCGAAAGACATGTGAAGTCCGCCAATCCGCACTTGGCCAGCGTGGTGGACTATGGCCTGATTCCCCTCGTCTTGAAGGGAGGCCCGTGCCCAGCAGTGGGATGTTAAAAAAAAAGGGCTGAATACAATTTTTTTATTATTTTTTTTAACTAAAAATGTCCCCTACATTCTGTCAAAGCGTGTTTATTAAGCATGTGTGGAGGATAAACAAGCTATAAATTAGTTGGCGCGGACTCTTAGTTGATAGATGGGTGGCGTACTGTAAACAGAGTAATAAAAACCCCATAGTCACCCAGAGATGGACAGTTTATTTATTTTTATTAACTTTGCAACGTCCAAGAGGAGAACAAACAATGAATACCGTTTTTGTAGTAATTAGGTATATCTTGACTTTATTGAACTTACTTTGAAAAACTATATTTTAATGTTTTAATAAATTATATTACATTAGCTTTGTATTTGTTTAGTCTAAAAAGTTAAATTCAAATGTATTAAGATAATAAAATTATTTTAATAAATATTTAAATATTTACGTTGTTCTTTTCAACCGACTTCCATAAAAGAAGGAGGTTTTCAATTCGGTTGTATTTAATACTTTCTTATCAGATTACATTTACGCGAATATTTGACATTTTAAATAGAATGGCTATTAATCTATACATATAATAAAATTGTAACTAAACCGAACTAGTACATCAAATATTTTTTTTGAAAATCCAATTGAAATAGACTTTATTATCGACATACAGGCCGAATCTATAGTTTTTAGAATTTTTGTCTGTCTGCCTGTTACCGCATCACGGTAAAACCACTAGATAGATTCTAATGAAATTTAGTATAATGATAGCTGGTTATCAGGGTCAACATATAAGATACTTTTTACTACGGGAAAATATCTCATCTCTGAGAAACCTATACTAAACGTTAAAACGTAATTAGGGACGAACCCGAGCGGAGCGAGGCTGAGTCGATAGTGATATTATATAATGACCTTTAAGACGTCTAAAACCTTAGTCTCTCCCGTGACCACGATTGCTGTAAAGCATTCGAAACGTCGGGAACCAAGCATCAAAATAAATCTGCGAAAAAATCCGAAAAGATATAATATTTAAAATGTCGGTTGTATTCTTTTTTCATATTTGTTATCTTATGTCTATTTTAATAATATGAGCTATAGTTCTTTATTTAGTTCGTTTTGCATACATATTAAACATCACAACATTTTTATTCAACATCAAACATATAAAAAAAGTAAATGATGAGCCTTTTAATTAATGCTTTATTGAACAACTGAAAAACCGTATTTATATAAATAATCGGACTTTATTGCATTTACGAGAGCTTGTATGTGTTTGTCTGTTTGTTATTCCTACTTTATTAAAATTTAGTACTTAGATAGAATATGACCTGGAGTAACACATAGGCCACTAAATAGTCATCAAATTTAAAATTGAGGTACCAAAGCAATATATATATAATTTTAGATAATACGTCATTAAAAAAATTAAAGAGTGCGTGTATGAATGTGTACACGCGCAAAAAGTAAAACTTCTGTAGGTTATCGGTACTCTTTATGAAATTCAATTTATGTTTTAAATATTTTTGACAGGTGAGATACTAAAAATAACGCATATTAGATATATTACAATTATATATTTGTAGAATATTATTTAAGGAAAGAATATAATATTATACATATATCATTTGTCAGGCAATAACTACGGTTACCATGGCAACAAACGCAGGTACATTTTTTCGTAACGCATTCACCAGCTTACCCCCCAAGCTAAGCGTGCGTAAACAAGTTTTACTTCAAAAGTTTGCTTGTTTGCATGAAAAGGATACTTAGAAACTATTAAACTGACTAAAAATTCAGTGAATTACAGAGTGAATGCTTTGTGTAATAGATCCTTAGATTTTATTCTTTCAATCGGCGTACCTTCCCACCACGAACAGAGCCGCGGACTCCAACAGCTATGTTATATGTATACTAATTACTAGCGACTCACCCTCGGTTTGCTCGGGTTTGTCCCTAGGTACGTTTTAACGGTTAGTACGAAATACAAATCTTTGAATTTCTCGGCTTTTCTGTAATATAATATGCAAGTATTATACATATAAACCTTCCTCTTGAATCAATCTATTTAAAAAAAACGCATCAAAATCCGTTGCGTAGTTTTTAAGATCTAAGCAAACATAGGGACAGACAGACAGCGGGAAGCGACTTTGTAGTTGAATTTTATACTATGTAGTGATGTACATTATTATGGTAGGTATGAGAAAAATGAAATTTCAAAGTACGTAAAAAGTAAAGTACTAAAACGTGTAAAATATTTAGTGAACACTAATTTTTTATAACAATTGATAAAAGCCCAATTTACGAGCATGCAGTATGGGGCACAAATTGTAGAGCCATATTTTACGACGTCATAAAACAATCATGGGACCATATCACCCTTGTTAATGTACCCAAACGTTAATCTATAAAGATAATGTTTTTAAGTACAACATAATATAATTTTAGACTATAGTTTTATTTTATATAAACCTATGTATTTTATTGAATTTATTTATTACTAGCGACTCACGTTTAAACGCTTTAATACTTAGTATCGCTTTCTCAGAGATGAGATATTTTCCTACAGTAAAAAGTATCCTATATGTTGACCTGGATAAACAGCTATCATGATACGGAATTTCATTAAAATCTGTTTAGTGGTTTTCTCGTGATGCGTTCCTAGACAGACAGACAAAAAAATCCAAAAAATATAGATTTGACCCAGGGGTCGAATAAACATTATTATCGATACAGGTATCGATAATAATGTTTATTTCAATAAGATTTTCCAAAGAATGTTTATATTCGGATTCGGCTTAGTTAGAATTTTATTATATGTATAGGTGTATATATAGATTATGAGATTTTGCGACTCAATAAGTATACCAATAATGATGTTCTTGTACCAGATTTAAGATATCTTTTACGTTTCATCGTTCCTATAAATATAATGGTAAGCTTTAAGAATTGATAATACAGATTTCTTGGTATTAAAGCAGAAATAAACGTCCCCATTTCAAATTATTCAAATGGTATTTGCTTAGACAATGAACCGTCCATGAGCTGGTTTTGTAGATATTCTTAAAGTATTTAATATATATATATACTATTGTAAATGACAGAAAGCATGGTGATATAAATTTTAAAAATAATTGGGCTCTAAGTTTAAAATAAGCTTCTCGGGGTAAAAAAAGCTTTATCCAAACTTAATGTGGCTCTATTTTATTGAGTTTTTTAAGCAACGGAGCTACGTAATTTGTATATTACCTATATTACTTATACTTATATTAAATAAAATTCGAATGACAATACAATGATTCTATGGCAGCAAGCTGATTAAATAATGGAACCAGGATGTAGACAGTGGAAAGCTCGATATCTATAATATCGATATACAACTGAATTCGAATATCGACATAATAGATATCGAAATTAGGACTCGTGCGTAAAGTTAAGTACTTCAAACTTTCATGAAAGATAAAGAAAAACGTTTTCTTTTAAGTATTTTCAGTAGTTTTCACATAAATTTAACCATATTAGGACACTATTCATAAAAATTTAAAGTAAATTTTTCAGACAGTCCACCTTTTTCACTGCACAGTGTACGAGTATAGCTATTTAACTCTTTATATTTCAAAATACCTCAAGAATAATTTTGAATAAGAATTCAGACGCTCATAATGCTTCAAAGACATTTATTTCCTGCGTTCTTTTCTAACTTTATATTTAAATTTACTGTTTCATAAAAAGCAAGGAGCAGTTTGTAAAGGCTGAAGCGTCTCTGAAAGAATTTTCCGATAATCGATGCGTTATTGAGCAAGCAAGTCGATTTAGGATAAAGGATTTCAATGGATCCAACTTATTTTACGTTTATTAATAAAAGATAGGCATACTTTTTTATTATATTGTTATATATACTAGCGGCTTACCCCTGCGTTTTATATTTATAACTAGCAACATATCCTCGCTTCACTCGTTAAATAATAAAAAGATATATATAAAATTACAAATTATTATTAATAGTTATTTTATTATATATAATATTCTTATGAACTATTGAAATAATCAATAGTTTACAATTTCATAGGTTTTAATATTTTTTTTCGCTAGACCCTAATTCTTTTTTTTCTAAAATAAAAGTAAGTTATGCCCTATAAGATCAACTATCTGCCAGTGAAAGTCCCATCAAAGTTAGTCCCAGTTGTTTCGAAGATTAGCCGGAACAAACAGACAGACAGAGAGACAAACAATTTAAAAATTGATTTTTCTTAAAAGTTCCGTATGTACATATGGGTACATTTAGTAAAAAGCTATTATTTTGACATTACAAACACACTATTAAGTATAGAGTTACCTACAAGCAGCGCTACCTCTTGGCATATTTTATTATTACCTACTCTATGTGCTTATGTGTTACTCCATCTATCTGTGTACAAATAAAAAAAAAAAATTTTTGGTTTTTTTGTTTGCTCCAAAACTACTGAACCGATTAATATGAAATTTTGGAAGAAGATAGTTTGAGACCCTGGAAAGGGCATAAGATAGTTTTTATCCCGGAAATCGTGCCTAAACTGGGTGAAAATGGGGATGAAAATTTGTATGAGGAAACAACCCAGGGACAAATCCGAACGAAGCGAGGGTGAGTCGCTAGTCGCTTTCTATATAAAGTTCACGCTACACATATAGAGGAAAAGAATGCACAATATTGAATTTCTCCTATAAAACTTGCTATTTTTAATATATATAATGTAAAATTAATACTTATTTCATGTATTATTATAGCAAATAAGAGCATTCTCAATGATCTCACAATGGTCTCGAAGTAAGATATCAATTCTCGACTCGTTGACCGCAAAGACCGTTCATTTATCAGAGCTGTGCACTGTTTAAATAAAACATCTTGCGCTACAACTGTATTTGTTGGTGGTAATTTTTGATTATTTAACGTTGAAATACTAGTATTGTTATTTCAATTATTTTTTTGGTTATCATAGATTAGTTGTACTAATTCGAAGACGTGATCTAAGTACTCCAGTGGTACCGCGCTCGCTTGGGAAACCGAGTGAAGCGGGTTCAAATACGGGTCTCGCATCTCTGATATTTTCATATGCGTAATCATTACCAACGTGATTATCACTTGTCTTACGGCAAAAGAAAACATCGTGAGGAAACCTGCATGTCTGAGAGAACCTAGCAAGTTTTCGAATGACATGTGAAGTCCGCTAACCCGCACTTGGCTAGCGTGGTGGACTATGGCCTGATCCCCCTCGTATTGAAAGGAGACCCGTGTCCAGCGGTGGGACGTTAAAAAAGGACTGAATACAAGTCTTATGAGGAGATTAAGGTTACATATATGTGTATATATGTATGTGTAAGAGCCTAGATAAGCCTAAGCCTAAATAAAATAAAGCTAAAATTCAGTTTTTAAGCAATTCGTCCCTATCAACATAACAATAGTATTTCATTATACGCAACGTACTACAAAAATAACTAAAATTCATCACATTCCTTAAAAACAAATCACGCACATTTCATGACTATTGTGCACTACAAATGTCTTCCTCGTATCGGTATCAAGACAGCGCGCGATTTATATTGTCCCGACAGTCTTTATCTATTAGTGCTTTCTCCAGTAAAAACTATTTGTTATTGCCCCCAGTTCCTTCCTTTTAGTGGGAATTAGCGGGGCGTTTCACCCTCTAGTTATTTTAGCAAGCTTCTTACAGTGTGTAGTGTTTTAGCTTTATCAGTGGCTTTAGGGCGGTTTCTTAATCACAAAGGCTTATTAAGGCTCAAACTAAGAACACCAAAACAAGCTAAATGCACCGAAAATTGTTTTTCCTTACATTAATATATGTTATGTATATGAATTAATACATGTAATCCGATTGAAAAAAGTAAATTCAAATGAACCTTTTAATTTCTTCCAAAATATCTCACCAAAGCTACATCAAAAGCTTTTTTAAAGACTTAAAATTCCAAAATGCAATGCGAATGAAGGCACTGAGTACAGCTAAAATATACTTGTATGTAAATTCAGACGCTTAGGCACATGAGAGGTTACGCCAAAACTTATTCTAAGGTAAGGTACATAGGTACTTAAAGGAGTGCAAGTTGAGCTTTATAATTTTAGCTTTAAAAGCTCGTTTCACTATCGTTTTCGCTCGAGAGGCTTAGCAACTTCGCTCCACCGGGTTTTTAAGTTAATTTTTGGCATCAGCTCGGATTTTAGACACACTTTAAATTAAATTATGGATTCCCCGCAGTACTCGTACGCCGTCAATAAGGGTTTCTGTCGTATAAACGTAGAATATGTGTTTACTTACTTTTTGCTTGCTTTTGAATTATTAATATTAGCTACTAAAAATTAATATATACAATAAATAAATACATACATTGTTATTATAATATAGTTTTTACTATCTTACATTAATCAGTGACTTCGTCAATTAATTTAGCAAATATACCTATATAGTTATTTTTCTACAAATAAATAGTTGTTATTTTTATCGTGTTACGTCATTTTTATATCACTTCAAATAATCACAAAATGCTTTTAAGTAATCACGTTCCACCTTTTTTTGCTTGAGAAAATGAACAAAAACAAATTTGTCACGTTTGAGTAGGATCTTACCTGAGCAAAAGATAAGTAAAGATATCAAAAAGTTGTGATTGTACTATAGATTGTAGTCAATCTACTTAGAAGCATCCATCTTATAAACTCAGCAAACAATGTGGCATGCTGATAAAAAATAGCTTACATTTTTTAGAGATAACAAAGCTTTGTGATAGTGAAAGAAATTTTCGATTCAATGTGCTCTTACAGATTTTATACTTAAAATAATATAAAAATCATCCACATGGACCAATAATAGTAAAATAAAAGGAAAAAAATCTTATAAAGTTAAAACACATCGTTTTAGGGGGCCCCTACATATTTATACTACATATACCATTCAGTCATTTTTATATTAAAAATTTTAATATCTTATCATATCGTGGTGGTAAGCTTTTATTATACTGGATATCTGTGGAAACTTTGTTGGATTTAGAATTACTTTTATATGTTTTATAATGTAATTATTTATTGTACTGTGTATTTCCCTTAAAAAGCTAATAAATAAATAAATAAATATGATATCATATACTTACATAGCTCACCACATACCATGGTCCCAGTTGTAGCAGTTTTTGAAATGTTATGAATAGCCAATTAGTGAACTAGTGGTATGTCGCTTTTATATATTATATAGATTTCACCTTAGAGATAATAGATTCCGCGACCACGTTAAACAGTCCGCTGGTACCATAATAACCCATAAATATTAATAGCCCAACAAACAGACTCAATGTAATAACTCTAAAAGAAAGTAATTTCTGCTGAATATCTGATTACTCATCAAGACTACATTTAGACGGTAATTGCCATTTCCTATTCCTAACATCGTCTGCCTTCTCTTTACGGCATACAAAGGGACCCCATGATTTAATAGGCTATACCGACTATTGATGACGACTTCTGGGGTCAGTAAAAGAAGTGCAGTAAAAATGGTTAATGACGAGGGTGAAGTAAAAAGAAATCGGAAATTTATTGCAAAAGCATTAGGGCATGAGAATACCCGAATAGCTGAATAGGCATAGAATTATTACTATTAGAAGCGATATTACATGTTTCAATCAACTTCAAAAGATCTGTCAATATCCTATGGGGTTTAAAAATTGTGAGTAACATGTCTAATAATGAAAATCCTTGCTAGTTGTGAATAAATAAATATGTTGGGATATTACAACATAGCACCATCTAGTTCCATGGTAAGTTACGAGGCTCGTGCTATGAATACCAGATTGTAGATACACTACACATATATAACTTTAAATACATACATATTATAAATATAAATGACTGGAGTACAAACATTCGTGCTCATCACACAAATGAATGCCCCCAGCGGGACTCGAACCCGCGAAGACTGGCGCAGCAAGTAGGGTCACTACAAACTGAGCCAAACGTGTCGTCAAGATAAATAAACATGAGATTATATCTATCTCTGAACAATTGATATTGAAATAATAAACCATTTAGGAAACAAGAAACTGTCAACATCGAGGATATTGAAGTGAAAGTGAAAGTAGTTCAGCTAACCTAAATCACCGGTCATATGGGACATCGAATCTCCATAAACATGTAAACGAAAACGGATATATCGCATAAGTGTCGCTACTCCGCGCCGGAACATCGCGCACTAAATCACAGGTCAACTCTCGCCATGTTTAATTCAGAAGTTGAAAACTACAGCAAACCCATAATTCCAAACACCAAAGAAGATAGTGTATAACCTACGCTGACCGGCCCGACCAATTTTACGGTCTACTAGCTCGAGCGGCCGATTCAATTTTGGTAAAATTTTATTCGTCCGTATTCGAGCGTGCAAGTGAAATTCTATCGATGGTCGAATATACGATTCCCTTGCGATTTGCGCAAGGTTTTGCTTCTGCTACAGACTAGGGCTAAGGTGCAAAATCAAGATTGAGCTGAAATTTTTATTACCTGTGGGGTGTTTGAATAAATCACCTTATGTTTTGTTGTGTGAAGGTTTTTGCACAATACAGTATGTTCCATATTAAAATATAATATTCATAGATCATCGTGAAGAATCGTCGAATCGGTGTATTTATCTTTTTTTATTTTACATTGTACATTTATATATTTCCTCATGGAATTTAGTAACAAATATGTGTTTTTAAAAACCCTGTGGTATTGATGGTGTCTACGAGTATTGTTTTTGTTGTATTGCAAAAATGTTTATTTTAGACCTACTTTATTAAAATATGCTAAGCATTATTTATCACGTTTTACCGGTGGTAGGAATCTGTCAAGCCTGAGGAGTCCGACTGGATGGGTACCACCCCCTTATCTATTTCTGCCGCCAAGCAACAATGATTGCATTGTTGTGTTCCGGTATGAAGGATAAGGTAGCCAGCACAATTACAGGCAAGAGGCATATCATCTTAGTCCTCACAGTGACAACGCACCTGTGGTTCTGCATTTTTGTTACTTAAAACCTAAGTGCATGAACCGTAGGTGTTATGGGTGACAGGTACTGCTTTCCATCAGGTGGTCTGGCTGCTCGTTTTTCACTGAATCGCATAAAAAAAAACGTTGTCGGTACTTAAATTGTAAAGAAATCTCCTTATTATCAAAATACGTTTTTCAAACAACAGTACGTTTAGATTTGTCTACAAAAACATTCCCCATTGATGATTCAATCAATTCTTCATCTTATATTTCATTCAAAAATGTGACACTTGAACCATCAATTTTCATAAACTCTAGCACAATTGTTCTTTCGTCAAACACAAATCGTACTTCGAAAACCATCAACATCAATAATATCAGTCCATTACTTGTCAAACTCGAAGGACTCATTTGAATTATATATATTTTTTTTTTTAATATTTCGAAAAATTCTGTCATCTAGTGAGTATTTAGGTCCCCTATTCCAGCCATTAATCAAATGTCATGGGGTGGTGAGCGATTGAAGCAGGAGGTACGTTGTCTGTTCGTACTTTCAATAGAATCATAGTAGGGTGAATCCATCGATACTGTTGATACGTGTATATTTCATACTGCCCGTTATTTTGTAAGTGATTGCATTTTATTTCATTATAATGTGACGTTCATTTTAAAAATTTGTTTTCTTATACAAAAAACTATACAAACACGCATAAATATTACTTCACGCTTATTGGCCTTACTAGTAGTACCTGTGTAGATGTGAATTATATACATTTTAACGGTTAGTATGGAATAGATAAACTATATATTATATATAAACATAGATATACATAGATATGATGAGTTGTTGTGGGTTGTATTATAACGTGTTTTTGCATGGGAATGAGATAATCTCCCGCGATAAAAAGTAGTCTGCCAGCCGTCGCAACTATCTCCACACAAAAAATCACCCCAATCCGTCACTCTGTTCCGACGTGAAATAAAGACAAACAAACAAACACACTTACATTTATAATATTAGTATGGACGATATCGTTAGATGTAGAGTTTTCTACTAGTTATGAATAAAACAAATTTTATAACCAACTAGTGACATCCTCCCTTCGTTTGTGTGCGTGACATTTGCAAGTTAATACAAACATTGACTTTTCTTTATACACATATATGAACATACCTATATAATATAATATGTATGTATGTATTCATCTCATTTGGTAGACAATCAGCACCATCTTTTACAAAATTTTAATAATCTTATTTTATTGACCAATCTCCATCGTGTCTTCTTCATTCTACGTAACATTGGCGAAAACTATGCTTAACTGGCACCGCTTTGAAGCCATTAATAAGATAATTGAATTAAATTGCTAAATTGTATTCTAATCCAAAGCATATCGATCTAGCTATTCCAGCATGCAATAAAACAAACAAACATACAGATATTCAAAACTTCCGTATTTATAATATAAACTAGTAACTTACCATCGCTTCGCTTCGGGTTCGTCCCTAGATAAAACAAATCGATCCCACGGGAATCGTAGGTACATTTTTTTAGGAATGATCTATAACCTATAGTCTTTCTCAGTTAACGAGATTTCTAATGCAAAAGGAACTTTTTAAATCGGATTAGTAATTCCTGAGATTAGTGCGTTCAACCAAACAAACTCTTCAGCTTTATAATATTAGTATAGATTAGTAAAGATGATTAAAATAACAAACGATGTCAATTAACTACCCAAATTAAAACAACATCCAATCAAAATTAAAAGTAATGTATGAGTAAAGTCACAAACTAGGAACAAAACGGAGGCTAGTCAGCAAGCCGATTTGTTAGGCAAATTAATGCGACGCAGCACGCAACATGTTAACTGTGTCCTTTACCGATACCCTTAAATAAAGATGATGTAACGATAAACGGCCGTTTCGACACAGTAAAAACAAGAATTTCTCGGAACATGTCAGGGACATGGTAACATTTATCATATTCTAAATACTAAAATTGTAAGCATTTTATAATTTATGTATGTATTTAGCCCTTTTTAACGTCCCACTGCTGGGCACGGGCCTCCCTTCAATACGAGGGGAATCAGGCCATAGTCCACCACGCTGGCCAAGGGCGGATTGGCGGACTAAGCATTTTATAATAAAGATCGATAATTTAAAGATTTTATATAACTAGCAACTAACACTCGTCTACGTGCCTGTGGTTTTGTATTTACAATATTATATATCTACAGCGCCATCTTTTGGCAAATTTTAGTACTAATAGTAGTTTATGTGTTACTCCAAGTTAAAGTCTTATCTGTCTGTTGAATTTCATCTAAATCTATTCAGTCGTTTTAGCTTGATGAACTTACAAACATACACTTCCGCATACATAGACTTTCGCATTATAAACAGTAGTTTATTAATTTTTAACTACAAAAGTTCATCAACTTCAAAACCAATTTGAAAGTAGATAATTATTTTCTTATCCCATCCGCCTTCATCTCTAATATCATCAAGATAAATTTATTAAAAAAAAAGGTGAAAATAAGTTCACATTATTAGAAGATATCGAATAAACTATGAATACGTTATTCGAAGTGCGTAAAAAAGACATACTCCTTAACTCAGTACTTCTCTTTTTAAAATCGGTCATAAATACACTACAATCCATATATATAACAGTACCTTGTTTTGTGTTTATCATCTTGTTATTTTTTCTTTATTTATTAGCTAAATACGAGCAATCATATTACATCAATAAAAAAAATTGAAAACAGTTTTTTCTTATATATAGGCTAATTCGATTCATATACGTTTTCCCCCTTTGACGACACGTTTGGCTCAGTTTGTAGTGACCCTACTTATTGTGCTAGTGGTCGCGGGTTAGAGTCCCACTGGGGGGGGCGTTCATTTTTGTGATGAGCACGAAGTTTGTGCTCCAGTCATGGGTGTTTATATTTATAATATGTATGTATTTAAAATTATATATATGTACACTGTATAGTCACATAGTGCAACTATCCGGTATCCATAACACAAGCCTCGTAGCTTACCATGGAACTAGATGGTGCTGTGTGTTAATGTCCTAACATATTTATTATTTATTTAATTTGAAAATTGAGTTTTAGTTAAATAAAACGGTGTATACTTTTAATAATAAGTGCTCAACATAATTATTTTGATATCCTAAAAATATCATATGCAGTTAGTCGATCCTAGAAGACAAACGTAAATATTTAGACATAAACACTACATACATTAATTTTAATCTAACAACTACATGACAAACTCCTTTAAAGACTTTTATAAGGACTTAGTCATTATTGACTCAACGTACAAAATGAATTTAAATTATATTACACTTACTATTTGTATGCGAGGCGACACTTTTAAAGGCATAAATAAGTGTCCATCGGCATATCAAGCTCTTCCTTTTTAGATTTTAATGTGTATATTTGTCATGATTATTAATTAGTCGAACTACGTATTAATGGTGTTGGAGAATCATCATATAATCTTTGCTAAGGATGATTGAGATGGGCTAGTGCCTCGAGTTCTTAAGGTTACG
The DNA here is from genome assembly GCA_033884665.1 of Argynnis bischoffii washingtonia. NCBI lineage: Eukaryota > Metazoa > Arthropoda > Insecta > Lepidoptera > Nymphalidae > Argynnis > Argynnis bischoffii. Next base: position 1,371,021 of record CM066622.1, read on the forward strand.
AATAAGGTTTGTCTACAATCGTTATTGAAAAATAGAGGAAAACACATTCGGATAGAGTTTACTTACCTATGTATATAAAAGAACTAACTGTTTCTAAAAAAAAAATTGATAACACAAAAGGTTGTCAATTGCTACTAAAAATCCAGAAAATCTCTTGACAATCAGAGGAGAAAAAGATACTGAACTGTTTTGTTTCTGCCTATTAAATTTAGATAATACTATTTTACAACAATAAGTAGCTTCTCCCATTATAATTACTAATTTCCTCCCATTAACTAATTGCTCTTCAAAAGTGCATGTAGAATAAAAAATTTTTTTTTCTAATTTTGGATATTCAATTCGTTTTATTCAATCCAATTTTCTTGTTAATGTCTTGAGTACAGATTTAGATTACTTCGCCAATGTCACAGTTTAGTTATTTTTTGCAAAGCTCCCTTAAAATATAATATTCCTAATATAATAAATATAAGTAAAAATTGTTTCAAAGACAATAACTTGAGAAAGAACGCAGTAGACGCAACTGTAAGTACTGAAATTCAAGAAAGGTTTTAAGCCGATGCAATTTTCCGGTAAAACCCGTGATGGATTCCAGATATTTGAAAAGAAGGATTATATAAATGGGCTCTGAATTTCTTATATTGTTTTCTCTTGAATATAGAAAGCTGTTTGAGAAAATACTTGAAAATGTCAGTGTATCAAAATGTCAATGTAGTTGTAACTTACTTTGCGCTAGAGACGGCTCTCGCTTCGCTTAGGATCTAAGCCACTTAAATTAAATTTGGGCCATATGTACTAATATCACACGCGTATCAGTCTTCAAGACAATAAAAATAACCTTTTGTCTTTAACCTTCGATCTTTTTTATTCTATATATATATATATATATATATATATATATATATATATATATATATATATATATATATTATCTAGTAGGAGAAAAATGAATGATCATGTCGACCTGCTGCTTCTTTATTTAAATCAAATAAAATCAAAACAAAATTTTTTCAAATACATTTTTAAATGAGTCAACAAGAAAGTATAGTCTAAGATCTATAGGTTATCTTTCATCCTTTTTCTAGCAGCTAACCCGAGGAAAGAGAGGATGAGCCGCCGATTTTAAAGTATTTTAGACAAAGGTTCCATTTACTATGAATAATATAAAACTTTTTGTTTGTATCTATCACTAAAAGTATTCTTATCTCGGAAAAAAACGCTTGCGCAATGGATGTGGAGCGATCTTTGATTCTGCTATTTATTTATTTATTTATTAAGGATCTCCAACAGAAGTACATATGAAATTACAAAAAAATAGAAGCTCTTTGGACAGTGTTTAAGATGTACCCCCAATTACTGGAGAACACAACACGCACTAAAACAGTGTTAATATTACACATTACTTAAAGTATATAGGTGAAACTAAATCTGAATTAACTTATTAATAAAAACAATTATGCGTGACAGAAGGTATTTATTACGTGACAGAAGTTATTAATAAGGATTACCCCAAAAATAAAATAGGTAACTCTACATACACTCTACAAGTAATTTAAATTTTTAAATATTTAAAATTGGACCCACTCTAAAGTTACGGAGTTGCCAAAAGGATTAACAGGCTTAAGTATTTTGTGTTAAATTTGAACAAATAAACAAAATTTCTAACGGAACAAAGTATGAAAATTTAATTACGCACTTCCCGTTAAAACTGCGCATTGTTCAAAGATTTTCGTATTTTAATATACCCAAGAGGGCTAAGGTCATAACTCGTGTGCGAAGGGTAAGGCAGTAAGGGTAGGCCAGTTATTTATAAACCAATTAAAACATCTGCAAATGGTAGATAACGAGCAATGAAGCAAACCAACTTTTTGGCCTTTTGTTTTGAGCGGTGTTCAATCACAGATTTTCGAATATAAATTGTAAGCATGTTGGTTTTTATTTGTCAGATTAAATTGTGTTAGAATGATGTAATTTCCAATTTGAGGTGTCCATGTGACTGATGACGACCAGGACACTGTTTGCGGTTTTGGCTTCCACAAAAGGAATACCAACACGCCTATAATAATATTATAATGAATTCAAAGTCGTAATTTAATATATTTAAATGTATTTTAATAAGCACTTTTAAAAAAATACATGATTATTATGAGATGTGAGTGAATTCGTGCCTACGTCTCAAACTAGTCTTAAACGAATATTATGGCAAAATCTATCTATATTCTATATGCATTCAGACGTGCATAAAACGCATTATAAATATTTTGGTCAGCCTTTTTTAACGTCCCATTGCTGGACACAGGCTTCCCATCAACCCAAAGGGGATCAAGCCATAGTCCACCACGATGGCCAAGTGCGGAGTTGGCGAACTTCACATATCTTTCAAAAACTTGATAGGTTCTCTCAGACATGCAGGTTTCATCACCATATTTTCCTTCACCGTAAAACAAGGAGTAATCATGTTGAAACTGATTCGCACATGAAAATATCATAGGTCTAAACACGAGTTTTTAACCCACTTCACTCGGTTTCCCAGGCGACGCGTTACCACTGAGCTACCACAGCCTTCGTATGAAAAGTACTTTTTTAACTACAGTTAATTTATATGTCATTTTTGATATACATAGCTTATATCTGATATATATAGCTATATGATAGACTATATCTCATTGAAAAGAACAGGTCGACAGCCAAATTTCCATCATAAAATTCACCAAGTACACTATTAAAAATAAATTGTTTTCCATCGTCTTCCATCATTGAGCCGCAGCCGAGCATCGTGCCAAATGATCGTCCATTTAGTGGGTTTAACTATCGCATATGCACACATTGACTCTGCAATCTAGTACCGTTTACTTGAATGGATATGTTTGAAATAAGTGAATTTCTATATGCTTTGTATTTGTTGGCGAGTTTGGGAAGCAAATGGGTGTTGAATATTTATCTAATTATGTACTGTGTTTGTCTGTAAATACTGTTAGAAATGGCAAAAATTTAAAAGTTTTAGTAGTTAGTATATTTTTTCGTTAGTATTGAACAATCAACGATATTTTTGTATAGTAATAGTTTTTATGCTACAAAATGTTATTGGTTTTGTAATATTCTAGTACAACAAACTAATTTTATGCCATATTCTATAGAGTTTGTGTGTAGTGAAGGCAAGTCACAATAATATGTAAGTTTTAGTTGAATAAACAGAGTAATCTAACAGATTTATACAAACATACTATACTATATATCCCAATTAAGAGAGAAACAACTAAACACAGAAAAGCAGATACGTGTGTAAAACCTAGTATGTACACTCAGCTCATCAGTCATAACATGGAGTCACTGAGCATTATAAAGCAAGCGAGGTCACATAAAAACCAATGATTAAATGATTCAATTTGTAAAGATCAAACATTCGTCCGGGCGTTTGTTTGAGCCTAAAGTCAAATATAATCATATTTTCACTGTCACTGTACACTGTTTATTTTATATATTTATTTTTTCTTGTTTTTATATATATATATATATATATATATATAAATATGACTATGTATATCTAATATGTTTTGCCTGTTGCATCGTTACTATGGTAAATAAATAAGTAAAAAATTATTTGTATCTTTAATTGCCTTCTGCCTTATGGTGCAGGAAAACATCGTCAGAAAACCTGCATGTCTGAGGGAACCTAAGTTTTCAAAAGACATGTGAAGTCCGCCAACCCACTTGGCCAGCGTGGTGGACTGTGACCTGAACCCCCTCGTATTGAAGGGAGGCCCGTGCCTAGCAGTAGGTAATTAAAAAGGGCTGAATACTACTTATCAATGTTTCATTCAAATCCGTTGAGCCACTACAGCGTAAAGAAGTAACCAACACACAATCGTGAAATGTTGCCTTTATAAAATTTGTGTGAATACTGCCTTACTTAGATTAGATCAATAGAAAAATTATCGATACATTAAGTAGGAATTAAATTAATTACGGTGGCTTGGTTCCAAAAATACTGTTTTGAATTTAAGATAATATTCAGCATTTTTTATATTATTATAGATATATTAACCTTAGCGTTCTCGATGGCGTAATTTACTTTATCTTTCTATCAATTTTGTCCATTTCATTCTTTCAAAGTTCAAGTAGACAAAATCAAAAGAATTAACAACTAAATAAAGTAGCTAGCATTCTTGCTAAAAAGCAAAACTATCGTTTCAGTTTTTTCATGGTTTTATTTCAGTTTTCAACCGACTTCCAAAAAAAGGAGGAGGTTCTCAATTCGACCGTATATATATATATATATATATATATATATATATATATATATATATATATATATATGTTTGTTCGCGGCTTTTTTCCTCGTTTATGAACCGATTTTGATAATTCTTTTTTTTTTGGAAAGGAGATATCCCAAGAGTGGTACCATGATAAGGAAACCAGGATCTGATGATGGGATCCCAGAGAAATCGAGGGGAACATTTGAAAATTGTAGCGGCGACTAGTGCATTTGTTAACATTTTCATTAGGTATTTTAAAGCACTACTATTTAATGAAGGTCTGGAGTCGATCTGATGATGGACCCGAAGGACAGTCGAGGGAATTCCTCAACAACTTACAGCAATTACCTGGTGTTTGGGCTTGATTAATTTGTATTAATGATACACTAAAAATGGAAAAATAAGAACTTAAAAAGAGACCAACTTCCAGGCACTGAAAAGTCGGTGCTAGCCAATACAAATCAAAGCACACCGACTTCGAAAATATCTGATTAAGTGTCTATTCTAAATGAAAACCCCCGTTTAGTTATTTTTTACTTTTCAGTGCCTGGAAGTCGGTTTTTATTATATTTTTAAAAGTTTTTGGTTCCCAGATGGTTTTTCTTGTTTATGGAACCAAAAATCAAAACCCGCCAAAGAATCCCAAATGTTATTTGAAATGTAAACTAATCGTGTAAATCTAAGAAATTATTAAAACTTCTAGCAATTAACTGTTCTATTTCCTTATATAGAAACGAGAATCATTTGATAGGTTTGTATAACAGTGTAGTTCTAACGGTCCAAGTACGGTTGTAAATCTAAAAGTCCTAACTTATTAGCCAACTGTTAAAATTAGCTCAACCACGCTCAAACTTTGAACCTTAAACTGAGAAATGGTCTTTCAGTTTATTAGTTTCGCATACAGCACTCTGAAGTATATACTGTAGTGTAGAATGTAGGTATGCCTTAGATTTCTACTTAAGCATTACTTTTTTAAGCCATTATGTTGTATTAGTTAATTGAACCCTACGTTATCTGTATTTTTAATAGTATTTATTTTTATAAGTACAACACTATTTTTGTCTATGTCACTTCTTTTTTAATCTCATATTAAAACTACGTACAACCCAAAAATATTTTTATTAAATACATCACATTATCATTATAAAATTGGCAGATCTTTTATATTTTATTCTTAGAAGCTTTGCTAAGCTTCATAACAAAATCAACAATCAACATAGTGTTTTGCTTCTAACTTTAAGTTTTCATTTTATATCAAGAAAAGCTATCATGTGATAATGAATAGTGACCCTTTCCCTTATACGTATCGCTTGTAGTAACAAACTGGGTACTTAGACAAGATATTATTCTCATTGATTGAGTTGCTTCAGGTCATACATTTAGTACACCTATATACATTTTTTTCTTTACTTATATTATAATAGTGGTCAGGTGACATTTTGTGATTCTGCAATATAACGTTTTTTATAATTTAAGCTATAGCCTAAAGCGTAAGCTTTTTTATGAATAAGCTTTTTAGTGCAAATAAAAAATCAAGTTAAATACTTATGACCTAGCAATACCTGTGACCGGACAAAATTAATATTATTAATAAAACACCTAACGCCTACGGCGTAGCGTCGTCTACACTTTGTAGCGGCTCCAAAAACCATCATTTAATATTAAATCATTTCATTACTGTATAATAGTAAAATTTTGTAATCTAATACTCTTCAGAATACAATAGGTTTAATAAATATTGAGCAATTTCATATACTAAAATAGAATTAAGCCTTTTTAATATCGTAAATGGTAAAGCGTATTTTTGTTTCCCCTTCTTACTATACCACTAACAGTAAATTATGCCGGAAAATTATTTATTTGCGATAATAATCCATTACTTTAGCTAAATAGCTATAATCACGTTATTTAGTGCAATTTCATAAATGCATGCACATAGGAAAAATAGTAATTTGAATAAATTTATTTACTGCACTATTAAAATATGTACTAGAAATAATAATCAACCCCAATTCAAACTTATTTTTATAATAAACTAGCGATTTATCCTCGTAATAATTTTTTAGATTTACACGAATATTTGACACTTTAAATAAAACTATATTTTCGGATTATTTGATTTTTCGTTCTCGACGTTTCGAATGTTTTACAGCAATTATGGTCACGGGAGAGACTAAAGTTTTAGACGTCTCAAAGGCATTGTAGACTTGTTACTGACAGTGCCTTCGCTAGGTACATACGTATATGTTTTAAATAGATATAAATAGTAATTAAGCAGCGTTCGTTTTTTTTTCCTAATTTTTTTCTGATGTTTTAATATATAGTTATGATACTATTCGGGGCGAAGACGAATTTAACAAATCAAAGGGCATAAAAATTGCTCCAGCCGTTCTTGTGTTATTAATGGTGTAACTAACCCGATGTTGTTTTATATAGTACTAGCGACTCACCCTGGCTCCGCTCGGGTTCGTCCCTACTTACGTTTTAACGTTTTGTATAGATTTCTCAAAGATGATAAATTTTCGCGCAGTAAAAAGTATCCTATATGTTGACCCGGATAACCAGCTATCATCATACCAAATTTCATCAAAATCTATCCAGTGGTTTTTCCGTGATGCTGTCACAGACATACAGAGAGACAAAAATTCTAAAAACTATAGATTCGGCCTCTTATCGATAATAATGATTATTTCAATAAGATTTTCCGAAAAATATTTAATGTACAGATTCGACTCAATTAGAATTTTATTATATGTATAGATATCTAGATGTTTTATCAAACGACTCACAGTCAGTGTTATAACTACGGCCGAAAATCAAAAAGTCGTTAAGAACATAGCATTTTGCAACTCATTGAAAGAACGATACATGAAAGTTAAATAGAGTATCAGACATTCATTTTGAGCTGGACAATCAAAATGGTATAGGTGAAAATTCATTTAAAATGCTACTTATATTTTACACCTTAGTAACACCAAAACAGAGTTTATAATGCCGTGAAATCTCCCATAAGAGAGCGTAGTCTACAAGTGAAATGGTTCCTTGCTAGCCTCAAAATAAAGTCTGTTATTGCTTGAATTTGAATGCGAATTGTGTGGTTCGTCATTAAGCGACGTATAAACATGGATAGAGTGGAAACAAACAGACAGGCATTTATAATCTCTACGTACATAAGACGTCTTTACCTATGATTGCTATCAAAGCCAAAGTATTTAGAAGCTAACTTTCAATATTTTGTGTATTTACTTGTAGCGTTCAAGGGAAAATCGTCATTTTTATTCAAGAGCAACATTGTTGTTTAACACTTATAATATCTTGTTACGTTTTAATGTTTAGTATAGATTTCTTAGGGATGAGGTATTTTTCCGCAGTAAAAAATATCTTACATGTTGACCTGGATAACCAGCTATCCATACCAAATTTCATCAAAATCTATGTAGTGGTTTTCTCGTTCCCAGCATACATTCGGCCTCTGTATCGATAATAATGACTATTTTAATAAGATTATACAAAAAATATTTAATATACACATTCGACTTAGAATTTTATTGTTTGTATAGAAAATCAAAGTCCATAACATTGTTTTTATTTTTTGACCAAATTCAAAAAGGAGGGCTTATTCAAATATCCATACATAACAAAGTGCAAAACTTGACATCATTCATGTACTAATAGAGACGTGGAATAGCAAGTGACAAGTAAAAGCCAAAATAAAAATGGTACATATCATAAATTTAAGGAAAATAGAGGCATTAGAACATAGTTTATAGCTGGAGACACACTTAAATTGCCATAGGTATAGGCTATATTTTTAAAAATTTCAAACAAGCGACAGAAGAGGCCAGTCGATATATTGATACTTAGTCTTTTAAAAGTAGTAACTTAATGAAAGAAATTCACTTTGCAGTCATTTGTCACATCGGGCGATGTACTCGATGTCGGCATTATTCTCTGGATTAGTGCAATAAAAGTTTTATTGGTCGTAAATAAATACGCGGTACGCCTGCACTGTATTGAGCTTTAAATCTGGAGCAAAACTTCCCAATAAAGTTTTTTTTTAGCCGTATCTGTAGAAATGGTTCAAAATATATTAATTAATCAGAAATCTTGTAATATTATAAATATGAAAGTTTAGATGTTTGGATGTCTGTTACTCAATCACGCCAGAACGGCTGAAAGGATCTAGATGAAATTTGGCACAGCGATCAATTCTAGCTTGGAATAGCATATCGGCTACTTTTTATCCCGGAAAAATGTACGGGTCTCGTGAGATAGATTTGTTTGTTTGGGATGAAATTGTTAATATAGTACATTTTAAATGATTTGATGCGACTATAAGATGTCGTATTGCAGACTGATAATTTTCAGAATCTATAAGGGCAAACTTTTGATAACGTATGCCAATATTTATCCAATTTCTACGAAATTTTGGTAGGTTTACGTGCGCTAGCTAAAGGTTCTCTTATAGCACCAGCAAAGCCCAATTGGTGGTGCGGAAATTGCTTTAGAAAATTTGCAGGTCATTAATTCTGGCACAATTTTGTAACGAAAATCTAATTAAATATGTATAGTATATATATACGTGTTTGTCTGTCACTTAACACTTGGACAAAGTCAGAGTGATACTCCAGTATTTAAAAATAATATAGTAGGTAAATGGAAAGATTTTTTTTATGAAATATCCCGAAACTGCAAGTAACTGGAGATTTATTAGTGATGTAAAAGTTACGGGCCTTACTCGAGTCGTAAAGTGCAGGCCGAGATGTAGTTTTCAAATTACGATGATTTGTTGCACACTTAGTTCTTTTGTGAATGGAGTTTGGATATAGAGTGCATGTTTGAAAAACTTCAAATAGTGTGGAAGAAATTTAGATAATAGAGTTAACCATGATATTTTTACTTGAATGATATTGGTAAAATGTGAAGCAAATATATATATATATATATATATATATATATATATATATATATATATATATATATATATATATATATATATATATATATACAATAATTCTGTAATCGGTTCATTTCAAACACTTTACATAGGTAAATAACATCTTAGGTTTCTATTCCAGTAACCTTTAGATCAATCAATGTGAACGTCCCATGCAAAGTACTAAATAACGATTTAACATCAATTTCTTCATAAAATTGAGAAAATAACTTGAAACGGAATTCGAAGTTAAACGTTGATAAAAGATGCAAAAAAATTGAGGGAAAACGGGCTTCAAATGCTAAATTTACCGATAATGACATTCAGATTTTCAAAATAAGCCGTAGTGACATTCACACCCTATAAAATTAACTATTAGAAACCCCTCATTCCTTTGAAACGGTAAAAAGACCCTTTTATACTAGAGATCTATTCAGGAGGTGATACTGTACTGTCTCGATGGCACCGTTCGTTATTTTTGTTAAGGCAAGCGTGCGTAACTTTTTGCAGACACAAATGTATAGATACAGCCTTCCAGGGAATTTCAACTCTAATTTCAGTGATATAAGGTTGAAATAACTCGCTTTTGTAGTGTGGTATAAAAAACTGCAGGCTTTCTATGAGTTTTCGAGCAATTTTGAACTCTAAGTCTTTGTATTTAGATTGAAATTTGTTAAATACAGAAGATTATGATAGTGGCGTAATGATAGGGCATGCTTAGCGCAAGTATAGCTAAGTTTGCGATGCTTGAATCGAAATTAAACTGTAAGCTCGAACACGACGATGTTTAACAAATCGTTATGGAAACTCGATAGTGGTCAATATTTGTCCAAATATATTTTCCAACAAGTTATCCATCTTAAAAAACGAGTAATAACTCAATTATCAACATATTTTATGATTTACTAGCGACTCACGCTCGCTTCGCTCGCGTTCGTCCCTAGGTACGTTTTCACGGTTAGCTATGTTAAGGTATACATAAATAATAGCTTGCTACTCCTAAAATGTTCATTTATTTTAAATTATATAGCGATTTACCCTCGTTTCGCTCGGGTGCGTACGCAGTACGCGGATTTTGTTCACAATTTCATGGCTTTTAATTTTTTTCGCGGAACCCTGATTCTTTTTCTAAAATAAAAGTAGCCTAAGTTCCTCCCTATAACATCAGCTATCTTCTAGTGAAAGTCCCGTCAAAATCGGTCCAGCCGAGACAGACAAAAATTGTAAACAATGTTGGTCCAGACAGACAAAAATTGTAAAAAATGTTGTTTTGGTATATGTACCGTGTATACATCCATATGCATTTAGTAGAAAGCGGTTATTTTAATGTTACAAACAGACACTCCAATTTTTTTTATCTGTATAGATTAATGAATTTCTGTTATACAAGACAATCATTTCGAAAAAAAAAAAAATACCTTTCAGGCTGTAAAAATAATAATAGTATTAAAAAAGCAATTTCTATGATTTCTATTACATACATAATAACAAGCAGACCCAAATCAAGTAAAATATTTACTTGATTTTACAAGACAATAAAACACAGAAAGAATATTTCGTATAAGACCAGTCGATTTAGAGATAAAGGCGTTTAAACAAAAAAAAACTCCTTAGCTTTATATATTAATGTAGAATATAGATATTATATTAATTGTCACGGTTCTATTAAGTCTATTTTTAAAACGTACTAGTTTCCTCCTTAATTACAATGTGATGTATCTATAAAATAAAGTTTAACTTTGAGTGGTATTTTCTAAAAACCCAATGAATATTTCAAACTTTAAAATATTACCTACAAAAAACGTGAATGTGTACAGTAAAAATATAAATCTGTAAACGAATTTGACTAACGTCTGTAACGCACGATTGGTCGCTGTACGCCATTAGTATATTTTTACCACATTTTGTTCGAATAATTTTCACGATTTATATAGTTCTTGGTCAATTCAGGTTTCGGTCTGTTGGTTCCATAAATTGAATTCAATAAAAACAAGTGTTTTTTAACCGACTTTTTAAACGAAGTTGCTATGTATGTATAGTCTATGTATGTATGTATATACATGCATTTCTTAGCAAATGATGGGAATGTCTACATGATTTTTTTGAAGCGTGGAGACGTACATAACTTTTTGTTATTTCTTCATGTTAAAAGGGATGGGACCTGGATGACACAGACTATTTTTAGACACCTAGGTCCTAGTAGTAGGTACTAAGGTAGTACCTAATAGTACTAGTAGAGCCACCAGTATATGTATATAATAATAAAATAACATATATGTACATATTATATTTTTGTTTAAATTATTCTTGTTATTTTACGTTATTTTATTCTTTAATTCATTTTATTCTTGCTTCTTTCATTTACTTACATACATATATCTCTTTAAAATCTATAGATATAATAAAATTCTGAGTCGAATCTATACATTGAATATTCTTTGAAAAATCTTATTGAAATAGTCATTATTATCGATAAGAGGCCGAATCTTTAGGTTTTTAGAATTTTTGTCTGACTGTGTCTGGGAACGCCTCACGGAAAAACCACCGGATAGATTTTGATACAATGAAAGCTGATTATCCGGGTCAACATATAGGATATTTTTTACTGCGAGGCAAAGCCTCGTCTCTGAGAAACGTAAACGATATAACGTAACTAGCGACGAACACGAGCGGATCGAGAGTGAGTCGCTAGTTTTACTAATAAAAATTTAAAAATTTCTTCACACCTTCCCATCCACCGTCTAACCACGCGATTGGCAGCATATTAGGAGGCTTTTCAAACTACCCCCCACCCTTTTGATAGTTAATTAAACGTCAGACGGGAAATATTCGCATCATTACGAAAACTCGAGACGCCGGCGCGGAAGAACCGTCGCCCCCTTGGTGTACCTACTATGGGTTCTCGAAGTTAGCACGTACTTAATTTTTAGTTATATTTTAAGTAGCTGAGATTGAATGAAAAATTAGTGTAATAGTAACATGGTAAATACATTTTAACATAATAAAAATATTATTGATGACCTAAAAAAGGTTAAGAGGTGTCTAAAAATATGTGACAGCTAATTAACGTAGCTTATTAAAACGTTAATTCAATGTATTTTCTATGAAACTTAATCTGTGATGTATAATTTATAGACTTTACTAATGATTATGCCCTGCGAATACTTCTTCGATATAATTTCTAAAGAAACATTTATTTTTGTGTAAAACCAATAAGCACATTTCAGCAATAATATTAATAAGGATAAAGTCGTATTGTTATACTACGGTTACAATTATAAAAGCTATGTTATATTTTAAATAAAGCTATTATTTTTTTATTTTTTCGTGGATTTATTTTGATTTTTGATTTCCTACGTTTTTAATGCTTTACAGCAATCATAGATAGATACTCAATTCGAGTATGATTTTAATTCATATATAAATTTAAAGAAAACCCAACCATAAAGTTATTCAGCATAATCAATGTGCTTTTGTTAAAAAAGTAATTTTAATCGGGAGTCTCTTAAACCAGAGGTATGTTTATTTTAACTCATTAATACTTAACTAAACACAAATTAGATTTTCTAAACGTTTTACAAAATTATAACAAAAAAATTGTTATGCCATACTATTCCATTTATTGAAAGGACGAATGTCAATTATTTGACGTGTAAAAACTAATATAACATAAAGAATTTTTTTTTATATTGGAGTACTAAAACTATTCAAAAAAGTGACGCATACAGACAAATACGCTTTAGGCAATTTATATAAATATATTTTATATTGTAAACAAAAGGACACTTTAACAAATTAAAAACAGTTCGAGTTCCAATAGTAGTGACCGAAAACCACCGATAGCGTGCGGCGCGGCGTGCAGAATATCAAACATTTAACTCAAATCATATTTGGGAACTTCAATATTATCAGTTCTCTGGCATTTTAGTGAATAGTCAATACGAAATGGTATCTTTTAACCAATTGTCTGTGACAATTTGTTTAGTGCGAAGTAGATGTGTTAATAGTCCCAGAACTAATATCTATTGTGCAAATATTTTTCATGATTATTATTTGCTTTACAACGAAGGAACCGTCCGTTAACTTACACTTGATCCCTTTGCCCAGCAGTGGGTCTTTTAAAAGGCTGAAAGATTATATTAAGGTTTAATTATATAAAACTACCTTTTCTCTGCAGCTTCACTCGTTGGTAAAAAATAGCCTATGATTTTTCAAATATCTCGCTTTAAACCATCCAAAGATTATCTTCAATGTAACTCTCTAAATTTTATTATATACAACAGACATCCTGCGTGTATTATCTAAGAAATATAATTTCCATATGCCCCTATCGTACATCCCTTGAAGCATTGTTTCAGCGTGTTCCCATGCTTTTATGGGAAAGTAGCTATTGTTTTAATGGCGTATAATTAGGTTACATTGTGTTTTATATTGTAATATGTATATTATACATATTACATAAAAGGAGTTGTTTTATGTATAAATAATGTACTCTGATTGGTTTCGGTTGTGACAGTCAATTTCATTGAGCCTGATCTGTGCAGGGTACTATAATGCACAAATATGTGCGGAAATACAAGTGCGCTCTCTATGCCTTTCTATCTTCAGTGGGACGATAACTTAACATGTTCTCTGAGGGGCGTAACACCGCCAACTTCCCAAGTCTTGACTGATTGACCGAGAACTTTCTTGATAGAAAAACACAATTACTATACTTAGACCAATTCCAGGACTTGAACCCAGGACCTTTATATGTAACCGTGTATATTAATGACTAGACCAACGTGGCAATTATAATAGCTGATTAATTAGTAAATTACGTTTTATTCATAAAAATATTTTTACGACGCCAATAAACTTTATAATATAATTTTGTCGTGTTTTATTCTTTTTTTTTTTTAAATTTAGAATTAAGGCTAGTTTAAAATGTGTTTTATATAAGAGATAGTATTATAATTATGTTAATATATGCATCTAACATATTAAAAAAAAAGTTTTTGATGATTCAAAAAACAATAGGCAAAATTGTACATGACAAATATACATACATGCACTTGTATATATTTCATTTACAACACTCGTATAAAAATGAGTAGTAAAAATGCGTTTATTAAATTATATATTTTTTTATTTAAAGTAGCACTAATGTGATATATTATATATCAGTACATATTATAAACAAGGTCCTTCCGCCGCGTCTGTCTATCTGCCTGTCTGAATGCGATAAACTCAGAAACTGCCCTGCCTGCGTCTGTTTTTCCGAGAGTGTACGACCTGAAACTCTTTAAGGTGCGTGTTAACAGGTTTCTCTTGGGCAAACTCATTACATCGTAGATCTTATCTGTGCCTTCGAGCTAAGATGAAGGTCAAGAGTATGCCCGTTATTAATAATAATAATAAAAAAAAAGCTACCGAACGGATTTTCATACGGTTTTCACCTACGGTCGTATTGATTCACGAGGAAGGTTTAGGTATATAATTCATAAAAGTTTTGTATAAAATAGCTATAATTTGACGATAATTGTTAAAAATGTCAGAAAAAGAAATGTCAAATAACTGGTGTGCGCCGGTTTAACCGAAAAAAATATATGTAAGCAATGTACCTATTACGGAAATTATTCTTATTAAAAAGAACTATTAAACATGTAGTAACGCTAGATATACGTACTTAGAGAGCGGCCCGAACGAAGCCAGAGTAAATCCCTAGTTTTATTTATGACATCAGAATAACTTCGTGTTTTATTATGATGTTAAGAACAACTTTTATTTTCACAACTATGTAAATTCACAAGTAAAAGGTTTAAAATAACTTTAAATCATAATAACATCACACAGAAATATACCTTTGGTGGCAAAACTTAAAATATTACGACGAAAACTATGTACAAGTTCTTTATTTTGATGCTAATATGAACTGGTAGTTCGCAAAGTCCCTAGATAAATTATCGGAGTTTATCACTCGATGTCATAAAGTTTTTGGACGGTCGCCTCTTATATGTATGAATTCGTGATCGCCTCTGTCACCCACCCTGTAAAAACAAAAGATATATTTTTGTTATTGTTTGAAAGTCGTTCATTTGTAATATAATAATTGTGCATTATTCTTATAATGATATATTTTTATATACTTTTATTACAATGATTTAATGTATTTCTGTAAAAGAAGAAATATATTATGTACTACTTACCCTCGCTTCGCTCGGTTGCGTCCCTAGGTACGTTTTTTTTGAGCGAAACTATAATTCTTTTTCTAAAACAAAAGTAGCCTAAGTTACTCCTTATAATATCAGCTATCTGCCAGTGAAAGTCCCGGTCAAATTGGTCCAGCCGTTTTAGTGATTAGCCGGAACAAACAGACCGACAGACAAAAATTTTAAAAATCATATTTTTCTTATAGTAAATATATCCCATATGCATTTAGTATAAAGCTGTTATTTTGACATTACAAACAGACACTTTAATTTTATTTATCTGTATTGATATTAGATAAATAGGCAAGGACAAAACACTTCAGAGCCTTTTTCTAGAACAAAGAGAACACTAAACATTTTTAGTTATTTATAATTTACTATTGTAAGTTTTTTTTTGTATATAATTCTAAAAAAGAGAAGTATCTAAATTATGTTATTTATTTGTATATAATAACAGAATATTTTTATTATTATTGTCTCATAGAAGATACTTAACCAATACATCTACTTTGTTTTTTGATAATTTAGCTAAGGCATAAGCAGAAAGCTTTGGACTTTGTAAATTTCCTTTAAAAATGTTAAACTGTCCCAACATAATAACGTAGGCAAAAATAAAGGGCCAAAATTAAATTCCTTACAGCCCATAAAGTATAGAGTTACGTCATTATGAACGATGAGAATTTGCGCCTTCTCATTCCACGCACAATTTTTTCCCTAAAAAGCATATTTTTGGTAAAAGTGTCAATTTCGACCTATATAACTAAGTATATAGTGACAAAACACGTTTTTTGCGATAATATTTCCTTTAAAAATATATGATATTTGTGATACCTACATATAAAATATGAAAAGGAATCTATTTAGACAAAAATCACTTGAAATCTAAAATGTGAACCCATGACTTTTAGGAGGTTATATATCATTATCTATACATATAATAAAATTCGGACTGAGACATTAAATATTTTTTGGAAAATATACAGAGGCCATATTATTGTGTGTAACTTACATACATATCAAAAGAAGCAAATATTGGGTTACTCACCTATGATGAATTTCAAGAGCGTGGTAGCTTTCTCATAAACTACATTGAATTAAGTACCTGCATGAATGTAAAAAAAAATTAAAAATCTTGAAATAAAGTAAAAAATAAATAGTAAAACTACAGTTGACGAAAGCTATAATTTACAATACCATCGATCAAAAAAGTACTTTTTTGATCGATGCAATATACCTAATAAGGTAATCATAATAATCATAATAATCAGCATCAGTGATCTTGCTTCGCTCGGGTTCGCCACTAGGAAAAGAAACACAAACGTTTTCCACGGGAACCGTATATTTTTCCGGGATGAAAAGTAGATTATGGGTTATTCCAGACTATAATTTATATATGTGCCAAATTTCATCCAAATCCGTTCAGCCGTTCTGGCGTGAAAGAGTAACAAACATACATCCATACTCACAAACTCTCACATTTATAATATTAGTATAGATAAGTTGCGGCCGAATGACTGACTCATTAATGATTTCTATTATATACGTACTTCTCTACGTTACACTCCATTTGGTAAGTTAACCAATTCTGAATACATGACCTATGAAGATCGATTGATTGAAAACTGCGGTATACGAATAAAGCGATTTTATTTCGTCTATATATATATATATATATATATATATATATATATATATATATATATATATATATATATATATTTACCCCCGTGCCTCAGAGAGCACGTAAAGCCGGGTCAGGAGGACATTATTAATAATATTATAAATGCGAAAGTAACTCTGTCTGTCTGTCTGTCTCCTTTTCACGCTTAATCCGCTGAACCGATTTAGGCGAAATTTGGTATGGGATAATTTGAGACCCTGGGAAGGACATAGGATAGTTTTTAGCCCAGAAATCATCCCTTAAGAGGGAAAAGGGGGGTGAAACTTTGTATGGAGAATCAATCATTTCTCAAGTAAGGGATATATACACATATAGACTGTATAGTCTATGTATTTCCGAACGGGACGAAGTGAGTCGCTAGTAGATAAACTAAAAATTACTGGACCACTTTTAAAAATTCTTTCATCTATCAAAATCTACTTTATGAGTAACTAGGATATATTTTACCTATACCTAAAAATAGTATAGTATGTGTAGTGTATCACCTATCTGGTATCCGTAATACAGGCATGGTAAACTATGAGTAGCTAACCATGGAACTACATGGTGTTGTGTGTTAATGTCCCAACATATTTATTTATTTATGACATGAAAAGCTTGTATACTTCAAATTCGTACAGCATTAAATGCAGCATATAACTAAATTATTTTTTCTAAACCTACACTTCAATAGTAACTTAACTGTATACATATAATACGTAATTTCAACTAAGAGACATAAGAAAATAGGCGGTTACAGACAGACTGGTAACAAAGCAGATCCATCGATTAATCTTGAACTAATATTTATTTTTACTTAAATTAACTAAAGTAAAAAACATGTATCCTTATTTTAAAATTCCTGAACACTTCATTATATTAACACCCATAAATTTTAAACTTCAAAACGATTTATCTAATTTATAGCAGTAAAAACAATTATTGAAAAAAGTCTCCCTTATACCTTCTAATGACAAAATTAAATAATAGAAAATTACATAGAATATTTTCAAATCTAAAATAAACTTTGGAACTTAAATAATAAGGTTCTAAATTGATTGATATATTTTAATAGAAGGCGTAAAGTTGACTGCGTCCCCTCTGAACACGGAAGACACTATTATACCATTTTAAAGAGTTCAAGATTCAAATCTAATGCTGCGTGACGATCGTATACGATACGGTATACAACAAAGAAATGTATTTGTTTAAACAAAAATCAATCTTAAGATAAAGGTTTTAAATATAATTTTGCTTGTCCTATAAAACACATGTTCTCACGGGTAGTAGCCGTAACCTAATAGCAACGGAACATAAATATTTTTGAATGATATTCATTTCAAGTATATATTAGAATGTATTGAATACAAATGTCAATTTTAAAAAAATGATACCTCATAATGTAAAATAATATTTAATATACCATATAAGTTTTTAAATCACAATTTAAGTTCAAGTTCTTAGATGAAGTAAAAGTTATAATAAAATTAAATATTAAGACCACTAATTACGTTTAAGCATCTACGAATTATCACTATTTAATATAAAAATAAAAAAAACCAGCGGATCACCCTCGTTTCACTCGGGTTTGCCTCTAAGAAAACAAAAACAAACCTATTCCACGGGAACCGTACATTTTTCCAGGATAAAAAGTAGCCTATGCAAAGTTTGAATAAAACCTTCTGATATAATATATAATACCATGGAGGTTTTTATCCTATCCACTCGCTCTAAGAGTGCAGCATCAAGTTTTACACATTTTAACCGATCGCAATGAAAATTGATACCCATCTATATTTTCGTATGTTTTTTTTTTTTTTTTGAATAGCTAACTCGCCAATAGCGTTGCCGTGCAAATTAACGACTAAACAGCTCGTATTGTATATAATATACATATGTATATTATGTACAATACGAGCGTATTGTATATAATATACATAATATAGCTTACATATAGCTTAAGCATAAGTATGTACTAATGTACGCTTTTTTCCTTTACAGGTGAGTCGCAACAACATGGGGACGATTGCGGTTACAGTTATATAAGTAAGTGGATATTATACATAGTCTAAAGCGTTTATATTATTATCTTATGTTTATGACTATTATTGCGAAACGGCGTGGTATTTTTCTAGAACAGGCTTCTACACCGGATAGCGCGGGTTCGAATCTCGTATGGTGCTTAGCTTTCCTAAATATCATACCCATATTCTGCATCCCATTGTTAGTGAATGATTAAAAACATTAATTTGAACACAAAATTCTCCCTGTTAAATGTAATCACGTTTTATGAGAAAATCTCACTTAAAACGTAACAATTTTAACAGGAACTATTTAATACAAAAATTACTTTAAATGAAACACTACAAAAAATGAACAACAAGTGTAAAAACGTTGGAAATAGCGAACTATAATCACCACTACAATTAAAAATCTAGATAGAATTGCTCTCGAAAACAAACTCGGCGCGGATAAGTTGGTCCAATAATAAGATTGCAGGCCGAGTCCTAGTCACCTTTAAAAATATTCAGCAAGAATTTCCTTACTTTGATTATATTGGAGCGTAAAAACAGAACAACTTTGCTAACTCAATTAATAAACTTCCCTTTCGGTAAACTATCAAATTGAACGTGAAGAAAATATGGTTGAATCGATAATTAAAAATTCAATCCTGAAAACTTTCTTTGGCTTTTCCAATTTGCATTGCGAAGTTTTAAATATACTGCGTTATTTTGAGAGCGTTGTTTCTAATTACGAATACTATTTTTTATAAGAACATTTTGTTTATTGATTTAGTTGATTTGAGGCACAAGTCCAATGTATACTATATTGTTGTACATTCTGACGATATTTCGACTTTTTTCGTGAAATATTTTCGGTTATTCTTTCGATCTTAAAGATATAAACTTTCCCTAACTTTTGGGTAGAAAACAAAGAATACAAGACTTTAATGCTTATTTACTTCCACTATCAAAATATCGGAAGACGAGTGTCTGTTTTCAACAAAGACCGTGTGTAAATAATAATTTAAATAGAAAATACTATATGAATCCTTTTGTTATTTACAAATCCATATACTTAATACCTAACGATGACATGGCTAAAGCAAAATAAGCAGTGCTATACCAAATGTTCGGGGTTCCTTCTCGCATTTGCAATTCCACGCGCGTCTAGCTGTCCACATTGTCTCACTTGCACCCAGTATTTCAATATCTCTGTCCCTGTTAGCTGCATTCGATTGCAGAAAGCCGATTTTCAGTGCGCGACGTTCACATTTGTTTCTACTTCCGAATAGAATGGTGCTGATTTTGTATTCGCCATATGAATGGGATTCCACTGCAAATGCCCGTTTTTAGAACGAATTTCTAGCTTAAAATAGTAATGGCTGCGAGAATTTATTTTACAAGGAATGTTGAGAGATGATTGAAATGAATGAAATATTTTGTTCTATGCCAGTTTTATGACATTAAAAAATATCCACAGAGTTTTACGATTTATACATTATTTATACTTGTTTCTCTGTTACAAGGAAAGAAAATCATATTCAAATAATTTACTATATGTTTTTCGTTCCAGTTATTCCTTATCGTCGATAGATGTTCTTTTGAAGGGTCAAGGTATAACTCAAATATGCACTCTTCACAGCTTTATTCACTTAATATATTAATTAGACTTTGCTAGTGACATGCTTCGCTGGTAACACCACAGAGAGTTCACAATCAGGGTATTGCATGCTAAATAGTAAATATTATATAGGTACAAGCTTATCTTGCAACTTAGAATATGACCCCTGTTTACTGTATAAACATGTAGCGAGCTAAACTTAATTAACATCAACCTTTTAGGTATGTTATAATAAAAGAAAACACTATGAAATCTGTCCAACTGCTTCTTTATATTGTGAGTGAAATCCTTGATACAAAATTTAAAAAAAGTAAATAGCGTTTACATTACCCTTTTTAGTATATGACGTTGTGGGAAATAAGTAGAGAACAATAATATTATATAAATAAGGTCGAAGGACGCTAAAATATCAACAATGAATGGATAAAATGTTTGACCGAAACAAAAACAAAAACTCAGAGTCAATTTTCATCCTTTGTTATCCCCAACCCCACAGCTTCGTTATAGAATCCAGTTAAGTAAGGATAACTGGTAACCCCCATGAAATATTACATGCTATAATTATTCCTTTTTCGCCTCTCGAAGGCTAGAATCGCTTTCATAGCGCACCTTTACGAAATATGCTTCTCATAACTCCGTACAAAAAATCCGCCGTAATTTAATGCGGCCTGGTAAAATAATATGTAAAAATTCGCCCAGGGATGGGATATTTGGATCGTTTCGGACAATTTTGGTCAATTTCGACCAGTTCCGAACATTAAGGGCCATCTTTCGTGCCTTTATCGGTCCGTAGCGAATATATCAGGATATTATTTCACCCACGAAATATTATTTTCCATATCTAATCAGCGTGCCAAGAAATATGGTTACGTACGAGTCGTGTTATGCGTTATGATTTTTATCAGACACGAGTACTATTTATTTCGTTCATAGTGGGGTGGCTCGTGTTTCATTTTGCGAACCCTTCTGTACACTTATTTATACTAAACTATGTTGTAGACATACATACATATATTTCATGTAAATAATATTTTGTACATTTGTTAATCTGCCATCTTCAAGTGCAGAGGATATAATCGAGATAGTAAACTCTGATAAATTGAGTGCTAGACGTTTTAGACAAGCGAGATGCAGCATCTATTTCTGGCGCGGCCGCAGCTTTTCAAATTTCAAAGAGCTCCACGAAACTCAAGACAAGTACTCGACGAACCGCCGCGCTGTATCTACAGTGAGATTTTAATCAAGAAAATCTTCATCGCGTGCTTAATCAAAGGGGAAACTTAAATAGTTAGCGGCGTCATCGGGCGCCCGAATGGTTGCGTCTACGTTGATTTGATTATGTCGTCAAATTTCTCTGTAATTTACCCAAGTAGTTTCTATGTAGGATGTCCTTTCTTGATTCTGTAAAGCAACGTTGGTTGAATTTTATCTATACCGCTCGTAGCTGTACTTGTAATTCATTTTTATAATACTTTCTTAGATTCATTCATTTTTAATTATAATAAGAAGATTCTGCTACATAATTTGCAGTGTGTAAATTTTATTTATCATTCCCTTCTATAATAGTTTTTAATAATAATTCAGCCCTTTTTTAACGTTCCAGTACTGGGCTTTACAAGGATCAGGCCATAGTCCAGCACATTGGTACAGTACTGATTGAAAGACTTCACATGTCTTCCAATAACTAGTTAAATCTCTTAAGCATGCAGATTTCTTCACAATATTTTTCCTTTACCACAAGGAAAATGGTAATTGAGTTGAAAATGATTCGCAAGATCTAAAGTTTGAATATGCCTTGCAACTTGGCTTTCCAAGCAAATGCGTTATCACGGGGCTACTACAGCCCTTGCTGCATTTCTATATTTTTCAATTTAGATCGACAGTTCCAAAATAAATATCAATTTTAACAATCTTGAACATAGTATTTGAACATCGATTCGCGCTAATTAGTGACACTTTGTCACAAAACTAAACGTACGCTTATTCACCATACAATTACGTCGTTACTAGCGTTACTTACGATACTATACTTTCTCAAGGGATATATTGCTTCAACAACAAATTTAAAATGCAAAAGGGAATATAACACAAGTTGTCCATTATTAACTGATATCGATAATTGCCGGCCAATTCAAAACACTAAAATATTAAGGCGGTCCTCACTATGAAGAAGTAACTCCGACGGATAGAGTATCGATTTTATATTATCGAGTTGTTATACGGAGCGAATCGATTTTATCGCATTACATTTGTGGACAATGCGGTCGAGGCGCGTCTGTCTGTGGTCGCAAGCAATTTTCAACCTTACGCGCCACCCAATTATAATTTTAAAGTGAACGTTATTCCAACAAGTTTGTATCTCAAAGTTTATGAGGTAGTTTACTGATAAGTAATATATAAACACTAGCATCTAGATTGTATAATGACACATTATTACATGGATATTTGCTGCTATAAACTAAAGGAAGTAGTTTAAATAATAAATAGCGTTACTTCATATTATTTTATTTGTTTTTTTTTATATTGTTATTTTTATTTTGTATATTTGTAATATAAGTTTTTTTTCTTTTTTTTTAAATTGGGAAATCCATTTACGCGTACCACCTGCATACATACAGATGGCTATGTGGGACTCACCGGCAAAGCCAGTACTACCCACTAAACCTCACATAACCTCCCCCATGCTAATGAGGTGTCGCAGAATCGCTTACACACTCATCACATAGCCCCGATGGCACTTCTGCCGAAGCAAACCACAACAACCATGAGGATGCTCCAACGGTCCAATCTGCTATCAGAGAAGTACCAGGAGTAACCCGTACGACACACCACACACCGAGGTGGGCCGCCTCCAGTGCGTTTCTTAGCTTCGCGCCCGGCTTGATTGCGGAATGCTTATGAAACTTATAACTGGCCTCGTTTTTCATAGGAGGTTAAAAATTCATATAACATCACGATATCTTAACTAAAACTGGATGAATATGTATATGTACGGTCTGGTAGATGTAATTCAAGTATAAAACTTTGGTCTTGTGACTGATAAACAAAATTATTTTAACTGGGATGTATGTTCATGTATCTAAACTGAAATAAATATGGTCTGACAATGCTCAATGAAGTACTTATATAAAACTATAAAGCTAAAAGTTCATAGATTTTGTATGTCTTTTTGCTCTCCCAGAAATCCGAAGACAGCCAAACTATTTTTTTTTTATTATATACTTTTATAAATAATTTCATAGGCGGGTTTTTTTTTAAAAAAAGTACATCAAGCACTTCCGCCGGATATTTAGTTAATATATAGGTATAGTACAGAAACTTTACTCGTATAACATTGAATATAAAAATAATTATACTTATATAAACCACCACTGCTTAAAACATCCCTAATATAATTTAAACAAAATGCAAATTTGCCATAAATTGTCAATAAAAGCTAAAAGCTATTCAATTCTTGAACCATGACGATTTATAGTGTAAGTTTTAGATGGAAAAACTTTGTAATCCTGTCTCCTAACAGCATCCCTTCGGGCACAGTTTTCTAATGTTGAAAAGTGCAAGATCGGATTATTACTATCCTAAGTAAAGATTACGTTGAGTTGCCATTTTACTGGGGTTCAAGGCTAATTTGAAAGAAGGTACCCCTTTTCCGAACTCAATAAAACATTAAGCGATATATAAGGATTTAAGTGTTTTTATAGAGCTAAAGGCCGTTTTTATTTTTACGTTTAAAGTTCTTTTTAGGCTCTAAACTGTTAGATTTTCAAAGGATTTTTTTAATATCGTAGATCTAGCAGTTTATGATGTGCTTAGGTTATATTATATCAAATACATATGAATTACTAGCGACTAACCCTTGCTTCGCTCGGATTCGTCCCTAGCTATGTTTTAACGGTTAGTATGATATTATAGATAATCGATCCCTTGCTCTCTGAAAACAAAAATCTACCTATAACACGGGAACCGTACGTTTTTCTGGGATAAAAAGTAACCTATGTGCTATCCGTTCAGCCGGTTAGATCCCTTCAGCCGATCTGGCGCGATTGAGTAACAAACATTTATCTAAACTTTCGCATTAATTATATTAATAATATAATGGGATTAATGGGATATAACCATAAAATTAATAAATTATATGCACGCTATAAAGTAATAAAATTGGATACTTACATGAAAAATGTTATTAAAATATTTTAAGAATCGTCTCATTGACTTTTACGACAGCGTTCAAGCAAAACAAATGCAATCAAGTACATTGAATTAATATAATGAATTTGCATAGGAAAAAACTTAAAGCTCGAGCAAAGAAAAGTTCGAACACTAAATGTAAGAAAAATAAAAATGGAAAAAGGGGAGAATGTGGACATTTATTTTTCTGAGCCATTTATACGGTAACATATCGAGTCATTATCTTTCCAAGAAGATACGACGCTCGTAATACTTAGAAATTTATAGATTTTTACCATTCTACTTAATAACGTTGTGTTCACTTTTACCGCATTATCAGATGTTTACGTGTTCCCATAAATACTTTAAATAAACCACGCATCTTAAATGAAATTTATTTATTGTCAGTAAAGTTACATATACCTACTGAACCTATGAAATTGTTACCTAATTTTGTTCAGAATAGAAAAAATTTTTTTTTTTTGTTTTTTTTTTTAATTAAATCTATACATATAATAAAATTCTAAGTGAATCAAATCTGTACATTAAATATTTTTTGGAAAATCTTATCGAAATAGCCATTATTATCAATACTGAGGCCGAATGTATAGTTTTTAGAATTTTTGTCGGTCTGTCTGTCTGGGGACGCATCACGATAAAACCACTGGACTGTTCATTTATTTTTGGTTAAACCGAATAATTTTTTTATTTAAACGAACAATTTTAACGAGCATTATTAAATTATATACAACCTACTTTGAAGACCTACATATTTAAAAAACGAAGAGTAATTCAATGAGGGTGTATATTTTTCTCTTTTGTGTGTATGTTACGCGATATCTTCTTTAATCACGGGCCGATTTCTATTTTATTTTTATTATTCTTGAAAAAGTTCTACCCCCACTTTCTTTTCCATCATACTTTTGAAATGATTATGATTAACTTACATGATAATAACTCAGTAGCATCTAATAAAATTGCAAAATATCTAATCCAAAACACAATTTCTTTAACAATAATACAGCAAGTTAAAAGTAATTTAAAACATTCGACGGCCGCACGAAAAACATGATTCCTCGCGCAAGAACAAACTACTAGGACTGCTCTCCTTCATACAAAACATACCAATGTGTATCGATCACAGCATCACGACATCCTAAGACAAAGGTGAACATCGTGCACTGTTATATCTTAAAGTTTAAAATCGACTTCAAAACTGAGGTAATAAGGTTTCAATAAATAACGCTCCCGTTAGTCTCCTTGCTACATAATACAAGTACAGTGAGTCCCCACAAAATGAAAACAGCATTGGTGTCATGGTAATTTAAACTTTATGAATGTAAGTTCAAAAATCAATTTGTCATGGATCAAAAATGACGAAGAATAATCTTGTTCGACAGTCATTTTTGACCAATTTCCCTTGGTATCGAAAAATATTTTATAGAGGCCGACATCACAAAGTCGCATCAAACCTTTGTACGTTCTACGTTTTACCTATAGTTTGTTTAATATTCCCACTATCGAAATGTTTTTATAAGTATTTGACGACACGTATGGTTCAGTTTGCAGTGACCCTACTTGCTGTGCCAGCGGTCGTGGGTTCGAGTCCCGCTGGGGGCATTCATTTGTGTGATGAGCACGAATGTTCTTACTAACTTCAGTCATATATGTTTATATTTATATTATGTATGTATTTAAAATTATATATGTGTAGTGTATCAACTATCTGGTATCCATAACACAGGCCTCGTAGATACCATGAAATCAATGGTGCTGTGTGTAAATCTCCTAACATACGAGTATTTAAAAAGGTATCATTTCTAGAAATGTGTTTGTTGAGAATTGTGATGTTTAAGTATACTTATTTAAGCTTTAAATATTATATAAATGTATACACATAATACATAGGTACATATCTGTATTTTATTACAATAATTGTAAATGAATTGTTTGTTTGTATAAGCATTCTAATTTCGATATTTCCTGTAACATAGGAATAATTTTACTTGGCTATAATATGTAGCCTATAAACTGAGCGGGGCGAAAAAGATATATGCAAGTGGAGCCGCGCACAAAAACTAGTATCATTTAAATACTTGGGAAACTGAGAGAAGCGGGTTTAAAGCCCGAATCTGGTACCTCTGATATTTTTATGTGCGAATTCCAACATGATTACTTATCTTACGGTGAAGGAAAACATCGTGAAGAAACCTACATGTCTGAGAAAACCTATCAAGTTTTCGAAAGACATATGAAGTCCGCCATCCCGAACTTGGCCAGTATGGTGGACTATAGCCCCCTCGTATTGAATAGAGGTCCACGCCCAGCAGTGGGACGTTAAAAAAGGCTGAATAAATGTAACATTATTTTCAATATTTTAAAAACGAAGGAAGGTTTCTTACGAACGCGAGCAAGGATGGCGAGACGTAGTTCACTTATATTAAGCGAGGGAAGATCGCTAGTAATTAATAAACTTGTATATTTATTATTTTTAATGTTGCCTCGCTGTTTCGATTTTCCATTTTTATTCTCGCTCTATCGCCCCGTTTACTTCAGGCGAGTAATTAAATGATTTATTTTCAAAGCGTTCTTCTGATGTTTATTTAATTTTCACTCTTTAAGGCTTTGTGGATGAACATTGTATCGATACTGGGAAGTATAGTTAATCATCTACATTTATGATTTAGTGCACAATATACTATAAAATTAGATTTTGTGGTTAAGTTACTTTATACGCCGTAATTAGTAGATTAATCAATTTGGGATTCATAAATAATAGATCGTTTTCAATTATTTCTATAAGTTTTAAGCCCTTTTTAACGTCTCATTGCTTGGCTTGGGCCTCCCTCAGGAGGGATCAGGGGATAGTTCACAACGCTGGTCAACTGGGCGGAATCCACATGTCTTTCGGAAATTTGCTAGGTTCTCTCAGATATACAGGTTTTTTCATGGTGTTTTTCTTCACCGTAAGATAAGTAGTCATGTTAAAAATGATTCACACATGAGATGTGCCAGACCCAGGATTCGAACCCGCTTCACTCAGTTTCCCAAACGAGCGCGTTACCACCGTTTCTATACTCGTTAGTATTTTAAAGTAAATATGTCAACACTCTATTTAACTATTATTTTTCAAACATATTTCTTAATAGTTCGATTCAGAAACAATAATTTATCCCATGGAATGAAACTTTTTTGCTTCTCGTGCTTGAGTTTTTTTTAAGTTCCTTTAGTGAGAAGCTATTAGCTATAACGACATGAAAATGATCAGATATTAAAATAATTACAAGTAACCCGCTTTTTGCTTTGCAATCAATGTCTATATATACAATCACTGAAATAAAAAACATATATAAAATTAAACTGGAGTATATAGTTCAAAGCTGTTTTAAAAAATGTCGCGAAGCCAAACATCAATCATGCAACTAATCTAAATCTGTCATCGTGGCTATGAAAATAGTCGTTTTAACGCTAGGCACCGCAGTCGAATATTTTTATCCCACTTTCAAAAAAGAAGGTATCCTTTTTTAGTAATATTTGTAGTTTATTTTTTTATATTGTGATTAATAAAAGATTAATTTTTTGATGATTACCATGATTAATGTATGTATATGAATTCTTTTTTTTTCTCTTACAGTTTTATTATAATACTACTATGAATACGAAATTTTGTATTTATAACTTCTTTAAATTAAAACGGCTTAATAGATTTGAGTGTGATTTGAAATAGAGATAGGTAATATTCTAT
This sequence comes from Argynnis bischoffii washingtonia, assembly GCA_033884665.1. Lineage (NCBI taxonomy): Eukaryota > Metazoa > Arthropoda > Insecta > Lepidoptera > Nymphalidae > Argynnis > Argynnis bischoffii. The sequence continues at coordinate 1,399,597 of CM066622.1, forward strand.
ACTAGCGAATCACCCTCGCTTTGCTTCGATTTCGTCCATAGACAAAAACAAATTTATCCCACGGAATCCGTACATTTTTCCAGGGTGATATATAGCTTATAGCATTCCTCTGTTAACAGGTTATCTAATGCAAAAATAATTTTTCAAATCGGAGCAGAAGTTCCTGTGATTAGCGCGTTCAACCAAACGAACAAACAATCTCTTCAGCTTTATAATATTAGTATAGATAACACTAGCGGCTCACCCTCGCTTCTCTCGAGTTCGTTCCTAGTGAAAAACAGAAACAAATCTATCCCACGGCATTCATCATTCCACTATGTGCTATTCCAGACTATAATCTATCAATGTGCCAAATTTCATCCAGATCCGTTCAGCCGTTCTGGTGTGAAAGAGTAACAAACATCCATCCATCCTCACAAACCTTCATAATTATAATATTAATATAGATTTGGATTTTTAAATTAAAAAGAATAATAAAATACATTACATATAACAATTTGAATATTTTCCCCATGATATATTGCAAAAATGAATCTTCCTAATAACTTCTCTGACTAAGATTGAAAGAGCCAAGTGACTCGCCATTCTGCCATCCATTTGCCATCGATTTTCAAGACAATGTATTAGGTAGCTCATAATATCGAGTCGTTTATGTAACTTAGAACATTTTTCCCAGCGTTACTTTGCAAAATCCATACTAATCTATACTAATATTATAATAAGGTAAAGTTTGTGGGTTTGTGAGTTTGTGACGTTGTAGGGGGTAATCTCTGGATCTATTGAACCGATTTAGATGAAATTTGGTAAGAAGATAGTTTGAGACCCTGGAAAGGATATAGGATACTTTTTATAAAAGAAACTTTATATGGGGAATCAAGCTATGGGCGAACCCGAGCGAGGCGAGGGTGTCGTAAGTAAGTTAGTCTATTTCATTTTTTTTGCTCGCTGAAATTGCTGAACGTATATTGATGAAATTTTACTAGAATATAAATCATTGGGATATAGGACATAAACAATTTCCCCCCCCCCCCCCCCCCTCTCTCCTCCGCTTAGATGCGAGTGGGATCGCGGGTAGAAACTAGTACTAATATTAGTAAAAAGTAGAACTTAATTTAAAGCGATTTTCAGAGATATAAATGACTTTTTTAACCCTTTACGTAATACTGTAGTAATGAAATAGGCCTTTTTACATTTTAAAATTTTGGAATAAATACAGCTGAGTGTCGTTAAGTTCTTTTCATCAATCGGTTCAATAGCTTCAGCAATTCCAATCTAAATCCGTCATCGCGATACTAAAGACGCCATGTAATTTCGTAGCGTTTGAAATAAGGAAGGGAGGGGGTTAATATGGCCCCCTCGACAGCAATTATTGGTGGTCTGGCATTTTAATAACTACTTTTTTATCGTGAAGTACTGACATTGTAAGTAATAGGTAGACCGTAGAGCGAACGTTTGTCTTTATTTTACTAAGAAATTTGCAATCATGAATTCTATGTTAATTAATAACTTGTAATAATTGTAATTAAATAAAAAAATTAAAAAGCCCCCTACGCAAAAAATACTTAGTTTAAGGAACAACCCTTAAAAAGTAAATAATTTTGGAAAAGAGCTGATACTCTTTCACTGCTGGACCGATATTAACCAAACATAGCTAAGAACAACCGCAAGGAAACTGGCTTTCAAATGAAAAAACCGCATCGAAATCGGTCCATCCGTGTGAGAGCTACGATACCACAGACAGACACACACACACACACACATAGACAGACATCGACGTCAAACTTATAACATCCCTCTTTTGCGTCGGGGATTAAAAACTCTTTTAGTAGATAATTTTGTACATAAATATTGTATCAGTAAACTTTATGATTATTTAAGAAAAAAAGATATGAAATTGTTTTTTGGGAATAAATTCTGTACGATCTATAAAACATTCATCCAATTAAAATCGAATCCATAATCTCATAAATAAGTAAAATACCACACAGTCATGTGTCAAGTAATAGTGTGTATTCAGCCCTTTTTACGTCCCACTACTGAGCACGAGCCTCCCTTCAGTACGAGGGGGATCAGGTCATAGTCCACCACGCTGGCCAAGTGCGTATTAGCGGACTACACATGTCTTTTGAAAACTTGCTAGGTTCTCTCAGATATACAGGTTTCCTCACGATGTTTTCCTTCACCGTTAAGACAAGTGGTAATCATGTTGAAAATGATTCGCACATGAAAATATCAGAGGTGCGAGACCCGGAATTTAAACCCGCTTCACTCGGTTTCCCAAGCGAGCGCGTTGCCACTGAGCTACCACTGCCTAAGTAATAGTAGTATTTCTTAACTAGTTGTAGTATATAAAATTCAATTTCAATATAAAGCCACATAACAAAGTTCCTAAACCCTACACATGTCAAATCTATCAAAGGACTAACAATAACAACATGTACAATGAATGGATTTTACTCTCTAATGCAGACGTTATGATGTAAATTACATCGACCCAATAGTTTAGAAGTGGCATATGTTGATATAGAGGTATACTCATATTAGATAGTAGGTAATACTTTCTTAGATTTACTAGAATATATGAGATTTTAAATAAAACTATATTTTCAGATTTTATCGCGGATTTGTTTTGATTTTTGGTTCCTGACGTTTCGATTGCTTTACAGCAATCATGGTCACGGTAGAATCTCTTCCATGACTCTGAATCATCCATAAAAATATTCCAGACTAGCGACTTACCCTCGCTTCACTCGGGTGCGATCTATGTGCATTTTGTATTTATCTGTATTAATATTATAAAGAGGCGGAGTTTATTTGTTTGTTTGTTTAAACCCGCTAATCTCAGGAACTATTAATCCGATTTGAAAAATTCTTTTTGTTTACATCATCATGCTACTACCCAAGAAAGCGGAGTAGTAATCATAAATGTCATCAAATCGGTCAGACTTCCATACGTTATTGTAAAACTGATGTGTATAATATGTTTGAGTGCTTTAAGCTTAGAAACTACTGAGCCTGTGGTTGCACTGTAGTCTTAGTGCGAGCGAAGCCGCAGGGTTTGCTAGTAATATTACATATTTAACGAAAAAACTTTAGACGATTGAATAACATGTGCTATTTTATTTCACTAGAGTAACTCCATGTTAACTTATATATGTAAATGTTAAATCATTACGCCATTCTAAGATTTAACATCTGTAGACGTATAACGCATATATTATGAATGAAATGTTATTTGAGCTCTTTTTGTACATTGCTGACATAACTTTAGACTCTTTTCCTAATTTACACAATTTTTACATTAAATTCTTTCATCTGTCTGTTACATCCTATTTTTTCGAATCCTCAGTTTACTTTTAACTCAACTTTTTTAAGTTAAAATTGAGACAATATATCGAATTATACTTATTGCAGACTCTCCTGTGCCTAACTTCTCGATGGAATAGAAAATGACTTCACTCTAGTTTATATGAATATTTAAACGAATACCTTATAAATATATATACACAAACATACAGACTTTGGCGTTTACAATATATGTAAAATGTTTAAAATCAGTATTCAGACGCTAAGGTTACAACAAAGAAATAAAATTTTAAATTTTTTTTTTTAAATAAGTTAGTACGAATTATAAAAAATAGCTGCTGATATCACTTTTAAAATTTTATATTCTTAGGCAAAGCATTCTATTGCGGTAGATTTTAAACTTAGACATATGGTGATCTATTTTTGAGGGGTAGAACCGTAAAGATAACTCCACGCGCATACTCCGCTTTATTGTTTAAGGCGACAAAAGTTTTAAAACGCTTTTAAAAATTTATTTTGATTGTTTACGACATTTGTGGGTGTGCTTTTAAGTTGTGACTTACCCTAGCTTTGCTTAGATGTGATGTGAGTTTACAAAAACATCGATTTTCTTTATATAAATACTAACGATTCACACTCGCTTCGCTCGGAATTGTCCGTAGGTACGTTTTAACAGTTAGTATATAGTAGAAGTTTGATGATATATAGCCTATATCCTTCCTCAATAAACGGGCAAACTAATGCAAAAAAAATTTTTTTCATTAGATTAGGACAATCAAACAAACTTTGTCTCTTTTTCATATTAGTATAGATATCATGTAACATTATTTATGTATATTATTATTATATTAATTTCTGGTAAACAATCAGCGCCATCTTTTAGCAAATTTTATATTAGTTATAAACTACTAGTAGTCTATGCGTTATTTCAGATCATTGTCTATTTATGTAGAAAATTTTATTCAAATCAAAGTAAGATTTCAGTGTAAATGTATTTTAAACTAGCGACTCACCCTTGCTTCGCTCGGGTTCGTCCCTAGGTCGCTTCCCCATACAAACTTTTATCCCCATTTTCGCCCCCTTAAGGGATGATTTCTGAGAAAAAACTATCTATGTCCTTTCACGGTCTCAAACTATCTTCTTACCAAAAACCATACAAATCGGTTTAGTAGTTTCAAAACCTACTCGGCACAAACAAACAAACAAAAAAAAAATCTTATTTAGAATATTAGTATAGATAACTGATGACAACTTTCTTATAAGGTCACAATAAGCCTTATTTATAGGCTTTATTACGCAGATAGGTCAATAACACTTCAAATATCTACCATTTTAGTTTTGGATATATGACCATAGAAGCCTACGGTATTATATGTATAGATTCATAGAAATCAGACAATATAGGTTCAAATAGAGGTCTAATTGAGCTAAAACACGACGTTTCCACTAACACATAACCTGAATACTGTGGCGGATTACGTCCATATATTACGTTTCAATTTACGCAGCAATTGGAATTAAAAGGCGTTTCTTGAAGTACCATAAATCCTTAAACCAGCTGGTACTGTAGATTTCGTCTGAATCTCTTAAATAGGGATGACTACTTAAGTTATATATGAAATACTAGCAATTTATCTCCGTTTCTATATCTTTTGTATTAATATTTTTTTTTAATTATAGGTATACAAGTAGCATCTTTTGGTGTATTTTATTACTAATACTAGCCTAAATGTTACTACAGATCAAAGTCTATATTCTGAGTCCTAAATCTCATCCAAATTCTTTCAGCTATACGCTATTTCATTCTATATACTTCCCTTCACGTATCAAGTTAGTTTAACATAGAATTCATATATAAAAACTTAAAAAAAAAAACCGACTTCCAGGCACTGAAAAGTAAAAAATAACAAAACGGGGGTTTTCATTTAGAATAGATACTTAATCAGATTTTTTCGAAGTCGGTGTGCTTTGATTTGTATTGGCTGGCAGGAGAACCTCCTCCTTTTTTTGGAAGTCGGTTAAAAATAAATCATGTAACACGTGTTTTATCAGACTAGCGACTTACCCTTGCGCCGCTCCAGTTACAATGATATTGTTCACAATTTCATGGGTTTTTTTTCGAGGAACCTAATTATTATTTTTTTTAAATAAAAGTAGTCTAAGTTTACTCCTTGCTACATCATTTTTTAGTGAAAGTCCCGTCAAAATCGGTCTAAGCGTTTTAGACAGACAGACAGACAAACATTTTAAAAATTGACTTTTTCTTATAAGTACCGTAAATACTTTCATATGCATATAGTAAAAACCTGTTATTTTAATATTACAAACAGACACTTCAATTTTATTTCTTTGTATAGATGTATAGATTAAACCACAACCCATTGCTATCATAATTAAGCAATAAACACACAGTACATGATACCATATACATATCTCAGTTATCTTTTACTCATTCTGACTAAAATTATTAGTTTTATTTATATCTTCTTTGTTATTATCAGCATTATCTAACTTCGACCCATGGGCCTCCCATACAGTATACACCATGATATTGACACTGAAATATCCTCATCACGGCTCTCTGATTTTACGATCCCATTATTTATCGCTTTTTATGGGATCAGGAAATTACAAATCACTTTCTTACCGATTGTTGTTGATATAACTGATATAAAACTAATAACGCTGAAGAAATTGTCGGAATCATATGGTTTTTAAATAATCATTAGTTACATAAGAGTTAGATCGTATTATCTGGTAGCTTATCGATAGACATTATTTACTTTAGAGAGAAAACTTTGTTCCCCTTTTTAAACACGTTGCATGTACGAAGGAATATGAGCTTTGGAATAATTGAAGTTAAATATTTATAATATGTATGTGTTTAAATTTATATATATGTAGTATATCAACTATCTGGTATCCATAACGCAAGCCTCGTAGCTTACCATGGAACTAGATGGTATTATGACCTGTCATTGCAATAGCATAATTTACAAAATACAACCTGTATCTTATGTTTATATGGTGTTTTTTTTTCTATTGGGTGATCATTAATCTATACATATAATAAAATTTGAGTCAAATCTATATCTACATTAAATATTTTTTGGAAAATCTTATTGAAATAGCCATTATTATTGATACAGAGACCGAATCCAAAGTTTTTAGAATTTTTGTCTGTCTGTCTGGGAACGCATCACGAGAAAACCACTGGACAAATTTTGATGTTAGAGATAGTTATCAACATTAAAGATACTTTTTACTACAGAAAAATATATCATCTCTGAGAAATCGTTAACCGTTGAAACGTATCAACGCAAATAAATAATAAATAAATAAAAAGCATTAAATTCAATTTTCAAATATAAATGTTAAATTTTTAAACTCATTTACATAATAGTTTACGTGATAAAAGGTTTTTATACTTTTCAAATAAATAATACATTAGGTTTTAATAAAGTTTGAAATTGACAGGCTTTGACATAAAAGCTATTAATAATTTAATGAACGAAAAGAGGCTTATCAGGCATAGACTAATTTAGGTACGTGTAAATTCAGTATCTTATATAAAATATACTAGGTTTCGACTGTGGTTTTACCCGAGTATTACACTGAGAAAACCAGTGTTATATAGCCTTCTTTCTATAAGTGAAACATTGCGTAGAAACAACTATTGTAAAAATTTTTGCTATTTAAAAAAACTTATATATCAAAACAGCAAAGTGACACTTCATATGAATACGAATATGTGATGATGATGTTCTCCTGACCGATTCCGGCCACGGCGGCCAATCTCATTGAGACTAGCCAACTGCGCAGGAGATATTATAGTGCACAAGTGTACGCGCAGACACAAGTGCACTCTCTATTCCTGTCACTCTCATACTCCAGTGGGACGACTACTCGACACGACCGGTGAGAGTTAAGGCGCAGGACCGACGGCTTTACGTGCTCTCCGAGGCACGGGGGTGAAACACCGCCAACTTCCCAACTCCGGGCTGTTACTGAGGCTTACTATACAGAAAGACTCAATAACTTGGCCCGACCCGGGACTCGAACCCAGGACCTCAGGATGTGCAGCCGTACATGCTAGCCACTACACCACCGAGGCAGTTACGAGTATGTATGACTCATATAATAAGTATGTTTCATCCTTCTGAATTCTATGTCGATAGTTTGGACAAGGATATGGGTTCGATTCGAGTTTATGGTGAATATTCTTATTCAATATACTTACATAATATATAGTACACGTTTAGTGAAGGTATTGTGACTTCAAAATGCTAGGACCTTTCGACATCTGCCTTCAAAATCGAAAAACAAGTTATTTCTTGCTATCGTTATATACTACATAAGTACACTACAACTGCCTCGGTGGTCTAGCTAGTATATACGGCTGCCGATTCTGAGGTTCTAGGTTTCATTCCCGGGTCGGGCCAAGTTTAATTACTGAGTTTTTCTATTAAAATCTTCTCAGTAGTAGCCCGGAGTTGGGAAGTTCGCGTTGTTTTACCCCGTGTCTCGGAAAGCACGAAAAGCCTCGGTCTTGCGCCTTAACTCTCACCGGTCGTGTCGAGTAGTCGTCCCACCGGAGTATGCGAGTAACAGGAATAGAGAGTACACTTGTGTCTGCGCGTACACTTGTGCACTATAATATCTCTTGCGCAGTTGGCTAGTCTCAAAGAGATTGGCCACAGTAACCGCAATCTGAGAGCATTATTTATTATTATAATAATTTACTCGAGTACTAAATTCCATCCAAATCCTTCTGTTTCAACATGAACAAACAAACACATATAAACTTTCGCATATATAATATTCCAATGAAGTCCCATTATCTCGACTAACAGGTTTAGATTACACATGAAGTATGTTCAGGACAAATAAAACAAAACACATCCAGATCTACATCAGTATTTTGGGACATAAATTGGTAATGTGGCTTCGGACCGCATGCGATGATTAATTGACCCGATCTGACCCAACAATTACTTCAATTATTTACCTCCGGTATACTGTTACTGTGCAATTCGATAGCTCTCCTTTAATTTGAATTATGAACGCATTGTCCAAATCGATTCGTAATTATCCCGTTGATTCTTTTAACGTCATTTGTCAGCTTTTAATGTTGTTAAGTAAAATTAAAACTATTTCGTATAATGATTTCTACATATATCTAATATATAAATATCTCGTGTCACGGTGTTTGTGATCGCACTCCTCTAAAACGGTTCGACCGATTTTAATGTTTTTTTGTAGATTTGGTAGGTATGATAATAGGTCGTAAAGTATTTGTTAATCAATCTATACGTTAGTCTCACTAAAACTCAAAAATAGCTGAACCGATTTGAATATTTTTTTTTTTGTTGGGGATGTGTCAGAGGTGTGTTAAGTAGGAAAAATAGGCAAAACCCATAAGAACAGATGGAAAATCGTAAAATTCAAAACTTTTTTTAACTTTTAATAATAACGGACCTATCATCTACAACAATGCGTCAAAGTTTAAATTGGAAAAAAATCATAATATATAGTCTATCCATTCCATACTATCGTTAAGACGTACCTAGGGACGAACCTGAGCGAAGCAAGGATGAGTCACTAGTATTTAGATAGATATTATAATGACACCATTGCATTTTGGGAGGTTTGAATTGTAGTACTAGCTATGAGTTCTCGCTTTTCTTAGACCTTAACTGAACCCAGTGATTCAGTAACTTTTATGGATATCCCATGGGAAATAACCTCACTTTTGTACCTTATAGTATCAGTTATCATTGTATCTAAAAACAAATTCAGATAAAAAATAATAGTTTAAGTTAAGAAAATAATAGTAAAAATATAATAATATGATGGTTCTACACTTTGATGATAATAATGAAGGGTTGGAAAGGGTTTTAATTTTGATTAAGTAACTTCTAATTATTATTAACTGTGTTGGTATTGCTGCTAATATAAATTTAATTCAGTAGAAAAGTACTCTACAATCTATTTATTAAAATAGGCTGATTCATCAAATTGCTAACATATCTCGTAAAATAAAGAAAGAAATTTTACATCTCTAGTAAAAAAAAATCTACATCTCTAATACTTAGATTTACGCATATATTTGATATTTTAAATAAAACCATATCTCTTTAAAACCTAGTCTCTCCCGTGACCATGATTGTTGTAAAGCATTACAAATGAACATCAGGGACCAAAAATCTAAGTAAATCCGCGAAAAAACTGGAAAACCTAGTTTTCTTTTAAATAACAATACTTCGTTCTTTTTATATTGGTTAAATATACATAACTAACATAACTTTTATCCTAAAATTTAATCGTTTGCTCCTAAAAGTATCGAATTCCAAACAATTGAAGTAAATAAAACCCAATATAACCATCACTTCATCTAAATTATTACTACGATAATCAATTCTAAGGTTTTTATAGCTTTTAAATTACGTACAAACACCCAAGCATTCTTGCTAATAGATAGATATGGACGATAGCTATGTTAATACGATCCGATACGATCTAAACTGATGAAATCTAAGTGTAATAATCATTAAGTATTCATATGTATTACTTTAGCCTATTTATATATAAAACTTTCATAACAAATTTGTATGACAAGTGAACTATATAAGGCAAAAAATTACAATATTGTGTTAGTTTTACTCGCTTTACTAATTTTTAACCTACTTTAAAATAAAAAAAGATATATATTTCATATATATATATATGGGGTATTTTATCTCAAGGGATGTGCTATATATAAATCAATTTAAAATTTTAACCTTTAAAGGTAGATAAGTAACTATTGTTAGAGTAATATTAGGCAGTTGTAGCACGCTCGCTTGGTAACGAGTGAAGTGGGTTTCAATCCCGGGTCCCGCATCTCTGATATTTTCATGTGCAAATGATTTCCAACATGATTACAACTTGTCTTAAGGTGAACGAAAATATCGACGAAATCTACATGTCTGAGAGAACCTAGCGAGTTTTTAAAAGACATGCTCAGTCCGCCCGCACTTGACCAGCGTGGTGGACTATGGCCTGATCCCCTTCGCATTGAATCACGTGCCCACCAGTGGGATGTTAAAAATGGCCGAATACAATACAAAAAGTAATATTTAAGTATATCTTTCTAATTAAATAGACGTATTTATACAAATGCGAAAGTGTGTGTACATCCTTATACGACACGTCTGGCTCAGTTTGTAGTGATCCTACTTGCTGTGCCTGGTGCCAGCGGTCGTGGGTTCGAGTCCCGCTGGAAGCATTAATTTGTGTGGTGAGCATGAATGCTCCAATCATTCATGACTCCAATCATGGGTGTTTATATTTATAATATGTATGTATTTATAGTTATATAATATGTGTAGTGTATCAACTATCTGGTATCCATAACACAGGCCTCGTAGCTTACCATGGAACTAGATGGTACTGTGTGTTAATGTCCCAACATATTTATTATAATTATTATCCTTATTCGATTTAGCAATAGGGCTACGCATCTACTCAATTTTTAGCACAGACATATTTTCAACTAGAAGTTACATAAGTTATTAACTTCTTATTCTGATACTTCTAATACTTCCAGTAGTATTTAGTATTGCAAAAAGTTACTTTGTGAAACTAATCATCAAGGGCCGATAAAATTAACATGAAAATAAAAGAGAACCTTTCTTAAAACCATTCTTAATTAATACCATTCAACTTCATACACAAAATCTATACATATAATAAAATTGTAACAAAGCTGAGTCTGTACATTAAATATTTTTTAGAAAAGCTTATTGAAATAGACTTTATTATTGATACGGAAGCCAAATCTATAGTTTTTAGATTTTTAGAGTCTGTCTGTCTGTCCGTTACCGCATCATGGGAAAACTACAGGACAGATTTTGATGAAATCTGGCATGATATTAGCTGGTTATTCGGACCAACTTATAAGATACTTTTTACTGCGGGAAAATATCTCATCTCTGAGCTAAACGTAACTAGGGACGAACCCGAGCGGAGCAAGGGTGAGTTGCTAGTAAACTATATTCCGCTATAAATTAAGTAATATTAAAAGTCAGCTTATAATTATTTCTTCGAATACTTAGAACGTATTAAAACTAAGCGTGCGACTAAAACATTTTCAACATGCTTATTTACAACGTTAAACAAACTACGTAAGATCTCAGTCATTTGACCCCGTTTCAAAGTGAATTCACCTCAAACGCTGCCGTCATACGCCGATCAATACCAGCTAACTTAAATAAATCACTAAGTTCAGAATCGCGATCTCAGCGCGGGCACAGTTAAAGCTCTCAGAACGATATTGCAAAATGTTTCGAAGATATTCTTAACGGTTAAATATTCTAAAATAGCTTTTAGTTTAATGTACTTCGCTAAAAGCTAAAAAAATATATTTCATAAATATGTTGGGACATTAATACACAGCACCATCTAGTTCCATGGTAAGCTACGAAGCCTGTGTTATGGATACCAGATAGTTGATACACTACACATATATAACTTTAAATACATACATATTATAAATATAAACATCCATGACTGGAGTACAGACATTCGTGCTCATCACACAAATGAATGCCGCCATCGGGACTCGAACCCGCGACCACTGGCGCAGAAAGTAGGGTCACTACAAACTGAGCCAAACGTGCCGTCAAATACAAGTAAATTCAGCTTTTTCTATACATGACTCCTATTATTTACTTACACTTTCATTTAATTTCATACATTTTGTGTTGTTTTGCTTACTCTTCAGAAGATCTACTTTAAAGGTATCGATCGATTCACGTATTAATCGTAATCGATAGATAGACTGACTTATTGAAACTTAATATAAGCGAGCGTGAGCTTATTTAAAATGTATGCAGAAGTAAATAAGCCGTAAGGCGATTGCTATACTTAACCATATCATTAGAAATGTAAACAAAGCAAATCTAATTAGCAGTACATAAGCAGATTACCGCTTTTCCCATAACCTAAACGTTCTTACATTGTATATATTAACAAATAACTTATAATATCACAATAATTAATACTGTTTCTAGTTAATCTGCTTGTATTTTATACTACTAAATATAACATATATGAAGTATTCGAAAAGCTTAATGAACGAATTTACGATATAATATATTCTTAGAAGTAAAGGATAACCTTATTTGAAAATCTGCAAAGTATTTCAATTTTCAGTTTAACTTTTACCCTTTAAATCTTAAAGTCCGAATATCCATCTATATATAGTGGACTGTATAGGCCAATCTGACTCCCTCGAGTAACATGCCGTCACTAGCCCGTTTGACGCCATATGCGACCGTTCCAAACCAAAAAGTAGTTACTCCATCAAAATGCACTAGAATTTATATCCTGGATAGTCGTACCAAAGTTAAAAGTCCTATAGCTTCTAACGCGTAAGGGAGTTTAAGTATGGGGTGAATTCCCAGAGGCGACGAACAGCGGCGCTCATCATTTCCCCATTGTCTCGTTAAACAAAAATCAAAAACAAACACTCACAGAACAGATTTTTGGACCTAAGTTAGAATGATTCGCAATCATTGTTGATCGTCTCTCTGTTTATTTGGCGCGGATTGCACCTCTGGGATTGTGCTGTTGAAAGGTATTATATTTTGGAAAGAACAACTGTACATTCATAACATTAATATAAGTATTTAACAAACTATTATAATATATCTACTAGCGACTCACCCTCGCTTCGCTCGGGTTCGTCCCTAAGTACGTTTTTTACGATTAGTATGAAACACAAATCTTTGAATTTCTCGGCTTTTCTGTACGATAATATGCATGTATTATACATATTATGTACCTTTCGCTTGAATCATTCTTATCTATTAAAAACCCGCATAAAATTTGTTGCGTAGTTTTTAGTTGTGTTGCGTAGTTGTCAGACAGACAGCAGGAAGCGACTTTATTTTATATACTATGTAGTGATATTACAATATATATATATATATATATATATATATATATATATATATATATATATATATATATATATATATATATATATATTCTAGGAGTATTTATTATATCTGCGGAGCTTAAATAAGATGTTATTTTACAACCGTCGAAAGGCAGAAATTTTAAAATTGATATGAAAAATCGAATTTGTTACAACATAAAATTACAATATGTCATTCCCATATATTTTTTATGTTTCTGAAGAATGAGATTTTGTCTATGCCCCCATGTTCGCGTTTTACGTAGCGAATCTCACCTCGATTTTTGTATTGACAATTTTTTCATACGTTTTATCGCTGCCATACATTGAATTACTAGTGATTTCACCAACCTTTAAATAAATGTAATTCTTTCTCCGAAGATTGCGTCTCCGCCGAGTCTCGCGTCTTCTACGTGATCACAATACCGAGGGCCGATGTTGTCTCCAGCTTTCTCCTTTGTGTCTATCATTTATTCCTTCGATACGCAAACGTCAGCGTTTGACAACTACAGTTCATGCCGAATAAATTTTATGTGAAATTGTGCGACTAAGATTGAATTATTACTGTGGACGAGGCCTTTCGACTCGGCGTTTTCGCTTAGAACCAATAAATTTATCGCAATCCCATCCACTGAAAATTTACTCAACATTTCAGGATCATGCAGAATTATGTTAAGTTACAGACTAGATAGAATAGCAACATAAATTATGCTTCGATCGTCACCGTTTTTTCTCAATTGCTTCGCTTACCCTCCAGTGAAGATTATTTCTAATGCGCGAGCTCGAGGCGCAATAAACTAGTACGATGATAATAAAAATGTTCAGCTTATCCCCCGTGTTCTTACTGTAAATTTAAGAGAAACGCACGCGATTTTCAACCTAAACTACTTTTATTAATGTCACGACAGAACGTTTTAATTTTAATAAAAGTGAACATCGGCACGCCCGACCTATTTGTCAACCTTCTTTACTTTTGCTGGCATAAAATCATACAGTCACACTCCACGTTACTACAACTCTGTTTAACGGACGCACGTGCGCAATCGAAAACGATCTTTTTGATAACACGGCTAAGATATAAATTCAGTGGGTAATCCTAGTCCACTGTCTTATGAAATGTGAAATCCCCAAAGGCGGTCACACGGAATTTAAGCATCTCTCCTTAAAGTAATAAAGGTGCGTTTTATTCGCACGACAACAGATTATATTTGGGATTTGGGCGGCGAAACACGTAGGTGAACCATCGCTCATGTGACAAATTTCTACGTTTGCCTTAACGCGGGGTGCCGTGTTTAGAATATTATATATGATGTAGGGATTGAGGGAATTCATATTGATTTACATACCGAAAGAATAGATTTTATTTGTTCATATGTGACATGTATCGAAAATTACAATGACAAAAATGCACGCACGTATACAAAAACTGTAGGAGATGCAAATGTGAGTCTGATGCGAGTCCTAGTAGCTGTCATTCGTGAAGCTAGTAATATTTATGGGTGTGATCCAATTCGCTTTTTTGGCGATGTGACGCATTGTGACAGGTCGGTCCCCTCAGGGATTCCGCTCTCCAGGTTTACCGGTTCGTTTGCGACTTTGTTTGATTCAAATTGTAGTTTCTTTCAAGGCTAGTAACGAAGTGCGAGCAATACGTGCGGAAAGTAAATTTTGCGTTTATTCTGCGAATGTTTTCGCGGATTCTTTTCGAGGGTTACTATGCTCATGTAGACGTGATTTCGCTTCGAAAGCAACTCGACAATTGTATATTTATGAGTTCACTATTTTGCCGGATTGAATTTTGCTGTAATTCAATTCTGGATGTACGCAAACCTGATTGTATCGAGGGACATGAGGCAAATCAAGGTTAACTCAATAAAATTAGTTTGCAAGACAATGGGTAGCCCTTTATAAATAGAATTATTACTCGTCGTCTTTTTTTACAAATCTGTTTAATTTTTGATGTGTAGGCAAATAATAAAAAAAAACTTAATCATATCAATAATACTTGGTTACATCCGTTTTGGCAACAAGTAAAAACCCAATTTATGATTAATTGCTAAAAAAACAAAGCATTTTGTATATTTCCCTATATATACTGCACTAATAAAGTTAAACAACAAACAATGTATCAAAACATACAGCTTTAGAAGCAAATTATAAAAAAACAAGACCTAATTAAAAATGAAAACAGATCACATAATACATTACATAAATACTAAAAGTACTCGCAATTCCGATAATTTCGCTTCAAAATTTATTTCGGTATATGATAATGTGCAAAGCTGAATTGTTATAAAATGACCGGTCATCGCTATCAGTGCGGACGTCCTGCGCCATGAACTATCAAACATCTTATCACATGAAGAGGAAGCAGTCATTGTTTTTATTTATGTTAGTCCCCGGCCCACGCGTTACGAATCATTTCTAGATCCTTTTTTTGGTTTCGAATAAAGTTAATTTTGTTATGATTGAGTGCGAACGTGATTTCGGACTGTGCAAATAAAATTTGACCATTTAAGTGATTTGACAATATTTTGTGGATAGTGTTTTATGTTTTCAGTTAATATTTATATTATAGTTTGTTAATTTTAGTGTATAGTTGTTACCAGTTCTGCTTAAATACGTAAGTTCTTGAAGATCTATAAGTTTAACATGTGAAATGGGATATTTGTCATGTTTTCAAGCTGGTATTTCGACTAAATGATTAAACGTAAAGTCCTTACGAATGTCAAGAATTTACAAGAAAAAAGACGGGTTTACATTAAAAAACATCTATTTTTACCGCAGAATTTCATTACACAGCTTTTTTCGAGGCTGACATTTATGTTGTCGAACGGGAAGTAAGCAATAATTTTGGAATAAAGTATTTTTTTAATAAGTTTGTGTTCTTTTTCTATTACAATTATTAGCATTAATAGTAAATATAAGCAACCTATAATAAACATGGTTAAATTTCCCAATTGACGTCATAAATTTAGTGACCATGAAAGCTTAAAATACTTAAAGCTTATAAGTTTATTTCGTTAGCAAGCAATTTATGTTCCAACAAGTGAAATCGAATGACTTAGTGCATTTCTGATTAAGCTTAAGGGCTATGAAATCTATGTATATCACGTCTGTCTACGGATCTTGGTAGTGCAATTCGGGGAAAAATAATCTTAACGAGCTATTGTCCTTCTTATTTGGACTTTCGTGATGGGGTCTGCTGGTGTTCTTAATTATTTCATTGAGCAAGTTTTAGTTTCTCGAATATATTTGTATGCATTGTAATACTAGTTAGTTATCCTTGCGTCGTTCGGGTTCTTAAGTGCCTTTTGTATTTATATATTGGTAGCGCCACCTTTTGGCAAATTTACTAACAGTAGCCTATATATTATTCCAGGTTGTCTGTATATTGAATTTCATACAAATTACTTCAGTCGATTCAGCGTGAAATAGTAACAAACAAAAACATATACAAACTTTCGCATTTACCATAGTAATGTTGTTTTTCGTGTTATTATGTAAATTTTTAATGCTTTATTTAAGTTTATAAATAAAAAAAAAAAAACAAACATATCCCCCGGGAACCGTACATGTTTCCGGGATAAAAAGTAGCCTATGTGTTATTCCTGTCTACAATCTATCTCGGCGCCAAATTTCATCCAGATCCGTTCAGCCGTTGAGGCGTGAAAGAGTAACGACCATCCATACTAACAAACTTTCACATTTATAGTATTAAGACGGATTCTAAAATAATTTTGAAATGTCATAGTTAACACGTAAAATAAATGGTTAAAAATAAAAACGTTGGACTCATATTAATCGCGTGTACAATGTACATAATACAAGAAGTTAAATTTAAACTTATTTAAAATAGCAGAGCTTTGACGCAAATTTAACGCCGTATGAACTTTTACCTTATAATACAATATATAGGGTCAAGCAATCAGTCGATTGAAAAAATTTAAAATTATATGTTACATACATTCTAGAAAATTCATTCGCATTCAATTTGCATACTCAATTACTGGCTGTAACGAGGTACATTTGAAACTAATTTTATTTCCATCGAGTCCTTTGACTGTACTCTCTTTATATATTTGCCTTAAATTAAAAAGTTTTCACTCGTCTCAAGAACACTCCGAACGGTTTATTCCTTGTTACTTTTTCTTTAATGGCCTCATACGATTAGATTCTAGCCTCTGGATTAAAGGAATCTAAGAACGCCGCCTCGCTTCTGGGATAAGCTTTTATTAACTTGGTAATGAGATATTTTTTGAGAGCTTCGGTACTTATAACGAATCCGAATAGTATTAACTCGAAGCTTTTATGTTGATGGCATTATCATAATTTTATAAATCCAACATCTAACTTGACCTCGATTTTAATAGAATCATTATTTTCTAAAACAAACATGTATCAGAATTATTTATTGTATTTATCAATGAACTAGCGACTCATCTTCGCTTCGCTCGTGTTCGTTCCTAGGTACGTTTTAACGGTTAGAATTAGATAGACTTTATAATATATATATATATATATATATATATATATATATATATATATATATTACAGGTATGATGAGTTCTTGTGAGTTGTATTATTACATGTTTTCCCGTGGGAATGATATAATCTTCCGTGGTAAAAAGTAGCCTATGTCACTCTCCAGCCCTCCAATTATCTCCACACAGAAAATAACGCCAATCCGTCATTCTGTTTTCATGTAAAACAAGGACAAACGGACAAACAAACACACTTTCACATTTATACTATTAAGTATGGATTTAAGGAAGGAAAAACTAATCTATCGTTTCTTTATTGCTAATCATATGCTAGTGCTTGATCAACTTCTATGATACTGGTAATAGCAAAGTTATTTATAACAGCACAATTTTCGTTATCAAACAAATAAATTTTCTTTCAATATTAGAACACGCTGTATAATTGCGAAATTCAGATTTATCACTGTGGAACAAGTATAATAGCCGATATTAAAGCCATCAGTCCCCTGTGGCTGAAAAGTAAAATATTATGCGAGTGATGCCGCGGGCTGTCCCTTGTTTACATTTGAATCTGCTCGTGTTGTATCGTCTCTTTGTCATACAATGAAGCCTTATTAGTCTTAATTACGCTTATGTTTTCTATTTGCCTTTTTTTTGTGGCTTCCTTTTTATCGCTTGTTTTCATCGTTTTTATTGGTGAATTAACGTTTTGTGACTTCGATCTTGTTGAATCGGTTACGGTTGGTTATCTATTTTGAAAGACTTTTGAGCCTTTGTTCTTTTGGTGAGACAGTCGGGTCTTTTTGTCATTTATTTGCTTTACTAGTAACTTACCCTCGCTTCCTTCGGGTTGGTGCCTGATACCTTTTGCGACTTCATACAGAAACATCCATTTTTTATTTATAACGTAATATGTATATGTGTTATATATTTTGGCCAAAAATTAATAAAAGTAACCTATTTGTAGTAAACCTATTCCAGGATATCTGTTTACTAAACATCATCCAAATCTAATCCAAAAGTTCCAAAGTGAAGAAGTACCGAATTACCTCAGGACCTATTTGACTAATTATGGCAGTTGCAGCAATATTAGATTATTTAAATCTATTAGCTTCAAAATAAAAATTAAAATCGTGCATATAAGTGCAGGCAGTGGTAGCCCAGTAGTAACGCGCTCGCTTGGGAAACCGAGTGAAGCGGGTTCAAATCCCGGGTCTCGCACCTCTGATTATTTATTATGTTATCTCTTTCTAATCGCATATGATAACTATGAATGTATATAATATTCATGATTGTCGTATTTTCTACACAAAACAAACGAAAAATAAACTTAAAAATATTCTTTTTGTTCCTTTTATTGTTATCCCCTTACAGTCTATCGCTTGTTTTTCGTTTGATGTTGTTTTCGCGACGTATTAACTCTCGTTCGCTTATATTTGTTTAGATCTCACGTGAAAGGCTGACATTATTTTCCTCCTATTAAATTGATGCTTTATGGTTTTATATGGACTTTTATGAATATTTATGAAAAAACATTTAAGTATCTCTTCTTTATATAGTACTAGTGAGTTATCCTCGCTTCTCTCGGGTACGTTCTTACATACGTACAAATAGAGTTATTACAGTTTAATAGAAAGATCTTTTTAATAGGAATAATTCTGTGATACATTTTTTTCGTATAACTTTATTAGTTTACGCGGCGCACGCCAATAAAGCTCCCAGTCGGCATGATTTTTTCCAACATTTTGTTGACGAACAACCATCGTCATATTTCAGCCAATTTTACACATATCTTTAATAAATTATACATCTAAATCTTCTCCATCTATTGATGAAAACCGTATAAAATTGCGTTTGATAGTTTATGAGTTTATCGCGTTAAAACAGACAGACGCGGCGGGAGATTTCATTTTATAAACATGTAGGGAAATTTGCAGTTGTGTTTGTTCGTAATTCTTCTCCTACTAAAACGATAACGAGTAATTCATCCAAATTTTTGCTTATATGTTTTGATTATATTTTCTGTTAATATATATATATATATATATATATATATATATATATATATATATATATATATATATATATATATATATATATATATATATATATACATAGTTTACAATTACAATGGCGAAAGTTTGTATGTATGTGTGTATGTAAGTTACTCCTTCCTGCTAAAACTGTTTTTAGTTTAATTTTATATAATTAATTTAGTTGTCCTGAAGTAACGAAGAGGCTACTGTTAGGAAGCGGAAGGCCCTGTCTTAGATAGATAGATAAGTCGCTAGTAGAATATAATATCTCCAATTTTCAGTTAACAACGTTCTTATCAATTATCAATCATTCAATACTTCACTCGCAGGCCTGGGCCGGCTACACCCATACGGCTCGGGCAGCGGTTCGAGCAGCGGTAGCGGGCGGCGTCGCACGCGCCGTGGCCTCTCCGACTCGCCGACCGCCCCCACCACCCCCACGTCGGCATCGGACAACGCGTCTGACGCCACTCTCACAGACTCAGAGCTACCCCTAGCCAGAGATTCTACGTTGCTCGTGCAGAACGGTACGTGCGAATTGCTATATAGTTAACTAGCGACTCACCCTCGCTTTGCTTGGGTTCGTGCCTAGGTTGGTTCCCTATACAAACTTTCATCACCCTCTTCTCACCAAATTTCATCTAAATCGGTCCGGTAGTTTCTGAATTCGTTACAAACATACAAATATACAAAAATACATTTTTTTTCTCTTTATAATATTAGTGTAGATGTACCAGTCTAATAATCCATATAATCGTTTAACGAAGGCTGAGTATTGAGACGGGTGAAGCGTTCCCAACTGTCATTCTCACTTTTATATGATAGTCGGGAGAAGGATTTAGGGTTGACGAGTAGACTAGTCTAAATGGATCTTCGTAACATTGGCAAAGTAATCTGCAACTGGCACGCTTTGAAGATATTAACAAGAAAATTGAATTGAAAGTTAAAGCGCTACAGTTCAATTATAGCACATTAACTTGGTATTTTTAATAAATAATGCATCTGGTGGGATTTTTATATATTCTTTATTGCACTTAAAAGTAAATACAATGATTTAAATACAATTATTGTATGCAAAGGTGGACTTATCTCTGGAAGAGATCTCTTCCAGCCAACCTATGGTAGTGAGAAATAGTGTTATAAAGCAGGCTAAAGTCGTGCAGATGTAATCATATAAATAATATATAGATACTTAAAAATAAATAGCCAATTAAATATTATATATAATACTATACAATATTTTTGATTTTTCGTCAAGATCAAAAGCTGACCGCTTAATGTATGTGTTTTTAACTTTGATAGTAACCACTTCAGATATACTTTACATATACTCAGGTGTAAAGGAGCTATTAAATTTGTTATGTACGACTCGCGCCTTACCTATCCATAGTACGTTCATACTACAGCCTTGTTAGTAACTTGTAAGTTAACCTATAATGTGGAATTTGTAACTCCACTAGTTTTGAATATCCAATATTTTATTTAATCTGCTTATATTTGCTTACTTACATATTTATTACCCATGCTTATTTTTTTTTTAAATAGCATAACTGTGTAAGTATGTATGTACTTTTAACACACAATATCTATTTATATGTATAATAAAATTCTGGGTTCAATCTGTACATAATTTTTTTTTGGAATATCTTTAAAATAGCTATTATTATCCATACAGAAGCCGAATCTATAGTTTTTAGAATGTTTATCTATCTATCTGTGTGTCTTAGAACGCATCACGAGAAAATCACTGGACTTATAAGACATCTAATAGGATATATAGGAACATATAGGACTTTTTACTATAGAAAAGTATCTCATCTCTAAAAAAATCTATACTAAAACTACCTTAAAACGTAACTAGGGACGAACTCGAGCGGAACGAGGGTGAATTGCTAGTTTTAATATATACGACTTAATATGTATATGAAGGATAGCAAATAGCCAAAGTATTATTAATTAAAAGGGAAGGCTTTATCACACCACTTACTCAAATTAACGCATGAGCCAACATTAAGTCCATGGATGTAGGACATTTAAATTAAAGATTAAACACCACTTAAATTATACGTAGACAAATTATCTAAATTTTGGAGTAACAAAACATTGTCGGAATAAATTCGCCCTAAACAAAAGGGTTGAGAACAGACCACGGTACGACAAACGTCACACGACAAATAAAATCTACGATAGTTTAAATTGGGTGGTCCCAAAAACTGTGTAAACAAACACAGGGTCTCGAATTTCGGTGGGAAAGTTTCGGGACCACCGGGAAAACATTGGAAACATGCGGATCGAGAATATAGATAGTTAGGTGTTTAGTGAAATAGATCTGGCGGATAGCTTTGTAAGCATAGTTGTAATTGTCAAGGTCGTTTACGTGTCCAGTACAAATACAAAGGAAAACTAAACTTTAGTTGATTTTGGATACGAAATATCGCTGGACTCTGTACGATTTATAGATAACCCTATTTTGTATTGTGTAGTTTTTAAACAAATTCTTTGTATGTGGGACTGTTTCATAGCAATGCTTAGTTAGAAATTTATCGATTTCAAATGAACATTCCTTCTCAAATGTAGAAACTAAGTAATACCTTCCTCCTGAGATTTTTTTAAAATTTGAATAACATTATAATATTTGTATAATTAACATATATTGAATAAGTTTACTAATTATGATTGCATTAATTATTATAATCAATCACTCAAACCAAAGTTTTCTGATGAAGTACGAGTTCTTACTACCAGAACTTGCATGATCGACAAATTCTTGCTCACAATCGATTTCGACTCGACTCGTCCGAGCGGACCGCACGATGCACGAATTTCAATTTAATTGCATTTAACGAAATCTCAGACTATTATAGGATTCGACGGTGTACAAATTTAAAGCGAGATTCCGATGGGTTTCCTATTCGATTTCCATGGAATACGACATAAAAACCCATTACGTAGGCGTTAGAGAGGCCTCTGTGTCACCATGCTATTCTAAAATCAGAGGCTTTTAGTTATACTGGAAGAGATAGGTACGTCAAGTTTTATATACGTTTATTTACGTAAATAAACGTGTACTTTAGTTTATACTGTAACAATTGTACTAGGTTTTACCCGCAGCTCTGTTTTAATCCACAGTATATCGATAAAATAAAAATATTTTATAGTGTATGAATTAAAAAAAATTGCCTTATAAAACTTAAAAAAAAACTATTTAATGGCACTCGTCGGAAACAATTAAAACTCGAAGGTTTGAGGTTACGCAATATCCTCGCCAAATGAGAATCAATTTTCATAGTTCTTTTTTTAATGAAAAAATTATGTCACAAGGATAGGACCGTGCAAATAAAAAAGAGCCCAAAGGGTGGAATAATTACATTTAAGTGAACTTGAAGTTAGTGTACTTTAAAAAAATGTGTATACTTTAAAAATATATTTGTGTATACTTTAAAAATATATTTCGACATAAAAAACATTAAAATTGTTATAGACAATCATTTGAAGGCTGCAGAATGTCGAAGTCACCTATACATATATTAAAATTCTAACTGAGTCGAATAAAATTTTTAATTGAATAATTAATTGAATTGAATTTAATTAAATATTATTTTGGAAAGTCTTATTGAAATAGTCATTATCATCGATACAGAGGCTGAATCTAATTTTTAAAATTTTTGTCTGTCTGTCTGTCCGGGAAAGCGTCACGAGAAAAATTTTTTACAGATTTTGGCTGGGTATCCGGGTCAACATATAGGATACTTTTGAACGAGCCCGAGCGGGGCGAAAGTGAGTCGCTAGTGTGCTATAAATATTGTATAATTTATATAGTCCAATTATACTTTATATAGTAAATACGTATGAACAGTATTATTCGCTGGACTTTATAAGTAAATTAACCTCTTAGTTTATTTAGAATTCATACGGCAACATTAAAAAAAGTAATAAAACAAGTCTTGCATGCGATTATCGCATAATCCAGTTAACGTTATTACAAGGACTTGATGGATATCACCAATATACATATATAATAAAATTGCAGGTCAAAGTTGTATAGTGAATATTATTATAAAAAATATATTTATGGGATATTTTAAATGTTATTAAAAGCATATCACCCTAGAGTACTAAATATACGTGAGCAAAACCACATACTAAAGTATGTTCTTATATTAAAGTTAAATATAAATTTTTTACGCTAAATAAACAACTGTAAAGAAACTTAAATCAAAAATCGAAAATTTGGAACTGTGAGTATGTTTGTTACTCTTTTACGCGGAAACGGCTTAACAGATTTGGATAACATTTTCTACACAGCTAGTTTAGTTTATAATTTGTTGTCACACATCTATACAAACTTTCATCCCCATGAAGGGATTATTTCCGGAATAAAAACTACCCTAAATCCTTCCCAGAATCTCAAACTATCATCATACCAAATTTCATCTTAATCGGTTTAGCGGATTTTTAGTCTATCTATTATAAACAAACATAAAAAAACATTTTTTCTCGTTATAATACTAGTATAGACAAATACAAAAGTCACTAGTTATTATTAGATAAAATATTAAAGACATTCTTCTAGTTTATGTAGTATCTAGGTATCGCCATAATGCGATTCCGTAGCAATCACATGCTTCATTTTGCATTCCCGCAAACACTTTTACCGACGTCCCATACCCCCGTAAAACGGCACGACGGTTTCATGTACTTTAATTTTTTACGTAGAACTCTTAAAACTCCTTATTAGAAAGCTTTTAACTATAACACTATTACTTTGATGTGTCTGGTGGTTGATGGTACCACCCCAACGTGCGTTCACCTTGTCGTGGTGGGGGGATCATTAGCATCCGGCAATGCAGCCGGGCGCGAAGCCATGAAACGCACCGGGAGGCGGCCCACCTCGGTGGACGGTGTGCCATGCGAGTTGCTCCTGGTACTTTTCTGATAGCAGAGTCGCCCGTTGGAGCAGCCCCATGGCTGTTGTGGTCTACTTTAGCAGACCTCCTGTCAGAGATTCGAGGTTGAGTGCGTAAGTGATCCTGCTACGCCCCATTAAGACGAGGTAGGTTTTGTTGGGTTTTAGTGGAAAGTACTGATTTTTCCCCACATAACCACCTGAATGTATACAGGTTGTATGCGTAAATGCATTTTCCGACATAAAAAAAGGATGGTTGATGGCACTACGTGTTAGGACAAAGGTAAGGGGTTCGATATAAAGAATGGAAGTAAAGTTTGTATTGACTATACAGGGATATGAAAAAGAAAAAGGTAACGAATGGAGTGGTTATAAGCTACCAAATGATTTTTGTTAGCCATTTAATATTAACTTAATGAGTTTTTATGCGTATTTTTTCAATTTGAATCAATTTGCGACCAAAAATATTTGCAAAAAACAAATTGATTATATAAATATATATCTCTTGTATCTTATTTTATATTTTTAGTTGAAATTAATAAATTTGTTGTAATTTTTTTTATTCAAATAATCGCAATAACTCATAACATAGCAAAAGTATATGTTACCTTCAAAACTTTATTTACAAATGAACTTTCTTTTTTAGTTTTACAAGTACTCACAAAACATTAAATTTCTTAATAATCAACCCACGAAAAACCTTCAAACAAGTAGAACATAAATTTTGACAGATGAAACATTCGTAGAAATAAAGCGAAATATTACAAACAACAAAAAGAGACCAATCTGAAGGAACACAGCATTTGACATGTGAAACCGAACGTAACGGATGCTGTATTGGACCAATTTGTTCTAAATGTATAGACAAAGGTGCGATTTAAATAAATATTTTGTTACAATAAATATCATTTTATTTATAGCTAATGTGATGCATGCATGTGGTTTATATCGTCAAACTTCCATGACGTCGTTAATTTATGTATACTAGTGACTTACCCTCGCTTTGCTTAGGTGTGTCCTTAGGTGTTTATAAGCCTTTGTGTATTAAATTTCATCCATATTAGTCCAGCCATTTCATTGACAAGGAGCAACAAACATACACACATTAATACAAACTATCACAAATTATAATTGTAGTCCGACTAGTGACACGTCGTGGTTTTCCTCACGTCTAAAGAAAAATATATATTTTATACATAATGTATATTATATATTAACCTACTTGGTACTTTTAATTTATTCGACATGCTTCAGCGCCACCTATGGTATAATAATGGTACTATGTCAGAAACCTCTCAAGCGATGTAATAGTGCACTGTTCATTAAGTGTAAATCTACCTTTAAACGAGCAATTCTTGTATATTTATTTATTTATACCGGCGATCTCGGAAATACCTCTAACGATTTCGCTGAAATTTAGTAAAATCGATCCAAATTAGTCTTATGTCTAGGAAAACGCGTGTTTTTGAGTTTTCACGCGCTTTTCTTTTGCATTATTGCACGCAAAATATGGTCGCTAATTTCTTACGCTCATAAGCATCGTAGTTAAGCGGCCAAGGTGCAAGATTCACAATCACAGGTGTCCGGGTTCGAATCCCGGTCGGATTCAAAATTTTTACTTTTGTTTTTTTTGTTATCATAAAAAATTACGATATAACAAAAAAGAACTCCGAGCGAAGCTCGGTCGCCCAGGTACTAAATAAATAAATATAAATATGTTAAGCCATTAACACAGCACCATCTAGTTCCATTGTAAGCTACGAGGCTTGTGTTATGGCTACCAGATAGTTCATACACTACACATATACGTGTAACTTTAAATACATACATATAATAAATATAAACATCAATGACTGGAGTACAAACGTTCGTGCTCATCACACAAATGAATGTCCCCAGCGGGACTTGAACCCGCGACCGCTGGCACAGCAAGTAGCGACTCACTACAAACTCATAATCACATAACTTTATATGTACGGAAAACGTTTTTTTTATTAAAAATACGTGTTCTATGTAGTGTACTAGTGTAGTATGTGTACTATGTTCAATAAAACGTAGGTTTTATTGAACATATTTCATTTCCAATATAAAGCAAACCTTTGTACTCGATGAATGAAACAAAAACTGAATACGCAAAAAACGCCTACATTAATTTTTATTCTGAACAAAAATTCCGTATCAAAGATCGCTGGCACATTAAAAGAACGACAGCTCGTAAATGAGCGAATGAGTTAAATTATATCGGGCAATTTGATACCAGCGACGCTTTTATATGAATATTTTTGTAGGACAAGTGTCCTCCTTAATTACCCCTATTAAATGCATGGACTGTGGACAGATAGATGGTGTAAAAGCTTTTATTTCTATCTCTATCGTTTTAGATATTTTTATATGTGAAAGAAAGAGATGTGTGTAGTTTCCGAAATAGCTATTTAATGCCGGAAGTTCGTTAATAATAAATTTTGATGCTTTAATAAAGCATGCTTTAAATTTCCATAGAGATCGTTTAGTTTATTATTTGACGACAGGAAAGTCCTTAGCTTCGTGTAACACAGTTCTGAACTTTAGATAAATGTCATGTGACATTTCGGTAGACTTTTGAAGGAAAACTTTTGAATTATGTGTAAACACTTCATAATATCTAATATATAAATATCTCGTGTCACGGTGTTTGTGGTTGCACTCCCCAGAAACGGCTTGACCGATTTTAATTTTTTTTTTTTTATTTATATATTTGGTAAGTATGAGAATAGGTTGTAGAGTATTTTTCACCCTCTTCTCCCCATCCCCCCATTTTTTATTCTTGATTTTAATATTTTTGTATAAACAATATTATAAAATACATCGCTAAATAACATAACGCCAAAGTTCAATTTGTAGACTTAACGCGGGCGTAACCGCGGGCTCTTCTAGTCTATATATAATATAAAAATCAAGTGCTGTTCGTTAGTCTTGCTTAACCTTAAAAACGGCTGGACCAATTCAAATAATTCTGTGTTGTTTCGTTCGGAGTGTATTAGGAGTGGTTTAAGTATAAAACAAATGGGAAAACCCTACTAGAACAGCTGGAAAATAGAAAAGTTCAGAACTATTTCTTTTGTACCTATGTATATATAATATATAGTCTATCTATTCCACACTAATTGTTTAAACCTAGGGACAAACGAGCGAAATGAGGTTGTCAAAATCGAGTTTGACAATGCAGTAGGTAATATTTATTTGTTAGCATTAATTTTTATTATATAACGGATTTTGAACTTATATAAGCGCATTTAAGTTAAACCCCATTAAATAATTTTGGCACTAGTTTTCAACAGATTAATAACTTCTCTTAAATTATGGCTACATCATATAATAATCCAAAAAATATAAACAAACAAACGCGACACAAACAATAATAATATACATATTATCATTTAATTATCCATATTCTCTCTTCATCATTTACTATTTCACGCAAATCCTTTCAAGTTATTCATCTATCAAGAGAATGTTGCCTCAAAGACCCTAATCCAAGGAGAAACACCCAAGTTACGGCCGAAGCGGAATAACGACATTGGCTAAAAAATATATAATTCCCATAATCCACCAGTTTAAGATACAAATGACTGGTATTAAGTGAGACAGTGTTGATATGAGTGACAAATGAAATGAGTGAAACGCTTGCTTTTTAACATTTTTCAGGATTTAGCCTTTGATGGGCTTAGATGCTTTATCTTGCTTTTCCTTTTTTATTGTTAACGATTAGAAGGTTTTTTGTTACGAGAACTTTTTATTATTTGGAGAGTTCATTTTTTTTTTGACGACAATCAACGCTTGGAAACACTGGTGAGTATTCACTCTTGCCTTGGAGGTACTCACATTATAGCAGGAAATATGGATGCTGAAAGGGTGTTCCGCACCTTTGCGGTCCGTTTCAAAACCGTTGAACTAAAGTGTTTCGTGCGAGTTGGTTGGATTTCTACCACGTAAGGATGCCGTTGCCAATCATGTCATTTATGGAATATCTATGGCTAGATCTAATATTAAGGGTTGATATTACATTATAAGATGGTCCATCACTAATGATCCAAAAAACAACCAAGTTTTCAATAATATAAATGAGAATCGAACCTAGGATCTTCACTATTTTAATGAACCCTTCTTATAACACTACTAAAATGAAATCTGAAACTCAAATACGAACGTGTTATCAAAAGCTATTACATTCAGATTGAATAAAAGTTATAGTCACTGTAATCAGCGTCACGCAATGCTATGCTACTGTACCCTATAAGCTAATAATAACAAGCAAAATTCTATTGTTTTGTTGAAGTTATTATATAATACTATTTATATTTATATTTTGACGAGATGTTTGGCTCAGTGTGTAGTGACCCAACTTGCTGTGCCAGCGGTCGCGGGTTCGAGTCCCGCTGGGGGCATGCATTTGTGTGATGAGCACGAATGTTTGTACTCCAGTCATAGGTGTTTATATTTATAATATGTATTTATTTAAAGTTATATATGTGTAGTGTATCAACTATCTGGTATCCATAACACAGACCTCGTAGCTTACCATGGAACTAGATGGTGCTGTGTGTTAATGTCCCAACATATTTATTTATTTATTTAATACTCTTATTACATACACTTTTGCACTATTTTATTTGTAATTTATAGTATTTATAGACAATGCATATTGGGCTATAATCTTAAACTAGAAATGTGGTTTTACAAATAATATTTTTTTGATTCCATATCGATAAATTCGTGATATGTTATCCATAGATATAATAAATTTGTAACTTATTGCTGTCTGTATATGTAATATATTTGAGAAAAACTACTATTCGGGATATTTATTAACATAATAGAACCCAAAACAATTATTTTCAAAATGTTTGTCTGTTTGTCTGTACGTTTGTGCGCGCTAATATTAGAAACGGCTTAATCGATTTAGGCGCGGTTTTCACTAATGCTTTGTGGTAAGCTTCACTTAACATTTAGTATGCGTTTTATTTGAATCGGTTCATAAATAGAAAAGTTATATCAATATAAATGATCACTTAGGAACGAGTCTGAGCGAAGCGAGGGTCAGTCGCTAGTCTTAAAATAATTAAATAAACCAATAAGTTTTAAGAAACATTAATGAAATTAACAGAGTAAATTTTAACAGATTAGTTGAACTTTTATATTAAATAGTGTTTTAATATCAACTTACGGTTAAATTATATTCTCAAACAAAATAATAACTTAAAAGACGTTATAACTTTACATAATAAGTACAATTTTTCGTAGCAGTTAAACGCCACCACTTAAGACTTATACTGTAATACAGTAATATGTTTCGCTTGTTATTTGTGTCGATACGTTCATGCGACAGTTGGGTACAAAGCCGAATCCTGCTTAGTCTGCTCCAAAGCACAAAGGAACTCTATCAGTACTCGGCAAACCCGAAAAACTCCGGCCCTTTGAGAGCCCCAATCCTTTAATACTAATTGAATCATAATTTCCAAGACGAAAAGTTTCTTTTTATGTAAATCTTTTTGAAACTCAAAGATCCGAGAAATAGGAGTATTTTGCTCAAATTTTGAAAGTCCGAAAGAGGTCCGTGTAATCGGGATTAAAATTTATTACGTTTTCTACGTCTTCGTGTTGCTCTTTCCTAAGTTATTTCAATATTTACTTCGCTTGGGTTTTTTTCTTATTTCGAACTACGTTTCTATTTGCGGGTCATTCTTTGCGATCCTTTTATTATAATATAATATTTCTTATCAATTACTGTAATAATATACTTCTAGTAGGTTATTCTTATATAATATTTTGGATATATTCTCCTTTGAAAAGCCTTTAATCAAATTTTATCTATACAGATAAATAAAATTGGAGTGTCTGTTTGTAATATTAAAATATTTTTACTAAATGCATATGGATGTATACACGGTACATATACCAAAACAACATTTTTTTTTAATTTTTGTCTGTCTGTCTGTCTATCTGTCTGTCTGTCTGTCTGTTTGTTCCGGCTAATCTCCGGAACGGCTGGACCGATTTTGACGGGACTTTCACCGGCAAATAGCTGATGTTATAAGGAGTAACGTTATAAAGTAGCCTATACTTTCATTTTAGAAAAAGAATTAGGGTTCCGCTAAAAAAAATTAAAACTTGTGAAATTGTGAACAAAATCCGCGTACGGCGTACGAACCAAACTACTATTTATGTATAAACATAGCTAACTGCGAAAACGTACCTAGGAACGAACGCGAGCGAAGCGAGCGTGAGTCGCTAGTAATATATAATAACCAAATATATAAATTCAAAATATAATGTACATGTCGTGCACCTGTAATGTCTTTATTTCGCGTTACCCTCCACCCTTGTGTTGGAAAATCAAAAAACAATTTCGCGGAGCACGGCGCGACGATAAATCCGTGCGACAATTTCCGAAATTTTTCTATCGAGATTTTACGGTGTCGCGCATCTTCAAGAAAAATCACACCTCCAATATACTTATCGATCCCTATTTCAGCACAATTTGCGTGGTACACAGGCGAGCGTTGGAAATTTTGAAACTTAAATGAAAATAACTGCGTCGACAGAGGGGGAGAGTTTTCGCTTTCGGTCTTTGAAAACTTGTCGATAGTTTCCGTCGGATCCAGCCGCGGCCGGCCTTTGTCTCGAGATTTTAGTTTTCAAGTGTTTTGCTTTGCAACATTTTTGTTGATCTAACTATTTCGCGATTCTGTTAGCTCTAGTTTATCTTATATTGCAATTAGGATTCCATCTATATTGACTGTAGTATACAAATAATAATATATACCTCCCAATAATCTTTCTACTTGCAAACTATGAACGTAAACTGCTAACGTTACTGTTATTATAGAATTACTAGCGACCCACAATCGCTTTGCTCGGGTTCGTCCCTAGTTATGTTTTAACGTTTAGCATAGTTTACTCAAAGATGAAATATTTTCCCGCAGTAAAAAGTATCCTATATGTTAAACAAGATAATCAGTCATCAACATACCAAATTTCATGAAAAACT
This sequence comes from Argynnis bischoffii washingtonia, assembly GCA_033884665.1. Lineage (NCBI taxonomy): Eukaryota > Metazoa > Arthropoda > Insecta > Lepidoptera > Nymphalidae > Argynnis > Argynnis bischoffii. The sequence continues at coordinate 1,431,317 of CM066622.1, forward strand.
GTGTAGTAGTTTATACGATCACAGACAGACAAGCAAACAAAAATTCCAAAAACTACAGATTTAGCCTCTGTATCGACCAATATGACTATTTCAATAAGATTTTCCAAAAAAATATTTAATGTACAAATTCGACTCATTTAAAATTTTATTATATGTATAGAAAACAAAAAGATTCAAAAAAATCATGTGTGTGAAACCTATTTTATTCTTGTTGATAAAATCTATAACATACGATCGTTCAATACAAATTAAATGAAATCTGTTATATCAACCAAGTATTATCTAACAGTGAAAGATAGTCGACAAACAGAACACTATTTCAAAGTTCATTATTTAAAGTTGGAAACTAAAGTAAATGTAAATGATTTGTTCAGAACCATTGAAAAGGTTTAAATTGATGCACAATATGGATACGCCAGTAATATTCGCCTCAGAAATGCAACCAGCCGATACAAAGACGTCTATGAGCTTCTAACACCCTATTTACATCGTTAGCTTTCCATTTTCACGTTGAAGCGATCGGTACATTGCGGAAGCAAACGAAGGATATTGTTGCTTGAAAGAAATTGTTTTTCGCTTATATGTATGTATATAATGTATATAATGTGTAATTTCATTTGACTATATAGGCTTAAAGAGCTTTTTTTAGTTTTAAAAGTTCTAATAAAGTTTTCTGTATTTTGGCTACGTAGTCTGTATAGTAAAATTAGTAAAGTTTTTTTTTTTTATTTATGTTTTATAGAAGCTATAGTAAAAATAGAATGGAAAAATCTTATATATTAAAAAAGTTTCCAATACGTTTTCTTAGCGAATAAGAATATGTAATTCAATATATTCTTTATTTAGACGGCAATTTTATATAACCAAAAAAACAAGTAAGACTTTACATATGTATTATATACATATGTATATTATACTATACTAACAAGAACATGAGTAGATACATATAAAATCGGCCAAGTGCGAGTCGGACTCGTACACGAAGGGTTCCCTACCATAATCGATTTTTTTTAATTTGCATGGCAGCCTTTTTGAAATGCTCCATCTTGGTTTTTCATTATTTTGTTGTTATAGCGGCAATAGAAATAGACATTGAAAAATTTAACTCTCTACCTATTACGGTTCATGAGATACAGTCCTCTGACACACGAATGGACAGCGGAGGCTTAATATTAGAGTTCCGTTGGCACCCTTCGGGTACGGAACCCTTAAAATCATCTATGTATACATTGTATACCCGTCAAGTAGGTATATTGACCGGTTATATACATTTTTGTATGGTATCTCAATTAAACGCGCGTCTATAACTAGGCAACTCAAACTGGTATTGACACATCTGTCTCGAGGACAATAAATAATAGAAAATAAAGTACAGATTCGAAATGCGATGTCGTTACAACAAAGGGAAAATAAGAGATAGTAGGGAAGAGGCAATTTTGGTGCTACGAAAGAAATTCTCACTTACTTACGCCGTCAACTTAATCCTTATTTACAAGTGAATAAAGTCGATTCTAGGTTATTTTCTGACATTAATACAATGGTTACGCTAATACAAATACTGTGTTCGCGTTTTTCCTCTGAGGGGGCTGTAAAAGTTTTTGGTTATATATCGTTTAAGACTGCGCTCCGCAAGTTTTGTGATGAAAATGGATTACATGGCACTTTAGTTAGTGACGATTACCTTCATTTTTTAACACTTGCACGATTTATTCGGAACTCCCCAACGGTACAATGTCAAAAGTTTTGGCAGGGCTTAACATATCACTAGGAAACATAAAACAAATTGTGACAATTGAGTATGATACAACCATAAATAATGGTAAAAATATTGTATGTATCAAACAAATTGTAAGTTTATTTCGATTTCATAGAAACCCAAGAGATTAATATGAAAATGTTTAAGAAAGAGTGTGAACGACAACAAAATAACGTTTTAACTTGAACACAATTTAGTTCAATCTACTTTATTAAAAAAGGTAAACTTGTCCCTCGCATTCTACTTGCTATATAGAGCCGATAACAAGAAAATCAAACTCTACCGAACAACAATGTAGTGAAAATTCCTGAAAGAAGTTGTTAACAAAAATACGTTGGGGCTCTGCCTGCGGGCCCCCGATAAGACAGGATCGAAGCAAACACTCGCTTCAAGAAACGCGTTGGTATATTAAGTTATGAGAGAAAGCGTTTTTTACGTGTTTAAATATAAATTAAATAGTAGTAGTAGTTACCGGTGGTAGGACTCTGTCAAGCCTGAGGAGTCCGACTGGATGGGTACCACCCCCTTATCTATTTCTGCCGCCAAGCAACAATGATTGCATTGTTGTGTTCCGGTATGAAGGATAAGGTAGCCAGCGCAATTACAGGCAAGAGGCATATCATCTTAGTCCTCACAGTGACAACGCACCTGTGGTTCTGCATTTTTGTTACTGAAAACCTAAGTGCATGAACCGTAGGTGTTATGGGCGACAGGTACTGTTTTCCATCAAGTGGTCTGGCTGCTCGTTTGTCACTGAATTAAAAAAAAAAAAAAAAAAAAAAAAGCTTACTGTCGTTTCACTCGGGTACATCTCTAGGTCCCCTTTTATATTATAATATTAAAAACAGATAGCGTCTCCTTTTGGCAAATTTTATTATCAACTTACTCTATCATATGTCATAATATGTGTAATAAACATCCAAATACGTCTAATTTCAGTGTGGAAAGAGTAACAAACGTACACACAAACACACTTAAATACAAATTGTCATATTTATAATAGTAGTGTGATATTACCTTAGTAATGCCATTAATCCTACTAATATTATAAATATAAAAGTTTGTGAGGATAGATGGATGTTTGTTACTATTTCACGCCAGAACGGCTGAACAGATCTAGATGTGGCACAGAAATAGATTATAGTATGGAATAGCACATAGATTTTTTATCCCGGAAAAATGTACGGTTCCCGTGGGATAGATTTTTCTTTTTTACACTATATTGTTATCTATAAACCTTAATCGACGTCAATAAATATGTTTAGTTATATTTATCTTGCTTGTTGTGAGCTATGAGTGTGTAGATAACATAAAATCAATCTCTTATACTTTACGCTATGCCTATTCTAGATATTCGAACCTGTTCGAGAAATAGCTAAATACCTATAGACAGCGAGCTTTTTAAGAAACGTGTATTGATGGTTTTAATTAAAGCCCTCGTAAAAACTTTTAGCTTTTAAATAAAGTTAATTGTTAACGAAAAGATGTACAATTTAGCAATTTATTTACATTGCAAATACCTATATATTCTAAAATAGTGGAATTCTTATTGAAATTTCTATTTATGTAACTGTACAGTAACAATTACTAGAAAATGAACTCAATTTTAATTTTAACGAAGTGGGTATTTGTGACTAAATTCTGTATGGTGTATAATTTTCGACTGAGTTTAACAAGGCTAGTATACGGTTGTGTGTTTCTTTTGGTGCTGCATGTTGGTGTATGTTTTTTGACATCTTTATCAATTGTAAATTAAATTTAAAAAAATATTGTTTTAAAAAATAGGTCTTATATTAGTTTTCATATAAAATATCCACTCTTAAGTTTCGAATTGTCACTTTTAAGTGATTTCTAAATCTGTGTATAAATAAATGTGCTGAGACATTAACACACAGCATCCATCCATGATAAGCTACGAGGCTTATGTATGCATACCAGATAGTTGATACACTACATATATATAACTTTAAATACACACATATTATAAATATAAACACCCATAACTGGAGTACAAACATTCGTGCTCATCACACAAATAAATGCCCCCAGCGGGACTCGAACCCACGACCGCTGGCACAGCAAGTAGGGTGCACTTCAAACTGAACCATACGTGTCGTCAAATACTTATACAAACATTTCGATAGTGGGAATATAAAACAAACTATAGGTAAAACGTAGAACGTACAAAGGTTTGATGCGACTTTGTGATGTCGGCCTCTATAAAATATTTTTCGATACCAAGGGAAATTGGTCAAAAATGACTGTCGAACAAGATTATTCTTCATCATTTTTGATGCATGATCGTCTTTTAAATGATACCTTATAAGAGAGATCTTTTGGGATGTGTCGAGGTTTTATTTTATACTTTTATTGCCGACGCTTCGAATGCTTTACATCAAGTATGGTCACGGGAAAGACTAAGGTTTTAGACGTCTTGAAAGTTATTTTATAGATGTTACAGACAGTATCTAACCACAATAAAAAATCAGTCAAGTGTGAGTCAAATTCGTACATGACAGGTTCCGTACCATCGTACAAGTACTTTATTAATATGACATTCACTCTATGTGTGTAGTACAATAACTTCGATGATCTATTACGAAAGCTAAAAAAAAATTTTCTTGAAGTTTTATTTTTTTTATTTTTTGTTATAGCAGCAATAGAAATATATACTCTGTGAAACTTTCTACCTATTACGGTTCATGAGATACAGCCCAGGACAGGACAGGGGAGGCATAGTATTAGGGTTTCGTTGGCACCCTTCGGATACGAAACCCAAAAAACCTTTTTACAATGCCAAATTTTCGTGAAAATCTAAGCAAGTATCGATATACCTTTCGTAGGTGCCAGTATAAGAAATGGAAATTTTAAAATTATTAAAACTAACCTTACCTAACCTGACTCCCTTGACCTCTATTTTGTAGACTTAAAATATAATTAAAAATTTATAATAATATTAAACCTATAATATAATAATATTCAGTAAGAACATGTTTAGTGAATGCTTCAGGCTTTATCGTAACGTACCTTATAACAACATTTTACTAATTAGAGAAATTTCCAAGTATTTTTACCCTTTACATCATAGATAATTAACACAGTTAAAACTCTTTCCATAAAATGATTACTACATTGTATTTTTTAAGCTTTTAATTTTGAACTTTGAACTTATTTTGATGTAAAATTGTAAAAACAATGATATTATTTGAATTAAGGGTTTTTTTACAATATTTTAGCTAGATTTTTCTGATCTGTACTAATTCTAAAGCCAATAAAAAATATATCGTCTGCAGTTTTTTTTTTTTATGAGATTCAGTGACAAACGAGCAGACAGACTACCTGATGGAAAGCAGTACCTGTCGCCCATAACACCTACTTGTTACTTGGCGGCAGAAATAGATAAGGGGGTGGTACCCATCCAGTCGGACTCCTCAGGCTTGACAGAGTCCTACCACTGGTAACAGAGTCCTACCACCAGTACAATATACCTATTCCTAATATACCTATTCAGTGAAGTTAGTAGAGTTAGTAGTATCGTAGGTTAGTATAAATAAATACTATAAATAATAAAAATATGACAATCTTTTAAACGATATAAAACACTTGTGACGCTAAAATATTTGAAAATAACTGTTATAATGCAAAAGTTGTGAAAAATAACCAGAAGATTCTCTTGGTTAATATTGTTGTTGAGTACAGTTCTCTTTAAATAGTTTTAAAAGTTTCTATGAAAATTTTTCAGATTTAAAGAGCTACTAGTTAGCTTATTGTATTTTAAGTACTAAAATTAAGTTTATAACAAAATATCTAAAGTAAAAGCTCTACAAATAAATATGTTCGTTCAAAAATATAACATTGTCTTGCCAAGATTTATGATTCTTTCCTTTGCATCATTTTCACCCCCAAAAATAGTAGCTTCAAAACCGACCCCTTTTCTTGCTATTGTCAGCGCATCGCCATTATGCAACATTGCACATAGTGATGTTTGGCTCGAAATAGAAATATCGATATATTTAAAAATAGATATCCTTATATACACACATAAATATTTATTTTTAATAATATCGATATTCCAAATAATAATTTATAATACTTATCTTAAAATGTTATATAATACTAGATATTATTTGTTTTATGACTTTTGTAACATTAATATTAATTATTGTAATAAATATTCTGTTTGGTGGACTTCGTTTGATCAGAATATTTCATATCGATTCGATAATCACTTCACTATATTAACTACTACTATACTAGGTTCACTATATATAAAAAGCTTGTAGCCTGTTGCAATGTCCTGTATTTTTAATTTAACACCAAAAATATGTAAGTATCGAAATACGCTGTAGAACTTCAACCCATTTAGTCAATTAAACGAAAATAAATCAGCCAAAAGCAAAGAACTATACTCGTAAATATATAAATAATAATAAAGATAATTGTAATTTCCTTGCTATTTCTAAAATATAAATACTTGTATACTATCAATAAAACATCAATATTTTTTTTTCAATACAATCATAATATTTACTTACAAATATTCCTCAATAAAAAAAACACAAGCAAAACCAAATGCAATAGCTAGTTACTCTTAGATATTTCATGGGTCGCTATAATTTATCGACATCGACTCATCACAGTGTGCCCTCACGTCGTGTGCAGACGCGTGCGTGCGACAAAATACAACGCGGGTGTGAAATCAATTTGACGTCTGTTACTGTATTGACATTACTTTTAGATTCCAATTGTATAGTTAAGTTTGGGGTAATTGCTATATAAATAATAATAACGCTTTATATATTTTATAGGGTGGAAAATTATAAGAAATATAAACATTGTGTACATACGACTATATATATATATATATATATATATATATATATATATATATATATATATATATATATATACATATACATATACATATATATACTTATTCAGACAAAATAATAAAAGTTATGAAAAAAATTCAATTTGCGGGTAAAATTTAAAAGTAAAAACTTAAGTTTTGTATAAATTACTTGTTCAATTCGCCACCTGAAGATAAAGTCGTAGACTTTTGATTGTTGGTATCAAATAAACGAAGCTTTCCTGTACATCGATGAAACATACAGGATATGAAAAAAAAAATTGTCCTGATTCACTCCTCCCTAATGAACATTGAGGTCAAACTAAGTACATAATAGAAATTAAAGAAAATATTACATAATAATTTAAAAGGCAACATAAATTAATGATATCATAGTATATCATTCACATTATAATTAATATTTGATTGTTTAGTAAAATTTAATGATGCCATTGACTTTTAAAGTATCGAAAACGATTTTTTTTTATTTTTTTAAACAAATTTGCTTTGCCAGACGTATATTATTAAATGTAATATTTATATAAAATCGCATTATCAAACCATATCCATTTCTAGACTCCAACAGGTCAGCTCAATATTAAATTACAATACTCGAGTACTAAATTATTTCATTTCCACCCGACTAACATACACTTACATCAATACAAATATGAAAATAAAGTTAAAATCGGCTTTCAAGTTTTGCTTACATAATTTGTACTTTGTTGCTCTTTTAGTTAGAAACATAATAATTCAGCATTTCATTTGTTAACGTCCCACTTTTTTTTTTTTTTTTTTTTTTTTATAGTTGGGGAATGCATTTACGCATACCACCTTTCCCCCAGGTGGTTATGTGGGGCTCACCGGCTAGAAGAGCCGGTACTACCCACTAAACCCCAACTTTCCTCTCCCCTCCGCCTTAGTGGGGCGTCGCGGGATCGCTTACGCATAACTACCGCGACGCCCCGGCGGCAGGCCTGACGGCCACCAAACCAATGAGGCTGCTCCACAGTCCACTCTGCTGAAGCAGAGAAGTACCAGGAGCAGCCCCATTAAAACCTCACCGCCCACCGAAGTGGGCACCCTTCAATCGGCTGCAGGGAGAGCGGCAACGACACACCGACACTCCTCTTTCCCTGCAGCCCCACCGCGTCTGCCATCGAAGACGGTGGCAGCCCCGTCAAGGCCGCGGGGGGCAGGGAGAACGGCGCACCGAAATACCGGCACTCCTCTCCCACCGCGGCCTTCCCCTCTACCGGTTACGAGCCTGTTTTCACAGTTCCGCAACCGGTCCCCACCCTCCGGTCGCGAGACCGCCGAAGCGGCCCCGCTCCCGGTGGCCGCAACTCCGGAAGTCGAAGCCTCAACGGAGAGCGGCCCCGTCCTGCTTTGGTCCGCGCCGGATTTCTCCGGTACCACCCGCTGGGTCCAAGCGGGTGGCGTTCCCCGATCCGCCACCTGGGGACGCGCCCGGTAGGAGTTGGCTCTCCCCCGGGTGTTAACGTCCCACTGCTGGGCACCTGCTATCCCTCAATGCGAGTTTGACGAGGCTTTATCCAGCAAATGCGGTCTTTCGAAAACTAAATATGTATAAATAAATATGTTGGGACATTAACACACAGCACCATCTAGTTCCATAGTAAGCTACGAGGCACGTGATATGGGTACCAGATAGTTGATACACTACACATATATAACTTTAAATACATACATATTATAAATATAAACATCTATGACTGGAGTACAAACATTCGTGCTTATCACACAAATGCATGCACCCAGCGGGACTCGAACCCGCGACCGCTGGCACAGCAAGTAGGGTCACTGCAAACTGAGCCAAACGTGTCGTCAAAATTAGTTTAAATTCTTTCAGAGATTCAGGTTTCTTTCTAAGATTTTCTTTTACCGCATTATTTTCTTTTAAAGCAAGTGGTAATCATGATGAAAATATTTCGCAGTCATAAATATCAGAGGTACGAGACACGGAGTTTAAACAAGCTTGACTACGTTTGCTTAGCGAGGGCATTACCACTGCTATAACCTATAGTTACACAAAAGTATTATTTAATCTATACATATAATAAAATTGTAACTAAGCCTAATCTGTACGTAAAATATTTTTTTGGGAAATCTTATTGAAATAGTCATTATTATCGATACAGAGGTCGAATATATACTTTTTAGAATTTTTGTCTCTCTGTCTGTCTTTCTGTTTGTCTGTGATCGCATCACGGAAAAACTCTCGAGGGATTTTTATGAAATTTGGTATGCTGATAGCTGGTTGTCCGGGTCAACTTATAGGATACTTTTTACCAAAGATATATCTCATCTCTGTGTAATCATAAATATCATACTAAAGCATATTAAAATATTATCCAATCATTAATTTTATCAGTCAACACATGTTTTTTTGTACGATAAGCTAGGTAGGTTTTAGTTAGTTGATAGGTCTTGAGCCTAGTGTAGTTTAATCATAACTTTACGACCACAGGTTATTTAGAGTTTTTGCTACTATCTGTCAGCGTTATGGTCTACGTGACCTGACTCAAACTCAGGACCTGTCAGCTCAGCAGGTTATGAAACCGTGTTTATGGGGTTCCCTCCCATGGGTCTTCTTTTTATGTAGTTACGTTTTTTAGCATTATTTTGTGAAGTATATCGTATTTTTAGCGCGATTACACCAATTTTATTAATAAAATATGAATTTTACCTAAAAGAAGTGAATTTTTACATCAAGTATGAATAAAATATGTATTAAAAACAGGCGGTACGTAGGTTTGTATCATTTTTATGTATATAACACTTTCGAGAGTAAATTTTAGATACATTATTTTACTGACAAATATTAGAAAAAGAATTTATAAAGAGTTGACGAAGTGTTATAATTATTTTTTAATAAACACAAAGAAACATCGAAGGAAATACATTTGAAACGACGAGCTTTAGATTTGAATAAAACATTTAACAACAATCAGACTATGAAAATTACTGGCTGCCATCGAAACGATTACTGTACGAAAATAAACAAAGTGCATATCATTCGAAAGTAGCATCTAACCTGCTTAAATAGAGTAGCTTTTCCTAAGCTCAGGTGAAAAGCATGCTTGGTTATGTTGAAAATATAAAATTTTCTCAATAAATAATGCAACGTGGTTCGTCGAGTAAAATCCTTATTCGCTAACATAATAAAAATGAGGTGAAGTTGCATAAGGGACTATCAAATGTTTGCTTCATATACATCATGTAAGCGTTGATTATGTTTTAGAACGGTGATATTAGATAAACAAGCTATTTTAATTGACTTTTTATGTTTAATCTGTCGCCCACACCGACAGCCAAAAAGCGACATGATGAAGTTGGCTGAAAGCGACATGATGATGTTAGCTGCATTCCTTTTACAAAGGTGTGACATACAGGATGGAACCTTTAGCTATTTTTGTTCTGTTACGCCAAAGAAGTATAACTTCTTACGTGCGTACATAAGTACATACACACGTTTTTTTATTTATTTATAATTTTGTCTGTTCGTATATCACAGCTATTTTATTCGAAGATTTTTTTAACTTGAAATATTTACCATAAGATATGCGTATAAATTCATAAAATTAATTATAACCAGTTCATTTCCTACTTTTATATAAAAGTTTCATAATGGAATCAGCTTTCATCAAAATTAATAAAAGTATCCTCTATACATATTATTTACTAGCAGAACTCGCAGCTTCACTCGCGTTAAAACTACAAAAAAAAACTATTTGGCTTTATGTTATAAGTAATGAATACAGAAATACCCCCACTCCCCCGCACCCCGTGCGCCACTCTCGCGCCATGCGCCCATCTACCATGCCGTGTAGGAATTTCGAAGCCCTATTTGACTCTATTGTGAGATGATTTTGGTGAAACTGAGATACACATGTCTCATAATTTTAATTGAAAAATATATGTACCAATTTTCAAGTCAATCGACCCAAAGAATGTCAAGTTGCACAGAAAATTCAAACCCCCATTTTACCCTGTTAGGGGTGGAATTTTTAAAAAAACTTTCTTACTAAATACTTACACTTCACATAGAACATACCCCCCAAATTTTATGTCTCTAGGACCAGTGGTTAAGGCTGTGCGTTGATATATTAGTCAGTCAGTGAGGACTTTGAATTTTATACTTCATTAGCGACTCATCCTCGTTCCGCTGGGGTTCGTCCATACTCACGTTTTAAGGTTTAGTATTGATTTCTCAGAAATAAGATATTTTCCCACAGTAAAAAGTATCCTATATGTTGACCCGGATAACCAGCTATCATTATACCAAATTTCACCAAAATTCATCCAGTGGTTTTTCCGTGATGCGGTAACAGACAGACAGACAAGAATCCTAAAAACTATAGATTCGACTTCTGTATCGATAATAAAAAAATATTTAATGTCCAGATTCGGCTTAGTTACAATTTTATTATATGTATAGATGTATAATGTCTCAACAATTTTTGCAATCACTTTCATATAACATAAACATTTAAATCGCCATAAAAAGCTTAGTAAGATCGGAGCATTGCAATTTGCATAACGCTGCGCTTATTTCTCTAACTTGGACACCTAATGTAAGTAGGACGAATGAATAAATGAGTACACTGCAGCAATCCTGTTAGCGTCCACATGGGATGAGAAACGTGGTTTGTGGATATAGAAATGATGATAAAGTATCACAATGTATCGAAAATAACATTCAATCAGTCTTTTATATCTATTCCCGTATATCTTTATTTATAATCCTAAAGAAGTTTTAAATTTATATATGTCGTAAATCACTGGTCTCGTTGGTCTTGCTGCTTTGTAGGACTGCAGGTTCGGAAGTCTTGGGTTCAAATTTCGGGGCGGGACAAGTGTAGGGTTAGTATTGGGTTATTCTTTAAAAAATCTTTATAACTGGGAAGAGAGGAGATGGTAAGCTGGCTGTGGTTAATCTTAATCTCTTACAGGTATTGCCTTATCTCCCATCAGAGCTTAGGAGTGAAATGAATAGAAAGTGTCCAACTATTACACTTGGCTAGTCTCAGAGAGTACACCTGATCTGACCTGTAAAAACAATTATTACTATTGTTATTCGGTTAAACAATCTTATGGTATTAAACTCCATCAAAAACCACACTACCCATAACTCTAACCTTATCGTAAAGTGAAGTAATTGGCAAAACAAACATATTAGATATTAGATATATCATCTAGTTTATCTACTTTTATACAAACATAACATCACGCTATGTGCCTAGGAACTCTAACTTAGGGTATTTAGGTCCTAAGCTTTACATTCTATGTATTCAAACGTTTTTGTGTTGGATTTAACCTAAAAACAACAAATAAATCACAATATAATTACAATAGATAGTATATATTCATGTGATGTAATAATACATATTTTATATTGATTATATAAAGCTTACAGCTAATTTTAAGGTTCGTTGAGTGCTCATTATATGTTAATTGACTCATTATCAATTCGCAAATGATGTTTGGAAATACTTCTAAATTATGTATTTATTTGTTACAGGTATGTATCCTGTGCCGGTACCAGTGGTACGTTTTTTTTTGCTTTTTTGGAGTAAAACTTCTTTACGCACGCTTGACTTGGGGGGTAAGCTGGTGAATGCGTTACGAAAACATGTACGTACGTTTGTTGCCATGGTAACCGTTGTTATTGTCTGACAAATGATATATAATGTTATAAGTGTACGAGGCGAACGTTTGTTGCCATGGTAACATTTATTATTGTCTGACAAATGATATATAATGTTATATTCTTTCCTTAAATTATATTCTATAAATATATGATTGTAATATGCCTAATATGCGTTACTTTTAGTATCTCACCTATCCTAATTATTTAAGACATAAATTGAATTTCATAAAGAGTGACGATAACTCACGCACTCTTTATTTTTTTTTTAATTTACTTTCATTAGCTGATATTCATGCAATAATTTGATGTTATTTAGCTGATCTAGTGTTGTACCAAGGAGGTGAATAGTGGAACTCTTCAAAGGCTACTAATAAAACCTTCGTGATTCGTTTCAACAAGTCACATTACTATTTTGGAACTAAATTAATCTCAAATAACACAAATAGACAGGAATCAAAGCTGTGCATATCAAATCAGATCAGTACATTTCTCCTCTGTTAGTCAGCCGATTTTTTTTTTTTTTTGGATGAAATTTTATTATTATTTTTTATTATTTTATTATTTTTTTTTTATATTTTTATTTTTTGCTAACAATAAAAAAAATGTTGGAAATATTTTTTTTACTTTTATATCATATATGTTTTGGTCAAATTTTGCAATGGGTTAAATTTCGAGCAATCGCGAACACTGGTTATGATTAAATATTCAAAATTCTATTTCAAATTCTTATTTTTGATTGTCATGCGATGAGTTTAATTCTCGCACAAAAATACTATGGTGGGTCATATAGATTTTTTGATCTAACAATAAGTATAAATAACATTCCTGGAACTTTACCAGTGAAAAATATAAATAAATAAATAATAAATATATTGGGACACCTAGTTCCATGGTAAGCTACGAGGCTTGTGTTATGGATACCAGACAGTTGATACGCTACACATATATAATTATAAATACATACATATTACAAATATAAATACCCATGACTAGAGTACAAACATTCGTGCTCATCACACAAATGAATGCCCCCAGCGGGACTCGAACCCGCGACCGCTGGCACAGCAAGTAGGGTCACTACAAACTGAGCCAAACGCGTCGTCAAATAATAATTAATATTGTGTATAAAAAAAAGTTATATTGTTTATAACAAAGAGTAAATATGTATGTTTTAACGATGTTTTCATCCACTCAATAAAACTCTTAACATTTTACTTAATAAATGGTACGTAAATGTTTAACATAAATAAATCTTGATGTAAAACTGCATAAGTAGAAAATTTGGAGTATCTAACCGTGTTTCGTTTCCGATATTTTCCCTCGGACGCTTTCGTTCGAAATTAAAGAGCTCTGCTGAAACCTAACATGTGCAATTACAAATCAAATCCCGACAGTACGTAATTTTGTACGTTTTCATATTGCCTTTCCTTTATTACCATCATTACAAAGTTCGAAGCCAGAAAATGCAGCGCCTTAAAATTCCCTTGGGGGTTGGTTAAATAAATCCTAAATTAGACAATGTATGGAAAAACTGAACTAAATACGGGTTTTATAAAAGATAAATATATAATCTCTCAACGTTATTTACTGGTGCGGCTTGCGTACTTTGATTAAAAGTCTATCTTATACCGACGAATCCAAACTTACTATATAAAAACGCGATAATAACTCTGTCTGTCTGTTACTGATAATAATGACTATTTCAATAAGATTTAAAAAAAATATTTAATGCACAGATTCGACTCAGAATTTTATTATATGTATAGATAATATATATACGACGGCATACGACGGCACGTTTGGCTCAGTTTGTAGTGACCCTACTTTCTGCGCCAGTGGTCGCGGGTTCGAGTCCCGCTGGGGGCATTCATTTGTGTGATGAGCACGAATGTTTGTACTCCAGTCATGGGTGTTTATATTTATAATATGTATGTATTTAAAGTTATATATGTGTAGTATATCAACTATCTGGTATCCATAACACAGGCTTTGTAGCTTACCATGGAACTAGATGGTGCTGTGTGTTAATGTCCCAGCATATTTATTTATTATTTTATTATATATCTTATCATCAGAAAGACATTTAAAAGTCGGTAAATCTATATTAAAACCCGTTACGTTAAATTGATAGTTTTGACAAATAAACAATTAGTAACGATATGTAATCATTTCTAACATGATTACCACTTGACTTACGGTGAAGGAAAAACATCGTGAGGAAACATGCATGTCTGAGAAAACCTAGCAAGTTTTCGAAAGACATGTGAAATCCGCCAACCCGCACTTGGCCAGCGTGGTGGACTATGGCCTGATTCCCCTCGTATTGAGGGAGACCCGTGCCCAGCAGTGGGACGTTAAAAAGGGCTGAATACAATACATACATACAAAGATATATAAGAATTCGTCATTAGTTTCGAATCCCACTTCTACAAGAATGTGTAAATTAGGTTTTAAGAACGTCGTCTGATTAAAATTCGCAATCGATGGCTCATATCAAAATTCATCCGCGATTCTCGTTTAACGCAAGGGTTCGAAGGAATTCTCAAGTATGTAAGGGCGGAACACAAATTGGGAAGCTCTTGAAGGACGTATTTAAAGCGTTTGATTATTTTCTTCATATAATAAGGCAGGTTTGGAAATATTGAAAGCTTTTATTCTGCAGAAAAATTAATGCGAAGATGTATGTCAGCCAATTAAGCGTAAACGTTAAGCGATTTGGATGACACTTGGTATTGATCTGATTTAACAAAGTGTACTTTTTATCTCGATTCCGTCAAATACTGTATGTTGTACATAAAATTTTCCTCACTCATCATTTTTATTACGCTACTTTCTTACTCAGGTATTATTTGGGGTGAAATATCCACTCATACATTTTTCTATATTTATTTTCATACTATTTCATTTAGAACGCTCTCGCTTTACTGTATACAAGAACATTCTGCATTATTACTATTTATTCACAATATCTTCTTTTTTTTAAATAATTGTATATATTCATAGGTCATTCGTAGGCCCAAAGAAATTTTAACTATCAATACAAACAAACAAATTTTAACTCTCCATGAGTAAATTAAGAACGTGTTTATCGTCACCATCTCCCAAAGAAGTTCTAACTATATAACTAGGTTATATTTCTAAATCTAAATATATCACTATAATTTTTTTTATGAATATATATCGATAATTACTTCGTCTGCACGATGCCTAAGCTGAGTTCCATATGAGCTTTCAGCCATTTCCACATTCGTATGTTCGATGGTGTCCGTGACATGAGATATCAGTGTTAATTTAACCGAGCATTGTGCTCAAATGAGATAATTTACAGCATGTCTATTTAACGAAACAAAATATTATTTTATTGTATGTTTATTTTTGTTCTACATAGTATATCTATACATAAAATAAAACTGTAGAAGTCGAATGTCTGTACATAGAAAAAAATTTGCTAAAAACCGAGTCAGGGATGTAAGAAGAGAAATAGAACAAATCCAGTTTTTTTTCAAATTTTTGTTTCTCTGTCTGTTTGTTGGTCTGTTTGTACGGGCTAATCTCCGAATCTGTTGGACCGATTTAAATGAAATTTTGCATGGTGGTACCTGCTGATTGAATTTTAATGAAACTACAGTAATAAGAATGGCAGTGGTAGCCCAGTGGTAACGCGCTCGCTTGGGAAACCGAGTGAAGCGGGTTCAAATCCCGGGTCTCGCACCTCTGATATTTTCATGTGCGAATCATTTTCTAACTTGATTACCACTTGCCTTACGGTGAAGGAAAATGAAAATGACTATGGCCTGATTCCCCTTGTCTTGAAGGGAGGTCCGTGCCCAGCAGTGGGACCGTAAAAAGGGCTAAATACATACATACATACAAATAAATAAATAGAAAAATATTAATATGCTGACTTTCAGCAAAATAAAAAAGAAAGTAGTCCAAGAAAAAGAATTTCAAAATCAAAACAATTGTCACATAAACAATGAGACATAGGAAGTATCATTAGAGCAGTACCGTGACGAGGGCCTGGGATGAACCATTTTAGTTTTAATTACTGAGTAGGGCCCGACGCCACCAGCCGACTGACCGGGCTTTTTAATTTTACTCCCGTAATTAGATTTTTTCTTGAAAATGTCGATAACGTTGCACGAGGATGGCAGTCTTTTTAACATCCTTTAACGGAGTTTCCGATTTTTATGGTACAACATTTACTATGTTATGTTTTACACTAGTGACTTAACCTCGCTGCGCTTGGGTTCGTTCTTAAGTGTTTTTTATACTCATATAAAGGTAGTGCCAGCTTTTGGCAAATTGTATCACTATCGGTAGCCTATGTGTTATTTCAGCTTATACTGAATCTTTTTATAATAATTACGATTGAACATCGAAAATTTTCTTTTATTTATGTATGAATCGGCAAAGAAAAAGAGTTCAATACCTTTTTCTTTTCTGTTTGTCAACCGTTTTTTTTTTTGTTTAGTATCGATTTACTAGCTTTATTGTTAACAATAAAAAAAATAGAAACAGTTGTTTTATATAGATAATTAAATTCTATTCATATGTTTTCCTCAAATTTTATTAATTTATTATTGTCCAATTTCAACTAGCAGCCAAACACAGGTTTTAATAAAAGAAGGCGAAGGAAACTAAATCATTAAAAAATTAAAAAAAAATAACTAAGTGAAAACTTTCTCATACAAAACCGTTTAACCAATTAAATGAAAGCAATTCTATTACCGAGACACAATTCATCTAAAGACCACATGCTATACAAATCCAAATAAAACATATAATCCCATTGTTATCCCATTAATAATCTATACTAATATTATATAAAGGAAGGATTTGATTGTTTGTTTGTTTGTTTGCACCGAATAGGCTCCGAAACTACTGAACTGAATTTGGTAAGAAGATAGTTTGAGACTCTGGGAAAGATATAGGATAGTTTTTATCCCGGAAATCATCCCTTAAGGGAGTGAAAATGGTAATGAAAGTTTGTATGGGGAATCAAACTACTGATGAACCCGAGCTAAGCGAGGGTGAGTAGCTAGTTATTAATATTCTAAATGCGAATCTTTGGATGGATGGATTTTTATTACTCAATCACGGTAGAAGGCCTGAGCAGATCTGGATGAAATTTGGCACAGAGATAGATTATAGTCTGGAATAGCACATAGGTTACTTTTTATCCCATAAAAATGTACAGTTCCCGTGGGATACATTTGTTTTAGACTTTTACAGATCAAGAGATTGACTATTTATTCCATACTAACCGTTAAAACACGTATGTACTAACTAGTTCCTATATAAAATTACCCAGGGAATAATAAAATAGCAAGATTTTTTTATAGCAGATAATCTTTTATCTACATTTAGATAGTAACGCTATCATAGCAGAAAGAGCCTTCGTTTACATTTTCAATTGCATCGCAGTGGCCGGCGGTTATGCATTACCATAATTGCGCTATATTGATTGGCTTGCGCTATACGCTACCGGAACAGAAAGGCTGTGGAGTACGCTTTACATTTTAAATATTTAAAGGCCTGTGGACGGGTTTGGGATTTTGACATGGCTCACTTTTTATAATGTTTGCTATATACATACGTTGGATACTGATGGTTTTAAATACGTAAAAGTTTAACGTTGTATTATTAATTTTAACTAACAAGTACATTTAGATTTCAAACTCGTTATGGAGATAATTATTCCATTAGAGGCGGTTCTCAATATTAAACACGAAGATATAACATGTAAAACAGAAAGAAATATTTTTTTAAGGTAACTAAAAATATTCTTATGATCTCTATAAATAAACTATAATTCATTGCTATGTTTGTTCATATATCGAAAGAAACAGTAGAGTTTGCTTTAGAATGATTCCTTTAGGCAAATACATAATATTATATACATATTATCCTCAGTACAGAGCAAGAATCAAACCTGTGTCCATCATTTGGTCAATTCATTCACTTCAAATCGTAACGTCAACGTATACGTGTGAGAATATTTGCATATATTAAATTTAAAAAAGGCAGTGCTAGCCCAGTGGTAACGCGCTCGCTTGGGAAACCGAGTGAAGCGGGTTCAAATCCCGGGACTCGCACTTTATTTTACTCGCTTTCTAACATGATTACCACTTACTTACGGTGCAGGAAAAGATCGTGAGGAGACCTGCAGGTCTGAGAGAACCTAGCAAGTTTTCTAAAGACATGTGAAGTCCGCCAACCCGCACTTAGCGATCGTGGTGGACTATGGGCCTAATCCCCTAAAATTTAAACAATTAAAAACTGCTTTAAAGCAAAAAAAAATATAGATCCAGATAAAATAACTAGTATTTAAACTTACTTATTATCGGACATCTCCATACAAGTTTCTGTCCAGTAAAAAGGTAGGCGTCATCAGTCAGTAGCCGAAGGTGGGCACTAAGATATGATCACGAGCATGGGCCGCGCTAACCATAATAGTACCATGAAATTGAATAATTCATGTTATTATTATAAACTTTAGTATTGCTTAAGGGTTAAAGAGGTTTTGCAGCGAAGTAACTCTTTGTTAAAATTAAACTGGATAGTTTAATGAAGATTTTATTACTAAACGATTATAGGGTACGAAGTATAGTGACATGATCCTGCCATGTGGGTCTGTTATATACATTTCAATTATTAGATTTATTTTATATATTAGTGTAAATCTTAGTTTATTATCATAATTTAAGTATTACATTATGTATAAACATATATACAAAAAATCTATCCTTCGGAAACCGTATGTTTTTCCGGGATAAAAAGTAACCTACATATGTGCTATTCTAGGCTCTAATCTATTAGTTCCAAAATCCGCCCAAACTTTATAACATAAGATTTGTAAGTAACATATACAATATAAATATATACTTACATATAGGTACATTCAGATTATATATATATATATATATATATATATACATATATATATATATATATATATATATATATATATATATATATATATATATATATATGTATATATATGCGTATATATATATATATAAAATTGGCAAATAATCCTTTGTAGAAAAATATTTCATAAAAAGTACCTACATAAATATAAATAATCATTATAAAAACCCAATTTTGTATAAATTATCGTGAATGGATAAGAATCTATAATACATTTACATAAATTTTAGACATAATAGATTAAAGAAATCTTTGAAAGCAAAATTCAATAGCTCCTCTCACAAAAAGGGCAGCTTTTTGTTATAAGCCACTGAAATCCAGGACTTTTCCTTAAATTCCCCTATTCGATCTAGGCAATTCGACGAACATAAAAGCTCTGGAATGATCATTAAAATAGAACCCTCTACGCCATTTTTACTTTATTTTCGCGTAACCTTTATTTAGTCCTTTAATTGACTGGAGCGTCCTCACTTTGTGTTAACAACTTCATATTATTCTTGGCTAATTGATTTGAATTCTAATTCGAAATTTCTAAAAGTTATTCTGGGGTTAAAGTACGACGTAATTAAAAATATAGTTAAATCTATAAATATAATAAAATTGTAACTTATCGGTGTCTGTACAGTTAAGATATTTAAAAAAAATATTATTGGGGGTCTTTATTAACGCAATGGAACCCAAAACAATGATTTTCAGAACTTTTATCCGTTTGTCTGTTAGTGCGCGCTAGTCTCAGAAACGGCTTAACCGATTTGGGTGCGGTCTTCACTAACGTATTGTGGTAAATTTTACTTAACATTAGTATGTTGTTGTTCTATTTCATTTGGTTCATAAATGAAAAAAGTAATGTAAATTTAAAAAATCACCTAGCGACGAATGAGTTGCTAGTGAAGAAATAGGTTTATTTTGATTGCTTTTACATTTACTCAGGTTAAAATTCATTTTATAAACAAATTTTATTTGTACGTATATGAAAGTCAATATCAATATTAAAATCAACTCAAACTCTATGTAAAATTAAAAAAAAACTTTTATATGATTATTAACATATCAGTCCTAAGAAATAAGTATGCTTATACCTATCTTATAAAATTAATAAAGAAATTGAAGGAAGGCTGTTCAGAATCTGTGAAATTAATTTGCATTAAGAAAAATTTAAATACCATACGAACAAATACGATACACATTTTTATTTACTACTAGCGACTCATTATTAGCGACTATTTACATTTTAACGTCTTGTAACGTCTTCTCTCAGTAAAAAGTATCCTATATGTTGACCCGGATAGCCAGTTATCAACATACTAAATTTCATCAAAATCTGTCCAGTGGTTTTTACGTGATGCGGTAACAGACAGACAAAAATTCTAAAATCTATAGATTCGACCTCTGTATCGATAATAATGTCTGTTTCAATAAGATTTTCCAAAAAATATTTAATATATCTATACATATGATTTTATTATATGTACAGATATAGGTTAAAACACACCTATGACCCTAAAAATATAAACACACACCCGGATATCCCCAAAAAAATATATCTCAAATCGTACATTTAAAATCTTCACAGACCACACTCTTGCTTACATTTCTCGTAAACCAGTAGAAATACCACCCTAATGGCAAGAAGAAACAAATTTGTCATTCAGATCTCCGAGTCCCCTCCGCACACGGGACGAATACGCAATACTGTTTGATTTTAGCAATAAAACCACATGGCGTGATTAAAATTGACTCGAGATAAGTATACGGGGAAGTGCTTCGCATTTGAATTAAAATATTTTATTTTTATTCGTGAGAAAATGCAGCTGTAAATATAAATTATTCACTTAAAATTTAACTTCTAGTCTCGGTCTTTAACTTCTAGTCTAGTCGTAAAGTTCAGTCGTTAAAATTTAGTACGTAAGCTGTGCCATTACCCGCGGCTTAGACCACGTTCAAACTTCCAATCGTTACCAAACTTCACAGGATCACCTGCTTGGCTAATCTGAATATTTCCTGAAAATTTCATCAAAATCGCTCCAACCGTTTTGGAATCCATAGAGAACATACATACATACACACATAAATTTTTATATAAATAGATATATACATTTTCATTTATTGTGGTATTGGAAATTTGATAAAGGATTCACATATCTAACGTGCATTTAATAAAAACAACCAGCTTGTTTTATTTACATAGTAAGCTTGTTTACGATTTTGAATTTAATCGCCAGAAGCACCATAACATTTTCTATTTTCGAAGGCTCTGTCAAAGGAATTTCAACGAACTATCAAAGCGACCAAACATAGAGCTGTAATAACTCCTACACGAAGTGTAAACAGTTCTTGCATTAACAATGCTCCACCCTATTCGATTAAGGGAAGAAAAAAAAACCATCCCCCATCTCTATTTCATAATTTGCATCGCAAAAGCAAATAAATTTAAAATATTGCAAGCCTTAATTCCCCTTCTGACGTTCGAATCAATCTTACGAGCAAACCCGAAATACAGAAATGCGGTATTTTCCACGATTAATGAACTGTATATGATCTCATACTTCCATAAGTAATAAATATTCGTATTAAATATGTTTACGATCCTTTCTGTGACCTGCTCTATATCACTATTATTGATATAGTAACTTAGTTTATGAACAAGTGTAAATCCATACTAATATAATAAATGCAAAAGTAACTTTGTCTGTCTGTTAGGTTTTTAAGCCTATACAGCTGAACCAATTTTGATGAATTTTGGTGTAGAGGTAGATGGGATCTTGGAGAAGGATAACTGCTTTTTGTCGCAAAAATGAAACTTAAAGGAAGTGAAATAGGGGTGGAAATTTTGTATTGGAAATCATTTTTCAAGTTCATAATAATAATTATTATTTTTAATTCAAGATATTATATTCATAAGGACATAAAAATGCGTTATATGTATCTTATAATTTTGGTGAGACATAAAGAATGTTTCGGCTTTTTGGATCTTTCAAGGTGAAAAACGTACCTACCTAGGGGACGCACCCGAGCGAAGAGAGGGTAAATCTCTAGTAATATATACTTTTGTCTACATAGTCTTTTATTTTTCAAAATTTATTACGAAATGTCAAACATGGTAAACTATTACTAAGTCGACCTTTATCAATATACACGTATATCTATACTTATATTATAAAGAAGTAAAGTTTGTGAGTTTGTGATTTAGATGAAATTTAGTAAGAAGATAGTTTGAGACCCTAGGAAGGACATAGGATAGTTTTTATCCCCAAAATCATCCCTTAAGAGAGGGAAAATATATATATATGTATATATATATATTTTCACCACACAATTTTTGCCATATTGTTGTTTTTAGATCCTCTATCATAAAAAAATAGACAAGTACATAATATCTGTTAAAACTTAAAAGGAGATAAATAAAATAGATACCTTAAAATTAAACTAACTTTAGTTACAGATAGGAATTTTATAAAAATAAGTTCTTGTATACTTCCCATTCCCATCGAAGAAAGCACAAAGAGGTAAACTAAATATTACATTACCATGCATCTGATCTTAAAAATCGCTCATCTGTGAAATAGAAAATGTATGAGATTACACCTCCATAGGTACTAAAATTATATGGTGTACATGGGGATACTTTTTGAATAACAATTTCCTATCGAAGAAAAATTAGGATGAAAATGATAAAGTTTAATGATATTGGTGATAATAATATTTCTGCTTGAAATATATCATAGGAAGTCCTAAATTCGATTCCTGTTAAATCAAAATCGTTTTAAACGTAAAGAAAATGAACTTCAATGAAGTCTTCTAGTCGCTTTAATGCTTATATGTTCAAACTACCAAAACTTGTTGTACTTTATGGTTGAGAGTACTTTTTTCTTTATTTTAAAAACAAAGCTTTATTTGTAAAATTTAAATACATATCTATACAAATAAATAAAATTGGAGTGTCTGTTTGTAATGTCAAAATAACGACTTTTTACTAAACGCATATGAATGTATATACGGTGCATATAAGAAAAACACAATTTTTTTATTTTTGTCTGTCTGTCTGTCTGTTTGTTCCGGCTAATCTCCGAAACGGCTAGACCGATTTTCACGGGACTTCCACTGGCAGATAGCTAAAGTTATAAGGAGTAACTTAGGCTACTTTAATTTTATTTAATTTTAGAAAAAGAATTAGGGTTCCGCTTAAAAAAATGAAAATAATATATACAAAATACATAATTCCGCTTGATTAAAGTTAAATGTGTATTTCATACTACTACTAATATGATTGACATTTGAAAGTAATTATGGTCGTTTGGACAAATAAGCACGGAGACGATGAAATATCTACGCAAAAATTTGAGGGACCATGAAAATGTAAGAGTTTGCCTAAAAATGGTGTTTTTTTTTTATTTGAGTAAGTCTAATACCCACAGACATACATCTTTTGTTATTTTTATTTTAATTTATTTGAGGTGGATTCGTGTGTGTACAATTTCAGAATCAAAAAATGTTGCGAATAGAAATAAGGTCAGTGTGTTAAATGCGAGGTTATTTAAGAAGATCATGTTATGTATCATTGAATTGGTGGAAAAATGTTGATTTTTCTATATAATTTTTCCTTTCTACCAAATGAACAATAATATAATAATACCCATTACGTAGTCCACACGAGTATATTCCAATAACAAAAAGCAATCTAACTCGAACAGTCGTAAAGATAGCGACGGGTCCCACGGGCCCACCCAACATTTAGCCGCTTTTACAACTCTGTCGAACTCAACCCGCGGCGCCCGCTGATAATTCACAAGGGCCGCCTTCGTGCAGGTTATTTCGACAAGATCCGAAAAAGGCTGCCTTATTCTGAACGTAATTAAAAGTGTCAGATTAGATATGATTATCTGTTCTTATGAATGTTACATATGTAATGTGATTACATTCGGTTTTAACATACGTTATCTAATATTTAACAGGTTTTCAAAGGATTTTAGGTAAAATAACTTAGTCGTAAAGCCACAGAACCTTTCTGACTGCTGATTCGTATACAAAAAAATAAAATAAAATATCTAATTTATATTGGGAACTTCTATTAGCTATGTAATGCCTGATCCAGGAGGCCCCATTATTTCATACAACAACTACATAATATATTATAATTATTAAAACGGGATATTTACCGTGTTTAGGACTTTTGAGAGTTCCCAATATTTTTTGAGCACTGTTACACAAGAACTATGTAATATGTTTTGAATATACAAAGTATGTATAATATTAAAAATTGGATAGGTTTACAATATTTATAAAGCAGTATAGTATAGGATACTTACTAGTAATTGAAGGAAGAAAAGGATGAACTTGTAACCTGGCAATCATCACAGATCTCGCATTCGTGCTTGTGCGACGACAAACCTCTGTGAATGTGGACTAAGGTAGAATTACAAAGAAACATAAATATAGGTGATAACTGTATAAAAATATTTAATTATATAATAAACTGATGATTCTTTAAATTTACATAACTTTTTTTATTTTGGAACCGATTGAAATAAAACAAATACTAAATGTTAAGTGAAGCTTACTACAATACAGTAGTGAAAACCGTATCCAAATCGATTAAGCCATTTCTAAGATCAGCGCGCACAAACACAGACAAACAGACAAAAAACTAAAAATCATTGTTTTGGATTCTATTGCGTTAATAAAGATCCCGAATAATAGTTTTTCTCAAATATCTTCCATGTACAGACAGCGATCAGTTATAATTTTACTATATGTATAGATTAAAAATGTTATATAATTATTATATGAATTCAGTATATATATTTGTAAAAATACTATCATTAAATTCTGTATTTTTATTTTATAGGATCATTAGAAACATTTTATTGTGCTACCCAAATTCTGCCATTTCAAAGACATGTCGATTTAATTAAGAATCCCTAATTAATGAGAAAAAGATATTACTTTAGCTTCAGCCTAATTTTTATTCAAAAATACATTGTTTTAACTTCAGAGAAAACCTACTAAGATCTAAATGTCACTGTATATTCGCCTTGCAGGAATCGAACCTACGAATATTAGTGTATGAATTAGTGATAATAAAACACAATAATTAAATTTTAAAGTTATTTTAAAATCTAAAAAAGATTTTTGTTATGTATTTCCTTAATTTTTTCCCTTTAAAATGAAATGTACAATACCAATACAGCGCTTTGCATAGTGGCCAAATCAAGAGGTTTCTTTAAAAAAGTAGCATTAGCTCTGCTCTCAAAGGCACTTATATCCCCCATACTTCAGCAAAGCTAATATCCTTGTAGTTGAGAGTGCTTCATAGTCGAATGATGAAAATCAATTCAATTTATCGCATGATCAAAACGGTATTTTTTAATGAAACCAGTTTAAGACGAAAGTTAAATATTTGATTCAGATCCGCGCCAGATATATTTTTATTTTAATAATGATATATTATTAAAAAATTTTGGACATACAAAATACATATAATTTGCTACTACTTTACAGTTTTACAGTTTTTTGACGTCCCACTGATGGGCACGGGTTACCCCACAATGAGATGGAGATTAAGACATAGTCCATCATGCTGGCCTTGTAAATTTTTATATGTGTATCTATATATAAATGTGTATCTGTATTTTTGTTAGTCCTTAACGCTAAAACGGCTGGATAGTGGATGAAATTTAGAACAAAGATATGACCTAGCATATAGTCTACTGTTAGTAAAAAAAGGTGACGCTACCTGCATACATATAATATCATACCAATATTATAAATGTAAATGTGTTTGTTTGTTTGTCCTTCTTTCACGTCGAAACGGATTGACAAATTGGCGTGATTTTTTGTATGGAGATAGTTGATAGGCTACCTTTTACCGTGGGAGATTATCTCATTCCGACGGGAAAACATAATACAACCTAAAAAAATATTTAAGATCAGAATTACTTGAAACTTGGTATTAACGCTCTTCAAAACTATTAAATAAATATGTATTTTAGCATTTTTCGAAATATATAGGTACATTTCATAAAAGGGTTAAATATGGAATGGGTTTTAGCGTGAGCGAAGCCGCGCGTTCAGCTAGTATTATACATATAAAAAGCACCTAGAACCGAGCAAAGCAAGGCGAAGTCACCGCTGCTATAATATATTTAGCATAAGTTCAAAGTTAGTGTACCATCGCATGCAGATGCCGGTCGTGACGAGGCGTCGTGATATTGCCGCAATTTGAGGGCATTACGACTATCAGTTAAACGTTGATGATGAGAAAGTGTTGTATAAGTATCATTTTAGAATCGTAAATACAACTTGTTTTGCAAAAACACTGTAAACTGTAATATCTGACCTCACTTTACTTCGAGTTTTATTCAGAGCGAATTGCTTGGTAAGATTGATGGCTTGGATGGATATTTATTGTTCTGGGTAACATAAAAATTGTTGTTATATTTTGAATATGCATTGATTCAATTTAAATTATTCTATGAATGTACAGTGAAAACTGTATGTTATAATTATCCTATATAGTTAACATCTGTTGTGGGTAGATACGTAAATACATAATATAATATATTGTAATATATTTAGTCCATTTTAGTGTCCCACTTCTGGGCATGGGCTTTTGTT
The DNA here is from genome assembly GCA_033884665.1 of Argynnis bischoffii washingtonia. Lineage (NCBI taxonomy): Eukaryota > Metazoa > Arthropoda > Insecta > Lepidoptera > Nymphalidae > Argynnis > Argynnis bischoffii. Next base: position 1,458,143 of record CM066622.1, read on the forward strand.
CAATACGAAGAAGGTTCAGGTCATAGCCCACCACGCTGGCCTAGTGGGGGCGGACTTCACATATCTTTCGTTTTTCGTCACCATGTTTTCCTTCACCGTAAGATCAATAATAATCGTATTGGAAATGATTCAAACATGAAGATATCGGAGGTGCGAGAACCGGGATTTGAACCTGCTTCTTTCGGTTTTCCAAGCGAGGGCGTTACCACTGCGCTACCACTGCCTCTGGATATATAGTTATACTTACCCGAATCTATTTATAAAAACAAAACAAAAACATGTAAATCGAATCGATAGATCTCTAAGGTATAAACAAACAGAAGGACGATCCTTGACTAAATAAAGATATAATTAATTAAGGCAAAGAACTTAAAAGCTCTAAGCTAATTAAGTTATTTATTTAATATATTTAGTAACCCATGATAAAGCTTTATCACATTGACATGATCTCTAACAAGGCGTAAAATGGACGGACGGACGTAGAACTGAGATCGTATTAGTTTAATCGTTGCGATGTTTTGCTCCACTGGCCCTCGTTATGGTTGGTAGTGTTCATTAGGTGTAGTTTCATCTGTGATTCTAGAATATTTGTATATAATGTAAATAGCTAAGTATATAAAAATATTTACCAAATTATATATGGTGCCGGTTATATCTTCTACATATACATCTTCTATATCTGTATAAATATTATAAATGTGAAAGTTTGTAAGTATGGATGTTTGTTATTCTTTCACGCCAGAACGGCTGAATGGATCTGGATGAAATTTGGCACAGAGATGGATTATAGTCTGGAATAACATATATGCTATTTTTTATCCTGGAAAAATATACGGTTTTCGAGGGATAGATTTGTTTTTGTTTTATCAATATAAGAATATATAAATAGGCAATGACAAAACAGTTCAATACCTTGTTCTTCTTCGTTTCTTAAACGATTTCCTTTTTTTTACTTAGTAGACATGCTTGAGGGTTAAAATTTAGAGCTTTAGTGCTAAAAGAAAATTAGAAAAAGTTAGTTTTTTTTATATTGATATACTAGCGACTCACTCTCGCTTCGCTCGGGTTCGCCCTAATCACCGGTGGTAGGACTCTGTCAAGCCTGAGGAGTCCGACTGGATGGGTACCACCCCCTTATCTATTTCTGCCGCCAAGCAACAATGATTGCATTGTTGTGTTCCGGTTTGAAGGATAAGGTAGCCAGCACAATTACAGGCAAGAGGCATATCATCTTAGTCCTCACAGTGGCAACGCACCTGTGGCTCTGCATTTTTGTTACTTAAAACCTAAGTGCATGAACCGTAGGTGTTATGGGCGACAGGTACTACTTTCCATCAGATGTCTGTCTGCTCGTTTGTCACTGAATCTCATAAAAAAAAAGAAAAAGAAAGTACGTTTTAACAGTTAGCATGGAATATATAAATTATGTATCACTGCTCCGCTCCCTTGGGTAGTAGCATGATGATATATATCTTTATAGCCTTTATACCTTCCTCAATAAATTAGCTAATCCAAAAGAAATTTTCAAATATTATTAGTAGTTCCTGAGATTAGCGCGTTTAAACAAACAAACAAACTCTGTCTCTTTATAGTATTAGTATAGATAAAATATACTTTTTGTTTTAACTGGTTTTCAGCATTTTAAATATTCATTTAAAAGTAAGATGAAACGAACCACAAAGCAATAATAGGAACCCTACCCGACCCTTCAAATATCCTGAAAATGTACAAAAATCTTATAATTTATTAATGGCTACGTAAAAAACAAACAAATTACAATAACAAATGAGCCAAAAAAGCTAAAGTAAGCTTATTTCATACTTACTTATCAACAGCTCTATTAAAAAACGCCTAGCCATTTTTGATAAACGATCTTAACTCATAAATATGCGAAATTAACATATAAATACTATGCAATTAGCCCCCGCCTACCCGACCGTTACACAAATTGTGCGTCTATTTGGCCCCCTTTCTACGTAACAAATGGCTTCATGTTTCCACCTGTGTTAGAAAATTCGCTGAAAAGTTTCCTTCGTAACAATATGGGTTTAATGTAGCTCACTATAAATCTGCATGTGTGGGTCGAAAATATTTGGAAAGCCTACATCATGGTTGGGTTTGCAAAGTTGTGATGCTATAGTATAATTTGAAGATTGTAAATACATATGTATATAGAAATACTAGAGACTCACCGTTACGTTTTAACGTTTAGCTCAGAGATGAGATATTTTCCCGCTGTAAAAAGTAGCTTATATGCAGTCCTGGATAACCAACTATCATCATACCAAATTTCATCAAAATCTGTGCAGTGTTTTTTTCACTATGCGGTCACAGACAGACAGACAGACAATAATTCTAAAAACTATAAATTTAGCCTCTGTATCGATAATAATGTCTATTTCAATAAGATTTTCCAAAAAATGTTTAATGTACAGATTCAACTTAGTTATAATTTTATTTTATATATAGATCATTCTTGTATATAAGAGGGAAACACAAGCATCTATTTTTCACTTATATTTATGAACTCAAAAAAAAATTCACGACATTTCAGTATTTTCCAGCTAAAATAAAGTTTCTGAGTTTATATAAACGAAAAAATGTTTATTACATCTATATTATGTTAAAAAAGCATGGCTTACCCCATACCTATAAAAAAGAAAACGCGAAGTAATCTGTATATTGAGTGTTAAGTGCTCATGGGTGTGTATGGTACCTGTAAAGTGGTTATGATTTGAAAATTTTCCCTACAGAGTTGCTTCAATTTTCTTTTGAAGTTATATACATATAATATGTTTCTGTAGAACGATCGGTTAATTTTGAATAAGCGAAGGAGCTTTTTTGAATGATTACTAATATACGATGTAGATAGCAAAGCTTTTTTGTTATTTCGCCTTTAAATTCAGTACTAAAATGGGTGGATTGATGTGTTAGTAGGTAAGATAGTTACTTCATACCGATATATCAAATAGTTCTGGTGGAAAATTAGTCCAAAACAGTGAACACACTTATGTATAGATGGTGTTCTAGTGATCGAAATTCCATCATTGTTGAAAATAAGAAAAACATACACACTATATGAATTTACCTTTGTATTTTTTTTTTAACTATTTTCAAAATCTTTTTTATTGATTACACTAAAGCTCGTTAAAATCTAGTAAACAAAATAAAAGAAAGTCGATTGACAAAAGTTTTTGAACTGTTTTGCTTTTGCTTATTTTTTATCAGAGACTAGCGATTTACCCTCGCTTTGCTCGGGTGCATCACTGAATATACTGATTTTGCTCACAATTTGAGGCGTTTCCATTTTTTTGCGCTGAACCCTAAATAAAGGTTGTGTTTTTTTTTTCAAAATAACAGCAACTTAAGTTACTCCTTATAACATCAGCTATCTGCCATGAAAGTCCCGTCAAAATTGGTCCAGCTGTTTCGAAGATTCACCGGGACACACAGACAGACATTTTTTTTATGAACAATATTTATATGCATTTAGTGAAAAGCTGTTACTTTGACATATTTATCTGTGTACATTCTACTTTTTTCATAATATTTACTTTTTTTTCTAAAAATAACCTAATATCTTTGTTATTAGTATCATTTTAACGCTCTATTTTATTCTATATCTATTTCCTCTTCATAAGGTGTTGTTTAATGCTTTACACATTTTTAGTCGGATAAATACAGATGTTCCTTTTTGATGAATTGTGATGAATCACGTAGACGAACGAAAACGTTGGCGCGACTAATTAATATGCTTGCGCAAACTTACCATTTCTCAGTCTTACGCTGAGGTAAAATATTCTATAGCAAAATAGCTTTTTTAATAATACTATCCTACTAACATATTAATTATAAATGAAAAAGTGTGTTTGTTTGTTTGTATTTGTTTGTTTGTATTTGTTTGTTTGTCCTCCTTTTACGTCGAACTAGAGTGACGGATTGACACTCCACACAAAAAAATCATTTTTTGTGTGGAGATAGTTGGAGAGCTGGAGAGTGACATAGGTTACTTTTTACCGCGGGAGATTATCTAACTCCTATGGGAAAACACGTTATAATACAATCCAAAAAAAATATCTAAATATATAAAAAATTACTTGAAACTTGATATTAATGCTCTTCAATACAATTAAAGAAATACATGTTTTAGCATTTTTCAAAATTCATCCTCTAGGGAGTTAAATAGGGCATGAAAGTTTGTATAAAACCTAGGTAATGGACTACTACTATAAATGGAAAAGTTTGTGAGTTTGTAATGTTGTAGGGGTAATCTCTGGATCAAACGAACCGATTTAGATGAAATTTGCTAAGAAGATAGTTTAAGACTGGAAAGGATATAAGATATTTTTTATCCCGGAAGTCATCCTTTAAGGGAGTGAAGATGGGGATGAGAATTTGTATTGGGGAATCAAGGTAGGGACGAACCTGAGCGAAGCGAGGGTGGGTCGCTAGTATGAAATAATGCCATTAAAGTATATAAGTAAAATTTAAAGTAGGTACTAAATAAATAAATATGTCAGGACATTAACACACAGTACCATCATGGTAAGCTACGAGGCATGTGTTATGGATACCAGATAGTTGATACACTACACATATATAACTTTAAATATATATATATTATACATATATAAACACCTATGACTGGAATACAAACATTCGTACCCATTACACAATTGACCCTACTTGCTGGCACAGCAAGTAGGGTCACTATAAACTGAGCCAAACGTGTAGTCATATGTTATACTAACTATACATAGTGTGAATAATTTCTTGAACATATAATAAAAATGTATGTATTTAATGTGTGTATAATAAAAATATTATAAAAGAGATAAAATAGAATGTTTAATCTATAAGCATAATTTACACAACCGCAGTCTAAAACATTTTAATACTTCAAAGATGAATAGAGCTGTCACACTAACACTCGTTAAAATATAACACAAAATTACTTTTTACCAAAAATATTCCTAATGAAGCGTCCCCTCATCTTTAGAATTTAAGTGACTCGTGTAAATAATGATGTTTTTGATAAATATTAAATAAAGATCATCTAAACTTCTATGCTTAATTTTATATAAGAGGAAAGATTTTCTTTTTGTTTGTTTGTACCAAATAAGCTCCGAAACTACTGAACCGATTTAGGTGAAATTGAGTAAGAAGATAGTGTGAAACCCTGGAAAGGACACAGGATAATTTTTATTCCGGAAATTCTCCCTTAAAAGGGTGAAAATGGGGATGAAAATTTGCTTGGTGAAGTAACCTAGGAATGAACCCGAGGGAAACGAGAGTAAGTCACTGTTAATTATAAGTTAATACAATTTCATAGTTGAAAATATTTAGTGTATATAATAATTTTTAAATTAAATCTACAGAGTGACCGATTCATAAGGATGTAAAGGGCTAAAATATTGACAATGTATCCTTATACTAACATGGAACTACGGATATTTATTCTTAATTCAAAACTCAAGGAATTAAAGGCTGTTAAATATTTCCGACTAATTTAGAATAATATTTTTGCTCTTTGAGACAGCTTAATGAGACGGCTCACTAATTTCAAACAATATACTATGTAAAAAAATCATCTTATAATATTAATTTTAAGAGACAGACATATATTATTCTACTAGCGACTCACCCTCGCTCCGCTCGGGTTCGCCCCTACTTACGTTTTAACGTTTAGTATAGATTTCTCAGAGATGAGGTATTTTCCCGCAGTAAAAAGTATCGTTGTATATGTTGACCCGGATAACCAGCTATCATCATACCAAATTTTCATCAAAATCCCTCCAGCGGTTTTTCCGTGATACGGTAACAGACAGACATAAATTCTAAAAACTATAGATTCGGCCTCTGTATCGATAGTAAAGTTTATTTCAATAAGATTTTCCAAAAAATATTTAATATACAGATTCGGATTAGTTATAATTTTATTATATGTATAGATTATCGTTGAAGGATACAAACATTTAAGTGTACTGAAATGACCAATTTTATTATATCGTCATACAAATAATAATTTGTTCCTACATATTTTTTAAGGTTTCTATTTGACTATTATACTAAAATTACATCTTGTCTAAGTTTAAGCTATAAAAGCTCATAACATATTCTACTAAAACATGATTTCTATGACAAAAGCTTAGAATCTTTGGTAGAACTTGAACAAATTACGCAAACAGTAATCGGGATGACGAGCGCCATGTTTGTACGCCATGTCTGACGCTGCGCGGTAATTACGTAATTGCAAGACGGGACCGTTTGCGCATGAATTTGTTATCCGAGTGTGGAGATGGGGGTTGTGTTTTAAGATTTTGGTATTTATAATTAGTATAGTTTTAATTTAAAAAAATATATGTTTTTTTTAGTTAGTTTGAAGAGGTTTGAGTTTCTTTCGCTAGTTCTTCTCAGGTCTGAGGCGTCTTCTTTCCGAACTCATGGTAGCATGACGTTCAGTAAAAACTGTAATAACTTAATGCTGATAAAATCTTTTGAATTTTTATGATAATGTACGCTTAAGTACTAAATTACGTCTGATCAATAGAGATCTATCAAATGTTCAACCGAAATTGTAATACGTGTTTTGTTTTGACGTCTTTAGGAAGAAAAACTTAAATAAATTCTGAACTTAGTAATATCTTTTTAATATGCAAGTTGATATTTTTTTTAATTTTCCGCCCATTTCTATTAAAAATAATTATTAATACACCCACATATACGTTTAATATGTACTTCAATTTTTATATGGCCTAATTTTACCAAACGCTTGAATAACTTGTATTAAAATATTTTTTTTATTGTTTCAGGTATGTCCACTTTTCTATCATTGACTGTGGCTTAGAAGGTGAAAGGTAATAATATATCTATGGTATCTACACTATACAATAAAGTCGATCAATTATTATATACGTATATCTTTCGTAACACAGAAAGTGATTTTAAAACAAACTTAAAAGATTTCTATAAACAGTTTTTAGGACAATATTCAATTTAAAAGGCCGCTACGTTGAAAATAGCTGACGAGAAACAAAAATAGCATTAAATTTTAACTTAAAGTACTTTTGATAGTGATTCTGTTATAAAATGGCTATTTTACCGTATTTCCACGATTGCTAGAGTAAACTCAGTCGCCTTAGCAAAAATGATATTTTACAAACGCCATCGCCTATAGAAAACTAAAGAATGAAATGGCATATGTAAGTGTTATGTCACGTAGCCATAGTATATTATTCTCATATATTTTTAGGTTTCCTTCAGCTACATTAATAATAAAAATTAATTTGTCTAAAGTTGCATCTGATTGATGTATTCATAAGTATCAAACGTTCCAGAGAACGTAACTAATTCTGGAAAGACGTTAAGTCCAACCCGCACTAGACCATATTGGTGCACTATAGCCTAATCCCCCTCGCATTAAAGGGGATCCGTACCCATCAATGGGATGTCAAAAAGGGCTGATTTATGTGTAATTATTATACCTTCTGAGCAGTGGTAGGCTAGTGGTAACGCGCTCGCTTGGGTAACCGAGTTAAGCGGGTTCAAATCCCAGGTCTCGCACCTCTGATATTTTCATGTGCGAATCATTTTTAATATGATTACCCCTTGTCTTAAGAGTGAAGGAAAACATCGTGAGGAAACCTACATGTCTAAGATAACCTAACAAGTTTTCGAAAGACACGTGAAGTCCGCCAACCTGCACTTGACCAGCTTGGTGGACTATGGCCTGATCCCCCTCATCTTGAAGGGAGGCCCGTGCCCAGCAGTGGGACGTCAAAAAGGGCTGAACACATGAATACATTATACCTCCTTACGTATATAATCATGTTTTCCAAGAAAAGCAGTATTAAAATCAAACCCAACGAATTCAAGTAACTTAATAAGGAACTAATAAAATATAAATGAATTTTCATATAAAGTTGTAAAAGCAATTGGAAAAGTACATTTGTTCATATATTATATGCAAGTATGATTAAACTCGAACATCAAGAATCGATCTCGAAATTCCGCCACCGTTAAAAAGTTTCCAATTTTCAGTTCCATATAGGACAAGTTACAAGTTGCGGGAGAAACTTCGAACGCTACCAAGGAGCGTATATTTAGTAAACGGTTTGTTTTATGAAAGCGTAGCCTAGTAGTACCTATATTGAAGTTAGCATTTCCATAAATAGTATTATATTTTATAGTTATTGCTTTATGACCGATTTACATTTAGGTCTCAATAACAGAATTATAAGCGAGCTCATGATTTTGAAACAGAACACGTTTAATTTCTTCTAAATCTGGGTCACTGACCCTAAAATCCTTCGAAGGACTCCTTGGGATGATCACAGCATTTGATCTACGCAAATCATGAAACTTTGGCTAAGCAATGAAATGCTGTTAAGCTCAGTTAATCCAGATAGATGAACAAAAAAGTAAAAACTGTGGTATGATCAGACATATCAAAAAGATAATAAATAAATAATATAATAAAATTTACCCGCAATATTGTTATATAGAAGTTTTCGACCGCGGCTTTTCTCGGGTGGTAATTGATAAAAATAATACTATTATTTGGAGGCAGTCTCGATCATTATTCAAAGATAGAAGATATAAACTTCATACAAACAAACAAACTATATACTTCTTTATTATACTTAATATATATATATATAAGGTATATATAAAACAATACAAAAATATAATAAAATTATTTGTTTATAATATTATTATGATTAAAACGATAGCAAAGGGGTTCTTAAGGGTCTTAAAAAATACATCTCAATTAAAAAAATACGGTTTTCCCAAAACCTTAGCTTGATAATATATCAAAATAAGTATAATTTATATCTTTTTCCACGTTAGAAAAATCATGGCCACCATTTTAATGACCAATTATGATACCACCATATTTTCACGCTATTCCAATGTCATACGATAATAGACTCAATTTCGTTGTATTTAAGTTCAAATTATGATTCGTACTTTTCCCGTTTAAAAGCCGGTTTTCGTACCGGAAACGTCTCGTCAGTTTCGTGAAATTTATAACCGGCGGGTTCAAATCGGGGGTGTAAATTGTTTTATGTAAGGGTTAGGGGTAGCAACATTATAAACTATCCCCCGTTAGGTTACAGGGTATGGACTATGGAGGCTTAACTTTTGCATGTGACTTTATCTATTAATCATTGAAGCTATTTTTCATCATAAAGTTAATAATAATTCATGTTACAACAATCCGATATCATGGCTAATTTTTAAGAATCTTTATCTAAAAAGTTTGCTCTTGATTAACTGAACGGGGCTCGTCAAACTAAATTCAAGGATTTTAGTAGTAGCCATTTATGTGGTAGAGCCCAGTGGTAACGCGCTCGCTTGGGAAACCGAGTGAAGCGGATTCAAATCCCGGGTCTCGCACTTATGAGATTTTCATGTGCGATTCATTTCCAACACGATTATCACTTGTGTTGACGGTGAAGGCAAACATTATGAGGAAACCTGCATCTCTAAGAAGAATTAGCAAATTTTTCAACGACATGTGAAGTCCGCCAACTCGCATTTGGCCAGCGTGGTGGACTATGGCCTGATCCCACCTCGTATAGAAGGAAAGCCTGTGCCCAGCTGTGGGACGTTAAAAAAGAGCTGAATACATATACTATCGACCTAGCTCTGCTTTCAGGTCTGCCCGAGTGTATAAGGTTATTGTATCGTCATAAGTTTTTGACATATTTACAAAATTCGAATCGAAATGACAATAAATGTAAGTTAATAATAACTTTTTGTATGTTAACATAGGGTATAAGTATAACTAATAAATCTAACAATGCGGTATAATAAAAAGGATTACTCCCGTGCATGTGTCCTTCGGCCCGTAGCTTATTTTCTCATAATTTACAAAAAGGAAAAATATGATACATATTTCTTACATTGTATAAGAGTTGAGGATTCATGGAAACGAGTTCTGATTTTCTTTATAAATATGAATATATTGGGATATTTACACACAGTACCATCTAGTTCAATGGTAAGCGACGAGGCTTGTGTTATGAATACTAGATAGTTGATTCACTATATTACTCCATGACTGGAGTACAAACATTCATGCTTATCACACAAATGAATGCCCCCAGCGCAGGCACAGCAAGTAGGGTCACTAAAAACTGAGCCAAACCTGTCGCCAAATGTTTACACTTAGTACTTAAAATATTAAAAAAACACCTAATAAATAAATAAATATGTTGAGACATTAACACACAGCACCATCTAGTTCTATGGTAAGCTACGAGGCTTGTACCAGATACTTGATACACTAGACTTATATAACTTTAAATACATACATATTATAAATATAAACACCCATGACTAGAGTACAAACATTCGTGCTCATCACACAAATGAATGCCCCCAGCTGGACTCGAACCCGCGACCGCTAGCACAGCAAGTAGGGTCACTACAAACTGGGCCAAACGTGTCGTCATATGACCTAATGACCATTTCACATATTCTGTTTTATTCCCTATTCGAATAGAAATAATTATATTTGCCCTATATTTTTAATTCCTTCCGGGCATATTAAATATTTTAACATTACTTTTAATAGTAACTTATAAACTTATATTTTTAAGAAATTCAATTGAAACACTTTAAAGTTGTAAAGCACTTAAAAATCACTGCTTTACTTTACGCAGACGCTGTCTCAGGAGGGTCCGTGTGTAGACCCTCTTATTACTACTTAGCTGTCGCGGTAAAGGATTTCTACACCTCCGGCTTAAATGAACTATCAAGGGACGCTTTGTTTTAACATAAAATGAAAAAGACTAACTTAAACATAATTAAAACACTTGAGGAATAACCTAGTGATTTTCTATTTTCTATATATAAAAATAATAATGAAATGCTGTTTATTTGGAAGCGCATCACTTGAAAACGACTAGACTTAGTAATTTTTTTAATTGGAATTTTCAAATTACCAGATTTTTAGGGAAAATTGGAAAAGTTACCTGAAAAATTGGGAAATTCGGGGAAACTGAATTTGTTTTTTTTTAATAGAATGATATAATATTATCAAATATCAAAAAAAAATATGTGTGATAAGGACGTCTGTCGAATCCTTTAAAATTGTTTGTGTGTTGTTGTGTTGTGTGTTGTGTGTTGCTGTGTACTTTTAAAGGACTAAGTCTTATTTATAGTTCAATTTTTTATATTATTATAGGTGTTCTGTAAATTAGGTTACCTTATTTAGGTTCATCCTGAATCTATCAATATATTTTTCGATTAAAGATTTTTAATCCCTTGTTAATTTCAGTAAAGAAGAAAAACAAACAATATTCCAATGAATACCATATAAATTATTATTAATATTATTATTAACCGATTTGAATAAAGGAGAGACTGTGTTTCATTCGTATATAAACTGCAACTTTAAAGCATGTCTAGTAATTGAAAAATCTCTTATAGATACTTCTTATTGTTAGTTGTATTGGTTAGTAGTTAATTTTCAAATCTGTCATCTATATGATGGTATTTAATACAATTCAATTTTCTTGTTTTGCCAGTTGCCATGCCAGTTGAGCACAGATTACTTCGCCAATGTCACAAAGAATGAAATGGGTATTTAAATATCATACCTTTAAACGCAATCCTCGGGAAAAAGTCAAAATGACAACAATGTTTTTTTAAATGTCGAAAATTATTATATTTTTAACAGAATAATTTCATGCCCATTCATTTAACAGTTGCAAAATTTAATATAATTAGCACATTTAAAACAATAAAAACAAATAAATTATGCGTTTTCAATTAGTTAGTGACATTTGCGGGTGTGAAAATTGAATGAAATTTGTTTCGCAATTATGTGAAAAATCACATGTGATGTATGTTTATAAATAATGCAAGCACACGCAAGCGGAAATTAGCATATAATTGGAGATAAAAACTAAAAGTCCATGTGGTTTGTTGGTATTGTATAGGCTTCTACTGAGATCACAGTTTAGAAATAAAATAAAAATCTATTTTATTTAATTAGACTTGTACAAGCACAGAAAAACTACAGCAGTAGTGTAGTGGCTAGCATGGACACCTGTACATCCGGAGGTCCTGAGTTCGAGTCCCGGGTCGGGCCGAGTTTAATTATTGAGTCTTTGTGTATAGTAAGCTTTAGTAACAGCCCGGAGTTGGGAAGTTGGCAGTGTTTCATCCCCGTGCCTCGGAGAGCACGTAAAACCATCGATCCTACGCTTTAAATCTCACTGATCTTGTCGTGAAGTCGTCCCACCGGAGTATGAGAGTGACAGGAATAGAGAGTGAACTTGTGTCTGCGCGTAAACTTATGCACTATAATATCTCCTGCGCAGATGGCTAGTCTCAATGAGATTGGCTGCCGTAGACGAAATCGGTCGGGAAGACATTATTATACAAGCACTTTTGAATCGTAAATAATTAATTTAAAGATAGTGTAGTCGGTCCTTGAAGAAGATACCACTGGGTTGAGAACTCTTGAGTGCGAACTTGTGGTCTTGTGTCTACTTTCGTGGTCTTCTTAAGTTAACTTATAATATAACTAATGAAAAGTCCAAGGAAAAATGGTAATCATACAGTAAATTGGGATTAGAACCAATTGTATATTAACATGACATAACGACACGTTTGGATCAATTTATAGTGTCACTACTTGCTGTGCCAACGGTCGCGGGTTCAAATCCCGCGGAGAGTATTCATTTGTGTGACGAGTATGTATTTAAAGTTACATATGTGTACTGTATCAACTATCTGGTATTCATAACACAAGCCTCGTAGCTTAATACAGAACTAGATGGTGATGTGTGTTAATGTCCCAACATACTTATATTTTTTTATTTAATTGATTACGGTAGTAAAGTACAATAAAATATACAAATTTTGTATAGTATTTTATATATAAATCCATAGATCAAAACTGGTATACCTAAATAGGAATCAAGAAAGAACGAAATAGCCAAGGATCGATAGACGTATGCAGACAAGCTTCAGAAAGGCATTGTCTGGTTTAGTCTGGGGCTCAAAGGACCCTTGCGATTATGATATTTAGTGCATTGTAAGAAGGTGGCGGCTGAATTAAAGTTACTTAACCATTGTTATTAGTGCCTCTGTTATCTAGTGGCTAGCATGTACGGCTACAGATTCGGAGTTCCTGAGTTCAAGTCCCGGGTCGGGTCAAGTTTAATTACTCTGTAATTAAATTTTTCTGTTAAGATATTCGAAGTAACAATAAAAAGAACAACAAATTTTTAACAACTGTAATGTTTGGTACTCGTGAAAACAATCCAAAGCAGCCAGAGAAGAGTTATTGCTTTCCACTTTCTTCTTTCACATACTTATAAAGTTTAGAGGTTTAAATGTACTTCCAATATTATTATTATTATTTGTACACACACACCCACACACACATATATATATATATATATATATATATATATATATATATATATATATATATATATATATATATATATATATATATATATATATATATATATATATATATATATATATGTATAGGTATAGGTATATATATGAACCGTACATTTTTCCGGGATAAAAAGTAAGTTAGTAGACTATAATCTATCTCTGTGCCACATTTCATCCAGATCCGTTCAGCCGTTCTGGCGTGATTAAGTAACAAACATCCATACATCCATCAAAACTTTTACTTTTATAATATTTTTTTTTTTATGCGATTCAGTGACAAACGAGCAGCCAGACCACCTGATGGAAAGCAGTACCTGTCGCCCATAACACCAACGGTTCATGCACTTAGGTTTTAAATAACAAAAATGCAGAACCACAGGTGCGTTGTCACTGTGAGGACTAAGATGATATGCCTCTTGCCTGTAATTGCGCTGGCTACCTTATCCTTCATACCGGAACACAACAATGCAATCATTGTTGCTTGGCGGCAGAAATAGATAAGGGGGTGGTACCCATCCAGTCGGACTCCTCAGGCTTGACAAAGTCCTACCACCGCACATAAGCACTACACCCAAATATTCCTTTTTGTTATTGAAATATTAGTAAGATTTCAATAACAAAAAGGAATATTTGGGTTATGAGAGAGATCTTTAGTAAAGATATAAGGAGGATTAGTCAAGATGTCAAGCACGGCTATCGTTTTGTAAGAACAATTATTGTATCACCAATGTGGGTGCTTATTTTGTTATAAATGATATATGTATATATAGTATAGTAGTATATAGTATAAACACAATGTTTTATTTTAACCTGACATTTTTATTTTAAATATTATAAAAAATAAAAATAATATTAATAATAATAACAGCTAACATTAAATATTATTGTTATATTTAATTATAATACTTATTAAAATGTTTACAATTAAAATCAACAAATATTGTAAGGTACTTTGGTGTCATTTTTTAAAATCATTTTGTAAAATTGTGGGTAGGTACTGCCTGTAACAAGTGTATAATCCTTTGAGATGTCTAAAACCTTAGTCTCTCCCGTGACCATGACCCGACGCGTCGGGAACGAAAAATCTAAATAAATCCGCGAAATAATCCGAAAAGATAATTTTATTTAAAATTTTACTAAAAAGGATCTATTAAAATAATTTTTCATAATTTTCTAATGAAAATGGGTGTTTTATGAACAGAAACACATGATGACCCTATCAATTTCTACGTATATCATAGTAAAGATATGGATTATTCGCTCAAGCTGTAACATGTTAGTCCGACGGAGAGGAATTCGTATTACGCCGCGTGTCGCCGACATCGTCTTTATTGAAACCTGATTATTGAATATAGTTGTATGTAAAACACTGTATGTTCCATATTTAATATACTAAATACAGAATCAAATAAAAAATGTAGTCTTTGATAAAATTCTATCTAAAGTTTTAAAGCAATAAAAATTTTCAATGTAGCTTATTATTATTATTTTTTGTATTAGAACTAGCGACTCGCTATCATTTCGCTCGAATTCGTCCCTAGGTACGTATAGTATACGATAGCCTGGCCTTCCTCAAAAAACGGGCTATTTAATGCAAAAAGAATTTTTCAAATCGGATCAGTAGTTCCTGAGATTAACCCGTTCAAACAAACAAACAAACAAAGAAACCAACCACAAACAAACTCCTATTTATAATAATAGTATAGATATTCGTTTAACTATTTATAGATTTTTAATATAATTACTTATAATACAATATCTAATTATAATTTAACTATAACTTTCTACGTAAAATAACCAGTTTTCAAGAAATATTTCAACTTTACATGACTTTTTGATATAAATATTTCGTCAGAAACACAAAAAATATTCTAATTTTAGTTGTTTTATGAAATATCTCATATGTTACAGTTTAGACACTTACAGCTTTTATGAACAGTGGTAGCTCACTGGTAACGCACTCGCTTAGGAAACCAAGCAAAGCGGTTCTTGCACTTCTGAGAATTTCCTGTCATGCCTTCGAATCATTTTCAACATGATTAACACTTGATAATAAAGGAATTAACGATCGGATATCCGATAACGGAAAGGAAACCTACATATCTGATAGAACATTACTTGTTCCTGAAAGACGTTTTCAGTCCATCAACCCGTACTCAGTCGGTGTAGTGACCTGATCCTCCACGCATTTAGGGAGAGCCTGTTCCCCGCAGTGGAATATTAAAAAGGGCTGAAATATTATACACGATTTTTTGCGCGCGGCTTCGTTCGCGCGATGCGGAACGGAGCATAGCCTACGTCTGATTCCAGGGTGCAATCTACTTCGCCGGGTGCATTCTACGTTCTTACCAAATTTTATCGAAATATGTTTAGTTGTTTAAATGTGAAAAGTTAATAGACAGAATTACTTTCACATTTATAATATTAGTATATATACTCGTATGTGTATATTTTATTTATTTATATTCACATAAAAATAACCTTTTAACTTACATCAGTCCTACTCCTTATGTATTATACATTAGGAAATATATAACTATTATATTATAAGTACACAAAGAACGGGATCAAGAAATCGGAGGTAGAATCAACAATCCCATATTATTAGAAAGCTTTGCCCTACAAACACAATATCTTGGATTAGGGCGAATCCGACGTTACGTCCTCTCGCAAACAACGTGTTTTGTACATAAATTGAGAGGACTTCGCTTGCAAACAAGTAGCGTGCCCTATTACTTTGACATCGATTTGATATGAAGCTAAGGGATATTTTTGGGAAAAGCTCTAGTACATAAAAAGCACATGAAGACTTTTAGTTTATATTTTAAACTATAAAACATTTTTTATTTAAATAGTGTATTTAAATTTTAATAGTTTTTACGTAATCTACAGCAGATTACTACTCTTGTAAATTATTTTAATATTTCGTTAAATTACTGGAATAGCAAACCGATTCTAAAATACACGTATAGAATGTGCTTTAAGAAACATAATATGTAAAGGTAATGATATTATTTACCATATTATATTATATTATTTACTCAAACGAAACCTTTAATGTAGATCCAAAATAAAATATAATATTTTAAGTATCAAAATTCCATTTACTGAATATAACAACGTCTATCATACGCTCAGAATATCGTCTTGAATTTGTACGATAAAGTACATGTCGAAATTTTAACAAAGCATTCGATAGGGGGTCAAGGGGGGTCCCAGGGGGTCTTTGGGGTGACACATGGTGTCCGACACACGGGCCCGGCTCATTCGTCTAACGAGACATTCGTTTCCGGGAAAAAGTGCTTTAAAATTCCCTCCTCGTGATTTATTTTGTGAGGGTCAGTTTTAAAATACTATTCTCTAATTTAGTTTTAAGGGGTCAAATCAAGTATATAGTTAAACTTTGATGGCAATAAAAAGTATGTATAAGTATGTTTTATATAATACTCTAAGCTGGGGTTACGGCTTTGAGTGTTGCACCCTAGTACAAATACAAATGACTTTAGTGATGTAATATATTGTATAGATAACACAATAACGACTGAAGCTTTTTAACTTTTAAAGATAAAGAATTAGTGACTCGCCTATGCGAATTAAGTTACTTTGGCAACAGAAAAGTATCCCACGGAAATGATATACGGAGATAAGAACTCTACGTCACTACGAGTTATAAACTATATTCTATGTATATACAGAAAAATTATATTAGTATGTTTGTCCTCTATGCGTTACTAAATCATTGATCTGATTATGACGAAACTCTGGTGGATTATTCAGTATATGCCTGCAAAAGTTCCTGGTCCCAAAAAAAAAAGAATTTTTCATTGGTCTTTTATTTTTTATGCGTATCATTCAAGCTTATAATAAAAAGTCATGTCAATCATTTAGTGAAAGCTGGACTAAATACAAACATACTTTTACATTACTTACCCTCACTTTGTTCGAGTGCTTTCCTAAGTTTCTTTTGTATAATATTATATAGATACAGCGCCACCTTTTGGAAAATTGTGTTACTAACAAAAGCATTGCATGTTTGTTACTCTAGATCATAGTCTACCTGTATACTAAATGTCATCCAAATCTGCTCAGCTGTTTTAGCGTAAAGCAATAACAAAAAAACATACATACACACAAAATTTCGTATTTGTTATAGTGCAATATAGTGACGTGTTTAGTAAGGGCGCAAAGTTCGAAATCTGAAAGTTGCTCTAAATTACTAAAGGTCTATAAAAACTTTTTTGTGTAAAAGTAAACTGCCCACATTATTCATACCAGTGAACCATCCGGTCATCTCATATTTTTTACTTAACTATAATTCACGTTTTTTATTTACTTCATACATAAAGAAACTCCATGAAAAGTTCTCAGTACTTGGGTACAGTAAAAGCATCTTAAATTTATACCGTTGATGTTTAACTTTTTGCAAACTTTAGAGTCACAACAACACCCATTTATTTCTGATAACAGCGACAACTATAAAAAAGAATTCAAATTAATTCACTAGATAGAATCTTCAAAAGCGAGTGACCGTTGGAATATTATCTTAGGGCAAGCTTTTTCTTATAAAATCCACTTTTTCTTTTAAAATGAGAAAACAATACAAACTTTACCACTGAATAGAAATAATTAAATAAGAAAGCTTAATTCGTATTAAAAAGCTCACTTGCTGTAAAACAAGTGCAACGCGCTCTTTTAGTCTTAATGAGTTAAGTTATACTTGTTTTATTCGATACGATAAATTATAATGTACCAAGCTAAAATAGATATCTAGAACATTTATTTTTTCTTTATCAAGAAAATATTATGTACAGTTGTATCTATATACTGTATGTTATGTATTCAAAGCTTGTAACTTTTTTATTTGAAACTAATTTAAATTTAAATAAATTTAAATTAGTTTCAAATAAAAAAAAGAAAAATTGACGATTCAAAAGCGCTTGCAAAAGGCTATTATGATTTTATTTCATTAAATAACATAATATATAAAAAATATTTATTTAATTTAATAAATCTATAATGTATAATTGTATGATAATACTAACGACTCACCCTCGCTTAGCTTCGGGTTCGTCCCTAGACAAAAACAAATCTATCCCACGGGACCCGTACACTTTTCCGGGATGATATATAGCCTATAGCCTTCCTCAGTTAACAGGCTATCAAATGCAAAAAGAATTTTTCAAATCGGATCAGTAGTTCCTAAAATTAGCGCGTTCAACCAAACAAACAAACAAACTCTTCAGCTTTATAATATTAGTATAAATTATACGCGCTAATCCCAGGAACTACTAATCCGATTTGAAAAAATCTTTTTGTATTAGATAGCCCATTAACTAAGGAAGGCTATAGGCTATATATCATCCCGGAAAAATGTATGGTTCCCATGGGATACATTTATTTTTGTCTAGGGACAAACCCGAAGCGAAGCGAGGATGAGTCGCTAGTATATCAAATATTTCCGTAAATATTACAACCACACGTAGTATGATAACCGTTTTAGCTCAATAAAATATTCATCTGACTTCCACTATAAACTAAGGCCGGATAGTAGGTTTTATTCTTAACGAGACAAATGTATGAATAAAGTATAAAACATTTTTTTGGTTAAGATATAGTGTTTTGCTACTTGCTGGCAAATTGTAGTTAATTCTTACTTTATATAAATTATTGTATAAATTCATATAATTTCTACAAAAATAATTTGAAAAACTTACAATTGGAACACATTATTTAAGCAATACAATAACAATAAAGGAGCAAAATCGTATGCTATAAAAGCCCAGAAAATAATACAGTCCAAAATAAAATTAAAGATAAAAGTTGGGGAGGAAAAAACTTCGGCTACAATGGCGTACCTCGCGACAAAACACATTGCCGGGATTAAAGAAAGTTTTTCAAGAAACGGCTAGAAAGAGATTCTTTAAATGTACAGTTCGTCTGGAAACCATCAAATGTTCACTGAATGTCTGCCTTCAGAATGAAAGGAGGTTTGGATACTTAGGTACTAGTTGGATGAAAAAGATGTCAACATATACATAATTTTCAAAGTTTCCTTCTCTTATCACGACACACGTACTTTCTGAACAATAATAAACATAGCAATAACTAACACACGACAGGTGACTTACTAATACTAAATATGATCCTAATTTCAGATAGTATTATTATTAGATAGTATTAAACTTACATTTGAAATTATAAATCTTTATGACTTCTGCATCTCAAAAGTTAAATCTTAAAACAACTTAAATCTTACTTAAAAGTAATGTTCAAACTCATCCTCTAATTTTATGTGTTTAGAAAAATATGGAAGAAGCGCGAATATGTTATTTTCATGACATTAAGTGATTAACTAATATTAACTTGTCTATACATATAATAAGATTCTCAGTCGAATCTGTACTTTAAATAATTTTTGGAAAATCTTATTGAAATAGTCATTATTATCGATGCAGAGGCCGAATCTATAGTTTCTTAGAATTATATCTATCATATTTTATCGTCTATCTGTCCCACTAAACAGATTTTGATGAAATTTGGCATGATGATAGCTGGTTATATGGATCAACATATAGGATACTTTTTACTGCAGGAAATATCTCATCTCTGAGAAATCTATACTAAACGTGAAAACGTAACTAGAGACGAACCCGAACGAAGCGAGGGCGAGTCGCTAGTGCATGTCAAATAATATTCTTGAGACAGAGATATTTCATAATAGTTTTGTGATTAATAAAACAATATGCTTTTCTCTCTTCCCTTATATTCTAATAAAACTAAAGCAGTATTGACACACAGTGCCCTATAAGCAATCCGCCGCATGCCATACAACTTTTCATACGTCTTATTTCGTTTGAACTGCCCCGTAAAAGAATTCCACATTAAAAAGACAACTCGAATTGTTTTCTGTAAACAATTCTTTCAGTTCGGTCTCTTATTGGTTTCGGGCGGGTGACTTTTTGGTTTGTTTTAATATATATTAGGGTAAATTCTTTCTGAGTTAATCTGCGAGGATTTTTGGGTAATGACGACGTCACAAAGGACGTCCTTATATATTAAGTATTAGCTTTTCCTTGAAGGTTTATCCATTTTAACATGGTATCAGGTCAATACAGTGCATTAAATAAATGATTTGAAGTATTAGATGTTATTGCTTGTTAAGAATTCTGATATATTAATATTCTTGACATCGTTAGTTTTCATGATAATAGGTATATTCCAAATATCTCATAAACATATTAAACGTACTGATAAATATGTTATTTATATAATCACTTTGTTGACGTTATTTGCTGTAATCTCAGTGACTTCGCACTGGAAACGGAGATAAATCATATCATTTTGTTATTATTAGAATACCTAACATCAAAATTGTATGTATGTATTCAGCCCTTTTAAACGTCCCACTGCTGGGCACGGGCCTCCCTTTAATACGAGGGAGATCAGGCCATAGTCCACCATGCTGGCCAAGTGCGGGTTGGCAGACTGCACATGTCTTTTGAAAACTAGCTAGGTTCTCTCAGACATGCAGGTTTCCTCACGATGTTTTCCTTCATCGTTAAGACAAGTGGTAATCATGTTGAAAATGATTCGCACATGAAAATATCAGAGGTGCGAGACCCGGGATTTGAACTTGTTTCACTCGGTTTCCTAAGCGAGCGCGTTACCACTTGGCTACCACTGCCTACATCAAAATTATATTTATATTAAAAAGTGTTTAGCTTAAATAAAAATTAACGATTGATTTTTCCAGCGACCAGCCCATTATTCAGAGCTGAAACTTTTATTAAATCCCTTATAATCCGTGAAGCAGTGAATCTCTTATAACTCTTAGACCTTCTAAATATCCGAAAAAAGGGAAGTAGGCCAAGATTTTTATTACGAAATCGTTTAAAAGATAAAAACTTAAGATAAAGTATTTCACTAGTCTTTTAATTAACGAATTTTATTTTTATATTTTTATTTTGAACCGTTTTTGTTGAGTTGGCACTGATTAGTATGGGAGAGGTCACAAGATCCTAACGTCGTACATATTCGACATTTTTTGATATACTTGATGATACATAAAATCATGATTTTTTTTAATGAAAAGTGAAAGATAATTAAAAAAAAATATAAATGAAAAAAAAAGATGTTTTAATACAATTGTGTCATTATTTTTATATTTTTTGTGTACATAGTTACTTTTTCTTTTTAATATATGTAAATATTTAAATCTATATTTATAGATTTTTTTGCGGAAAATATCCGAAGCTAGTTTTATTTATAACTAGTGACTCATTCGCCTCTTGTAAACCAAAAACAAATGTATCCCGCGGAAACCGTACATTTTCCGGGATAAAAAGTAACCTATGTGTTATGTATGTATGAGCTATATTATTGTAAAGTTTAATTAAAATCCATTCAGTACTTTTAAGTCAATATAAGTAATATATGTATATATATATATATATATATATATATATATATATATATATATATATATATATATATATAAATCTTATAAAATATAATCTTATTTATATTATTATTATAATATTAATTATTTTATAATGTGCATGATTTTCTTTATGGGACAAAATAAAATAATTTTCCAATGAATAGTACACATTACACTCTGCTACTGTACTCTCTAATTAAAATACTTTTAATTGAAACGTGCCCTTAGTGGACATAATCAAGTTATAATTAATGTTTGTCCTACGAGATAATCGACATACCTTTCAAAGTACAAACAATCGAATGTACGAAAATTTTCGCTAACTTCGCTGTCTAAACGTAAATAAGAGTAATTTAACGTTTAACCTCATAATTAAAAAAGGCTCATGAATATCGATATGTGAGAATTTTGTGACAAACATGCATAAAAAGTGCCTTAAATTAAATTTCTAGTCAAGAAATATGTCAAGTTCTTTCTTCTTTCATTGCTTCTCCAGCACAAATTCACAAAAAAATAGTATTTCACAAACAAAATTAAAACTTATAATACAGCCATATCTATACTAATATTATAAAGAGTTTGTTTGCTTAAGCGCGCTAATCTCATGAACTACTAATCCGATTTGTAAAGTTCTTTTTGAATTAGTTTGTCCATTTATTGAGGAAGGCTATAGGCTATATATCATCATGCTACTACCCAAAGGAGCGGAGCAGTAATCATAAATTTCAAAAAATCAGACAGATTTCCTTACATTATTGTAAAACTTATGCTTATAATATGTTTAAGTGCTTAAAGCTCAGAAACTATTGAGCCCATTTCAAAAATACCTTTTGCACAAAGAGTTTTTTTTTATAGTTTTAGCATGAGTGAAGCCGCGGGTTCTACTAGTATATTATAAGTTTATAATTTTAATTAAACAAATAATAAAAGGCCTTGTTAATTTTATTATTATTCAATCAAACAAAGCCATGCAAAATAGAATCGACAACAATAACCCTTACATCAACGCTACGAATACCTAGTCTCACAAAGTACACGGTTGACCACTTCACCATCATTAAGTGCCATGGCTTTCATTACACCAATCCACTAAGCTTATGGAGTGAACCTTTTCTATTACAAAGTTTCTCGAGCGTGCAATTTGTCAATGACACACAGACAGCGGGACCCCAAAACTCACGGGACATGCAAATCGTAACAATTCTTTCCACCCTATATATACCCGCAATAAAACAACTTGAATTAATCGCCGCATAAGGGCACCTTGACCAAAACATAAAAGGTATATTACAATTGTTAATGAAATAGATAAGAAATGAAAACTACGAGGGAAGCTAATTGGTGGGACAGAGTAAAAACTGTTTTGGGCTATTCATGTTTTATTACATGGACTCTAGTGTAGGTACTGTGGTGTAATTATAGTTATTACGGTGTTACGGTATATGGAAGAGAGGATTAAAGGAGTATATATAGGATGGTGTGTATTTAGAATTTAGACATATTTAAGCGTCTTGCTTTGTTTTAATCAAACTATCATATATTTAATTTTAGTTTCTTTGTTTTTCTTTTCTCGTAAAATAAATAAGGTATAGCATTTGTATGATACAAAAATAATTTTTCTTTGCAGCGCTCTGAGCGATACTGCTACGTCTTAACTGTCTTACTGCTTTATTTTTTAAATAAGAAAACAAGAAAAATTTAAACCAGACAAGGGACTGCAGTCCAGTGGCACTCTTAAAAAACCTAGTGAAACGGATTCATATCCAGGTCTCATATTTTTGTGATTTTCACATGCGAATCATTTTCAACATGACAATCACTCATCTCGAAAACATCCTTAACAAACCTGCATGTCTGAGAGAACCTAACTACTTTTCTAAAGTCATTTAAAGCCCCCACTAAGCGTGTTGATCTATGGCCTGATCCCCTACACATTAAAGCAAGATACATGCCTGTAGTAGGAAGTTGAAAAGGACTGAATGAGAAATAAAACTAGCATTATGTTAGCTTAGGAAAGTAAGCTACCGGAAATTAAAAGCGAGAAGTATTTCAGCTAAATTCCTTAATAACAAGACTTTAAATTCCAAACAACAAATAAATAATTTCTTATGTTTTTCGGTCTTTCGTACTTAAATTATTTACAGCTACCCACAAATCCCTCATTTCATTATATTAACCAGGAACGCCAATCAGTGTAAGTGGTCCATTAAACTTGCACGTATCACACGTGTCCGAATACCAAATAACTTGGTCGATATATCGCGACATTCCCTTTGCGGAACTAAGATCTTGAGTCTCTACAGTATTATATGTTATAGCGAAAAGTTGTGAATGATTTTTAACTTATACCTGTATATATAAATATTATAAAGAGAAAATATTTGTTTGTTTCTTAGTAATCATTAAATACTGTAACTACGGAACTGATTTTAAATATTTTCGCTTTTGGGCGTATTTATGTATTATCTAAAAGTAGGGTAAGTTGTAATTCATTTCAGTTATAATAAGTATTCAGTCTAAAAATATATTACCTAGAATTTATATATAGAAAAAGCATCATTTTTACATAGTTTTTTTTTTTTTGTGAACTTTTTTTATTACTGCTATGATGTGCTTATTTGAGATAAATAGTAATTTCAAAAAATATGTTATATGAAATAAATTGATTTTAGAAATACTGAAAAAAAATATAAAAGATTGTCTCCTTCATATATCTCCACCCTTTTCATTGGCAGCCACCCAACAAAAGTCCCAAATGGTGGCAATTTCTCACTGAGAATCAAGTCTCTGTTACTAAATCAGGCAGTAAGTACTACACCAGTTCTTCAAACTTAGTTTTCTCTTACCATACCATAATACATTCATATAAATTTCTGTATTTTATTTAGTAAACTTAAAATACTATTAGTACATTTCGACTATTTCTATTTTCCCGGATTCTACGAAAAATAATTAAGTATTACAGTTCTTATTTTACAGAATAAAACGAATCTATGATCCTACTGTTTCTTAGAAAACATAAAAGATACTAAAGGATTCGTTCAATCATTCAAGCACGTATTTACTTACGTACATAAATTCATTCGTGTGGGTCTTAATTAACCCTTGCTTATGTTTTTGCCCCCACAGGGGTGTTACAGGACATCTTGCGTTCCCTCTTGATTTATCTGACCGCGGGCAGCCGCAAACTAGGCGCCTCCGTATTTATTGCCACAATAACCCTATTAATTCTCTCCGACGGTGACTTTGAAGTTCGTAAAGTCTTGCTCTGGGGCCGTTTCGACCGCGACCAACTCACGTGCTCTGCAAATTACTTTATTACAGATTGTGTCATAAAACTGTGATAGTGGTAGCTTTTATTATGTTATTAACTGGATTTGGGGAATACCTAAATGTTAAGTTCTGATTTACAACAACTATAAAGATTATTTTAATGTACAAAGTTGTCAAGTTAACAGCGCGCGGATTACGGAGGTCGAACAGTAATCCAAGGTTTTGGACAATGAAGGAATGGAGCTTTAACTGCATGTAAATGGCCAAAATAAGTTTTAGGCTGTTTCAGTTTGCTACAATTGCCTTTTAAACATAATGATGAATATATCATAAATTAACGTTATACATATATATTTTGTATCTAGTGTAACTCATCACTTAACTTTCAACCTGTTAATAGAGTAAGTGATTCGATCCAGCCTTAGCCAGGTATCACCTTAGCACGCCCGGTAATATAAGATTAAGCTTTCTTAGACTTTTTGTCTGTCTGATAACACATCAGGAGAAAACCACTGGATAGATTTTGATGAAATTTGGTATGGTGATAGCTGGTTATCTGTATCAACATATAGAATACTTTTTACCTGAAAATATCTAATGTTTGAGAAATCTGAAATAAAATCTATACTAACCGTTAAAACGTACCTAGGGACAAACCCGAGCGGAACGCGGTAAGTCGTTAGGTTAAATATAAAATGTAAATTGTTAATTCTACATGTAATTAATACGATTTTTGATATATTTTTCTTTCAATTTTATACGTTAAGATATCGATTTAGGCAAAAAAG
Source organism: Argynnis bischoffii washingtonia (assembly GCA_033884665.1). Lineage (NCBI taxonomy): Eukaryota > Metazoa > Arthropoda > Insecta > Lepidoptera > Nymphalidae > Argynnis > Argynnis bischoffii. Next base: position 1,484,072 of record CM066622.1, read on the forward strand.
GGAAACTTTATAAGGGGCAAAGGTCAAGTGGCCAAAAATTAATCTGGATTACTTTCAGTTACATTTTTATAGTATATATACAAAAGTCAATTGCCATTCATTAGTCTCGCTAAACTCAAAAATGGCTGAACCGATTTAAATAATTATTTTTTGTTTTGTTGGTGTATCAGGAGTTAAAGTATTAAAAAATTGGCAAAACTTATTAAAACAGTGGGAAAAGCGAAAAATTCAGAACTACTTTCTCCCCCAGAGTTCAAGAGCTTAAATATTTACAAATAAAATTACTCTTAAAACAATCAAATTATAACATCAAACGAAAATATTTGGTCTGCTTACTGACATTATTTATCAGACCGTACTGAGGCGACCGCGTCGAAATTGAAACCGATTTGTTTGGGTCACCGGATTGGTCACGTGACTTGGCTTGAAAAATCACAATTATTGCACGCAATCCATTAAACAATTGTTGTTGAAAAAATGTATTGTATTCAGCCCCATTTTAACGTCCCACTGATGGGTCCGTGCCCATCCTTCAGTACGAGGGGGATCAGGCCATAATCCACCACGCTGGCAAAGTACGGGTTAACAGACTGAGCATGTCTTTCAAAAACTTGCTAGGTTCTCTTTTAATTTACTTATGAAGAAAAAGTATCTAATGCTTGGAATATTAGTTGGTGACATAGTGACATTTTGTTAGTGGACTTACTAAGCTAAAATTAACTCAGGTCAGAAGTTCCAATCGAATACAGTGTATAATGTACAAGTACACTGTACAATGTAAACGTGACGTAAATTTTAACAGGACTTATTCATTTCCTTTCTATATTCAATTCAAATAACGTACATACATTGTGCGATCTATTTTCAGAATCATTTGTTCAGAATTTAAACAAATTAAGAATATAAATCGTACTGCTTTTCATAAATATTCTTAATCAAAAATTTAAAATATACTTCATCATAAACATCTAACACTATAATAATATCGGCAAATATCAATCTAAAACCATAAAGCTCTTTCGAGAAAATTCATTCAATATCTCCATATTTCCTGAAGTTGAGAGTCAATATACTCGCTTTCATCTAAAGATGATCTTTTCAAACATTGAAATATATATCCAAAAATGTGTAAACAGCGTTTGATCGCCGCAAGGTCCCGCGCGTGGGTTAGCATTAACAAACGACCTTATCGCTGACCCACATACAGCTATAACCTAACAAATTCTAGTGAAATGCAATCTGAATAAATCTATATTTACAGATTTTTAGAACAGAAACTACTCCGTTTATTTATATGCGATAATTAATATTCCTATGAAATATAGTTAACTACATATACAGCAGCAGGCAGTGGTAGCTCAGTAGTAACGCGCTCGCTTGGAAAACCGAATGAAGCGGGTTCAAATCCCAGGTCTCGCACCTCTGATATTTTCATGTGCGAATCATTTTCTAACATGATTACCACTTGCTTTACGGTGAAGGAAAATATCGTGAGGAAACCTGCATGTCTGAGAGAACCTAGCAAGTTTTCGAAAGACATGTGAAGTCCGCCAACCCGCACTTGGCCAGCGTGGTGGACTATGGCCTGATCCCCCTCGTATTGAAGGGAGGCCCGTGCCCAGCAGTGGGACGTTAAAAAGGGCTGAATACATACATGCATACATACAGACATACATATACAACTTCTATCGAAGTTTGCATTTGTTACTTCGCTTATTTAGCTTATGTTTTAAAGTTTTTTAATTAAAATGACATCATAAACTCTATCATTAATCATTATTATCATATCATGGGAATTATTGTGATCAAATTACCTGTATGAAAAGTGCCACAAGCAGTTCTTAAGGACAACACAATATCATCTGTGTATCATGTGCATGTAATTTTTTTAGCTTATTATCGAACTTGCTACCTCCTGCCCAGTATACAAGCAAGAGCTTTCTTATATTACAATGTAACATTTTGTACAAACTCATATTTTTATCATTAGCCTAGTTCCTGTATCCTTTGAAAACCATTTTTTTTTTAATTTTACTAAAACAACCAACAGCCTACTAAAACGTGGACCATAAACGTGATATCCAATAACAGTTGCAGCTTTTGTACAACAAAGTGACATTTTTCGTTTGTTTCTTTGGAACTTAAAATTTTAGAATAACCAAAAGGCTAATTCATTCCGTGCTAAAACTGTGATATGCGAGTAAACCCAAAAAAAAGGCACTAGCATCAAAACAGAAAAGCCGCATTGCTGCAAACGACTCGCAACCACTAAAACAGCCTTTTATTAAGTAGACACCAACTCACCAAGTGAACGAAACAAGGAAAGTACCGTCGAAGTTTCATTCCATTTTAATTTGAAACCTTTGACGCCGCTAATATGGGCTTTATTGCTTTTGTAATAAAGATTTGAGTGTTACATCAGCATTTTAGCGTTTTCCAACTGCGATGGTTTAATCTGATGCTTATTGCGCTAGACAACACGGTGACAGAACGGGCGAACACACTGGGACACAGTGAGTCCTGTGCCTGGTTTGGAAGAGGTCCGACAGGATATTACTAAGCCACAATGTCAGACGCATTCGCGTTTGGCTAAATGAGAAATAGAATAACAACGCCTTTTTGCTTTGCCATCCCACATGCTTTTTGCAACGAAAATGTACAATTGAAACTATTTCAAACTATGGCTGTGGAGGTTTTTATATTTTTGCGGAAAATATCTGTGTACAATTGAAAGAAATGTCTTTTGCCTATGAATTGCAATAAAACCGTACTTGCCTACAAAGTTAGAAGCAGCAGGTTCGATTCTCTGGCATTAATATTATCGTACTGGTAATATAAGTATAGCCGAGACAACTCTAAAAAACGTAATACCAATCACTTTTTAAATAAACTTTTTGCGTGTTTACCTAACACGACCATAATGCGACTAGTTCCATTTATAAAACGTATAAATAGTAAAACGTCTATCTAGACCGTTAAAACGAGCCTTAGTCATGTAAGAACCTATACAATTCTTCATAACAAAAACTTAGTTACAAGAAAGCAGTTTAAAAAGTAACTCTAAGTATTACTGCAGGAGATTAACTATTACTTGGAAATTTGTCATATATGGTCTCGTCTCACCAGATATGGCTGGTTAACGTCACGTGCCATTTGTTTGTATACTAAGACGTTTTTTCTTAGGCAAAAACTAATCTATATATTTTATAAAATTAATTCTAAGAAACTGACTAATACCAGCCCATATGCCCATGTTTATAGTGACCCTACTTGGTGTGCCAGCAGTCGCGGGTTCGAGGCCCGCTGGGGGTATTCATTTGTGTGCTGAGCTCGAATGTTCTTTATCCAGTCATGGGTGTTTATTTATAATATGTATATATTTAAAGTTATATATGTGTAGTGTATCAACTATCTAGTATCTATAACACAAGCCTCGTAACGTACCATAGAACTAGACTAGATAAAAAATAACATCATCCAAATATCAAACCTAGTTACCCAGCTTTACCACTCAAAATGAAATAGAAATGTTTACTTAAATATAAACTGAAGTAAATGAAAGGCAGTAGAAAAATTTTAATTTGCCTAATAATCATGCAAACTTCCTCTCAGTCCTGAGGCCATAGCTGTACATATAGTGTATATAATATCTCTTATATATTATCTTCTTTGAAAACATAATATAAATAAAATATGTTACTTATTACATTTATTGAATTACTTAGAGTTTTTTTGTATCTATTATATTTGCTGACATTAATAAGAAGTGGGCTTACTAGTTTTTATTACGATAAGATTGGTAGTTTAAATATACATGTACCTATGTATTTTAAAGCTGAGTGTTTTATGTCTTTAAAGCTATTTCTAATAAAGTTTATATATTTATAAAAGAAGGACTTTGCTCATATAAAATATTGTCCAAAGTGGAAATAGAATCCCTGAATAAAGAGTAATTATTGAAACAAACGTTTTTGAACTACACAAGTGACATTTTCTAATGACACGCCATCACTTCGCTCATGCTCTAACTCTGCAACAAACTTATATCTTATTATATATGAAAACTTGACATCGCTTGATGACGCAAAATCTTTATTGAAATTATTATTTTAACCAATTGCTACGTTATTGATAAAGAGCAAACAGACATACAGACATGCATTTATAATATAATCGGGAATAACATACTAAAAATAACTTCATAATGAATTTTTAAAATAATTGTACTAAAAAAGCATGACAAAGCTTCAATTAAATTAAAAACCTTTCAGAGATTTATATTCAAACTTTCATACAGTGGCACGAATAAAACTAAGAAGTTGATAATCATCATGGCCCGGGGCGGGCCGGGGGCCATTAAGACAATTTATGTAGACATGTTGTTCGGAATTTACTTTAATGTGAGATACACCGCAACCTGATTAATCTCACAGACCTTGTAAGGGATGTATGTAAATACAGCGTGTACATGTCGATAACATTTAACCAATTTTAAAGGCAAAGGGTTAAAGCTTATCAATATTTACTTGAATTACTTTATTAGACCTAAACATATATAAACAAATTATGTATTCGACATTTGTTTTATATAACCATAGAAGCCGTGAAATAATGATCTCTTAAAATATGCGCTTGTTTCGATTTTAATAGAACTTTGATTATCGAATAGTTGGTTAAATTGAAAGGGACATAAGTATTTATCGTCATTTAATTTATATTTATTATATAATACTATAATATGTGCATAATAATATCAAACACCTTACTATATAATATATAATATGTTTATTTTAAATCGATAAATTAATTAAGGGAGTAAGCCCCAACCAAAGTTGTAGTTCTACAACATAGACCCCATGTCTAAATTGCGAACAAAGTCGGAAACATGACTTATATCTATACAATATTTTCGTGAACTAAAGATTAATGTCTCACCATTTTGCTCCAGTTTACATTAGGTACGGGTATGAGTTATAAACTATAAGCGATTTGAGATTAGACAATTATTATTATTGTCTACAAATTATGTTCTGATAGAAAATTTTCTTTTTACATCTATCTTTCACTAAACTTTGTCGATCGAGAGAGACTTAATTTTGGTTTTATTTAAAAGTATACAAGACATAATGTATTATTTCAAAACAAGATCAGATCTTTACTATTTTAATATGCGTTATTTTATTTCAAACACTTAAATAGCTAATATTACAATACCCGCAGCTTCCGATCGCTACCAAGCTTCACAGGATCAGCCATTGGGCTAATCTGAAGATTTCCTCAAAATTTCATCAAAATTACTCCAGCCGTTTTGGAGTCCATATGAAACATACATACACACATCGATTTTTATGTATATAAATCTATATTGTTAGCAATAATCTCAACATAACATGTAACAAAATTGTAGTTTTATTTAAGAAGCAAAAAGACTTATCAGCTCTCAGTTTACTTCTTCGACCACACCCTACACGAGAGACGCTCACGAAATTAATTGTTACGTTTATGTCGCGTGCACGCCCCACGGTTTTGCTTGAAAAATCATCTCGATTGCTCTCACTAAAGATTTATGACTTCCATACAAGCTATTGAGGTTTGGATAATATTATATAATTTCCGCCTCAACGAGGGAGATTCTGAGGATTAAACGACTAAAAAAGTTGGCTTAAATAACACTTTTCTATATGCATTAGACGATAATATCGATATCTTTTATTTACAATTGCTAAAAATTGCTAAAATAGTATATAGTAAATAAAAAGATAAAAATGAGTAAACATATTGAAATGATGATATTTGGGGAGATAGGGGGGATAGCTGAACGGTGGTAAAAATACAACTTTTTAATTCCCCCCTTAAATACTAAGATTAGTTTGCACCCAATAAATTGCAGTAAAATTAACAGATGCGACCGCACCCCGACCTTTCATTTTGGATTCACATCTAGATTTATTTAAATGGGCGAACCTTTGATTGCAAAGGCGAAAGCTTGTTATGTGGCCAACTTGATAGTGCAATGCAGCGTCACGTATTATATACGTATGAGGGTCGCTAATCGTTTGCCAAATAAACAAATAATGGTGCTGTGTAACCCCTTCACTCTAATAAGAGGATGAAAGGTTTCAAATTGTTTCTTTTTTACACGGTGAATGCTTCGGTCGCGTTTGATATGATAATTCTGTTAATAGGATGAGAGTGTGTTCGTGTGTACGCATTTTGATATTGAATTTTTGAGGTAGTCAAAAATTGTAGCTTGTGAAACTATACTTGAATATATTTTCTTAACTAATTAATTAATTAACAATCATGAAATTAACTTCGTACTTTAAAAAATATTAATGCTATATATGATATGCTATAAGAAACTGTATGTTAATGAAAAAAATGTAATTTAATATAGAAAATGAAGTCAATAAATTTCTATCCCCTAAAGCTATGTACATTGTACAATTATTCGAAAACAGTGCGAAATGACGAACGTAAAAAGGGACGAGCAATATTAATTTAATAATTAATAAGTACACCTTTTCATATTTCCTGTATAAAAATACCGAGGAAACAGAATTACATTCATGATTAAAAAATCTTTTGGACGTAATGAATTTTTGCTCACAGTACAAAGTCCCATCAGAACTCATTGGCCAAATTAGGAATAAAAAATATAAACAGAACAGGAAGCGTTTTAATTGTAAATTGAATTAAATTCGACTGGAATCAACTTTGGTAAAGTCGGGTGCAATTTCTGCGGCTGCTAATGATGGGGAGGTCGGGGACAAAAGAACCCTCAAAACTCCCGACAGGTTTTTTTGATTAACCGAAAAAAAAATTACTTTATGAGGGTAATTAATGGAGGTGTGTTACATTACGTAATATTTTTTCAGGAACTGAGTGATTAGGCGTTTTAATGTAGTGAATTTTGATTAAGATTGCTACTTGGTGTAATTAGAGCGTGTCGTGTATTTTTGCAAATCATCAAGGCTCTACTGTGCTGTTTCGTTTTTGTATATTTAATTTAAAACATAAGTACTTTAGAAAGAGGATTTAGTATTTAGATTCAGTATTTTGATAAAGCTGAAGTTACTTGAGCAAAGGTATGTTTTCCACAGAATATTAAAAAAATATTTACAAGACACTTTTATTTTAAAGCCTATTTATCTTAAGTTAGTTTCAACAACTAGTTAATTTTATAAAATAAATTATATATAAAAAGAAATTATAACTTTACTTACACCCAATGTAAGCAAAATCTAGTTAGGGTATTCATTATACAAACTTTCTGCTCAAATATTCAACACTAAGAAAATAGAACTGGAAATTGTGCTAAAAGAACTTACTAATCAAGTACTAACGACTCATCGGAATCGGGAAACGGTGCAAACTTCATCGATATCTCGCATAATTGCACTCTTAAAGCGGGACTATATTAAAATCTCCCACGGAATGGAAGAAATTTCGCCGCGTCTTAATAAGGAAGGCCGAATATTCTAGATATCAGCGAACTGTTCGAATCGCCAGACTTCTTAATGAAATTTTCGGATTACGACTCGCCCTATCTCCCCGCACTGTCTCACTGCCCTCAGCCTGTATAAGTTTGTCTCTTTCTCCTCGCAAAGGTGCAGTTTCAAGTTTTATGTGAAATTTATTCATAACGTTGTAATTTATCCGTGAGGAGTAAAACGCTTGGTAATGGGAACTTGGGATAATGTTTTCGTGTATTATTATTAGCGGCTTCAGCTTTCATTTGGTAATTCTAAGTTATTGCGCGTGTAAATAAAGGGAGCCTCTGAAATTGCATTGCCTGAGCTCGGTATAACCCATATAACATCCCCTAGAATGATTTTTAATTAATAATAATTAATAGCTGTTATAAATAACAAAAGTAAGTTACGATAAAAGGTATATATAAAAATACTCATACAATTTAGTCAGTATAATTTACCTGCACTTATTATCGTCACTTAGTTATTTCAAATTACAAAGTAGGCTTCCTTAATAAACGCTGTCCAAAAGACCATTTAAATTTGAAACATTCATATTAAGTTGTTTGAATTCAAAATTTGAAGAGCGAAAATATATATTTTTGTGTTTCTCACAGGAAATTCGAAACGCCATTGAAACAGCAAAGTATCTTTTACATAAAGTGAAAGAACTATCTCAAATACTTGATACCGTAAAACGCGACTTTCTACAGGCTTTAAGATACCGACCATTATATTATTACGCTGCGGTAGCTTCCTAAAGCGTGAACACTTTTGAAAATTACTCGAGAAAGTATGCAAAAGCCGAAAGAATCTTTCGCAGTCAGTCGTCTATGAATGTATAATGATCACTGCAACTCATTTTGTGACGGAATTCAAAGCGAGTGCCTTTGTTCTATATTTTGTCCACTTCTGTACGATAATGAAAGATTTCAGTGAAATCCTATATCCTACGATATATCCTAAAATAATTATGGAGACTATATTCCACAAAGATTTAAATCAAGTCAAAATCATTAAAAATATTGTATTTCAAAGTTTATATAGAGTAAATTATTGTATTTTACGGCGTCAAAAAAGTAGTAAACATATAAAGTTACTTAAATTATAAACATACATAAATAAAAATGCTCATTATAAAGTGGTCAAAATTCACTTTTATTGTTGTGTGACTAACATTTTTATTTTCATCAACAGTAATAATGTTTACATAGAAACAATAAATCTGATAGCAGCTTTTATATCGTTATGAATAATTTATTTCTTTTAAAATGTATCCAACAACTATAATTATATGGTGACCTTGTAGATGTCGTGACTTATAGTGATAAAATGTCCAATGATAAAAACGTTCAAGCTCTAACAAAACTCAACAAAGTGGTTGTAAGAAACGATTTATAGCATGGCTTAAGTACACTTTAGGTCCACGTTTATAAATAAATAAACTTAATTTAACGTTGCTGAGTCACATCGTTAATCGTTTTTCTCAGCTCATTAAAAAATTAAAATTACTTTTAGAATAAATGGCACTCACTATAATGATTTACTATTCATGCAATGGTTAGTTAGATGCAATTTACTTTCCCGGAAGCTTTTTCTTCACTGTATATCCTTAAATCATATACAATAATAACTTAACTTTTAAAGTAAATATTTGACTTTTCAGAAGTTAGAATTCACAAAAGCAATAAAAATTATAAATAGCAAAAGTAAGGCAAAAGGGAATACAATCAATAGTCCAAACAACCTAAGCAACCCATTTCAAACGCGCAAAGAAACGTAGATTTTATTAAAATATGGAAAAGGACTGGAATCGAAGTAGCATTTGAAGCACCGTTAAGGAGTTCTGCTTGAAAGTTTTTCAAAAGTGTTTAACGCAAATTGGATTACTTGAGACGAATAGTACTAAACGAGCTTAAATTATAAGATCAAAGTGGGACCGGAATTTACTAAGGAACAAATCATATTACAAGGAATTATCGTTTCTGTTAAGCAATATTTAAACGTTGGGATATTTTATAATGGACTTTGAAATTTAAAATTTTCCGATTATTTTTGTTGGTAATTTCATTATTTGTAAACTTTGCTTTACTTCTTTGCAATGAGTACCAATTGAAAATTTAAATTGTTAAGTTTCTGAAAATGTAGTGTTACTAAATGGTAAAAACAACACTGGCAACCTTAAAAAATATAAATTTTGTAAGGTTGCTTATATTATATTTTAAAAGCTGAAAATGTTACGAATTTTTCTGATGTATAATTATACAATTTTAATCGTGTATATTTTTTACATTAAATAAACGATGCTACTTGCTGTATTGCAAATGACATCCATTACTAGTTGTAATTGTTGACAGGCAAAAACATCGTGTATCCGCTCCTGCAATCCGCTTAATCCACGGCGCCTCGGGCATGGAACGTGCGGGGTGATGATCGTATGGTCGTACTTTGTGAGCTCCCTATATTTATATAGAGTTTTTCATTTAGTAAATAATTATTATGTACTTATATTATTATATACAATATACATACTATGTTTTCATTACACAAATATAATTAAGCATACAATAAAATACTAATTTTTCAATTCAAGTAGCTCTAATACATTTTTCTGTAGGAAAAAAACATAGTTATATTTCTTTTGCACATCACTCAGTAATTTCAAAGTTGTTACGAATTCATAAGCTTACTTAATGACTATATTGATTGACATTTAAGTACTATTACAAAATGCTATACGCTCAGCTCATGGATCCGCTCTCAGTAGGAGCGTAAAGTCCATCGACAAACCACGTACGAGCATGTATTCGGCGCGCGTTGCGCTAACAAGCTGCAATTCTATTACAAAATTAGTAGATGTCTTCCTTCACGAAATGTTTAATATTTTCATCTCTCTACGTGTCTAAGCCACGTTTGACTTTATGGTGTCGTAAACGTATTTCACGCCACGAATACAATTGTATTACTTTTGTTTATTAAAAGGGAATGAGAATAAAAGGCAATTAGTATGTGGCCTATGACTTTTACTCAGATCGTGTCGTGTGTTTGGAAAATCTTAATACTTCTGCAAATAAATTCGAGCAGAATATTGCTTATTATTTCTGTGAATACAATTGTTTACTTTCATTATATTTTCATTAGTGTAAGAAAGTGTCGTTTTATTTTGGATCTCATTTTATCTCAGACAATCTAGATATGAGATGAAAAAATAAAATTGTCTCTCGCTTCTTCCCCTGCAATTTTTTCTGAACAATAATATTACAATGACATAAAAGTTTACGTTAAGTCTACATTTGTTTAGCGTAACGTCTTGCACATGAGGAGTGTTCACAAAAATTTCGATTGACTTCTAACCCCGACAACCCCCACCACCTCCCCCTCGCGTACAATCATAAGTGTTTTCTTTGTGGATAGCGAACAGTCAACAGCACCCTTTAACGTGTTTATCCTTTTTGGCCGAACCTCCCTCGCAGTACGCGAATATATTGCTGGTGTTATTTTGACAGTATTTTTTTTTTATTTTTTCTGACCCGGTCTCGTTTCTTTTTGGTGCAAGTGTGAATATTGGGTGGCAAATATTATTTCTCTAGCGTCAACAGGGAATATTTATATTTCGATACTGTTGGGGAATTTTATCTTCGAACGATCTAAAGTGCCTCTAACATTGTACTCTTATAGCAAAAACGTTAATAAAACTATAAAAGAATATACTATCTTTTACAATAAAAAATAATTATACCACAGAAGACCACATAATATATTATTAAAACGAAGTTTGATTTTTGATTACTGCACTGATTTTAAATAAAGATTTACTTTAATGACAATTGGTTTTTTTTCTTCGATATTATAGTTAAATAAACAATTTGAAGTTAATCTAGAATAGCTTAAAGTTAAATTACCATAATATTTAACCATAAACAAAATGAGACTTTATCACGATATAGTACAGTTCCAATTACTTTTAACTGAGCATTGTTATATATAATTTTTACGCCATACATATTATAAGGTGCATATTTGGTTGCACCCACTCTTTATGTGTACTCGGTCGGCTTACAACGCTTAATCTCTTAAATTTATAATATGAATACTCCAATTAATGAAATTAACGATCTTTCGAAACATTAACTGGTACCGGCTCATTGGCACGACGAAATATTGCCCCCATCGACTTTTTTGTATTAATATATTAATGAATTTTTAATAAATTAATTTATAGCTTCATTAAAACTCAATTAGTAGGCATTGGTTATGAATCAATCTACATATATTTATTGGATATTCTTTCTGTTCGTTTTAATAGTTTATATGGATGTTGTATTTTCATTATTACTGTAAAGAAAATTTTTCATTTACAATGAAAAGTGCTTATACGATGTATTAACCTATTCGGTTCTGTCCTATTGAAATCATTTGAATTTAAGCAAATATTGACAAAAATATTTATTACTTAGCAAAATAAAATCTATCTATACAATATTACATATTATAATAAAATTCTAACTAAGTCGAATCTGTACATTAAATATTTTTTGGAAAATCTTGTTGAAATAGTCATTATCATCGATACAGAGGCCGAATCTATAGTTTTTAGAATTTATATCTGTCTGTCTGTCTGGGGAGGATCCCATTACGAAAAAACCACTAGACTGGTTATCCGGAACAACATATAGGATACTTTTCACCTCTGAGAAATCTATACTAACCGTTAAAACGTGTCTTGTGTCGTAATATTTTTGAAACTGACTAATAGAAAAATTTCATGACTCTACAAGCTGACAAAACACATTATAAATATTTTATTTAATCTCAACAGGAAAGACTGTCAAATCACCATATGAATTTCAAATGCTCACTAAACGTTTCTACAAAAATAAAGTTTAAACATCGATTTAACGTTTAAAATTTACATGCAAGTGGGTGATCGAATGAAAACAGACGGGTGTACGTTGCGTCTTGCAATAACAGGCGTCTCAAACGTTGCGAAAAACACCGCCACTATATGCTACTGATAAATATTTGCGCTGACCCGTAATCAAATGTTGAAGAAATTATGTATAGTTTTAATAGCAAACGATAACAATATTATAGTGTACAATGGTATGAGTAAATAAGAAACTACCATTTTTTTAAATTTATATGTTTATATAAAATATCATTTTTTTATTAATATGTTTATATTAAATTATATTAAAAGGCAGTGGTAGCCCAGTGGTAACGCGTTCGCTTGGGAAACTGAGTGAAGTGGGTTCAAATCCCAGGTCTCGCACCTCTGATATTTTCATGTGCGAATCATTTCTAACATGATTATCACTTGCCTTACGATGAAGGAAAACATCGTGAGGAAACCTGCATGTCTGAGAGAACCTAGTAAGTTTTCGAAAGACATGTTAAGTCTGCCCCGCACTTGGCCAGCGTGGTGGACTATGGACTGATCCCCCTCGTATTGAAGGGAGGCCCGTGCCCAGCAGTGGGACGTTAAAAAGGGCTGAATACATGTTTATATTTCAAGCATTTTGATATTTGTTAAAACAATAACTGTCAAATCATTCTTAGTTTAAAATCATTTTGGGAATAGCAAAACATTAATGAGCCAAATTAAATTGATAATGTGTTCTAGACATTTAAGAGCCCAACCATTCGCTTGTCAACTTAATAAGACCAGCCAGATGAAATAAAATTATTGTATCTGAATTACATACGTACAGTTACGAATTGATACAATTATTCGAAAAACGCTTTGATATATAAAAACTTTGATACACGTTTCCTAACAAAAATCTCTTCAAAAAGTGGCGTCGGCATGTGACGTTAAGTGAAACCAAAGAATAAAATCGAAAGTTCTAATTGTGTAAACACAAATTCGAACTTACGCATACCACATAAAGTATCTTTTAACGAAACAACGTGTATTTTAATTTTGTCATCCAAAAAGCAATGAACAAAAGAGATTTGAAAAAAGCTCACAATTTCAAATCGTGCGCTTCTTTTTGAGGACGCTTTTGAGACGCTAATTACGTATCTTGAATTTTTGTATATCAATGGAAAACGTTAAAATCTACTTACTTCATTTACAATGATATTATATATTTACCGATGGTAGGACTCTGTCAAGCCTGAGGAGTCCGACTGGATGGGTACCACCCCCTTATCTATTTCTGCCGCCAAGCAACAATGATTGCATTGTTGTGTTCCGGTTTGAAGGATAAGGTAGCCAGCACAATTACAGGCAAGAGGCATATCATCTTAGTCCTCACAGTGATAACGTACCGGCGGTTCTGTATTTTTGATACCTAAAACCTAAGTGCATGAACCGTAGTTATTATGGGCGACAGGTATTGCTTTCCATTAGGTGGCCTGTCTGCTCGTTTGTCACTAAATGTCATAAAAAAAATATATTTAATTTGATAAAGTAGTTGTATTAGTATATAAGGCATAGATGATAGACGACACGTTTAGCTCAGTTCGTAGTGATCCTACTGCGGTCTCGGGTTTAAGTCCCGCTGGGGGCGTTGATTTGTGTGATGAGGACGAATGTTTGTACTCCAGTTATGGGTGTTTATATTTATAATATGTATGTACATACATATTTAAAGTTTTATATGCGTAGTGTTTCAACCGTCTAGTACCATAACACAAGCCTCGTAGCTTACTATGGAACTAGATGGCGCTGTGTGTTAATGTCTCAACATATTGAAAAATATATATAAAAAAAAAAAAACAAATAAAAATGTATTGTGGGATATCGCAAGTTAGTAGAATCACAAGGTAGTAATACCTTATATTTTATGTTCATAACCTAAGTGGCTTTAAAAGGCATAAACTTGTCATTTTGATTAGAAAAAATACTAAAAAGAAATTGGCCTCAGTATAATCTACTCTGTCTCGTTTTCAGAGGTGAAAAAAACTATTAAATTTGTCCTAAGTTCACCTTGGATAGCTATTAAATTTAATGAATTGTTTGAAAAAACGAATTTTCATCTTCAAGAAAATAGCGAAGATATTTTATAGTACCTAAGATTTTTTTTAATCTCCTGAATATCTTCTGGAATCATTTTTATTAATGAACTATTAGTGAAAGGAAATAAATTAAACTTAATTGTTTTTTTGTAATGAAATAAAAGGAAATTAGACTTTTACAAGCACTTTTTAATCTTTTACAGGTAAGCGGCAATTCATCAATCGTTTCCACTGAAAGGTAAAGTTGAAAATAACGTTTTAAATTCTGTTACAAAAATACGTGTCATAGTATTTATCAACTATTAGGTACGTTTTGACGGTTGGTATGAAATTGATAGACTATATATACATAGGTATGATGAGTTTTATATCTCTTACTTGAGAAATGATTAATTCCCCATACAAATTTCCACTCCACTTTTCACCCTGTTAAGGAATGATTTCCGGGGTAAAAACTATCCTATGTCCTTCACAGGCTCTCAAACTATCTCTATGCCAATATTCATCTAAATCGGATCAGCAGTTTAGTCATAAAAACGTAACAAACAAACAAACAAACAAACAAACAAACAACACAAGCAAACAAATGATACTTTTGCATTTATAATATTAGTATAGACTAGTATGGATGGATATCTGAATATCGAATGTTTCACTATATACTTAATAGAGTACCTACATAATATTCAAAGATACTTTGTTTTTTTTAATGCAAAACATAACATCGTCTTTTAAGAAAAAATTGAATTGCCATATTGTGTGGGTCATAATAATTTTCATCTATAAGTGAAAATGAAATTTCGTTCGTTGGTAATTCTTCATTTGAGAACACCTGGACCGATTTGACTAATGTTTATAATGACTGAATAAAATTTAGGCCCGCAAAATAGGAAAAATCGGGAAGAAATTGGTTTTTTCTATACAATTTTTATATTTACAGTCAAAGTAGCTTTATCGAAATTTGTGCAGCATTTTGTAGCATCTAGTAAATAATACATTATTTGCTATTATTTTAATATTACTTACAAAAAATATATTTAAGCGTTTCAATACATGAATGTTTCTGAATGTAGCTTAAGCAAAGAACGACACAGTAGTCGGACTGATATTGTCAAATAAAGCAAAATCCCAGAACGAACTAATTAAAGGTCCTTACCACAGAAAGGTAATTCAACAAGTTTTCAACTCAATCAGTCCTTTAATATTTGTACAAAACGAGAGTAATTTGGTTAAACAGTTTTCGTTTGAGAGTTTCTTAAGTAGGAAATACATGAATCATTGAACGCTTCAAAGTCGCGTCGGTTTTAGTATGAGCGGACCTCGACCTGAATCTGCCCGCGACCACGGCTGGTGGTAACTCAGTCGAAATGTCGGGAACGAGGTTTTTTGCTACTTACGAATATACATTCAGTCATATACATTTTATTTTATTCTTATACTATATGGC
Organism: Argynnis bischoffii washingtonia; assembly: GCA_033884665.1. NCBI lineage: Eukaryota > Metazoa > Arthropoda > Insecta > Lepidoptera > Nymphalidae > Argynnis > Argynnis bischoffii. The sequence goes on from CM066622.1 coordinate 1,499,957, forward strand.
ATAACTTTTTTATTTATGAACCAATTGAAATAAAACAAATAATTAAGTTTAAGTGAAACTTATCACAATCAATCAATCAAATACATTAGTGAAATGTATTCAGCCCTTTTTAACGTCCCACTGCTGGGCACGGGCCTCCCTCAATACGAGGGGAATCAGGCCATAGTCCACCACGCTGGCCAAGTGCGGATTGGCGGACTTCCATGTCTTTCGAAAACTTGCTAGGTTCTCTCAGACATGCAGGTTTCCTCACGATGTTTTTCCTTCACCGTAAGGCAAGTGGTAATCATGTTAGAAATGATTCGCACATGAAAATATCAGAGGTGCGAGACCCGGGATTTGAACCCGCTTCACTCGATTGTCCAAGCGAGCGCGTTACCACTGGGCTACCACTGCCTTACATTAGTTAAAACCGCACCCAAATCGATTAAGCCGTTTCTGAGATTAGCGCGCACAACGCACAGACAAACAGACAAAAATTCTAAAAATCATTGTTTTGGGTTTTTTTGCTTGAATGAAGTCCCCCAATAATAATTTTTCTTAGATATCTTCCATGTACATACAGCGATTTGTTACAACACTTATAACTCGAGAACTGCTAGACATTTTTTTATCTTCACCCCGAATAACAGAATAACTATTAAAACATCGGAAAAATCCTCGAAAAAATAAAAACCGTACCTAGGGACGAATGTGAGTGAAGCGAAGGTGAGTCGCTAATATCTTTATAAATTATAACCTATCTGTTACTCTATATTACTTGGAACAGTTTCATCAAAATCTGTTCAGTAGTTTTATCGCGCAAGAATAACAGACATGTGTTTATAAACAGTAAATTCAGTCGTATGTTTTATCTCAGGCTTTATTATCGGACTGCGTATTAATCCGCCAATTAAAACTTTAGTTATGCAAAAACATTCCCAAACAACTTGTTAGGGATTTCAATGTTCTCGATTCTTTTGAATTTAGGTGGTTTACCTTCTGCCGAGTTTAAACACAACTTCGATGGGAATTTGAAGTTGCTTATTGGTTTCTGACAAACCTCCAATTTCTGTTTTATTAAACGTATTTCATTTACTGAAAAAATTAGTTGAAATAAATTTTAATAAATTATCATTTTGTCGGTTTGGTAAAAATGTGTATTTTTAAAAATTATAACTAATATATAATGTGTCGTAAACTTTCCTTTTTAATATTAGTTATAGTTTACATAGAAAAAAAATGCTAAATACCGAGTCAGGGGGATGTCAGAAGGGAAATAGAACAAATCCAGATTTTTTCATATTTTTTGTTTCTCTGTTTGTCTATTTGTACGGGCTAATCTCCAAAACTATTAAACCGATTTAAATGAAATTTCGCATGGTGGTACCTTATATCCCCGGTCAACATTGTAGATACTTTTCATTCCGGAAAATTAAAGAGTTCCCGTGGGATAGTTAAAAAACTATAGTAACTTATACAGCGTAGTGCACAACAACTTATGCACCTAATTTAATAAAATTTAGCATATTAATACCTTATACCGGAAAAATGTACGGTTCCCGTGTGATAAATTTGTTTTTGTTTTCCTAGTTAAATAATACTTTCTTAGATTTACGCGAATATTTGACATTTGAAATAAAAGTATCTTTTCGGATTATTTCGCGGATTTATTTAGATTTTTGGATCCCGATGACGCGACGTTTCGAATGCTTTACAGCAATCATGGTCACGGAAGAGACTAAGGTTTTAGACGTCTCAAAGGCGTTATATACTTGTTACAGACAGTGCCTACCCACAATTTTTGTTTTTTGAAATTTTGAAATCATATTTGTAAAATTTTAAATTTAATTGTTTTACTCTATGTTTTGTTCAAAATTACAGAAAAGTAATAAATTAATATTTTTCTCACTTCTTTTACTTAAATAAGAAAACCTTCAACCCATTATATGTAAAAAATGAAACAAAATGAATGGCCTCCCTTATGCAAGCGCCACTTTCAAATATTTCAGCGCCTCTTCGACTTTACGCCTCTCATTTGCTAAAACTTCCGCTGTAATAGAGCTTTGCATGAAATATAGAGGTGGCGAAAATATTAAAACTTTACATTTTGCTTGTTTCGTAACATATAAATGCTTTTGAAAATCTTTTGAGATATTTTTGGCAAATACATCAAATTAATTTTTTTAAGTTTTGAAGTATAAGTAATGAAAGATATTTTGATTTTACCATTAGATTTAACTTAAAATTGTTTCAAACACTTCCATGAAAGGCATAAGTAATGTGGACTAATCACAAAGGCCCTAGATAAAAAAATAATATTTAATATAACATGTAGTAAATTAATGCCCTGTCTATTCTATGTTAGCTCTGTACAGTGATGAATGCTTCAAGTTTGTCGATGTCAGAGGGAAAAAAATCGCGGGCGCCGTAACCGAACGGAAATAAGCGACCCCAAACTTTGATTGGCAGGCGTACGAGCGTGGATTTCTTGAAACGTCGTCACTAGAATATCGTACGTTTCCGAAGTTAAACTAACTGCTTAATATATATCAGTATTTAGAATTAAAGCCTCTTTAATACGTTATATGGAAAATTAAGTTTGATTACTGCGAAAGTATCTTAATTATAGTTGTAATTTTTAATTTTAATATTATGGATATACATACATATATACATATTATACGTCGGTCGGTGTTCTTTTGGTTTCCTTTGCTTTTAGCTTTGAAGTATATCTGAAGTAACTAAATTAAATTAAAAATTAAAAAAAAACCGACATGTAATTCGCCATTTTGTGGTGGCGGCCATCTCGGATTTGAAATTTAGTACTATTATATTGAAATTTTGCAGTATAGTATACTACTAGTTAAGCCCTTTTATTTGATACCCATATGGAGGGAGTTGTGAAAAAATAAACAATTTTCACTTCAACACTACCGACTAATTCACCTTTCGAATAAAAAAAAACAAAATCAAAATCGGTTCATCCGTTCAGGAGCTATGATGCCACACACAGACACGTCAAACTTATAACAACCCCTCGTTTTTGTGTCGGGGGTTAAAAATATATATTTATGGAATCAGGCTTTATATGAACTAAATAATATCTAGCTGTAAACTCAACAATTCTTCGTAACATAAAACAGATCGGGACCCGAAGCAATTTGGTAGCATTTACGATTCAAGAGCCCACTTTAACACCCTGTACGTATTTACAGGGTGATGAGGCTATAAAGCTCACATAATATCGGTAAACGTTTGACGTGTAATCTTGTCGTAAAAATGCAAGAAAACATCGTATTTCGTGTCTCTGAATCGATTTTATTGACTTCTTGCTGTTTTAAAGTATCTATGGTATAATGTAAAATCTAAAAAGTGAAATAAGTTATTAGAATAAGACTAATAAATAAGTTTATATAATAGTTAAGAAGAATCATTTTTTCAATTGTTTCATAAATATTTTTCATATTTTTGACGACACGTTTGACTCAGTTTGTAATGTAATACTTGCTGTGCCAGCGTTCGCGGGTTCGAATCCCTCTGGGGTTGGGCACTCGTTTGTGTGTTGAGCACGAATAATTGTACTCTAGTCATGGGTTTTTATATTTATAATATGTATGTGTATAAAGTTATATATGTGTAGTGTATCAACTATCTGGTATCCAGAACTAAAGCCGCGTAACTTAGCATGGAACTACATAGATGGTGCTGTGTGTTAATATACCAACGTATGTATATGTATTTATTTATTTATAGTTATTTATTATAATAACTACATAAGTAAAATTATTTTGTGAAAGTTTGTGAGTATGGATGTTTGCTCCTCTTACACGCCAGAACGAATTACGGATCTGGATGAAATTTGGCAAAGAAATAGATTATAGTCTGGAATAACATATAGGCTAGTTTTTATCCCGGTAAAATGTACGATTCCCGTGGGATAGGTTTGTTTTTGTTTTCCTAAAGCCGAACCCGTGCGAAGCGAGGGTGAGCTGTTAGTATTTAATATATTTATACATTTTTGTATATCTAAATTTAAAAGTACATCGAGACACAAGTTGGCGAGTAAAAAAGTTAAATTATTTGTAATAGAATTTTTAATGAAAATGTAAAATGAAATGTAAATCAGCGCTACAATATTCTTCAAGTCCGACGTTATCGCGGAAATTTGCATGCTACCTTAATAAGCTGGCCTCTTATCGTTTGCAAAATGTCTCCGACACATGGACGTCAAGAGCGATATAGTTGATAGAAGTGGTGCAGTTAACCTATTTTTATTCATTACTATAAAATATGGAGACTTAAGCTTTTTGACTGACTTTAAAAGAAGAAAGTTAACTCGTACGTACATATGTGTATATGTATGTTGTGCGATAGCTTCGCCAATTGTGTGATTTCATAAATCTTTCTTTAATATAATATGAATAGGTTATATTATAGCTTAAAAGTATTTCCATAATTATTTCAAGAGAAAATTCCATTCCTGATGAAATAATCAAAATAATATTCCAACTGAGACAGACAAAAATTCGAAAATCTCTTGATAAGTCATCTCTAAAATTCAAAACGGTTTCATCCTTATGTTTTATATTTATATACATATTATATACATGTAATTTAATTTTCAATATTATAGGTATATAAACAAAATAAAATATTTAAACATTAATTCTTTAGTTCCATTTAAACAGACAAAACCACAGCGTTTTCCAAAAAATTTCTCAGCCCACAAATGAATTCTGAAAGAATTTACATATGTATATCAAAAACATGCGTAGCGCGCGCTCTGTTTCAGTTGTAAAAGTTCGTCCCAACGTTACTTTTAATCAATTCACAGCCAGCAAACTTTCCGCGTTCACATTACGTAAAAGATTATTCAATTTGAATAACTCTAAAAAGCGACATCGACCGAAAAAGACGAAACCTGTGTATTTTTCAAACAAATCCACAGCAAAAGTTGTTGCGGAACGGATCTCCGCCTTTTCCTACCATCTGAATTGCAAATGGCAACGCGATGACGGCTTTATATAAAACTAAAAGTGTCGGGCGAACTTCAGATTAAACTTCCCCCGCAGGTATAGAAACAAAAACCTCACTTACAATTATGATAATTTCGGTCGCATCTCCAGAGATCCAGATTTAATTTGCATGGCTATCCATAGCTATGTCAACTGAGCTACCTGCTTGATGAATAATGTAGACGCCACTTACCTGGGTTATTAACATATTTATTAATAAAATAAATATGAGACGTCCGCTCTGCGCAGCGTCTAAGCGACGAATGGCCGATGTTGACATAGCAGGATTCCCGCAAACTTGGACTTCCCCGCTCGTACCGACCTGTTCTGTGTAATATATGGCATTCGTTAGACAAATCGAGTTAGAACATCCCGCGTTCATTCAACTAATGTGTACAGAATTAAACACAAATATCGTGCATACAGTTTGTTTGCTTTGCGACAAACATTTTGTCGATTTGTTTGCAATGCTAACGACATATGTACATATATACTCGTATACCACAACTTTGCACAGGGATCATATGAACTATTATTTTCGCAACCATTCATCACTATTCACACTTTTTATGCAATCAATGCTTTTTATTTTAAACATAGAAATTCTAAGCCACTGTTATAGGTACTTAGTAAAATTTAAGTGTTTACAATGTCATCGGAATCTAAAATAAAGAATATTCGTAAAAAATATTTTCATGTAAGATATTTTATGTCCTTTAGGTTAAACAAGTTTGTGTAAGACTTTACATTAATTAATATAATAACTTTTTTAGCATTCCATAGTTACCCTAAAAACCTGCCAATTTCTGTTCTAATAAACCTAAATATCAATTTCTCGATAATAAACAGAGAAAGATCCTTTTAACCAGCGCACATTTGCACCCTTATTTAACATTTGGAAAACACCCAAGGCACCTTTCGCCGCTGAGTACTTATTCCATAAAAGAATTGCCATGCATACAAAATTTAATCTTAGTAGTCGAGGATCCGGTATTTACCTTTTTTATATCCGCTTTAAATCATTAGATTTCCCCGCGGCATTCGCTATGAAAGCCTAACAACAGGGGCGCAGTGCATTCCGATCGTAAATTTTGTACATCGCTAAATTAAATACGTGGTTTGCAGGTGAAATTTAAAGAACTGACCGTCTCGGATGCTATTTTTCTTAGTGATATCGATCTCCTGAAAAGATTGGAAACGCTTGCAGGATATGTTTGATAGAAATATTTTAAATTATGTTGTGGTACAGTGATGTAGCATGTGTAGTTAATGATTTATGAATTGTAGACAGTTGTTCAGATTAGTAAAGAAAACTCAGGTTTGAGATGAAGAACTATCCGGTATCCTCCACGGAATACCCTTTGCTTGCTGTACTAAAGAAATAATAAGTTCCTACATAGATGGACTATGACACAGCCGTATAGTTTTATTTTTATCTATACAGATAAATAAAATTGAAGTGTCTGTTTTTTAAGTCTAAATAACATCTTTCTACTAAATGCATATGAAAGTATATACGGTATTAATATGCAAATAAAAATTTTGTCTGTCTGTCTGTTTGTTCTGGCTAATCTCCGAAACGGCTGGACCGATTTTGTCGGAACTTTCACTGGCAGATAGAGTATTTAGGCTATTTTTATTGTAGAAAGAGAATCAGGGTTCGAAAAACATTAAAACCTGTAAAACTGTAAACAAAATCCGCGTGCCTAGGAACGCACCCGAACGAAGCGAGAGTAAGTCGCTAGTTAGATTATAAATTTAACCAACGCTTATTTAGCTTCAGTAAAGTGGCAAACATTACAAGTGTCATCATGCCTATAGTTCAATGTGCTACGTACATGAGGTGACAAAAATATTATTAACATAAAGCTATAATCGAACAAATGACTCATCGCTTCGCTCATTCTCTAAGTAACGTTTTGCCGTATCTCAGAAAATAACTTTATGTAATAAAATAAAAAGTACATTTTGAAACTCGCAAATAAATTATATCTCCATTCGATCTATTCAATGCTTTGTTTCCTTTAAAAAGAACAGACAATCCCATAAACCATCAATAATAATTCCATCTTTTTTAATCCCACTGATAGGCAGGCTCAATGCAAGGGAGTTTTTGACCATAACCCACATTTTATATTTCTTTCAAAAATTTGTTAAATTCGATCGAACCTCAAAATCTTGAGGAAACCTTAATGGTTTCCTCGGGATATTTTTTATTTTACCAGGAGCTATAAAAATACACACATAAAAGTCATTAAACCAGCGTTATTAAATGTATGAAACAATACAGAACTTATATTCAACTGGCACGGCTTAAAGACCTTAACAATAAAGTTAAGTAAATAATTAATAAATATATATGTTGGGACATTAACACACAGCACCATCTAGTTCCATGGTAAGCCACGAGGCTTGCGTTATGGATACCAGATATTTGATACACTACACATATATAACTTTAAATACATACATATTATAAATATAAATACCCATGACTGGAACGCAAACATTCGTGCTCATCACACAAATGAATGCCCCCAGCGGGATTCGAACCCGCGATCAGCACAGCAAGTAGGGTCACAGCAAACTGAGCCAAACTTGCCGTCTAATAGTAAATATTTAATCATAAATAACTTAAACATCAACAAAAACGCAGACATTAGAACATTAATTAGTAAGATAAAGTCATTGCGTGTAATTTACAAACCGCTAGTAGACATTGTAATTCATTTGCTACCGCGCAAAATTAAATCAACTCGAAGACACACTATTCACACCTTCTATGTACTGAATGACTAAACAGAGTGTCCATATTTAATCTTGCTTGTATTAATGTAAGGTTAAATGCATAATTCAGAAACTCGTGCTTCTACATAAGGTGACAGAAGATAAAATTTGTATAGAGTTCTTTAGGTCATGTATTGAGCTATTTTAAACGTTCTCCTGCTGGGCACAGGAGCAATACAAGGGAGATCAAGCTATAGCCCACTAAGCTGGTTGAGTTCAGATTGGCGTACTTCATAATTATATGTCAATCACCATGCACCTTCTGACCACTGCAGTTGGTTATCATAACATATAAATTATAACAATTCACTTTAATATGCATAATATATGTAGTATTAGTTACTTTTAATAATGCAATAACCACAATCCTTCCCATAATACTTATCCTTACGAATAATATTTATATACATATTAAAGTACGTGAAAATATGGTAAAATGATAAAAACAACAGTCTGTGTTAAGATAGACAGACTGACAACTGTTAATATTTTTTTGTAACAAAAATTTTATAAGTCACCTCCATCTATGGGTATTTGAAGTTTTCTTGAAAATCTGTCACGTCTCGCACTGAAGCCCAACTCACGTACATGCAATAAATATATTCACTGGCATTATGAACTTTCTTCTTTATGACTTAATGAATTTAGTTTTATGTATGAAATACTTCGCCATAAATTGTCCCGGTCACTTTACCCTAAAAATATTTTCTTGATAGAGTGTTAAAATTATTTGCTTTTACCGAAAAATAATAAAAATCTTACTTCTTACTAATATTACAAATGTGAATGTTTAGATGTTTGGATGTTTGTTACTCAATCACGCCAGAAAGGCTGAACGGATCTGGATAAAATTTGGCACAGAGATAGATTAAAATCTGGAATAGCACATACTTCTTATCCCGTAAAAAGGTACGGTTCCCGTGGGAAAGATTTGTTTTATTGTTGATATAAATGTTAAAATAAGTTTGTTACATTTTAAAATTTTGATACCTGAACCAATCGGGATGAAATTTGACATTAGCATATGATGCGAAAGAAGATTAGATTTTATATTACTTTGGGAAGCATTGCCCACGTGATTAAAATATTACAATCGCAATTACATCTATGATAATCTATTAAATGTTATAGAACTTCATTTACTTAGAAATAATTTTGCTCTGACAAACAACTATTAGGTGATTATTATTTTGCCTGAAACTTTGATAACTTTCATAAGCCCTAGACAAGGTGATCTTTGTCTAGGGATTAGTGAAGGTGACACCTAACATTTATTTTAGGGCTTCATTCCGATGTCAATTTTTATACAGGAGTACATTTTATAGAGTTGAATGAACTTAAAGAATCTTGAGACATTTCATTTTAAACAAGAATGAGTTTTATTTTCTAAATCTTAGAATATATTTTACCGAATCGGAATGCCCGAAAATCAATTCACAGTTTCGAAAATTATTATTGAACTTTGATTTCTTACTCTATTTTGGAAAATCTTATTGAAACAGCCAATTATATACAGAGGCCGAATCTATAGTTTTTAGAATTTTTACCTGCCTGTCTGTCTAGCTGTGTCTGTGACCCCATCACGAGAAAACCACTGGACAGATTTTGATGAAATTTGGTATGATAATAGCTGGTTATCTGGGTCAACATAAAGGATACTTTTTTATGCGAGAATATATTTTATCTCTAAACTAAACGTAAAAACGTAACTAAGGACGAACCCGAGCGGAGCAAGGGTGAGTCACTAGTCATAACTAAAAAGGTTAAGTCTGTATAAAATGCTATGTATAAAAAAGCTTCTATTTCTTTTATACGGCTTTTATCGCAATACAATTTAGAAGTAAACATCGACGTTAGAGTCGCACGTGATGGTGTTTGCTCTGCAAAGCGAGTGGCATTGGACTGATACTTTTTATTTTAGGGGAAAACTACAAACATATTCATTTTTTAGGTTTAAATGTCCATATTGCTTTCAAAATATTCAAATGTAATACTAAAGAAGCAATTATAGACTTTAGATATAACTAACGACTTACTCTTGCTATGCTCGGGTCCCTAAGCTTAGTTTAGGAACGGATAAAAGACAAACGTCATCTTTTTTATTTTTGTGCCAGAAACCCTTGTAGGCGTACACAGAATAACTCATGTATTATTTTATATGGTAGTAAGAATTGAATTCCATGTAAATAAATATGTCATACTATATTACATATTATTATTAGACGACTCGTATGGCTCAGTTTGTAGTCACCCTACGTGCTGTGTTAGCGGTCGCGTGTTCGAGTCCCGGTGGGAGCATTCATTTGTGTGATGAGCACGAATTTTTGTATTTAAAGTTATATATGTGTAGAGTATCAACTATCTGGTGTCGATAACACAAGCCTCGTGGCTTAATATGAAACTAGATGGTGCTGTGTGTTAATGTCCCAACATATTTATTTATCATTATTATTATTTTTTAATCTGTGTACACGATAATTTTTATATTAATTACAATAACTATTTTAAGAATCAATAACTATTTTAAGAATCAATCGTCCACATTTACCAACTTGTCATACTAATCAAGTACTAAGGCAACTTAATTAAAGGCATACATAGACAGCTCGTAATCAAACAGTCTGTTTTATACTGAAGACATATTGAAGGCATTAGAATATCCTATGTCGTACGATGTACGTCTTTAATTTGTAACACGTTTTCATTATCTTCACTTTAACTAACTGACTAACTAAATTTGTAATCAAATTATGAAATTAATTTTAACCTACAAAGTTTGGGTGATTTTAGAATTTGTAAGTTTGAAAATCTGAATGACAATACAATGGTTTGATACCATCAAGCTGATAATATTTCGTTTTCCAAAAAGTTACAGTTTAACAAAGCGTATCTTTTCAGTTTTTTTTAACTATAATTATACTAATATAAGAATTGACCGCGCTTCTGCCCGTTTATTTAATTTATATGTATCCAATTAACCAAATGATGATTTATATATAATCAAATCTATGACTTATTCTAACCAAAAAAAACCAAAGTTTTTCCTTTGCCTATAAAACATATAACTGTCATATAAACTTACGATGGCCCATAGACCCCTTAATTCCATAGTGTCGTAAAATTTTTAGCTGACGTCCCTATCTATAAACTATCCACCTGCCCAATTCTGAAATTGAAGCTATAATACCTTTGAACTTGACTTCATAGGAAGTTTTTGGGGATAAAATAGGATAAATTCGAAAGTGTGTTGATTTCCTTATTTTAATACTTCCTTAGATTTACGAGAATACTCGATATTTTAATAAAACTATGTTTTCGGATTTTGTCGTGGGTTTATTTTGATTTTTGGTTCCCAAAGTTTCGAATGCTTTACAGCAATCCTAGTCACAAAAAAGACTAAGGTTTTAGAGGTCTAAAAGGTCATTATATAGTTGTTACTTACAGTGTTTACCCGCAAAATTACAAAATTATCATTTTTGGAACCAAAAATCAAAGTAAATCTGCAAATAAATTCGAAAAGGTAGTTTTATTTAATAAATTCCTTATTTTACTTAGGAATAGAGCAAAGGATTAACGAAATTTGGCAAATAGTAAAATGCACTCCACTATGCTAGAACATTCAATATTCGCAGAACTTGTTGTATCTAGCATTGTACATTCTCGTTTGATAATAATTGCCATCAACAGACCCAGTTCCACGTAAGGATTTTATTTCCAATGTATAGCTTTGCTTGGTTTGGAAATACACCAATATCTAACGTTACTACGTTATTGATTAAACAAATGAGAAACTAATTTAAAGGTCCTGCTAGTATTCTAGCTGTACTGTACACAAAAATACTGTACTAATTTATATATATATGTACCAAAAAACGACGATAAGTTTTCCCGTTTGAATAACATGGAAAACATGGATTTTAATACTTTTTTGTCCTGCAAACTGAGAAAAAAATATTTTTTTAAGAAAATGAATGAATGGACTTTTTTTTTTATTTATTTATTCATGTACCAAAAAATATATATATAAAATAGAAAACAGTAACCATGTGTACAGAGGATGACTTATCTCTTTAAGAGATCTCTACCAGAAACCCTCAAGCGTAAGAAAAGAAAAATAATAATAATAATTTAGTATATCTTTGCCAATTGGGACCCATTTTTAGTTTTGATTACTTCGATTTTAATTTCCAACCCCTAAAAATAAGAGTTAAATATTTAATTTTTATGTGATTTTAAAGTTTATGTATCTTATTCAGACTAAGATATAATGTAGACAGAGTGTCACTGTATACTAAATGTTAAGTAAATAAATGTTAATGAATAAAATATAATAAAGAATAATAATAACTAAGATAATTAATGAGAACCGATGCTTAAGAAATTCAAAAGAACATAGTATTATTTTTATTATTCATGTTTTATTTTTTAAAAATTGTAAATTAATTTAACGAATACTAATATATAAAGAATATAATACTAATATATAAAGAATTTCTATATAAAATTTACCCTCTTAGTTAAAGAAAATAAACTATCTGTATGGCAAAATCGTGAATAGTAGCATAAACAGCAAATCACGCTACAACTTTTGACTTTGACATTTATTTTGGCGGACTCCGTCTATATTATAATTACTGGCGACTGACACTCGCTTTGCTTGACTTCGTCCCGAGGTACGTTTTAACGATTAGTATGGAATAGATAGTGTATATATTAGTATATATACATAGGTATGATAAGTATTGTATCCCTTACTTGAGAAATGATTGATTCCCCATACAAATTTTCATCCTCCTTTGCAACTTCTTAAAGGATAATTTCGGGGATAAAACTACCCTGTGTCCTTCTTAGTGTCTCAAACTATCTGTTTACCAAAATTCATCTAAATCGATTCTGTAGTTCCAGAAATTCCTACAAACAAACTTACAAACTTTATCTCTTTATAATATTAGTGTAGATTTAGTCTGAGCTACATTAATAGTTAAAAAGTACTTATCCTTATTAGAGTATGACTTTGAGTGAACCCAAATATTTAATATGTAGGTTATTTAGATAAACGTGTGCTCATTACAGCTACATAGAAATGAACTGTGAGTAAACCAGTTAGGAATAACATTTACAGTTAATTAACCAGTTTTAATCATTACGTGATTACTTCTAATTAAGTAAAATCATAACTAAATTAGTATTCCTGTAATTGCGTAAACTAAGCAATTAGCTTTAGTTCACTGAAATTAAGCATGTTTGTTCTGAAAAGACGTTTAGGTACTGTTCTATTTAGTGTGCACTAGATAATTTTATATAATACTAGCGACTCACGCTCGCTTCGCTCGCCTTTAGCTATGTTAATACATAAATAGTAGCTTGCTACTTTTAAGATATTCATTTAAATTATATAGCGATTTACCCTCGCTTCGCTCGGGTGCATACGTCGTACGTGGATTTTGTTCACAATTTTATGGGTTTTAATTTTTTTTCGCGGAACCCTGATACTTTTTCTAAAATAAAAGTAGCCTAAGTTACTCCTTGTAACATAAGCTATCTACCAGTGACAGTCCCGTCAAAATCCATCCAGCCGTTTCGGAGATTAGCCGCAACAAACAGACAGACAGACAGACAAAAATTGTAAAAAATATTGTTTTGGTATATGTACCGTGTATACATCAATATGCATTTAGTAAAAAGCGGTTATTTTAATATTACAAACAGACAATTTTATTTATCTGTATAGATATTTTCTATTGTTGAAGTGAAACTTCTTTAGGCGCGCCATGAGAGGGAAAAATAAAGATTCGTGTTACCATTTTGTAACGGAAAAGGTTGTTATGGAAATGAATAAATAAATCATTAAAAATTATTTAAATTATTATATATGAAATTTCAAAATATAAATTAAATAAAAATAGATATTTATAAAAAATGTTGCTTTCATTTATTTTTAAATGTGCGATGGAATCATATCAAATGAATATTGTTAAAATGAAAAATATTTTATTACTAGCAACTCACCCTCGCTCCGCTCGCGCTCGTCCCGTTACGTTTTAACGTTTAGTATAGATCCTCAGAGATGAGATATTTTACCGCAGTAAAAAGTATCGTATATATTGACCCGGATAACCAGCAAATTTCATCAAAATCTGTAGAATGGTTTTCTCGAAATGCGTTCCCAGACAGACAGACAGACAAAAACTCTAAAAAGTATATATTCGCCCTCTATATCGATAATAACAACTATTTCAATAAAATTTTCCAAAAAATATTTTATGTACAGATTCGACTCAGAATTTTATTATATGTATACTAGCGACTCACCCTCGCTCTGCTCGGGTTCGTCCCTAGGGTGGACCACCCTTATCACTTAGGGATATGAAAAATAGTTTACATCCTATATTCATAAGAATCGGTCAAGCCGTTTCGGAGAAGCTTTGTTACAAACACTGTGGCACGAGAATTTTATATATTAAATTATAGACATCACTAGCGTTCACTCGCGGTCCCGCCTACGTTTGTCGTTATATCTTAATAGCTATGTTACTTCTATTTCGACATCCCAAATGTTCTCAACGAGTTAGTCATTATATCATACCCTATTATTACATTATACCCTAATATAATAATACGAATACTGGTAAAATAAAAAGTATTTGTAGTCAAGGCTTTTTTTAAATGTAAAAAAGCACGATATGTTACAATTCTGATTCAGAAATAGGCGGGTTCAAAGCGGTCAAGCAACGGCAAACTTTATAACACGTGAGCTACAAAATTCAATTGTAAATTCGTAATGCAGACGGATGGTAACGCTGTTTCTGTTCTCTTATATAAATCATGGATGTACTGCATCACTATTAAAGCGTGTCTGAAATCTGAAATTTTGTTGTAGTGAAGTTCTACATACATTAATATCGTAGTGAGAGAGGAAATTGAAATAAGGGCTCGAAAAGGAGAGAAAAAGAAAGCATAATCTGTACCACTTTTAAAATTTGCTTTACAAATGTTATAAATAAGAAAGTATGTTTGTTTGTCCGTCTTTCACGCAGCCACAAAGTAAGGGATGGACGTGAGGTGAATAAGGGAGTGATATAGGATACCTTTTATTTCGCTTTGACATGGTCTTAGGAGCCTGACAGTAGCCTATGTGTTACTACAGACCATAGGCTATGTATCTGCAAAATTTTATCGAAACCGATCCAGCCATTTCATCGTGATGAAGTTCAATGAAATTGCCAGCTGTTATTATTAAAACCATAAACAAAACACGTCTCTGGAAATGTAAACGCCAACGATCGGCTATGGATATAACATGATATACTCGTACGTATTAATAAGTCACCGTACGACTTAGTTCTTGATTAAATTTGCCTCACCACATTATTCCACTCCATTATTCAAGAATCTAATAACAGTATAGAAATGTATTGTAAGCGTCACTTTTGTTATATGCCTTTGTGGAACATCGACGTTATAAAGATTAGTATCTGTTACTTTATTGTACTGTTTCTCTTGTTAAAAGGAAAGCAATTCAAGTATCTTATATTGTTAGGTTATATTTTATTTTTATATTGTATTACATATATCAATTTGGTAAATTAGCAATGTTTTGTCTGAACACTAGGGAATCACTCTCGCTTCGCTCGGGTTCGTCTCTGGATACGTTTTAACGGTTAGTAGGTATGGAATAGATAGACTTTATATACATAGATATAGAAAAGGAGGTAAGTCCTTTAATAAATGAAAAAAAAATATTTACCTTACTAGAGAAATAATTGATTCCCCATACAAACTTCCGCCCCCCTTTTTAACCCCTTAAGAAATTATTTCTGGGATAAAAACTCCCATCCTATGTCGTTCCCAAGATCTCAAACTATTTCCATACCAAATTTCATCTAAATCGGTTCAGCAGATTTAGCTTGAAAAGTTAACAGACAAATAGACAGACAGAGTTACTTTCGCATTTATAATATTAGTATGGATTTTAACTTATTCATCAAATAGAAAATAAGAAAGTATTATAGAAAATTCTTATTTATTATCTTTTGTCATGTAAGGTAATTAATATATAATTTAATAATACACAAAAACAGACGGACAGACAATTAAAATTTATATTATGCATATATAAAAGCAAAGTCGGGTTAGTTACAACATTTATAACTCAAGAACGGCTGGACCAATTTTGATGATCTTTGATTTGTCTCCGCCCTGAATAGCAGAATATCTATAAAAATATCAAAAAAACTCACAAAAAAAATTAAAATTTATATGGCTAACGCTGGCTAATAACTATTTATATCTATTTAAAACATACCTAGGGACGAACCCGTTATACATACGAACATGTTAAATATTTCCCCAAACTAAATTCAAAAAGTAGCACCTCACATACTTAACAAACTACATATTACCTGCAAAAGGTTTTATAATCATATAGGCAATAATTGAATAAATTTTGTTAATAATTCTCGTCAGATTTTTGGTTTCATTCGACCGAAAATAATTAAAAAGTTAATATTTAACATTAATATATTTACGCTGTGAAATTACTGAGGAGTTGATTCAATTCAATTAGCACATTCAACCTAATTTATTAAAATGTATATTTTATTCAGAGATAGGTATTATAGCGAGTCGCAAACTTTATTTGAATTGCGATCGATTTAAAACAAAACTTTTAATATCGTCTTAACGTTTTGGAGGAGACATTTACATACGTGACAATAGATGAGAAGAGATAAAATGATTAGCTAGAAACAGTAGTAACTTATAGCTGATTTAAGTTAACTCTAGATTTGACGATACATTTTTTTTTATGACATTCAGTGACAAACGAGCAGACAGACCACCTGATGGAAAGCAGTACCTGTCGCCCATAACACCTATGGATCTGCACTTAGGTTTTAAGTAACAAAAATGCAGAACCGCAGGTGCGTTGTCACTGTGAGGACTAAGATGATATGCCTCTTGCCTGTAATTGCGCTGGCTACCTTATCCTTCAAACCGGAACACAACAATGCATTCAGTGTTGCTTGGCGGCAGAAATAGATAAGGGGGTGGTACCCATCCAGTCGAACTCCTCAGGCTTGACAGAGTCCTACCACCGGTAGTTTGTAGGGACCCTACTCACTGTGCTAGCGTCGCGGATTCGAATCTCGCTGGGGGCATTCATTTGTGTGATGAGCACGAATGTATATATATATAAATATTTTGCGAAATAATACGGAATCGGAACTAGTACCAAGAAAAAAATATTTTTTATAACAAAGTAGTGTACAAATTATCACGATAAAGAGTCACTTTGATTTTGAAAGAGTAAAGGAAGGATAGACCAACAAACAAACTTCTATATTTATAATATTATAAGTAAATAAGGATAATATCTCAGCCATATCATATTTATAATATAAACTCAAATAAAAACACATGCATTTCCAGTATTTCAACAACGAAAATAATAAACCAACGAATAATGTCACTGTAATTGAAAATTTCATCACAAATGGTTTCCAGAAATAGCTCAGGTAAGTACGAGCTCATGAGTCGATGGTCCGATACTTCGCGTCCAATCATTAATGCATTGAAAAATCGATATTATCGTAGCTACAACACAACAACGATGTACTAAAATCGGACTTCTATCATAAATATAAAAGTTTGTATGTATATATTTGTGTACATGTTTGTTATTCCCTCACGCTGAAACGGCTGGACAAATTTAGATGAAATTAGTCCACAAATAATCTACACTTGAAGTAACACAAACTACTGCTAGCTTAAGTCGCTAGTCATTTTATATAGTAACTAGGGACTTACCCTCGCTCCGCTCGGTTTCGTCCCTACTTACGTCTTAACGTTTAATATAGATTTCGCAGGGATGAGATATTTTCCCGCAGTAAAAGGTATCCTTTATTTTGCCCTGGATGCCCTGGAAAGTTCATCAAAATCTGTCCAGTGGTTTTCTCGTGATGCGGTCATAGACAGACAGACAGACCGACAAAAGTTCTAAAAACTATAGATTCGATCTCTGTATCGTTAATGATTACTATTTGAATAAGATTTTCCAAAAAAAAATTAATGTACAGATTCGACTCAGAATTTTATTATATGTATAGACTATTCGAAGGTAGTTTAAGTTTTATCCGCTTTAAATAGGTGCAAATCCGAGTTTCATTCCTTCGCGATTTTCATTTGCAAACCATTTGTAATAACAATAATAATAAAGAAAAATCTAAAAAACCTATAGTATTCAGTGTTGATAAACATTTTTTCACACTAGTTTCATAACAAACTAAATTAGCGGCAACCCATATAAAAGCACTCTCGAGTTTCTAACCCCGTTTATATTGTTTCTTAAAGAACTTCACACAACTTTGTATTAGTTTGAAAATTATGTTTAAAAAATTGTCTACTATCTTTCGCCTGCAACTCCACTTACGATGACAAAGAATCAAATAATTATTCAGTTTCACTCTTCTTCTATCCTTTTTTTTCTTTTCTGGAATAAAAAATAATCTTTGTCACTCTCACACGAACTCTTCAAGTGAGTACTGATCTGTCAATTCTAATACCTAAAAGCTCCGTTACAATAGCTTTAGCCTTCGTCGATGAACATAGCGTGTATAAACAAAACGATGAACAGGCAAATTATTTACGGTCATTTATGTTCATACATAGGTATATAGCTACTAGTTTTTGCCCACGGCTTCGCTCGTGTGCTAAGTAGGGAGCCTATAGTCGATGGTGAATCATTTTTTGTAATATTTTTTCAAATCGTAAGTTCTATTTAAGAATAAATATATTTAATTTTAAATGATTTTGAAGAAAATAATATTTTTTTTATTTTTTATGAAAAAAGATCATTTTAATGTAACATAATATATAACAAGATATACCTATCTTGCAAGTCATCTCTATGCGAAACCTTTTGGTACAAAAACAAAAATAGCATCAAAACCTTTTACAAATTTATATAACAATTACGTTATTATTTCAAAGTTATCTTTTCAAATTCTATATTAGATTTCTTTCATCCCCTAATTTTGTTAGCTATAAAAAATATAAATTTTCCCTCGCAGCGTAATTTTTCTACAGAATGATATTGTCACGTTCTGCTCAAATTGCTCGTCTACGTAGAATCTTTTGTATAACAATTTCAATTCTTCGTTATATACTTATATTAGTTAAATATCTATCATTTCAATGATCTATTATTTTTTTTTGCTTT
Organism: Argynnis bischoffii washingtonia; assembly: GCA_033884665.1. Taxonomy (NCBI): domain Eukaryota; kingdom Metazoa; phylum Arthropoda; class Insecta; order Lepidoptera; family Nymphalidae; genus Argynnis; species Argynnis bischoffii. Next base: position 1,518,959 of record CM066622.1, read on the forward strand.
TGAGCAAAAGAGAAAGTTTAAAAAAAATCACTAATCTTTATATCTACATAGGAACTTCATACATAAAATAGGTTGTTTTTTGTTTTTTTTTTTTTTTTAGAAAGTTAAAATTAAACGTAAAATATTCTTGAATAATATTTAAAGTTTTATGTTTAGTTCCATGTAAGTTATTTATGAGATTTTTTTACTTGAATGTTTTATCTATACATATAAATAAAATAGTAGTGTCTATTTGTAATGTCGAAATAATTTTTTTTTACTAAATGCATATGACATTATATATATACTTATAAGAAAAACACAATTTTTAACATTTTTGCCTGTCTGTCTCTCCGTCTTCTGTTTATTCTGGCTAATCTCCGAAACAGCTGGGCTGGTTTTGACGGGAGTTTCACTGGCAGATAGCTGAAGTTATAAGGAGTAACTTAAGCTGCTTTTATTAAAAAAAAAAGGATTAGGGTTTCGCCTAAAACAATTAAAACGTTAAGGACGCACCCGAGCGAAGCAAAGTAAGTGCGCTAGTCAAACAATAAAAATTTATCTCCCTCATAAAAGCCATAAAGAAAATTTTAAAATTACAGATTTACATTTCTATTTATATAAAGAATATCATAATAAAAGCTCTATTTTATCATACAGCTTTCCAAATCGAATCAAATAAATAGAAGCTTTGTTCGAAACACATGCTCAATCTCACGCACTACAATAACATAATAAAATATTAATATTGCAAGTCAGTTTGCGGGGAAACACCTTTCATTACATAAATAAAGCTCTGAAAATAAAAACTGTGCGGATAAAAATAATTGTTGATAGTGTGTTCTGGATATTATAATTAATGGCTACCGTAGAATTAAATTACCTTATTATTATTTTTTTACTTTTTAATGGTCGCCATTATATTTCCTATACCTACACCATTTTTTTTTAAATTAGATAAATATATAATATTGTAGGTATTACCATTATTTAATACTAGCGGCTCAACCTCGCTTCGCTCGGGTTTGCGTCTAGAGATACAAAAACAAATCTATCCCACGGGAACAGATCCGTACAGTCAGTCGTTCTGGCGTGATTGAGTAACAAACGTCTATCCAAACGTCTAAAAATTCTCATTTATAATATTAGTAAGGTTTATAATTTTCTTAAATAAAAGAGATAAGGTACTGAATTTACAAAATTTTTTGCTATTTTTTTAACATTACAAATTAGATATTACCTGCAAAGGGATTTATATTTAGGCAATAATTGAATACTGCTAGTATTGTCGAGAAATCTTATTTTTATTATTGTTTAAATGAATATAGAAAAAAATATTAATGAAATCCATTTTTAATCCCCGACGCAAAAAGAGGGGTTTGACGTCGATGTCTGTCTGTCTGTCTGTAGTATCGTAGCTCTCAAACGGATGGACCGATTTCGATGCGGTTTTTTTTTCATTTGAAAGCCAGTTTCCTTGCGGTGGTTTTAAGCTATGTTTGGTTAATATCGGTGTTGCAGTGTAAGAGTATCAGCTCTTATTACATAGCGATACCCCGCCGCGACTTTAAATCACTACAAAAAATCTAGGTGTATTTCGGAATGTTGAAAAACAAATATCGTTAAATTGAGTATATAGTTTATTGTTAACTTTCATCAAAAAATAGAATGTTTAAAGACGGCTTGTTGAATATTTTTCAATTCACATTTCGATAAACATTTGTTTATTTGGTTTCTAACGACTGATAAAGGATAATTATTTTCACTTTTTAAGGGTTATTCCTTAAACTATAAGTATTTTTTGCGTAGGGGGTTTTTTAAATTTTTTATTTTTTTAAATACAACGCAGAACCGTAAATGTATAACGTGTGAACTGTAATTTTTTCCTTTTCATCACATTTAATATTCATCGACAAAGTGGATAGCAAGAACAAGGAGAATTGTAAAAGTGGTAAATACATATTTTTAATTTTTCTAAGAAACATCATAAGGGTGCACAAAATTTTACAAAATGGGTATATATAATTAACAAAAATATCTTAATGTTGTCAAAAAACCTTTATAATAATTTGAATTTTAAAATAATTGATTTGAATTAAGTTTAGCATTTGATAGACGTTGAGGCTTGGAACTGATATAATAAAAGTTCTGAAAAATGGTGTATTTTTATTTAAAACTAGGTTGATTACGCATGCAAACTTTCATACCTATTTTCAGCTCCTTAAAGGATAATTTCCGGGATAAAAATTATTCTGTATCCTCTCCAGGATTTCAAACTATCTTCTTACCAAATTACATCTAAATCGGTTAAGTAGATCCATAGATTACCCTCTACAAATTCACAGACTCACAAACTTTACCTCTTTATAATATTAGTATAGATTTAGCTACGATGTCATGTAGATTATTCCAATAGTCAATACCACTTCTGGTGCTTTGTAATTCTGTCTTAACTTATTAATAATTAAAACAACTGTCGGGAGCTCGATTTGTGGACAAAATAGTTTAAAACGTAATTGTTCGTAGAATTGGTAATTTGGATTGAAATTGTTATTACAATAATTACTTCTGCCATAATTTTTATTTACCGACTTTACAGGAGGAAGTACTGCGTTCAATGTTTTTTTTTTTAATATCGGATTAGTTAATCTATAGCAAGTTTTATACTTTATCCAGTCATTTCTTATTACTCAGTTTAGTTTTTGAAATGAAACATTGTAATTTGAAACTCGATGAAACGAAATTGCGACACTAAAAGACAAACACATAAATATATATAGGTGTAAGCCGGCGAGAGAATGAGATAAAATACATTTCCCTGTTGCTATGGTAACCGTTGTTATTGTCTGACAAATATATAACATTATATTCTTTTCGTATATGATATTCTATAAATATATAATGCCTAATATGTCTTAATTAATTATTGATTTATTTTAATTTAATTGCGATATTTGCCAAAGACGTTTTACTTCAACCGCGCGTAAAGGTTACACGCACCCATATTTTTTTCAAATATCTATTATACGTAAGATGTATTTGTGTTAAGATTTTATAGGATGCCCTATTAAAGGCCCTAGGAAATGAAATTAAAACTACTAAAATTGAAACTAAAAATTAGGAAAAAAACGAATATTTTTATTACAGTCACTAATAACATAATAATCATTTTAAACACACTTAAAAAATTACAATCATGCCTCTAATATTTCAATCAAAAATCACATAAAAGTCAAGGCCAAAAAAAGATGGACGAAGGCGTTAACTTTCATAACACCCTTTTTCAGTACCACAAACAGCCCTCTGGCAACAAAATGAACAAAACACCTCTAAAATTAATATAATAAAAATTTCTTTCTAATTTTCCAAGAACTCTGAAATTCGGGGGTTTTCTTTTAGATATTGTATATTATTTGGAGTTTCGAAAGAAATGCTTATCTTATCAAGTCGACACGAATTTATTACGATTGCGACTTTATCCAACATTTCCACTTAAAATTGCGTCTTTTAAATAGAAATAATGTAACGAATCTGAGATTATTGTAATATACTCTATACTGTAGTCGACCACCCGCGCTTATCATTGTAATAAAAAACCTAAGTAATTATTATTAAGTATTTAATCGTTTATAGCCAGTGGTAGCCCAGTGGTAACATGTCTACTTAAAAAACCATGGGAAGTAGTCTCAAATCCAAAAGAATCTGTGATATTTTCATGTGTGAACCATTTTAAAATGAACACTGCTCGATTTATAGCGAAGGAAAACATGAGGAAAATCTACATATCTAAGAGAACCTTACTAGTGTTTGTAAAACTTACTAAGTTTGCTAATCTGTGCTTGTTCAGCGTTGTCTATGACCTGATGACTAAGAACATGAGCATTCTTTATTACGAAAGGCCTTTGCTTATCAGAGTGCTAAATTAGAATAAAATAGTCTGTTTTCCATAAATAACAATGTTACCCATAAAAACGATTCCAGTGTGATAGACGCGATAGTATACCATACGTAAATAACAATCCAAAATTAACTTTCTCATAATCGATAGGGGTTGGTTTGAAAAACTAAAAGGCGCTTTGGCTAAGTAGTTAGTAGGGCGAGGGTGTGCCGCCGCGTGCCAGGCGCTAGCTATGTAGGGGATGCTACGAGTTTGTGGTGAGATTTCATTTAGTTCTTGCACCTGTAATTGGTGCTCTGTTATACTGCAGGCTTGTGGTTTTACACCAAATATGTAATTAAAATTCAATATCACGTGTTTTATTAGTATTGCTTTATGTGATCAAAACAAAGAGTGATATACCTAAATGAAAAACATGTTTCATATTTCCTAAAATATTAACCGCCTTATCAATAATTTAGCTACTATCTAATACTTAAATTAGAGCGCGTAGTTCTTTGAATTATCTATCAGTCAGAAATCACGCTATAAAAAAATTGAAGCTCATGATCGAGAGTATTATTATCGACTGTTTACTTGATCTTTTAATTATTTTTGTAATAAATGTATACAAAAAGTAAACCATGAATTAAGTAACTTTTGTAGTTATAATATTTGCATCATGATTCACGAATGAACCTGTGACCATCGGCTTATTGAGCAATGCCAGCAAGACAAACAGTTTAACAAGTCGTTATCTACATACCTGTATTTCAGATCGCCCAGTCACGAAACATTCGGCATAGTTCAGGCTTCGCGCTCATTTATCCAGTAATAAACACTAAACTAATGGTGCCAGTAACCCTGACGAAGCAATGAAAGAGCTATTATCGCTTAACCAGCTTTTCTAGGTCTCGAGTTTGAACTAAAAGCGTTTATTGTTAGAATTTCGTGTCATTTAGCCCGATTTAACCTATTTAATGGGTATGGCTTAGTGTACATAGTGTTTTTAACATAAGTTATTATTTAGATTTTTGTTCCGATCGTCGATAAACCGATTTAATTTGATTAAGTTTTTATTAACTTATGTACTAATTGTAAATTTTGGTAACGGTAACGGAACGCTTCCAAATTTGAAAGGAATACAACTAAAGAAATTTTTTGGGGGTTCAAATGTATAATAAAATTTCAGCACCCTCACTCTTCACATAATCGACAGTCTCCAATTTAACGACATATTATTTAGAACTTCCAATATCTTTTTCCCTCTAAAATCATTTATTTGACATAACATTTTCTAAAGAAAACGCGAGTCACACTTTTGATTAAAACGAGCCCCTCAATAGATGGGATTGATTGATAGAGCTATAATATTATACATTTAAAAATGAACTCCATACCAGTAAACGGAAAGCGAACTGAGTCAGCGGGATCATTAGGCTTCCACAACCATTCACGCTGAAATGCTGATTCACAAAATTGAAATAGATATGACGAAGAGAGTTTATAATTTACTAGCGACTCACCCTCGTTTCGCTCGGGTTCATCCCTAGCTTGATTCCCCGTACAAACTTTCATCCCCATTTTCACCCCCTTAAGGGATGATTTCCCGAATAAGAAGTATCCTATGTCCTTCCCAGGGTCTCAAACTATATTCTTACCACAATTTTTCTCCTTATATCTCTTATAATATCTCACAACTATATCTCTTTATAATATTAGTATAGATAAAATATCATTATCGATCTTTCTTTCTTTAGATTTCTTTCTTTCTTAACTCCAAAATATGTTAACTTGCAAAATATTGATCTAAGTTACAGTCACATAGCTTAAGGTGTTTATACGTAAAATGATAACAAACTCATTCTTTGCAGTAGTAGTGAGACAAAAATGGAAAAAAAACCCAAATCAATACAAATAAAAACTATAATATATTAAAACATTTATCAATCTAAGTAAAAGAAACATACCCAACACGCTCTACAAAAATCATCCACTGTTAACACCGAAGAATTGAATTTAGGATGGTGGGTTATATTATTTTGTGCGTCAAAATAGCCTGTATAGTAGCAAAAGCTCATTAGATGAATTTCCGTCTATCCATTAAAGCAATTGGCACAATTCTAGCCCATCAATGTATTTATATTATCCTGAATGTGTCGATTGAGAGATCCCACGTACAATTGAATGTGCATATCAATTGGCCGCATAGTGATGGTGCAATTGTTTGTCGATAGTTTTCTGTTATCGATTTTAAAAAATATGTTAAAAATGTGTTTTTTTTTCATTAACATAATCGATAAACTTTAAGTAATATATAACAAATAACTTATATTTTTCAGTTGTAATAAATATTTTTGATTTTTATGATAAAATTTGTAACACACTTAAACAATATGAAAATACTTAAAATTAGTACCATATCAACTCTTTATAATAAATTACTATTAAAAACCCATATACCTCATAACTTCGTATATCATTGTTACTGACATAATCTATAGCCTAATTATTACAATATAATTAGGATTATGAAAAAAATCCCGTTGTTAAGTTAACTTTTGCTATCTATATCGATAATTAAAAAAATCATATATTATAAGAATAACATTCAGACCACGTTTAAATAAGTTATTCTCAAACATTTATAGTGAGTATTATTTCTATATCAATAGTAGAATTTCTATTGAGCGACCCTCTAAGTATCGATAGAAATGTCCCAACTCTATTGCAAATCGCGGGCTGTGGAACGCATTCCGCGGGCCGGCATTTCCATGTCAAACGCGCCGCCGCGGGGGGATGGTGAATTTTTAACAATACAGCCACGAAGTTTTCACTATATTTGTAGGTCTTTAGGATGTAATATAGTTTGTTTAATGCCTGTATGCTGCAGAAATTTATTATCTATAAAAATAATCGAGTAATTTTATATAAAACTATCTTTTCGGATTTTTTCGGAGATTAATTATGAATTTTGATGTTTCGTAATCAGTAAAGAATGTCACCGACCTCAGAAAATGTTTAATGATTTTTTCATCTTCTTAGGTACTAATTGGTACCATAACTTTAATTTTTCGATTAATTTTGTATAATATAATCTTTTATATAGAATTATTATTTCTTTGTAGAGTAGGTTAGTAAATCTCTACATCTACTTTTCAAAGGAGAATGCTTAAAGATAAAAAGGCTGGATACCCAAAAAAGGAGGTGTAATAACCACCGACACATCACTATGCAATAACCGACGCGGCCTTAACTTATCTCCGTATTAATTTTACCAAAATTTCACCATAATTACACGTTCAAAGGTACCTCAAGACGTTCCTATAACGTTATTACCAACGCGTTTGGACTTTTGCAAAATTAGCATTACAGTCTTTGGATTACGGTATGTTTTTGGATGAAGCTTTTGGATTAAATATCTTCATAGGTATAGATAAAGCCGATTTGAAAGGCACGCGTGATCAGAGGCCGATTGAGCCCGACCCTCGTGGATTCATATTTTAATATTGTGAATGAGTGTATTTCGCTTGATTAAATCTGAATTGTTGCGTAGGAGGAGCATCTTGTCCAATTAAAGCCAGGAATAGATCGCGGTAATTAATCTTATAAGTAATCTATTAATTAAAATAGACTCAGTTGATTAAAAAGTATTTACTTCTTTAAACGCTGTAAATAAAAGAATAAAAATAATTACTTTACTAGTTTTTATAAATTTAATGAACACTTTATAAAGCTGAGATAAATTGCTTTGTGATATATCATACAAGTGCTTCAAGTGATAATCGAATCTAAAACTTCGGACTACTATAACTACAAATGCAATTGATTGTATGTTTATGTATGTAAATGTGAATGTTTCTTACTTTTTCAAGCTAAAACTATCCAGATTTGGATGAATTTTAGTGAATTGATAGACTGTAACCTCGAAGCATACACTACTGCACCTAAGGACGGGCACTCGAGCAAAGCCAGGCTATGTCACTTATATATTATTCTTATATACACATAGATAATTTTATATGAACATTTCTAAATAAAAATTCATATAAATCATGCAAATGAAGTCAAAATAAAAGCAAGTATAAAAATAATCTTAGTACGTAAATTCTAAGCCAAAGCTTCTGCACTGTAGGCAAGATCGACTCCCCTCGCGTTAATAAGTTTCCATTATGCGGCAAATATCTAATTTGCTCACCGACACTGTTGATGCAAAAAAGCTTGATTTCAAAAATATTACTACTAACTACGTTCATTCTACACATCTATTTTACATACATATGTTAGTATCGTATTTCTAATTCTTATTGAATACTTTGGTTAGTTTTCATCGTCTTTTCGTTTAGTGTAAGTAAAGCCGCTTGCAGAAACTAGTGTCACCTATATTTGAACTCCAAATCTTGAATTATCCACAATTTTCTTTCTCGGTCCTTAGCAAGATTAGTACGACCCTACAGCTTATAGCCAGGGTCATAAGAATTGTTAATTAGTACCTACATCCAAATTAAATACCGCTCACGTATAAAAATCCTATTTGAGATATTTCCTGCTGTTTGTAAGAAAAAGCTCTTTTTATCACGTCTTTTCCGGGTTTTTCGTTTCAGGGCTAAACCATGATTTATACTTTAATATTATTATTAAATACGATCTCGGTTTGAAACGTGAGGGGAGATTAGAGCTACTAATGGTGGAATTACTTTTTGGTTTAAAATGATTGAATTTTGTACCACAAATCCCCTTTCAATCGATATTAGTATTATAATAAATGAATATATTAATACTAGTGACTCACCCTTGCTTCGCTCGGGTTCGTCCCTAGATACGTTTTGGCGGTTAGTATGGAATAAATAGACTATATATTATATAAACGGGCTATTTCATGCAAAAAGAATTTTTCAATTCGGATTAGTAGTTCCTGAGATTAGCGGGTTCAAACAAACAAACAAACTCCGTCTCCTTATAATGATATTATATTATAGATAATAAGGCAAAAAATAAATATGAATTGAAAAAATGAGGGTTAAAAACATGATTCATATTTTGACCTCTCTTTTTCCTTACTACAAGAAAATAATGAGGGTTTAAAAAGAAGCGAACTATGTCCTCTAATTAAACTTAAGTTTTTCTTTTAAATGCATTATGTGAAATAAAATTTGTTTTATTATTTACTAGCAATATGGTTTTATTTATTTAGTACTAGCGACTCACGTCGCGTCTTACGTTTTAACGTTTAATATAGATTTCTCAAGGATGACATATTTTCCTGCAATAAAAAGTACCCTATATGTTAACCCGGATAATCAGCTATCATCATACCAACTTTCATCAAAATCTGTCCAGTGATTTCTCCGTGATGCGGCAACAGACAGACAGACAGACAGACAAAAAATTCCAAAAACTATAGATTCGGCCTCTGTATCGATAATAATGTCTATTTCAATAAGATTTTCCAAAAATATTTAATGTACAGATTCGACTTAGAATTTTATTATATGTATAGATAGATAAAAAATATTTAGTTAGTATAACGACATTTTTTTCTCATACTACGCCTACCAAAACACAAATCACTGACGTGACTCAAAAAGCCGAAAATCTTAATTAGGACTGGGCTGGCCATGTCTGCCGTATACCTGCAGAACTGTGGGTCAAATTCACCACAAAGTGGAACCCTGAAACAGAACTAGATGGCGAGATGAATTGGAAACGTAAAGAGGAGGCCTTTGCCCAGCAGTGGGATGATGTAGGCTAACAGTAAGAGTAACGGCATTTTCTACTAAAGCTGCTTTAAGTCATTCTGGAAATTAGTAGATACAAACAAACATACACACAAACAAAAATGTTTTAGCGATTGTATGATTCAACAAAATAGCTACGAAGAGTAGCTATTTTGAAATCTCAGACAGTCATAATAACTTTATTTAAAGACATGATAAAATTATATAATTCCGAATAACGGCTCCAACGTATCTTATTTAACGAGACACCCTAATCTCTTACACATCACGAATTTAATTTCAAAAGAACATCTCACACCGCAAAATTCCAAACATCTTATCAGAAAATTGCTTTTAATTCAATCCCGACATACACTATATATGTAAAATTCGAGCGAACGTTTCAGTTAACCCCTGTTATCAGAGACGGAGATAAATGACCCGCCACTTAGCAGGTGGTATGTGCCTAATGGTTAAAAAAGCAATCACTCATTCCGGGAATATTTTAGAATAATTATATAACAGTTAATACTTTTAACGAGCTTATGTAGGTTAAGCTTATATTTAAATAAATAAATATGTTGGGACGTTAATACACAGCACCATCTAGTTCCATAGTATGCTGCGAGGCTTGTGTTATGGATACCGGATAGTTGATACACTACACATATATAACTTTTAGATACATACATATTATAAATATAAACACCCATGACTGGAGTACAAACATTCGTGCTCATCACACAAATGAATGCCCCCAGCGGGACTTGAACCCGCGACCGCTGGCATTACTTACCTCGCTTATCCTCGCTTCGCTCGGGTGCGTCCCTAGGTACGTTTTAATTTTTTGCGAGCGAAACCCTAATTCTTTTTCTAAAATAAAAGTAGCCTACGTTACTCCTTATAATATCAGTTATCTGACAATAAAAGCCCCGATAAAATTGGTCCAGCCGTTTTGGAGATTAGCCGGAACAAACAGACAGACAGACAAAAAACTTAAAAATTGTGCTTTTCTTATAAGTACCATATATAATTCCATATGCATTTAGATCATTACAAACAGATACTTCAATTTTATTTATCTGTATAGATATCTGTATAGATGAGCTTTCATGGTGTTTTATCTTGGCATTGATGGGTTATCATAAAAATATCACGGGGTAAAATTTATTATAACAGATTTAATTTAGTGAACACAAGGTTGGTAGGTAGTAGAACGTAGATAGTAGCTATAAGTAGATAGTAGGGCTAACTACAACGAATTCTTTACTATTATACTAAACTAGCGACTCACCCTCGCTTCGCTTCGGGTTCGTTTCTGGGCAAAAACAAATCTATCCCACGGGAACCGAACCTTTTTTCGGGGTGATATATAGCCTATAGCCTTCCTCAGTTAACGGGCTATCTAATGCAAAAAGAATTTTTCAAATCGGAACAGCAGTTCCTGAGATTAGCGCGTTCAACCAAACAAACAAACTCTTCAGCTTTACACTATTAGTATAGAAATATAGATTAGACTCTTTAAATTGTTTGGTTTATATCATTCTAACAGGCCTATACAATACCCTGTCATGAAGAGACATATATAGTTTTCACCTTTGATTGGGAATTACTTTGTTTCCATGTTACCAAAAAAAATTGTTTTCGTTGCAATGTTAAGACAAAAGGTGAAGTACTACTACCAGCTAACACAGAACGCCCAAATACATAGCTTGAGTTATATGTATATGAGACCACCTTAATAACCTATTGTTTTAAAAAAATATGAAAATTGATTCACATTTTAAATAAAACTTTCTTTTTGGATTTTTTCGCGAATTTATTTTGATTTTTGGTTCCCGACGTTTCGAATGCTTTTCAGCAGTCATGGTCACGGGGGAGACTTAGGTTTTAGATATCTCATATGTAGGCATTGTATAATTATAGCTAATTTTAATAAGTTTATAATTGAATATGTCTCTAAAATAAATCCGCGAAAAAATCTGAAAAGATATTTTTATTTAAAATGTCAAATAATAATAAATAATAAATAAATATGTTGGGACATCAACACACAGCACCATCTAGTTCCATGGTAAGCTACGAGACTTGTGTTATGGATACCAGATAGTTGATACACTACATATATATATATATAACTTTAAATACATACATATTATAAATATAAACACCCATGACTGGAGTACAAACATTCGTGGTCACAAATGAATGCCCCCAGCGGGACTCGAACCCACGACCTCTGGCACAGCAAGTAGGGTCACTAAAAACTGAGCCAAACGTGTCTTGTCGTCAAATATTCGCGTAAATCTAAGAAAATATTAATTGATTCACATTTACAAAGTTGCCAACCATAAGAAACCCGAAAAAATCCAGACGAATTGAGTATATTTTCCGTTTTGGTCAAAAAGAAAACAAAGTCCATCCAGTGTACAAAATAAGGAAAACAACGTGACTGGTTCTTAAGAACGAAAAACTAAAATAGGAAAGGACATAGAATTAAAAAACGTTCCGCTACAAACTATAGGCTTTCTTCTATAAAATACCATACCCTATGGCATGATAATAAAAACAAAATTATTCGTATCGAAACTTGTCACTTAACTCGTTCACTCGCTGTTCGCATTTGGTACTGGCTAAGTATGGAAGGCTGTCTTAACCCTTATATGGCGAGTCATACCTCGGTACAATTGTCGGTCGAGTCTATATCGTATAATCTACACTACACTTTTCTGTTTATAGTAAAAGGCTATTTGAAAGCAGGTGGTGTTTTAAAGGGATTTTTAACTTGCTTTGTGTAATTCTGTATTCGGAAACGAAAAATATAATGGGTTTATATATGGCATGTTTAATTTTAGGGCCAAGGTTTAGTTTTTTTAGGGTTAATATACGATTATCATATACATATATTGAAAAAATAAAGAATATTCTATGGAAGTGAATGACCTTCAAAATGAATTCACATAATACTTTCTTAGATTCACGCGAATATTTGACGTTTCAAATAAAACTATCTTTTCGTATTTTTTTCGAGATTAGGAGAGACTGATTTGTCCCGTGACCATGATCGCTGTAAAGCATTCGAAATGTCGGGAATCAAAAATCAAAATAAATCCACGAAAAAATCCAAAAAAGATAGTTCTATTAAAAATGAATTCACATAATTCTTTTACAAATAGATGTACTCGTAACACGTAAGCCCAAAACTAAAGAACTATATAAAAAAATCCAAAGTCCATAGAATAAACTTCTTTTAAATATTATGTAAATCGCGTATAAATATATTTTAGTAAACACTAAACTGGTTTTTGCCCTAAACAAGTTTTTCCAACCCTCCAACAGAAAGGGTTATATGAGATTGTAATCTATAAAAGTAATATCCTTTGGATGCGCTAACTTATATTTTATGAGAAAATCCTTAGACGAAAAAAATCTTCGAAGCGTCAGAGGTGTCACAAGTCGTACTGATATGACTATGTTTAGAATATAGTTATTTTTAATAATCTATACAGTAAATAAAATTAAAGTGTCTGTTCGTAATGTCAAAATAACAGCTTTAGGTATACTAAATGCATATGGAATTATATACGGTACTTATAAAAAAAACACAACTTTTAAAATTTTTGTCTATCTGTCTGTCTGTTTGTTCAATTCATTTGACAGACGGAAAAACAGAATTGTTCAATTTTAATGGGAATTTCACTAGTAGATATAGCTGATATTATAAGGAGTAACTTAGGCTACTTTTATTTTAGAAAAAGAATTAGGGTTTCGCTCAAAAAAATTAAAACGTACCTAGGGACGCACCCGATTTCCAGCCGTTTCGGAGATTAGACGGAATAAACAGACAGACAGACAAAAATTTTAAAAATATGCATTTAGTATAAAGCTGTTATTTTAACATACAAACAGACGCTTCAATTTTATTTATCTGTATAGATTTGATTAGTGGTTCTATTTTTTATAAAATAATATCCTATGGTATACACAAATTGTTAAATAAAAGTAGCTACTTACAAGCCAATAAGCTACATATCTCGAGCTAGAATGAATAAACAAACACATTTTCGCATTTATATAACCATATCAAGATTATATATATATATATATATATATATATATATATATATATATATATATATATATATATATATATATATATTCAGCCCTTTTCATGTCCCACTGCTGGGCACGGGCCTCCCTTCAATACGAGGGGAACCAGGCCATAGTCCACCACGCTGACCAAGTGCGGATTGGCGGACTTCACATGTCTTTCGAAAACTTGATAGGTTTTCTTAGACATGCAGGTTTCCTCACGATGTTTTCCTTCACCGTAAGACAAGTGGTAATCATAATAGAAATGATTCGCACATGGAAATATCAGAGGTGCGAGACCCAGGATTTGAACCCGCTTCACTCGGTTTCCCAAGCGAGCGCGTTGCCACTGGGCTACCACTGCCTATTACGCAAAGATTTTACCCACGATGTTATTGAAAAGTTAATCAAGAAATACCATATAATATACTTTTTCCTACAATAATATAAGATTTTTATTAAAGGAAAAAATAATGACAGTTTTAATTGTACCACCAAAAAGGGAAAGCCCGAGTGCGCAAGTTGCATAATGTCCCTTGTAAGTAAAACAAAAAGGTTGGAGGCGGTGTCTTTAGGATGAAGTTTCACTATACAATATTAATAGAATGTTGATAATAATACAACAATAATAATACAATATTTATACAACAATAATGTTGTATAAAATACATTTAAACAACATTATTGTTGCGTTAATATTAACGAGTCGCTAAACTTAGCGATTTCTGTATGAATACGTAACGAAAACATTACGAACATTTCATTTTATTATTTTTTACACTTAACACTAAGCAAAACTATTGTAAAACAACATTGTCATAACAACAATACTATTAAGGTAAATCATTTATAAAATAACAGTATAACAAAAAAATCTGTATAAAAAGTAACATTTTTATAACTTAAGTTCAATAAAAAAAAAACACATTTTGACGTAAGTAATATATCGCTTCGCTTCGCAGTATAGCCGTAGGCTTACAGTACGAGACATTGAGGATAAACGTTAACTCCATATACAGAAACTACTAAGGAGCTACAGATAGCGGGACGCCCATTTTAATTGCAAGATTGCTATTTAAGGAGCCGATGCTATTTTATTTACTGTGATGTAATCCATACTTTTATTGTGAAAGTAGTTGGTTCAATATTGTAATATGTAATTTGTTTTTATTTTTTATCATCATTAAATTACTGGAATTATGTAAAAATATATTAATTATCTTTATTGATTTTCTCGTGATGCGTTCTCATACAGACAAACACACAGATAGACAAAAATTCTAAAAACTATAAATTGGGCCTCTGTATCGATAATTTAATTATTATAAAACACTCAAAAGGTCGTTAACGTAGACCCATACACAACCCATAAAACACATCATAATAATTATAAGATGGTCAATACATACATACATATGTACGTACATATACGTATATATGGACTCTATGGACGAGACTCGAACTTACGATTTATAATATAAAATAAATTACTTTTAAACCTGACCATTGTCTTTAAGAACTCAAGTATCTTGATAGCAGTGAAGTTATTACTTGAATGAAACAAGATATTTTGCTTCATTATAAAATCAGATAAACTGACAAGCGAAACTAATTTAAATATTAATAATGATCAGATTCGGGCTACTTTATAATTGCGAAACGTCTGGGCGGATTTAGATGAAAATTACATAGACTAGCGGCTCACCCTCGCTTCGCTCGGGTTCGCCTCTAGACAATCAAAAACAAATCTATCCCACAGGAACCATACATTTTTTCGAGACAAACGGTAGCCTATTTTTTATTCTGATTTATGAACTATATTGTTGTAAAGTTTCATTAAAATCCAACCGGTAGTTTTTCTCTACTAAGCGGTATAAATTACTATAGTTTATTAACTATTGCACGGGAATTCTATAATTTTCTGAAATGATAAGTATGTATAATGTTAACCGGGGATATAATGTACCACCATACAAAGTTTCATCTAAATCAGTCCAACAGTTTCGGAGATTAGCCCGTACAAACAAACAAAAAGACAGAGAAACAAAAAAATTAAAAAAATCTAGATTTGTTCTATTTCTCTTCTTACACCTCCAAGACTCGTTTTTAGCATTTTTTTTCTATGTACAGACATTCGACCTCTACAGTTTTATTATATGTATTAATAGACTATGATATGGAGTAAAACATAGAGTACTGTTAGGTACTTAGAGATGCACGAGTGAAGCGAAAGTAAATCACTAGTATTATTATAAATGAGAAAAATTGGTCAAGTGCGAATCGAATTTGCACACGATGGGTTCCATACCATCATACTTGTACTTTTTATTAATACGACTTTTTTATGTGTATAGTATGTTAACTTCGATGATCCATTACGAACGTTAAAAAAATATTTCTTGAAATTTTATTTATTTTTAATATTTGTTGTTATAGCGGCAATAGAAATGTACCTGTGAAAATTTTAGCTCTCTACTATAATAGGTAATACAGTTCATGAGATACAACCCTCTGACAGACGGACGAACGGATGGACGAACGAACGGACGGTCAGCGGAGGCTTAGGAATAGGGTTCCATCGGCACCTTTCGGGTACAGAACCCTAAAAATTGTGTTTGTTGCTTTTTTTATGTAACGTAACACCTCAAGTAAAAAAAAAAACTTTTAGGCCTGCTACTAGACTAATTTGTTTTTTACACTCATATGTACCTCACGAGCAAAGTTCCGGTAAAAGTTGTATTTAATACAAAATAAGGTTAAAAGCTAAGCATGAGTCATGACCATCTGGTACTTACAGAAAGTTAAGCAATTGTTAACATCTTAACCAACTTATGGAAAAGGGTGGTGTATTGTACTGGTATTACGAGCAGCATTCAATTTCGAAATTGAAACCAACAAGATAAAATAAATGAAGCTATATTAATACCGTTAGTTTAATTTTTCATACAAATTTTATAACACAGAAATTATTTCTTATCCATAGAAGCAAATATAAGTTAGTTTTTATTCTGATATTTAAATATTTCATAGGATCCTTAAAGAATTATTTACTCATGTAAATAATTCTTTAAGGACACGCGTAAAGTTACGATATATATAAGCAAAGCAAGAACAAGTGACTAGTGAAAAATAGAAATAAGTCAAACAAATGGGTCAACATTCGCGGCATGTTATCCCGTCACAGCGTGACAGCCGTCGATAAATAATCCTTTACAATCGACGACAAATCGTGACCTGCGGTCGTGACGCATCGCACGTGTCTCGGAAGTTGCCGTCACGAGTGCTATAAAGAGATAAGTTTTTGTTTAACTCAAATTTTTACCTGCCTTTAGCTACTTTAGCTTTAGCTACATACAAAAATCTTATTGATATAGTCATTATTATCGATACAGAGGCCGAATTTATAGTTTTTAGAATTTTCGTCTGTCTATCTGTCTGGGAACGCATCACGAGAAAACCTTTGGACAGATTTTGATGAAATTTGGTATGATGATAGCAGGTTATCCGGGTCAACATATAGGATACTTTTTACTGCGGAAAAATATCTCACCTCTGAGAAATCAATACAAATCGTTAAAACGTATCTAGGGACAAACGCGAGCGGAGTGAGTGAGAGGGTGAGTCACTTGTGAATAAATAAATAAATTATACACATAACATATTTTGCAAATAACGAATTCTTTAAATAATTTTTACAAATAACTGCGACATTACATACATTCTATTTCGTAAGAATAATAATCAAACTATACAAACCCTATACAGGATACATCTACATGTATTCACAATTTGTATATCATAGAAAAACACCATAATATATGACGCCAGAGGGTTTCCAGTTCGGGAACACGGAAAATTTACTTTGCAAATAAAAAAAATATATTCGTATTTATTCTGCTAAAAAAGCACTCGTGTTTCACGTATTGTGATGCAGAGCAATGACCTGTCTATATAGAGATTTTGTTATTGAAGAGACAGCAGTAACTATTGTCGCAGCAATACGATCCGAATTCCTTATTCGTATTGGGAATACTTCGTGAATAGTTTATTCGTGCTTCGTTATAATTATTTTCTTCCCAAATGCCCCAGAAGGAGACTAATGATTTTAACCGACAATGCAGAGAAGGAATTAGACTTGTGTGCAGTGGCGAATCTAGAATTTTTGGGCCGCAAAGCAAAAAATAAATTGAAGCCCCCCTTTGCCTATTATAAAAACGAAATTGGACAGCCGAGCGTTGAAATCTTAAGTTGCTACTCATTTATAGGTACTTGAATATGACAGAGACAGTTTTCGAACTTCTTATGTTTTGAAATAAATGAATCGTTTCGGCCCGCAGGGGCTCCCTTGCATCAAGGGTCCCATGTGACCGCAATGAGTGTGCGTTTGTTATCTATTTTCATGGTACTTCTTTATGCCATAGCTTAGTTTCCTATATAATTTTCAAGAAAATATCACCATAAGGAATGCATAAATTATTTTTGACGTGATTTTATTACCGATTACAATATTATGTCTCTTGAACATGTTATACGTGTTTAATTATAATAAATATTTACTCCTGTATAATGTCCTCCTGACCGATATCGGCCGCGGCAGCCAACCTAACTAAAACTACCCAGATGCGCACGTGATATAATAGTGCATAAATGTACGCGCAGACAATTAAGGCGTAGGACCGACGCGACACATGTTCTCCAAGGCACGGGGTAAAACACCGCCAATTTCCCAACTCTGGGCTACTACTGAGAATATCTTTACAGAAAACAGTAATTAAACTTGGCCCGACCCGGAACTCGAACCCATGACCTCCGAATCTGCAACTGTACTGCTAGCCACTAGACCACTAGGTAGCAAACAAAGGCAGCATAACTATGCCTTCTAGTAACCTTTTAGATCGTACTTGTAAATCCTGTCTATCTCAAGAAGGCTAAGCTAGGATAATGCGAGCTCTAAGAAAATCTCAAATTCTTACAACAGGTGACCTATCAATGCATATATATAGAAATATCAGATAATTTTATATAATATTTTCGCGTAAAACTGACCATTATTCTTCTTTCCTTCGGTAATTCATAAATACATTTTGAAGAGAACTTGTCAGTCTTCCATAATAATATTATAAATGTGAAAGTGTTTGTTGTTTGTTCTTTTTTTCACGAAACGGAATGACGTATTGGCGTAATTTTTTATGTGGAGATAGTTGGAAGGCTGAAGAGTGACATAGGCTATTTTTTACCGCGGGAGATTATCTCATTCCCAAGGGAAAAACACGTTATAATACAAACCAAATAAATATTTATAATCAGAATTATATGAAATCTACACTATATTTACTATATCTATACTAATATTATAAAGCTGAAGAGTTTGTTTGGTTGAACGCGCTAATCTCAGGAACTGCTGATCCGATTTGAAAAATTCTTTTTGCATTAGATAGTCCTTTAACTGAGGAAGGCTATAGGCTATATATCATCCCGAAAAAATGTAAGGTTCCCGTGGGATAAATTTGTTTTTGCCTAGGGACGAACCCGAAGCGAAGCGACGGTGAGTCGCTAGTTTGGTATAAATCCTCTTGAACACATATCATATTTTAGCAATTTTTGAAATTCAGCCCATAAGGGGGTAAAATAGGGGATGAAAATTTGTATGAAATCTATCTATTTAAAGTTTTTATTTGTAGTTTTAGAGCGAGCGATGCCGCGGGTTCTGCTAGTGCATACATACACATGTATATTTGTACTACTAGTTTTAAAAAAATTCAAATGAGGTCTTCTAGAAAATATACTACATTTAACACGCCCATTATATTCCATTCATTCTTGTACTATTTATTCAAAGTATTAGAGTCTATTGAGACGGATATTCTAAAGAGTAATAGTAAACGGGACGGGTACAGGCGCGTACACCTCTCTTCCATATAAACTATTTTTATAACCTACTTAGAAAAAGTAACTTTTTGGTATTTATAGTATGACAACACCGTAGGAGCTATTCGATTCAATTATCATTTTTCACCTTAATGGTTGTTCACGTAAATTTCAAAAAAATTAACTCCTTGCCGTGTACTAACTACTTTTAAACCATTTTGAGGCTGTATACTTGTTTATTATAAAATATATGCATTTAATATATTAGAAAGGATTTAGCTAAAGCTACAACTTTTTCTATTCAGTAAATTCGGTGTAGTGACGTATAGTTCGACAGACACGCAAAATAACATAAAGTTTTCATTTTTCTATCAAATAAGCACAACCCAAAGGTTGAATAATCTATTTCCATAGCTTTTATAAAGTCATAAACAATAAAAATAGTAAAATTTCAATGTAACAATACACAAAGTGCTAAGTGTTTCAAAACGCCGTCCCACAGTCCGCAGCCCATCGAGCCGGCAATTAACGCGCAGACCGGTGAAACACATCGCTAAACAAACTAATTGGTTGTTTTATTTCAATGAGAACACGTAAATTTTACGATATTGCTCTTTAAGATCTAGTCCCAATAAATATGTAAAGTATATATACTGTGTATATAATTAAGTTTAAAAGATATAACGCAAAAATTCATGTCGCCAACTTTATTTATTGTATTTATTTTTTTCCTTTTAAGGTATGCTGAGATCTACATTTGACCGGCCAGACCACGAACGTAAGTACATAATTATTTAGCAAAAAATTTACAGCATAATAATAACTATTCTTCAAATGACATACCTCATCATTTAAACGAGCAATTCCTGTATATTTATTTATTTATTTATTTATTTATACCTGCGATCTCGGAAACGGCTCTAACGATTTCGCTGAAATTTAGTACGTGGGGATTTTCGGGGGTGAAATATCGATCTAGATTAGTCTTATGTCTGGGAAAACGCGTGTTTTAGAGTTTTCATGCGGTTTTCTTTCGCATTATTCCACGCAAAATATGGTTGATAATTTCTTACGCTCGGGCGTAAGCATCGTGGTCAAGCAGCCAAGGTGCGAGATTGACAATCAGCCGGGCCCGGGTTCTGTTTTTTCTTTTTTATGTTTATTTAAGTTTTTAATTTTTTTATCTAAAAAATACGATATAACAAAAAAGAACTCAGGTACTCATGTTAAAACTAGAAATATCAGTTATTTATCTAACGCTAATATAAATATTTTCTTTTTTTATTTACAAGGAATATTTTTATGAGTCAATTTCAGTGACAGACGAATTAACATTTTGAAAAATAATATGATTACTTAAATCACTTTTCCTTGCGAATACCGCGAATGAATGAAAGGCTGTATAAACGAAAATGTTGACGGTTAACTAAACTCGTAGAAAGCTCTATATAATGCGCGTCAATTTTTTCCTTTAGGTTTGTATTGGAAAAATCCATCTCGCACCCTTGTACGTTTGTATACGTCTATAGGCTTACTGACTGAATAGATGTACTTTTACCGCTATTTTAATTATTGAGTTTCTAGATTTTACTAGAGATTTATATTTTAATGATTGCGTTTGGTAAATAATATTATCATTGTTAGAAAAGTATTAAAGATAGACCTAATACAAAGCACTGACTCTCACGTAGTATATTAAAGTTTGGTATAGATATCTCAGAGATGAGATATTTTCTTGCAATAAAGACATCCTATATGTTGACCCGGATAACCAGCTATCATCATCCAAAATTCATCGAAATCTATCCAATGGTTTTCTCGTAATGCGTTCCCAGACAGACAGACAAAAATTCTAAAAACTATAGATTCGGCTTCTATATCGATAATAATTAATATTTCAATTAGATTTTCCAAAAAATATTTAATGTTCTGTACATTAAATATTTTATGGAAAATCTAATCGACTCAGTTGAAATTTTATTATATGGATAAATAGACGTTGTGAAAAGAAATAAATCGATTTGTATATAAATAAGCGAAGACAGTTTTTTAGTTAAAGTTTTTTGTTACTATTAACGAGCTTTAGTGATACGAGTAAAAAAGTGTTGGAAACAGTTTTTCTTTTATATAGATAGGTAAATTCTATACATGTTTTTGTCAAATTTTAACCATGACGCGATCATTAGTAATTAAAAACGGGTTAATTGAAATGAAAGAAACTTATTTTTATAATATTTCCAGTTAGAACTTAGTAAAATAACACATTTCTCCATAATAATAACATATAATAAGCAAGTTTCCAAATATTCATGTACTGTTAGTTCATTCGTCTATAATATTCAATATCTAGCAAATCAATTTCGGGGCGTCCTCAAAACTTTACCATTGCGTCGTCTCAGTTTAACGCAGACAAGTACACGTACCAACTTTGTCCTCAACTGTATATTTCGCATTAAACTATTCAAAATGCCGCTAACTTACTCAATAACGTTCTTTCTACTCCTTCGTAAAGTAGGAATTATTATATAAATATAGGATTATGTATTTATTACTTATTTTTCTAGGTTTTTATGTAAAATTATTTAAAAAAAAACAGCTTTCCTTGTAATTATAGGAAGACTTTTAGGTTGCTTTCCCATACAAATTTTCATACTTATTTTCATCCCCCTTTAGGGATGATTTTGGGGTAAAATTCTTCCTAGGGTCTCAAACTATCTCCTTACCAAATTTTATGTAAATCATTCCAGTAGTTTTGGAGCTTATTCGATACAAACAAACAAACAAAAAAATCTTACATTTTTATAATATTAGTATGGAGTATAGATTATTTAAAAAAAACAGATTACCTTATAAATATATAAAGATAATTCTTTACCAACAATTGTTATAACTTATAAATATTGCTACATTTAAAAATAAATAATATTTCGCCCTTTAATAACAGTAAAAAGTAAAATTAGAAAAAATCATGTACGAACATAACAAAAAATTTCGATACCCATAAATGTTACAAGTAATAAACGCGACAATTCATTATACAGGTAACTATACCGACAGTAGTTAACTAACGCAACTATAATAGCGACTCATGAAGCCACCAGTATAACCGTGTAATCTATACATATAATAAAATTCTAACTAAGCCGAATCTGTACATTAAATATTTTTTGGAAAATTTTATTGAAATAGACATTATTATCGATGCAGAGGCCGAATCTATAGTTTTGAGAATTTTTGTCTGTCTGTCTGTCTGTCTATCTGTCTGTCTGTCTGTTACCGCATCACAGAAAAACCACTGGAGGGATTTTGATATAATTTGGTATGTTGATAGCTGGATATCTGGGTCAACATATAGGATACTTTTTACCGCGGGAGATTATCTCATTCCCACGGGAGTACACGTTATAACACAACTCAAAAAATATTTATGATCAGAATTTCTTGAATAAATACGTGTTTTAGCGTTTTTTAAAATTCATCCCATAAGGAGGTAAAATAAGGGATGAAACCTACCTTTTTAAAGTTTTTTTGTTTTAGTTTTAGCGCAAGCGAAGCCGCGGGTTTTGCTAATATAGAATAAAGCATCAAGGCAAGTAGCAAACTCGCATCAACTATTCACTCTCTCATTACACTATAACGGCCAAATTACGTTAGAAGCGATTGTTTACTAGTTTGATAGCAAGTTAGCGATTTTCGCAAGTTCGAGTACCCTGTATGAACAAGTTGGTACGTTCAGCCGCGAATTCAGGTGGATTAAATTAAATCACACTATATCTGTTGAAATAAACCTAATACATAAATATCTCGTGTCACGATGTTTGTGGTCGCACTCCTCCGATTTTTTTTTGTAAGTTTAGTATGAGAATAGGTTATAAAGTATTTTTTACCATCCTAACTCTCAAACATTTGAGACATCGAAAACCTTAGCCTCTCCTGTGACCATGATTGCTGTAAAGCACTCGGAAAAATCAAAATAGATACGCGAAAAAAACGGTTTTTTTATTTTTATTTTTAATGATTAATATCTATATAAAAATTTCCCCTATTGTTTAAAGAGAATAGTAGCATAAACTGTAAATCACGCTACTATTTTTGACTTTAACATTTTCTTAGCAGGCTCTGTCTATATACTTTAGTCTGAAGTGTCGACTTACAACGCTAAAATTAAAACAGGCGAATTCATCATACCTTTCCATACTACCATTAAATTTCAATAAGACCACTGGCTCCCAAAGACTTTTCTACTCGATAGAGTTTGAAATAGGTATTTTTAATTACGCTGACTCCTTCCAATTTCACCTCCATTTAATCAGAGTTTGCCTCCAAATTTCTCGCAATAATGGTTCCTTTATATCGAAGGTGATTAATAGATTCAATATTATCATCCTAAATACTGTCTACATAGGAGTATATTTATTTAGGCTTGCGTAGTTTCAACAAGTGTTGTCATAAGCGCGGTCGGTAAAGTAAGCTAATAGGGCAAAGTACGTTATTACTGTAAAAATAATATTTTATAATGATTTAGTTTGATACAATTTATATATATTTACTTAGGAAATAAGAAATTATTTTTGTTAAAGTACAATGTAATACATACTTTATTTAAAGTACCTGGGCGACCGATCGTCGCTCGGAGTTTTTTTTGTTATATCGTATTTATGAGATAGAAAAAAAAATAAAAACTTGAATAAATACAAAAAAAAAACAAAACTAAAAACTTTGTATCACACCAGGATTCAAACCCAGATACTTGACCACAATACATATGCACGAGTGAAAAAAATTAGCGACCATATTTCGCATGGAATAATGCGAAATAAAACACGCGTTTTCTAATATTAGTATACATATATATAGATAAAATCAGAAAAGTGCGAAATCTTAAAGAACATTTAGATGCATATTATTTAAAAGCTAATATGAAAATTGCTATATACTTTATTGATATAAGTTGCAGTATGTTAACTGAATGTATAACATCTATTTTGACTCCACGTCCAAATCCTGTGAGAATAGAATAGATTGTAGTCACTGCACGTCTAGACTTCGTATGAACTTATTGTTAGGATTAACGTGTATACAACGTTAACGGGAATTTACCTTTGAAATAAAATAATTGAAATTCCATATGCGACTGGTGGTTACATGGTATGGGTAGCGGGTTACATTCTCGTTTGAGTCATCCATAAACTTATCATTTGTTTTTATATATCTACAGACATTTGTCATTATACTAAATGCTATTTAAATTTCAATGAAGTTAGTATTTTCAAGTGACATATTTGAAAATGTCGTTATCATAATTAACACTCGTAAGTTTTTGAACTTGTGACAAAACAAACAAAACAATTTTCTCTTCAAAATGATGACTTATGTAAAGTTCACGTCGTCAAAATATGTTCTACACTCGAATTTACTATACTTGAAGTATATGTATGTATGTATTCAGCCCTTTTTAACGTCCCACTGCTGGGCACAGGCCTCCCTTCTACACGAGGGGGATCAGGCCATAGTCCACCACGCTGGCCAAGTGCGGATTGGCGGACTTCACATGTCTTTCGAAAACTTGCTAGGTTCTCTCAGACATGCAGGTTTCCTCACGATGTTTTCCTTCACCGTAAGGCAAGTAGTAATTATATTAGAAATGATTCGCACATGAAAATGTCAGAGGTGCGAGAACCGGGATTTGAACCCGCTTCACTCGGTTTTCCAAGCGAGCGCGTTACCACTGGGCTACCACTGCCACTTGAAGTATAAATTGATGTTAATTCTGCCAAGTAATCTTCCACAGGGCCATTACTTAAACAACGCACAATGCCAACGCTGACTTGTGAAACATCGATATTGCTTTACTTTATACAAAAAAAAAACGAAATTTTTCTTCTCCATCGTCTACGAAAACACCCGTTAGTAAAACTCGAACTCACCGGCCATTGTTCTATAACAAAGAAATTTCTGAACATCAAGTGTCAGCCGTCTTAACGATAAAAAATAATGCAAATTCACTTCAGGTCTCCATCTCACGAAATAATGCTCGATCGTTAGATAAGAGTTCCGTTAAATCGAGCCGCATCTAACGACATTGCCCTTCGTTACTCTAAAGTAATTCAGGTAGTCGTTTGAGTTGAGTGTCTTTTTTCATTTCTTCAAACGTTTAAAACGACCGGAATAAGAATTTATATTGATATTGCTAACATTTAAGAGGGATTTCAAACTTGCTACTCTGCTTAATGGTGGGTTACAACGATAAACAGAGTAAATGTGAACAATTTCGCCGTTATTCATCGTTAGAAAGAAACTCCAAAAATGCCCTAAAGTTTATGTGGAATGCTCATTTAAAATATACACAAAGTTAAATAACTTTCGCAATATTTTCGTTTTAACTATCGTAAAAATGGTAAAGAGTTTGGGAATTGTATATTTTTTACATTTTAAACATAAACTATATACAAAATATAGGCATACTTTAAAATACTTATCATTTTATTCCCCTACTTAATTAACAAAATAAAACTTAGTGACTTACAACTGCTGTGAACTCGAAGATGTTCTTTAACAGCTACATATTTTCAATGCCACCCTCTCGTACGTACTAACTAGAATTCTTTCTGAAAATAACAGTATTAAATCAGAACACTTTGTAAACAAAAAACATAAGTATTACTAAAAACCAAACTAGTATACGTATACTTTAATACGTATACAATCACTGTTAATATATAAAAATATCATATAATATGGATCGCAACCTGCAACCCCTCGCATTGCATTCAAGCCATTTTTCGCTTCGAGTTATTATTATGGGCGCCTTAGGAGCAGTTTTCAGTTCGCCTAGTTATAATTTGCGGGTGTTGGGTTTAGTTCCGTTGGGAACGTTATCGGCATCGATACGGTTATTGCTGGAAAAATTATATAACGTCTTATGTCTGCAATGAAAGTCGTAAGAGTTTGCCCTTTGGCTTTATTCTATACTAAGCTTTGTATGTATGTATATACATGTATTGTAGACTTATTAGCAATTGAAGTGTAAATTTAATGAAATTTTTTAACTAAATTTTATCCCATTGTATTTATAATATTACCTTTTAAACGATACTCTATGTTAGAAAGAAGATAAAAATATTCTATATAAAATTACATTTTTTTTTTTAATTTTATTTACTTTAGATTTTCTGAATAAGATGCACTTTAAATAATTTTCTGATAAAGTTTTACAATGAGAGTCAGCAAAAATATGTTATTTATTTCTTATTGCACGTACTCCTGCGGGCATAGTAGCAGTAGTATCATAAAACTAACTGTTTTATATTATAATACAATTTCGGGCTTCAGCCACTATCTATTGCACGCTCTCTCTATCTTATTTTTTTTGTCGCAGTTAATAGACTAATTAATGTCCAGAATTAGTGCAGACAAAAAATAGCTAAGGACGAAAAAAAGTACAAAAATAAATTATATTATAACTGGAAATATTAGTTTTTATAAATTTTATACAAACTAAAATTGATATAATATCATAATCCATACTTATATTATTAATGCGTAACTAACTCTGTCTGTCTGTTACGTTTTAAAGCCTAAACCGCTGAACCAATTTACGTATAAAGATAGATGGAACATTAGAGAAGGACATAGACTACTTTTTGTCGTAAAAATGAAACTTGAAAGGGGTGAAATAGGGGTTGAAAATTTGTATTGGGGAAAATTATTGCTATTTTTTTTTTGATTTACCAATCAAAGCAAAAGGAGTTGATTTCAAGCTTTTTAAAGTACTATGTATGTACATATATGTACATATATGTATATATCTATTCTATCCGTAAAAAAAAATCTAGGAACTCACCCGAGCGAAGCGAGGGTAAGTCGCCAGTAATATATTTAAAAAACTCCAATTGTAATAATGTAATTAAATATATTTGAAAATGTAGAATAAAAAACTCATCTGTAAATCCGGTTCGGGGCGGAACTTCATCGCTTCGCTAATCTCATGAAAAAGTTGCTAACAATTTGTCGAACTCGAAAAGTCCAAACGTAAATACAGAGTGTTCTAAAATATTCACTCGAATCACAGAAAAACTCCATCTTCATTGTATCGAAACGAGTTTGAAGTTTATCTTGCTCTGAGATCGCGTAACTTCATTCTCTGCTTCGATAAAATAATATTATCGTTTTGGTAAATATGTACCCAGTTACTGGGAATATTGTAAAATTGATCTTAATTATTAATTGAATGTATCGCTTATATTTAACCGACTTCAAAAAGGAAATGGTACGCTATACAAGTATGTTATTTTGTGTGTTGTGTGTGTTACACTATATAAATACAAAAAGACACAAACTATACACAAAGAATGAACTGATGTGATACCTTAAAGGTCACATAAATACCATCCCTAAGGATAAAATGATTACTTTTAAAATGATTGTACCTACCTCTTTATTTAAAATATTACCACTAATACTTAGCACTTATTTACATCATTAACTTTAAATTTGGTAATAAGAAAAAACATAATTTATTTCTAACTGGTAGTACGTTTTACATAGATATTTAAAATACGTACGTACGTTTTACATAGATTAAAAAAAAAAATTAATTTTTCTGATGTTTTAATACTTATTATTCTATTCCGGACTAAGACAAATCCAAAAAATCTAACCCGGCCGTTCTTGAGCTATAAATGTTGTAACTAACACTAGTTGTCCATAGAAAATACCCACCATACTCATATAAAACGTACATCAATCAACGTGTCCACACAAATCGAAATAAAAAGTAATGACATTTTCCCAACCTTTAGTGCACTGAAATTTTAAAGACCACAATAACCGTTTAAAATAAAATATAAATGAATGAACAATAATTGCGATTAAAGCAGTTTAATTAACTCAATCAAAGAATTCGTGAGCGTTGCCAGTTATCAGGTGGCTGCCTCGAAATTTAACTGGGATTTAATATGAAATTAAATTCTTATACATTTCCATACAAGTTATCGGTTTATCGGTGCTCACGTGCTAAAATAATTAAGAACTTATTTGTGCTTTATATTTCGCGTGTTTTTATTTTATTTTTAAGATATTTTTGCTTTAAAACACTAGACATTTACAGTGCTTCATATTTAACTGAAATAATTTATTTAGAACAATATAAGAAGGAAGTATTGAATTTGTCTGTCGCTTTGTATGTTAGCTAATTGTAAACCTATTTTTGTGTTTTTTTTTATTTATGATGATTATGACTGTAAAACCGTAATAAAATCCGTAAAAAAACGAATAAATGATAAATATTAAATATATTGGGGCATTAACACACAGCACCATCTAGTTCCATGGTAAGCTACGAGGCTTGTATTATGGATTGTTTATAAACTACACGTATAACTAAA
Organism: Argynnis bischoffii washingtonia; assembly: GCA_033884665.1. Lineage (NCBI taxonomy): Eukaryota > Metazoa > Arthropoda > Insecta > Lepidoptera > Nymphalidae > Argynnis > Argynnis bischoffii. Next base: position 1,547,878 of record CM066622.1, read on the forward strand.
TATATATATATATATATATATATATATATATATATATATATATATATATATATATATATATATATATATATATATATATATATAAACACCCATGACTGGAATACAAACATTCGTGCTCATCACACAAATGAATGCCCCCATCGGGACTCGAATCCGCGATCGCTGGCACAGCAAGTAGGATCACTACAAACTGAGCCAAACGTTCGTCAGAACAAAGTGCACAAACAGACATACAGACATATTATTATATATTATTCAAAAATAACGTCGCGATTGAACAAACCGTTCAACAATACGACTAATAAGAGCAAAATTTTACATCACATCCACCACTTAATTCAAATATTTCAGAAATGAAACTTTTTCTTTGTAAAGAACATCACACAAAACAGAAACAAAATTCCAACAGCAGACAGTAAAACGTGAGATGAGTACTTTTATTCTACGAATTGTGCAAGTGCAATAACTACTTACAACGGCGCATAAACGCAACTATGTAGAATAGTAATGTCAACTCAAAGTTTAACAGTTCCTTGTTAAGTTTTATTATTTCCTTCTTGATACTTTACCAGCGTTTCTAAATTAATTTTTCTACATGTACATCCATACTAATATTATAAATGCGAAACTCTGTCTATTACATTTTCACGTCTAAACCGTAGAATTTTGATGAAGTTTGGTATAGAGATGGGACCTTGGAAAAGGATATGGGATACTATTTGTCGCAAAAATGAAACTTGAAAGGGTTGAAAGTTTGTATTGGGAACAAATTATTTCTTAAGTTAAGGACAAAAAATTCGTGGTATCCTATAATTTTGGTAAGAAATAAAGAATATTTTGGCGTTTATGACTAATGAAGGTAAAATAGGGGATGATTTCTAGATTTTTTTAAGTATGTACCTATTCTATACCAATGTAATCTAAACTACTATTCTAAAGAGGAAATATTTGTATTTTTGTATGTTTGTAACAAATAAACTCATAAACTACTGCACCGATTTAGATAAAATTTGATAAGAAGATAATTTTAGACCATGGAAAGGACATAGGCTATTTTTATACCGGAAATCATAATTTAAAAGGGTAAAAAAACGGCGATGAAAGTTTGTATGAGGAATCAACCTAGGGACGAACCCGAGCGAAGCGAGGATGAGTCGCTAGTATATATCTATTCCACACTAACCTAAAACTAGTATCTAAAACTAAATTGAAAAGATATGTCAACAGTTAAGTCTAGACAGCTTCATTAAAGATATCAAAATGTTTATTGACGTTATTTCTGTAACATACTATATAATAAGCAAAGCGAAGTAATAAAATCTTTCTCTATAAAGTCCGTCATATATTTATTTTATTTATTTGATGTAACTCTTATAATTTCGCATATCGACCATTGAAAGTGGAAAGTATACAAAAATTAAATAACGGAGTATAAATTGAAGAATATTTCGTGTTCGCAGCAAAAATATGAAACGACAACTACAAAAACGATTGTATTCTCCCTATCTCTGCAGTTCTACGAATGTTCACAGCAATAAACGTTGTAATACCTTTCATTGTATCTCGAAGAGTCTCATGTCGGACTAAATCGCGGACTAACGAGGCGATTTCGCTCGATGCCTACTTGCCATCCATATTGTCTGGAATCTTCTATTGTGCAGTCAAATCATTGAAATGACCATAGGAGGACTGTTATTGCTATTTAAATTTATATTAATCTTGCATAGTCCACTATAACGTACCGACAAAAAGTAATTGAATATACTCCTCATAAACCGTGGAATGTGTCTATAAAAGAGATAAACGGACATAATAATATGCTTTTCCATCTCCTAGTGTTAAACAGACTTGGTGTGTGTATGTTTGTTTACATATGTATGTACCACCATAACTATATGCGATGGATGAAAACGTGTTATTTTAACTCTTATGTATACACATGTACTTATATACTTGTAGTTAAGTGATAGTACTTAACCAATATTCATCTAAGATTTTTAATTTTTTGTACAATTTAACAAATTAAATTATTTTCAAAACAAATATATGAAGCAAGAATAATAAAACAGATTTACAACAAAAACAACAACAAACTCATAACACACTCCATACTTGGGTGCTTAATAAAAATGAAGATTCTTTATCAATATACTTCAGTAAAGGAATGCCCTTATATTAAACTCTAAAGAACTAGTGAAGAGTAGCTCAGATTTTCTATTTTGTCGAACACGAGGTATTCCGAATGGCGCTGGGATGAAAGCGTTCATTTCGTCCTGTTTTATTTTTCGATTCCTAATCACTGTCCGCGGAAACAAATAGTTTTGTCCTCAAACTTTTTCTTTGCATTCTATTGACGAATTACAACGCTCTTTGTCCGTGGGGATAATGTCGCTTTGTTAGTTTCATCCTTTTATATAAGGGATAGGTGATTTTCGTTGGATTTATCGGATTCATTTAAAATATTTGATTTTAGATTTAATCAATGGATCTTGAAGAAAAGTCTAATATATAAAAATCTCGTGTCGCGGTGTTTGTGGTCGCACTCCTCCGAAACGGCTCGACCGATTTTAATGTTTTTTTTTGTATATTTGGAAGGTATAAGAATATGTCATAAAGTATTTTTCACCCACCTACCCCCACCCCCCATTTTTTAATCGCGATTTTAGTGTTACCATATATAACATACAACCAAAAAGTTTTTTTTTTTAGACTGTACGCGGGCATACCCGCGGGTTCTGCTAGTATATTATAATATTGTTTAATATGTACATTTATTTCACGTATTAGCTCTATTCTTTATAATATAATCACACTTAGACTTGACCGAGTTTCCTAATTGTTTCAATACTATTTACCCGACTGTGGTGAAGCTCAAAGGAGGGTTATGTGTTTGACTTGTTCTATACTACCGACTAACTGCATAGTGTATGTTCCTTTGTCAACTTGTTCTCATCTTTTTTAGATAGCTTTTTACGAAGTCGAGTTTTTTTGTTTTTTTTTTTATTATAATTAACCAATCGATCAATGCACTAACATCTAGAACTACGAAAAATCTAACAATATACTACGTTTCTTAAGACCCTAGTAATCTTTACATCTATATATATATAATGAAACCACTGAATGAATTTTGATGAAATTTGGTATGATGATAGCTGATTATCCGGGTCAACATATAGGATACTTTTTACTGCCGGAAAATATCTCATCTTTGAGGGATCTATACTAAACTTTAAAACGTAAATAAGGACGAATCCGAGCGGAGCGAGAGTGAGTCGCTAATACATATAAAGATTACGCAAATTTAGCCACAAATTAACGTTAATTTTGACTTAATGTACAATTTTACAAGACAATTTCAAAGAAAGAGGTACATACATATATAGAAAAACTAGTTAGATACCGTCGAGCATTGGCAAGTCATCTTTGTTCATAGTTCAGATATTACTTTGTTACTTTGATCGCTTTATGTAAGAAATCCCTAATGAGCCCCAATAGTCGAACTTTAATAGAAACTTTTAGTAATTGAATGTCTTAATCAGACGCGCTTTTATGTAACTTCAGAGTATTTCAATATGGATTAGAATAACGCTTGTAAACTTGTACTGTAAACCAAACTTTTGAAATTAGGTATTGGGGGGTCGATTGTGCGAACTGTAATCTAAATGCGAATCTTCGTTAATATTTGTTTGACATTAGTTAGCAACTTGTTTTGTTATTATTTATACATGTAGTGAAGTTTAATCTATACATATATTAAAATTCTAACTGACTCGAATCTGTATATAAAATATTTTTTGGAAAATCTTATTGAAATAGTCATAATTATCGATACAGAGGCCGAATCTATAGTTTTTAGAATTTTTGTCTGTCTGTTTGTCTGTTATCGCATCACGGAAAAACCACTGCAGAGATTTTGATGACATTTGGCATGATGATAGCTGGTTTTCCGGGTCAATATATAGGATACTTTTTATTGCGGAAAAATATCTCATGTCTGAGAAATCTATACTAAACGTTAAAACGTAAGTAGGGACGAACCCGAGCGAAGCTTAATATTTATGTTAATGTATATTTTGGAATTGAATCACAAGATCATAAGATTTAGAAAAACTCAATATAAAAAGTAGACACGCGAAACCCGAGCACTCTACTAGTTTTATAACAACCTTTAATAATATCACAACAACATATTTACATAATATCCAGTTTAGTAAGGGCTAAAGGAATGTAGAATTATAATATGGAAAATGGATGATAAAAATTCGTATAACACATTTTATTTCTTCTATCTACACATCATATAATGAAATTCTGAGTCGAATCTGTACATTAAATTTTTTTTTTGGAAAATCTTATGAAATAGTCATTATTATCGATACAGAAGTCGAATCTATAGTTACTATAATGTTTGTTTGTCTGTCTTTCTGAGAACGCATCACGGGAAAACCACTGAACAGATTTTGATGAAATTTGGTATGATGATAGCTGGTTATCGGGTCAGCATATAGGATATTTTTTGCTGTGGAAAAATATCTCATCTCTGAGAAATCTATACTAACTGTTAAAATGTACCTACTACCTAGGGACGAACCCGAGCGGAGCGAGGGCGAGTCGCTAATCTTTTATAAGGTATACTATCTAAATTTATGTCTGGGTATCACAAAATCCAATACATTGTTAAGGACAAATAAAACTAATAATACGCAAGCACCTTTAATTGTTCTCCAACTACGTGTATAAGAGAAGATTAACTAAATCATATATTAATTAACGCCAAGTGGCGTAGCTTCTTAATTAGAAGAAAAGTTCTTAGTTATCTGCTTGTATTGGGGGGATTTGGGTATTGATCCGGGGCGGTGGAACCGCTTCACTCCACTTGTTTTCAAATATATCTTAATCATTTGTCATATAATAAGAAACTTATCTATATTAATATTATAAAGAGGCAGAGTTTGTATGTTTGTGTGTTTGAACGCGCTAATCTCAAGAACTATTAATTCGATTTGAAAAATTCTTCGTGCGTTAGATAGTCCGTTAATTACATTCGTTATATCATTCACACATTCAGTTTGTTATTTCAATCTTATTTAATAGAGTTACCATTTCAAGGAGTTTTAAAAATAATAATATTTATTACCCAGTGTAAATCAAAATCGTGTAATAGTTTCAAATAAAGTATCTTAATTATAATAAGTTACTGAAAAATCTCTTCTTCATTAAAAGAATCTCGTATATCTTTAATTAAAACGAATGAAGAGCCGTAATAAGACAAAACTTCATCAAAATAGGCGTATCATTCGCAGTTGTGTCCTCAATGTTTTTGAGGAATAAATTCGCTATTTAAGCACCAATTAGGGTTTGGCGTCAGATAGCGAAAGCGAAATTCGCAACTCAATCGCAATTATTTCCCACTCACAAGAAAACTTGAAGCGAGCGTTAATTGTGGGCTAGGTAGGAGACACGATCGGAGAGACGTTTATCACAGACGGTATGTCCGATACGATTATTGTAAAACAAGTGACATTTTTGTTTAAAAAGAAGGATATGATAGAACAAGTGACACTTCTAAGTGTCTTTTTGGTTGTAATATATCACGATAACCGTTCAATACCACTATATAGTTAAATTCATATCAATATGTTGTTCTACATATAGTTGTGTGAAATAAGCATAAACTAACATCCCAAAATAAACACTTTTAATTAGTTATATACTAACTAGCGGCTCAACCTCGCTTCGCTCGGGTTCACCTCTAGAAAAGCAAAAACAAATTTATCCCACGGGAACCGTAATTTTTCCGGGATAAAAAGTAGCCTATGTGTTATTCCAGACTATAGGCTATCTCTGTGCCGAATTTCATTCAGATCCATTCATCCGCTCTGCTGCTCTCACAAACTTTCACATTTGTAATATTAGTATGGATGTAATATTTGTTATCGTATATAGATGAAGTTATTGTTATATATATTGACCTATGATGACGATCTAAATATGAAATGAGGTTTTATAGGATCAACTTTTTCATTGAAATTTAATTCATATATCAAAATAGATCGTACAGTATAAAATAGACGTGGCCAAGCAAGAGGTGTGACGTCATTAGCAATCTCTTCCGCGGCTGTGCTCGTAGCAAATTGAAGCAATTACAATGTACAGTTGTTTTGGTACGAGTATACCCCCCTCGAACACTAACAAAGTAATCCCAATCCCGTGACGCTCAACTGACAGGTTATTAAAAAGGGATTCAGATTTTCTGTCAATTTAGGTAATTGTTAGGTTTTAAAACGAAAAAAAATTATAACGAAAAATATGGGATGAAAATTGTATATTATAATGATTTAAATCCATTGAGGTAAATACATCCACGGTGAAAAGGAAAAGGTGAGGGAAACGTCGACGTGTGATTTCCTTATCCCGCAAAAAACTTATAACACCGTGAAACCATTTTTGAAATGTTTCTTGAAATATTATATTTATATAAATTTGTTTTTGGCACGATTTTGATTTGTATAAAACGAGAATAGACCGAACTTAAATTATTTCTATGGCAAAACACAGACGTATTCCGAATTTGTTAAGAAAAATAAAATATTTTCTTTGCACTAAACTTTATAAATAGCTGGCATACAAACGTTAAATAAATATTTAATGAATGCTGCAGTACTAGCTGTTAAATCTTATTCTAATTATTAACCTTGCGGTATTTACTTCTTCAGTCATTTTTATTTGCAAAAGAACAAAACATCTTGAATTTACTTAAATAAAATTAAAGAACTAATTCAAAAAGCAAAATACCCTCCCTCATTTGAAAATGTTGGGTAATTTCTGGTTTTTATCATTAAGAAATTTATTTTCACAACCGTTAAACGGTTAGTGATTTTATATAAATTAATTTAGCATTTTATAGTAATTTTTAAGTTAATTTCAAACTGAATGATTTGACGTGAAAGTTTGTATGTATATCTGTGTGTATGAGTTTGTAGGAGCAAGAAACGCTCCTTCACATAAATGGCTGGTCGAATTTTGATAAATCTACACATATAATAAAACTGTAAAGGTCGAATGTTTGTACATAGAAAAAAATGCTAAAAACCGAGTCAGGGGATGTAAGAAGAAAAATAGAACAAATCCAGATTTTTTTCACAGGCCTTTTTTTCATTGTACGGGCTAATCTCCAAAACTGTTAGACCGATTTAAATTAAATTTTGCATGGTGGTACCTTATATCCCCGGTCAACATTTTAGATACTTTTCATCATTTCATTTGTAGTTTAGAATATATGTAGATATACTATGGCCTGAAATAATACATAGGGTACCGTTAAGCACTTGGGAACTTACCCGAACGAAGTGACGGTAAAGCACTAGTAAAAAAAATGGTTTAAATATAGGATTTTATATTTGTCTGTATGTTTATAATGTAAAACGTACCTTGATTTTCTTATTTTTGTAATGAAAGAAAGTTTATTAATACATCCCTTATAATATAACATTTATCTTTCTTCTATGTGTACAGATACATTATATATGAGTCGAATTACATAAATATTTTTTTATCCCAATCTATTATTATATGGATAGGTGAAAAGGAATGAATATATTAGAGGAAGTTTGAAACTAGCGCTGATGACAGAGTTGCTGAAGAGTAATAAGTTAGCGTAATATATGTAGATGTCGCAGATAGATTGCCGAATCAGCTGTATTACAAAACTACTAGTTGTTTTATATAATAGTTCCATTATGTAAAACAACTAATAACAAATAATAGGAGTTCTAGATTTGAAATAAAAAAAAGACCTCACGAGACCTAATGTTCACTAATTATAAAAAAAATGCTAAACGTTGTTTAGTTGTTTTACATAACGGGGCTGTTATGTAAAACAACTTGCTGTTTTGTAAAACAGAGGATTCGACAATCTATTTGCGACATAGACATATCACATGAGAGTAAATGTAATATATATAGAAGTAGAGAAAAAACGAGGAAGATATTCAGCTGATAGCTGGAAGTGGATACAACAGATCAAGGAGAAGAAACCAAAGATTAAGCATTAATTAACAGTAACAGTGGTTATAGTGGGTTCCAAAAACTATCTAGGATAGAAAGAAACTATCGGGGAGTCATTACTTTTTTATGAAATAACCTAAACTTAGCAAAAATATATTTTTAAGTTTTGCCGCATTAATATTTTCAACTGTACTGTACAGTACAATAACACGAACTATATATAAAATACAGGAGTAAAGTGCAAAAGGAACGCAGATGGCGCCACGTGAAATATTAACTAAATTTAAAAGAGAATTTCGAACGGTGCGAAATGGCCCGTGCAAAATTTACTATTGCGAGTTGGATCGAGTGCCCTCTAATACGGAGTGCGTGTTTGTAATCGCCACCTTGGATATTTGCTTTCTATATACAATTATTTTGGTATTTAAATATATATATATATATATATATATATATATATATATATATATATATATATATATATATATATATATATATATATACATATATAATAAAGCTATTTATTTTTATAATCGGTTTAAAATAATAATATTTAAAGCGTTTTTGTGTCTGTGTATACATGCCACTGTATATTACTAATATTCATGATTCTTTTTCTGATGAATAACTCAAAGGGATGAAATAATTACATTTAAAGCGAATCTAACCTTTTTAGTTAAAAAGCTTTATGAAAAAACAAAAATGCTCCGCTTTACGAAAAAATAATACACAAATGATATTAAATAATAGGCGTTGCCTTTTTCCACTTTCATACTTGACAAAAGAGTAATAGCTCGTACAGAATTGCAATAATACCATATTAATTATTATAGCTTTCAGCTTTTATTAAAAAATAAAATCAATACAAATTAAAATTAAAATCGGTCAAGTGAAGCCCAATTCGCAAACGAAGGGTACCGTACATACGTCTTGGCATTCGAGGGTCAGGGGCTTATAAGACTGGCTAGTTTTAAAATTAAAATGTTATTTATTGTTATTTAGGGTTTGTCTATACATAATATGAATGATAATATCCCTGCAACTTAAGAGCTTATTCTAAATATTTTTTCACTATAGAAGCTGATAGTGTATCATGTTAAGTTCAAATTTTAATTTTACACGTTTAACGTAGATAATAGTTTATATAAGTAAGCTATTAAAATTAAATTTAGCCTAATATAACCTGCTTTGATTTCATTTCTATTCACGTCCGTCCGTCGATCATTTAGAAATATATTATGGTAATAATGTACGAGAACAACTCTTAACGCTTTTCCAGCATCCGAGACCTACTTTTCGTCTTTGCATTTTGAGCTGAACGCTGCACTACGTTGAATTTTTTATTCGACCTGTTTTTTTCCTGTTCCTTTTTATAATTAATTAGTAGTTTGCAAGTTATGTTTTTTTTTCTTGAAAATATTATTTTTATCATCATTAACATAATTTTATTTAATGTTCTAAAATATATAACTTATGTAGGTGATAATCTATTATTTTTATATGATTAAAAGTATATAAAGACATAATAATACCCTTATGTGTATAGTATATTTACATTTAACTTACAAATACATAATACATATAAGTAAAATTATTGAAAAATCATTTCTTTGATTCATATACCGTAAGTTCATATAGCTGGTATTAGGTAAGACTGTTATAATTATAACAAACCTTTTTGTTACGGTGTATTTATGCACTGAAACATGACATAAATGAGTAAAATATGTAATTAGAAACAGTTTATATTTTTTACTTTTCTTCAAGATTTAATATTATTTTGCCCACATGAAAATTTAACTTTGTCTCCGATTTAAAAGAAAAAAATATCTTCACCAAAAAGCTTAATATGAAATACTAATATTGCCATTTAAAGCAAACAAAACATTTGGAACACTACTTCTAGTAATAAATTTTTACAAGCGCGTATGCTCTTTAGCGCGAAATGGCTACGCCGTAGCATAAAGCTACGAACTACGTAACCACGTAGAGAACTTGTAGCACCTATTTTAGCTGAACGCCGCCCTATATTTTGTTAATCCTTTTGCAGCTACGATTTAAACCGACAACACTAAAGAGGATTCTCTCTAAAAACTTATAAATTATTCGTATTTTTTCTACTTTTCTTGAAGAGTAAGTACTTTTTTATGAACTACTTTAAAACTGTGGAAATAAAAATATATTATAATTTAGTTAGTGTTGTTATGTTTGTACGCGTATTGTAATATTGACAAAATATTACAATAGTTCAAATAAATCATTGAAAATTCAAGCTTTAACCAGTGAATTCTTTTGTAATTTACTATACAAAATTAATACCAGTTTGACAGCATTTAAAATTATGTTAAGTGTAAAGCTAATGTTTTTAAGCAATACCCTTTCTGGTCTAAAACTAGACAGCCTACGCTCAATGCGAGCAATCAGTAAGCAGGCCACGTACCTGGGTACTTGCCAACGAGTAAAACAATCGCCAACTTCGCTGATTTAAAGGATTTTGTTCTGCGAAAGAAAATGCAGCAAATTTACTATAATATATTTGTGTATTGACGAACATTACGTTCGAAATGCAAAATTTCAAATATTATATTTGTTGAAATATTATGTTGTGTCATCATAACTTATTTAAAACTAGCGACTCACCCTCGCTCCGCTCGTGTTCTTCTCTACGTTTTAAGGTTAGTATAGATTTCTCAGAGATGAGATATTTTCCCGCAGTAAAAAGTATCCTAAATGTTGACCCGTATAACCCGCTATCACCACACAAAATTTCATAAAAATCTATCCAGTAGTTTTCTCGTGACACGTTCCCAGACAGACTGACAAAAATTGTAAAAACTCTGTATCGATAATGATGACTATTTCAATCATTTTTGAAAAATATAAAAATATTTAATGTACAGATTCAAACCAGAATTTTATTATATATAGAGATAGTGCATTTTAACATTTTTATTATTTTATGATCAAGATAAAATTACATGTCTCTAAAATCGCTCACACGTTTTATGTTTTGTTTTAATATACAAACCATTTCAATGTAAAATAATCATTCAATATTATTTATTTTTGTAAATTAATTAACTTAAAATCTATTATCCAAATACTATCGACATGATCGATTTACTCGATACTTATTGAAGTTACGTTTAAAAATATAAATTCCTCTCTAGGTGTGCCCGACCCGGCCGCTTGCCAAAAGCTTCGGTCACGTGCGCTTACATAACCCTCGACTAGCGTTGTAATTTTAAGAAGTATATTGGTTTAGTTTTAACTTTGCCAACCGACCAGAATTAACCCAAGTTGCTTTATTGCGATCCTGTGGTCGTCTGAACAAATAGTGTGCCGTTGGATGTAACCAAAACTCTACTAAATACAGAAGTTAGCTTCAACAACTTCGTTTATTTTCGTTGCTCACTTCTTATTTGAATCGCAAAATCTAATGTTAGTAGGAAATATTTAAGTTGTATCACTGAAACTTATTAGTCTAAGCTTACACAAGTGAAGCAATTCGTATAATATAACGCTATAAATTGGTAGAAAGCATGCAATTTTTGCAGCAAACAAGTCCAAGAAATCCACTCCTAGTCCTCGGTCCCTTACAAATTTACCTACAGTAGTGTAGAAACAAAGCGCTCCTGATTCGATTTAGTGAGGAACGAACGATATCGTCTTTGATGTACGAATCAAAGGCAGCGATCCGTCTGTAATACACTTAGCCGGGCCATTTCAGCCCCTTAACCCGGGGGCTGCAGCCGGTCCAATAAGATTTTCATTAAGCGTTGAAAAGTTTTTAATGAGCGCGTTATATACCCCTCGCATCGCAGTGTTAAAAAACAATTGTGTCATATTAATAGGGTGCTAAATGCAGTAGCGTCCTATTTCTATTCATGAGCTTCAATTCTTCTCACTCTTTCATTTTGCTGAATAGGATTAAGTGATCAAATATTTTCTATAGCATCAATTGAAGCGTATATAAAATTAAAAGCTTACGCGAAGCAATATTTTAAAGTAAAAGGGTTGGTATTTACTATTTACAAAAACAATATATTATATATTAAATATACATACTTGAGTTAAATTTTTCGTAAATATAATAAATATTTTTGAACATATTTTTTTTTTCATATGGGAACTGGTATTTTCATCAATGAAATCACTTGTTTATTATGGTTCTATATATTTCAGCATTATCTTTTATTAAAGAATAAATTATCCTACGAAAAAGAAACTTAAAAATAGTTTGACTTTTTTTTTTTTTGTTGGGACATTAATACACAGCATCATTTAGTTCCATGAAAAGCTACGAGGCGTGTGTTATGGATACCACATAGTTGAAACACTACATATATGTAACTGTAACTATATACACATTATAAATATAAACATCCATGACTAGAGTACAAACATTCGTGCTCATCACACAAATGAATATCCCCAGTGGGACTCGAACCCGTGACCGCTGGCACAGCGAGTAGCACATAGCACAAACTGAGTCAAACATGTCCTCAAACCTCATACATAGGTTGTGGTAAATGAGTGATTGCAGTGTCCTAATAATTTTTTTTTTTTGTCTTTCTACTTGCCATAAAGTCACTTTTCTCTTATCAATATCTACTTTCTTTCTTTTTATGGTATTTTATACTCTGCCGGTTAGTAATTCGATGACAAGCGTACATCCTAAAATTAAAAAATAATAAATCTAATAAATAAGTATGAAGGCAAATTTTTCCACGCGATCCAAAGCAACCACGATGAAGGCATCAATCAAGTAGCGTGGCAAAATAACCACTATCAGATCTGCCCTATTTGCTACTTATGAGTAATTTCCGTGAATCGATTCGTTTGCTCAAGGAACGTAGTTGATATCGTGCGGTTGAAACGATTAAAACGTTTTAATGTTTGATATAAAGTTTTTACAAGTCACGCTTTTATAGAATTTGCATTTTTAGCACGTTCTTACCATATATCGATGGTGAACTTAAGCAACATTATGGTCGCTATACGATTTCCAAGTTAAGTTATCCAGATTAGATAGAAGTAATGGTTAATTTATTTATTTTATTTATTTATTCATGTACCAAAAAAATACATATAAAATAGAAAACAGTAACCATGTGTACAAAGGATGACTTATCTCTTTAAGAGATCTCTACCAGAAACCCTCGAGCGTGAGAAAGTAAAAATAATAATAAGGTGTGGTATAGGTACAAACTACAAACGTCAATTATATCTATATTATATAAATATATATTTATATATTACATATATAAATATACATACATAAATACTCACATAGATACATACATGTATATTACATATATAATATAATATATGTATTTGTTAGTTAAATTGTATATGGCTTTAGGGTATATACTCAAGAGTTGACGAGAAAATTTACTTTTAATTAGGTCTAAATTTTTCTGTTACTTAAGCCTAAATTTTGTAATAAAGTCACGGCTATGTATACAAGCTTATATGAAAATGTATATAAATGTTATATATATAATTGATTCCTGAAAAAATGTAATCAATACTTTATAAAATATATAGGTACATAGCAAAATATATAAAATATAACTAACAGTGCAAATAGGTGGCGCGCTTCTTGGAAACCACCCACTGTGCAAATAGCCTCGTAATTCGTCAAAAAGACAGGTAATCTATTGCGGACAGGCGTTTATCAAAAGTCCACGATAAACGTTGATCAAAAAATAATTTCCTACGTAACTTCAAAGGAGATTCTAACATCATATTACTTTTAATTTTAACATTTTTCATTTTCTATTCTTAATTTAAAAAAATAAACGATGTCACCAAAACGTACATCATTATAACATTTTGGAGATAATGATGTATTTTTTAAAATGTCTACAGGCTATAGGAACAGCGGTCGCGGGTTCGAGTCCCGCTGGGGGCATTCATTTGTGTGATGAGTACGAATGTTTGTACTCCAGTTATGGGTGTTTATATTTATAATATGTAAGTATTTAAAGATATATATATATATATATATATATATATATATATATATATATATATGTAGTGTATCAACTATCTGGTATCCATAACACAAGCCTCGTAGCTTACCATTGAACAAGATGGTGCTGTGTGTTAATGTCCCAACATTTTTATTTATTAATTAATTTTAAAACGTTCATTGATTTCGTTCATAGTATTACTGGCTAACTTATTTTTATGTTTTACTTCCTTACTTAACTCGCTAGGTAATACGTGGCCGTTTTAAACAACTTCTTAAAACACATTCCAAATTATTGTAAGATATCCTAAGAATTATGAAGAATTTTACATAACTTTTACATACTTCCTTCAATCCTTTTACAACTATCGTTTTTTTGATACTTATTAGGGAACCATTTCTGTTTTATATTATACTAGCGACTCACCCTCGCTCCGCTCGGGTTCGTCCCTATTTACATTTTAACATTTAGTATAGATTTCTCAGAGATATTTTCCCGCGGTAAAAAGTATCCTATATGTTGACCCAAATAACCAGCTATGACCATACCAAATTTCATCAAAATCCCTCCAGTGGTTTTTCTGTCATGCGGTAACAGACAGACAGACAGACAGAGAGACAAAAATTCTAAAAACCATCGATTCGGTATCTGTATCGATGATAATGTCTATTTCAATAAGATTTTCCAAAAAATATTTAATGTACAGATTCGGCTTAGTTACAATTTTATTATATGTATAGATTTACTATACAATAAATTATACGTTTTAACGTTTAGTATAGATTTCTCAGAGATGAATTTTTTTCCCCAGTAAAAAGTATTCTATATGTTAATCTTATTGTTTTTAAATATTTTTAAATAAATAATCATACTGTATTATGTACTTTTTGCAATTTCATTAAACATTTAATCATGTATGACAATAATATAAAATCTATATTTCACCATGCTTTCCCACAAGTATTTAGCATACCATTTACACCATATACACACGTTAGTTCTCCTGCATAACAACATATTAATTAAGATATAACCCCATGACTGTTTAAGGTCTGCTTTGTAGTCTTAAAATAAAAGATACACTCTACTCATCTGTAAATGCTTTCATAAAAGTCAAACCACACTCGACACAACAATTATTTGCATTTAAATTCATATAGAAATAAAACAGTGTTAGCATGTAGCTCAAAGTATCCATAACTCGACCGCAACTGCAAAGTTATAGTTCATATCAGGAGAGAAACATTTACATACGCTTTGTATAAAGAATAATATATGTATATTACTAGTTGTACCTGCGACTTCATTTGACAATAAATTATGGGATTTCAACCCCTCCTTTTCCCCCTTAATATGTTAATTTCCAATAATCTTTCATACATCAACCGTTTTAACATCTCTCTGGGCTCGGTTCTCCTTTCAATGGGAAGGAGTGAGGCCGTTGTCCACCATACGACCAAATGCAGGTTAAGAGACATCACATACGTCTTCCAAAAACTATGCTAGAAAGCATCAGAGGAGCGAGAATATGGTTTGAACCCACCTCACTAGTTTTTCCAAGCGCATTATCACTGTCTTAATAATCTTTTAGCAGGTCTCTACACAGCACAGGGTATTACTTATCTAAATTGTATGATCATTGCTCAGTAGTTTTTATTTTTTTTTTAATAATTAGTGTAGGCATTAGTGCATTACATTTTTATAGACCGCGAATTGGTAGCTTACAATGAAGAACAGACAGTACCGTTTTTATTTATTTCAAAGTCTAAAGCGCTATAATCTCATTCATGGTGTTCTGAATAAATTGAGCTGTAGTATAAAAATATTTCCTATAAATCCTCCTTCGCTCTAAAATATTTCTGAATATTATGTACCAATTACACATCTACACATGTAATAAAATTCTAACTGAATCGAATCTGTACATTAAATATTTTTTGAAAAATCTTATTGAAATATACGTTGTTATCAATCCAGAGGTCGAATTTATAATTTTTAGAATTTTTTTGTGTTTCTGTCAGTCTGAGAACGCATCACGAGAAAATAACTGGACAGATTTTGATGAAATTTGGTCTAATGATAGCTGGTTATGCGGGTCAACATATAGGATACTTTTAACTGCGGAAAAATATCTCATCTCTAATCTATACTAACCGTTAAATTGTACCAAGGGACGAACCCAAGCGAAGCAAGGGTGAGTCGCTAGTAACATATAATTACAAACTTATGTCCTAAAACTCCGATTTACGTCGACTAAGTAGTCTCTCTTCTCCAAAATGTTTTCTTTCTCCACAAGTTCGCCTATAAAGCCTTACATAAAATAGTAATGAAAAAGAAGACCAACAGTTTATTTAATACACTATGCCACTATAATAAAAATAAAGTTAACAATTACGAGATTGCGACCTAGAAACCACGACGAAGTAAATGTTTGCACATTTAATTCGTGCAGAATATTATGTAGCGAATTTATTCTATTGCGGTCTGTTTTACGTTTTGCGGTTCATACTTGAGATAGCTCTATCTCACTCTAGACACGAAGGCTTCACCCACTACTCCGTTTGTGATTTGCTCAACTTAGTAATTGTATTGTGCATTTACTGCTTTATGGGTTTCGTTGATTTACTTCTAAATTTATAAATTTAAAAGTACTGACGTGTATTGATGCGCTGTGTGATTGATGTTGCTTATTGGTCGAATAGCCAGTTCAATTCCCGATAAGTGAAAACGTTATATCGGACTACTATTATAAGAGTGAAAGTTTGTACGTGTGTGTATGTTTTTTTACTTCTTCATTATGAAATGACGGACAGACAGACTATTAGTAATAAAAATTGCCAAAAGGTGGCGCGAACTGTATATTATATAGCTAGTGCCTCTAGGAAAACAAGAACAAACCTGTTCCACGGGAACTGAAAATTTTTCCGGGATAAAAAGTATGTGTTATTCCAGACTATAATCTATCTCTGTGTTCTAGCGTGAAAGCGTAACAAACATACATCCACACTCACAAACATTCACATCTATAATATTAGTATAGACAAAACGTATCTTAAGACGCAATCGACTGAAGCCAAGATAACCCGCTAGATTATTGTATAATCTAAATATACCAATGTATATACAATGAATAGGTGCTGATCTAAGTTTCCTGGGTATATAAAATAGAAACTGTTCCAACAGGTATAAAGACGATAAAAACACGGGAAGTTAAAGCACGTTGATTCTTACATGTGATAGTTTAGTGTGAGTTGTAAGCTACTATGTAACTGAAAAGGTTTTGAAAAGAGTTAGTTTCTCAGTGCATCTTTTCATCAGTATCTAGTCTATTTCCAGTCCGTAGAAGCATAGTGTGAGTTGGCTTCACTGAAATTCTTTAGAGTCTAAATTGAAAATGTAATATTGCACAGTGCTTAGTGGCTATACTCATATTTACGAAATCATTTCTCCATATGAAGTTTTGAAATAATTTATAATTTTAAATATAACAATCTTTTTAGATTTTTTCATGGATTTATTTTGCTTTTTGATTCCCGACGTTTCGAATGCTTTACAGCAATCATGGTTATGGGAGAAATTCGAAAAGATAGTTTTCTTTCGCGTAAATCTAAGAAAGTATTAACTTTATAATCCCTTAGAAACATCGGAATATTTTTTTTTCTTTTTGCAAGAACATGAATAATAATAAAAATGATGCATCTTAAAGATAAAGCAAATAACAACATGTAAAGTTTACTTATCTCTATTTTACGAGAAACTTCTTTTAGCTAACTTTTAATGGCTGCAACGAATAAATAACTGTGAAAGCGCCTCTTACTTAAGTAGGAAAATATGAAACCCATATGACCCATAGTTGTTTCGCTCCCAGAATTATTTATAGCGCTGTTAGATTAAACGTTCCCTTAAGGTCAAAATCCATAAAAAAACTCTAATAATTTCGCAATTTTTTTAATTTTAGGCAAAATTATATCGATTGAGTAGCTCTAATGAATCTTTACATACAAAATCTTTAAAAAAATATATCGATTCATATGCTTATAACCAGTAAACCGATAAATATACTATCATATTTATAATACTAGTAAAGTTAATACATTGTTTGGTGTGTGAATATGTACATTCAAACTAAAATAGTTTTGTAATTTAAATTAAAACCTCTATCGTAGATACACGACTAAAGTACAATTGGTACCATAAACTTATTAGAACATTGACTTTACCAGAGTTTCTTACCAATTGAGCTAAAATTATATAAAATTAAATCCGATCTTATCTCAACTAACAATATTAACAAAGTTCCCAACTCGATACACGTTATTGACAACACAATATCCGGGAGCACGCATGTTGGCATATAGCGGGCGTGATAAGCTAGTCAAAGGGCTTATCGAGTTGAACTTACGTATGTAAAGATGGCTTTACATTCATTCAATTTCTAATATTTTTGACTTCTATACGAGTACATATACTACTAATATATTTTTCTACCAACATGACTAATCCTGACCTAATGCATAATAAAATCTAGATATACTAAGACTATAACCATATCCAGAAAGAAAATGGTATGAGAGTGTACGCGTCTAGATATTTTCAGACAATCCTGAAAAGAAATGTTTTATAAATTTCTAACTCTATATGTAATGTCTTACAACAAAAGAAATGAAATAAAATTCTTTTTCTTTGTCCTACAAAAATATAATATTTAAAGTAAAAAATAACACATATGTATATATGTATATAATACATACGTCAAGTTTATAAGAGGTGACACTATATACATTTATATAAAGACTAAAGAAATAATACGATCACAGAGTCGAAGTTAGAAACTGAATAAAACTCCAAAGAATATAAAAATGAAAATATTATTTAGTTAGTTACCAGCCTTATCCCGCTGTTGCAAAATTAGCAAAGTTCACGCCATCATTATTGGCGTCGACGTACAAAGGGCCTTTGTCAACGCATAATTACGCGAGATAAATATTATGGAACTATGTTGAAAACTTTGTATTTAATGCCCCTTCTGTTGTTACATTTGTTCTGTGATTGTTTTTGTGACATATGTTCATTAAAACTTTACATGCATCTCGGGATTAGTTAACACCGACAAAGAAAGATTAAGACAAGGCATGTATACGTAAGAACGATATCATTTTCAAAGTTTCTCTACGAGAAAAACGTAAGTACTACTTACTATTTATATATATATAAAATGCGACCGTCTTCACCGTTACTACATAGTATTATGTTGTTGCGTGTCTATATATTCGCATTATCTATCTACTTAAAAATATGACTACATTATTAAGTATTTGCTCTACCACTAAGTTAGTAAAATTAACCCAACGCCAAAGTGTATACAAATGAAAGGCCCAAAATAGTCTTAAAGCCTTGTCAAAAACCTGTTAAACCAATCTGCCAAACTTTACCGTCCACTTTCCAACTTGGGCAATTCCAAAACTCGCTTCTCTACAATTTGGTGTCCGCAAATTACACATCTTTGGTGGAAGTGACGGAATGGCTCAAGTCGCTTCGTTAGGGCTCAGATTGGAACCATTGTAGTCCTCGCTTAATCGCCACCGGACAATGGGCAATGACGCGGCGTAATTGTGCCTAAATAGTCACTGTTAAAAGCGCTGAAATCGTTCGATTTTAATTGTTCTCACGCCGGCTCAGTTGACTCTTTTTGTGCAATTTTTACCAATTCAAATGTGATGATGTGTGTGAATGATTGAAGGTCTGAAACAATTTTGTAGTGAAAATACTGTCAATAGAGCTCGAATTATTTAGCTGATTGGAAAAAGTGATAAATGCTAAATAGGTATAGGTTTATTTTTGTAACAAGTTATAACAGTAACGTTGTTGCTATATTTATTTGATTTTTGTAAGCGTTGTTTGTTTCTGTACCTTTCAATTTTACACTAGATAAATCTTTGTGGAAACAATACAGATGCTCGTTGGAATAAGAGAAAACGCGGTCTAATACTTTTATTCAAATTACTCTAACAGAGTGAAGATATCACTAAAAATATAAAAGAACTTGACCTTATTTATACTGACAAGAGAAAGATCGTAAAAATAACAAAAAAACTTCAAAAGCGCTTAAATTGTATCAATATTTTGATTTTTTTTCTTTAGTTGTAATTAAAACTGAGTAAAATGTTTAAAAACAAATAAATCCACACTAAAATCAAACAAAACTCTGCCGACTATAAAATTTGAAAGCGCCTAAAACGAGCTTATTTTTATTTTAGGTTTAAGAGTGCTCGCATTAAAACGGTTTACACTCTGATTATTGCTGCTCAAATGTCCATTCGGTTTGAAATGACGAATTAATTTTGACGATCGACTTTACGCCATCATTATTTTCACGCAGTAGCTTTTATATTTTTGTTGTCACTGTTTGTTATCTTCACAGGATAACACAGCGACAAAATTCTGTATTGAGGTCATTTACTCCCACATCTTTTATTAAATTATATAAAATAAATTAACGTGATAAAATAACTATATCAATTAACTCTGTTTTTATAATATTCTATAAACAAACTTTCATCCCCATTTTCACCCCCTAAGGAATGACTTCCGGAATAAAAAGTATCCTATATCCTTCCTAGGGTCTCAAACTATCTTCTTACCAAATTTCATCTAAATCGGTTTAGTAGATCCAGATATTACCCCCTACAACCTCACAAACTCACAAACTTTACCTCTTTATAATATTAGTATAGATATAGCATTTACAGAGAATGCTTTTCTAAAAAGATTTTTATTATTTATTCAGATTACGTACATGTTTAAGTCCACACGGTGCATGCAGAATCTGCTAATTGAAACTATAAATATAATGCGGCCATTTTGTTGTCGAGCTATTTACCCGCCTTTTTCCCTTATACACTAATACCGTTCTTCAAGTCTTATTTTTAAACTACTTACTTTTTTAAAACATGAACTAGAATATTCATGATGTTGCAACACAAATAAATGTACATATCATTAAATATTTATTAAAAAAGTAACTTAAATTATTTCGAAAAGTATTTATAAATGGAAATATACTAACATCATTTAATCAAAACGATTAAGAGATTATGCCGTGCATAAAAAATAGCATTTGCAATATGTCATGGTGAAATCTAAAGCCCACGCTTTTATTACAATCGTAGAACGAAATGATTTCATCATTTACATTGCTTCATGTTTTTAATATATTTATATATAATATTTGTATGTTAATAAATAAATATTTGTTTTTTTTAATAAAACTGAAAATTCCAGGTATTTTAAAATATGAAAAATAAATTAATCTAAGCTTTTGCATGTGAAACGTCCTTTTGCTGGTTTTATCTGTCAGCAATTCCACGAACTAATTTTGATGGAGGACAATACGGACGTAGACAAAATCTATTTCGTTAGTCAATATTACAATCACTATTTGATACGTCAATTTCCAAGAACCAATAACTATATCGGTGTATCTGAAATTTACCATATTGCATATTGAGCATCTACAAAGCGGCAATGTACTGATGACAAATAGTGTACACCAACAGGGGCACACTCGTCCCCTCTATCGACCCCGCTCGACGCGATAACCGCTTTTTATACGCATAATGCCGGGATCTCGCTAAGCTGATAGAATTGTGGTATCAGCAGCCCTTTTGAAGTTCTATTAAATTGTAACACTCGCGAAGTCGCGCCAACGCGCCCATGAAATCATTGGTTTATTGAATTTTTTTGCAAATTATTCCTTTGCGTGTATTCGAATGTAATAATATTGTAGCCAAAACTCTAAATGTTTCAGTTAAATCAAAATTAGTTAACTTATTTCATAAATATATATGCATTTAATATGTGATATAATAAGTGTAAATAAAATTGTGTTTTTAATTTTTTAACCAACAAAAATTAACTTTGTGGTTATCTTTCTATCTATTCAGCCCTTTTTAACGTCCCACTGCTGGGGGTGGGCCTCCCTTCAATACGAGGGGAATCAGGCCATAGTCCACCACACTGGCCAAGTAGGGGTTGGCGGACTTCACATGTCTTTCTAAAACTTGTTAGATTCTCTCAGACATGCAGGTTTCCTCACGACGTTTTCCTTCATCGTAAGACAAGTGGTAATCATGTTAGAAATGATTCGCACATGAAAAATCAGAGGTGCGAGACCCGGGATTTGAACCCGCTTCACTCGGTTTCCCAAGCGAACGCGTTATCATTGGGCTGCCACTACTTTTTGTGGTTATATATCTTTATACCACTTCATTACATAATCTTTTTATATGAATTATAAATTAATCCTTTTGCAATGGCAATTTATACTGTTTTTTAATAAAAAATAATATCAAATTTTGACATTCAACATACACGTCCGTCTAGTTCTAAAATTGTTTTATCTATTCGAAACTCATCAACTCACTTAGCAGAAAATGAAACTGGTGTATTTAAACCACACAAATTCTCGTCACATATTAAAGGTATATTCGTATGAAATATTTTCAATTGATTGAATATCGCAGTTACGGTGCGAACCGAATGATATTAAGTCACGCAGAACTTTAAAATAACTTAATAAAAACGGTCCAACTGCACTTGTAATTTGTGAATAATTGCATCAGAGAATCGGTTGGGCTTTGTTTATTTACGCGTTCTGTTTTGTATGAATAGCCCAGTCTAAACTGCAGGTACGTGTATTTTTTTTTTAACAACACTGTTAAAAATTGCATGAGGCTATATTTAAAAAAGCCATGATTTCTATACAAACGTAAATAAAAACCATTTAAAATCTTTATAGTCGAGTATATAATAAATATTTTAATTGTCAGTGGTGAATTATATCTATACTAATTATATAAAATTCTTTGAATGTATGCTTGAACGGATTTAAATAAAAATCTCTACATATATATATCTTACAGAAGTGCTATATTATATTAAATTTTTAAATAAAATGTGGAAGTGGGAGCAGGAGAGCTATGTCTGTAATGAACAGGCATATTTTACATTATTTTCAACTAAATTTTAACTAACCCTAGCCGTATAGCATGTACATATATAAAAATCAATATGTGTATGCGTGTTCCCTATGGACTCCAAAACGGCTGGGGCGAGGAAATTTCCAGGCAATCTTCAGATTAACCCAACAAATGATACTTTGAAGTTTGGTAGCAATCGGAAGTGTGACGCGGGCAAAGCCGCAGGTACTGCTAGTATGTTATATGTTTAAATGAACTAAAATCAAATTCATCATGCTTCTAAATATTTACCTAATATTTCTTAGAAATTAAACAAATAGACAAACGGATTACATATACATATGTACGATATTTATTTCTGTATACCCAAAGAATATCTTCAAGCTACAGTCTATCGATCTTGAAGGCACTTTGTCATGTTTGTGGTTTCATATAACAAGTTCCTGTAAATATGGATCGCTTAGTGGCGTTATGTAAACAGCTTTAACAGAGTCATCCTGTTTTATAAATACTACTTCAATGCATTAAATATAGGTATTGCTACATTATATTTTTCGAATATCATCCACGCCCTAAAGAGATAAAATAGAAGAACCCCAAATGTTTCACTAGTTATATCTATATTTCTGTACCTATTTTACTTTAAAGCTATAACTAGCTTTATATACATACCCTATATATGAACGTATTAATATATTGGTGTAAAACACAAAAGAGGGTTTAGTAATCATTCTCTATAGAAGAAAATGAAACAGACGCGAAATTTTGTATGGGATATCTTTTTCCCCAAATTTGAAATATATGAGTTGAATTACAATTATTTCACTGTATACAATAGCTGAAAACTTTTAGAGTTAAAATATTTTTTATATCAACACCTAAAACAGATGTGGAAAAAGTTCGTAAAACGCAATGAAATAATTTTATCTCTATTTTTTTCTTCATGTAATAAAATTGTAACTAAGTCGAATCTGTACATGAAATATTTTTTGGAAAATATTATTGAAATAGAATTTATTATCGATACAGAAGCCAAATCTATAGTTTTTAGAATTTTTGTCTGTTTGTCTGTCTGTTACTGCATCACGAAAAACCACTGGACAGATTTTTATGAAATTTGTTATGAAGATAGATCCATATGCATTTAATAAAAAGCCTTTATTTTAAAATTACAAACAGACACTCCAATTTTATTTATCTGTATAGATGTAAAACGGTTATAAATATCTATCTTCATTAATCGTATTTCAATTAATACAGAAAACTTCTAGCCGCACATTCGTATTGACTCTGTTGCGCTTTTCCGCCATTTTTAACTGACGGCTGGCAAAAAAACACTCAGTCCACTATGTCTATGGTAGTACCTAAGACTAATTAATCATTCACATAAAAAAAAGAAACCCTCTATAGTAAAACTCTTAATTAAATTATAATTTAAATTGATTATTATTTTTAATTAACCCCAAACATATTCAAAAGATACGAAGATTCATTCGTTAAATAAGCTAAAAACCGCAAACAGGTAGCAGTACAGTACACAGAGTACGTTACCATGCAAACATTTTCAAATGTAATAAAGAACTCCGATTCAAAGAAACCCCACTGACGGCGCGAGCTAGTAGAGCTTATAAAAATATTCAACTAAAATTTATCATATTTCCAAATTAACTTCAGAAATGTAAGTAAAGAAATAAATGTTGTTATTTACAGGAGATTTATAAAAACAAATCTTTAGTTACTGAATATATTTTTTTTATGAGTTTAGAATTTATTTGCCCTGACTTAAGCTGGCTTTGAGTGGAAAAAGGTGTAGGCTGCTTAGAATTTTCTTAGGGTTGCTTAACCTAAAAACATTATTTTTGGATATATCAATTGCACTAGTTTTAACACGCGACTCCGCTCTGTCAAAACAATTAAAAATAGCGTCACCCGAATAAGTTATGGACAGTCAAATCGGAAATTAACGGTATACATATGTACAGAAAAACAGTTTTTTTTTTTAAATGACCATATGAGGTCAACCCGCTTATAACTTTTCGAAATCATAACCTTTCGATTTTATACACACATATACCCGTAATTTATATATAATTATTGAGTTTGTGTACGTCTTATACATAGACATACAGGATATCTGGATATATAGATGAATGGATTTTAATGAAACTTTACAATAATATAGCTATCAAAATAACATGTAGGCTACTTTTTATCCCGGAAAAATGTACGCTTCCCGTAAGATAGATTTGCCTTTGCTTTTCGCTAGTAACACAATAAAGATAATAAAACGTATGACTTAAATTATTGTTAATTAAAACTGATATTTTGTCTAATTTCAGTACATAATAGTAATAATTATGACCATGCCCTTAATAATCTCTAAGCTTTTAAGATTACATTAAAATAAACCATACAGCGGCAAATACTAAAGAATGATAATACGGACAAAAAATATTTAAAGCAAGTTATAAGCTGATAAAATCTTACAAGAATATTCCATCAGCAGCGTTCGCTGGGTTTTATGTTTTGGATTTTATCAATATATTTTTTATATCTATACCACGAATGGAGACTTTTAGAGTTTCCCTTAGTTTATTCGACTGTGGCCCCGCGATACATTTTTCAACCAAATTGTATTACTCGAAGCCAATGCTGCATCGTTTTATGGTACTCTAGGGTTTTTTTTCTTATTTACGTTATCATTTCAACGCATGTCTTGATAATCGTATTGGATTAGGGTAAAGGTTCTTCGTCATGGTATCTGGAACCAGATGGTTTTGATACCATTAATATAGCACCATAATAGAATACACTGTATTACTTGCTTTGCTCAGTCGTCTCTAAGTAATTACAAAAGACCTATCTGTAAATGTACTGAAAAGCTCCTATCACTATGCGACTCTTAAACAATCCCTATATGAAAGATGACATCAACTCAAGAAGCAACTAGAAAGAAATGAATACCAGATAACACACTTCTGTATTTATAGATACTACTAGCGACTCACCCTCGCTTCGCTTCGTGTTCATCCCTAGATAATAACAAATCTAACCCACAGGACCCGTACACTTTTCC
Source organism: Argynnis bischoffii washingtonia (assembly GCA_033884665.1). NCBI lineage: Eukaryota > Metazoa > Arthropoda > Insecta > Lepidoptera > Nymphalidae > Argynnis > Argynnis bischoffii. The sequence continues at coordinate 1,573,920 of CM066622.1, forward strand.
GGGATAATATATAGCCTATAGCCTTCCTCAGTTAACGGGCTATCAAATGCAAAAAAAAATTTTCAAATCGGATCAGTAGTTCCTGAGATTAGCGCGTTCAACCAAACAAACAAACAAACAAACAAACAAACAAACTCTTCAGCTTTATAATATTAGTATAGATAAAGAATATATTAAAATGAGTCAGTTAATCGAATAAGGATCCAATCTGTAGTTACTGACGGGAAAAAAAAATCAGTGTCATCAATGTTTACGACCTAGCCTATGCAGCCATTATCGCGTATCACAAAAAGCTGCGATGAAAACAGAATTTCAACGCGTAAATAAAATATAGTTTCCCAATAGCTATCACTATCAGGTGACAAATATACGCCCGCACTGTCCATTCGCATTATGTGGCCAATATAATTTATTTGGTGGGATTAGGGGTTATTTTTTATACCACACTGCGTTTTGAAGGGATGGTGGAATTGATACAGTATATCATCAGGTCTGAAAAGACTTTATAATACTGTGGCCGATGATAGATGTTATTGCGATATTACTTTAAGGGATGCGATAAAACGCGTTGTATGGGCAATATGTTCTTGGAAATGAATTTTTGTGATTGGTTTTCGCTTTTTTTTTATAGTGTTATGAGTATTTTGGTACGTAATATTTTGATATTAGTCTAAAAAAGGTATCTGTGAGTTACGTACCTACTTAAAAATGCTTTCGAAATAACAACTGCTACTAATAACCGTGCCCTCCACTTTAATGTTTCTTTTTAAGTTTTTAATGGCAACCCATCAATTGCGTTCCACGGATATAGTTACTTAACTTATGTCTCATTAATTATTATGTTAGGTCTCTCAATCTAGCCATTCCATAATAGCATACCATATAATACAGTGGTAGGAAAAGCAGTAAAATCTAGACTTTCGCTTTTAAACCAAGATTGTACTTACTATAAGTGTGTAGTATGTACATACATATAAAATTAACTTATAAGCATAAAAAACACAACAACAAAATCCGAACAAGTATTAAAAAGAAAAACTTGCAACGCCGACCCAAAAACTAAGTCAAAATTCAATAAAGCAAAGTAAACGACATTAGTGCCTTCTTATAACTACTTAGAGATTCAAAACAAGCGACGGCGGGCACATTAAAAGCGTCTAAGTAAAAATAAACAAAGTACGTAGAAATGTAGGCCGAGACGTGACAGGTGCCCTAAAAGCTTGGAATTGGCTGAAAGTAATCCGCGAGCAGGCTTATCCGATCTCCCGAACAAATAAAAATACTTATCACGTAAAAACCTTGCCGTGCCGTAAAACTGTCGCCTCCTTGATGTTGATAACGTATATCAAGCCGATCATTCTAACTATGCTGATTACGGCTACGAGTAAATACGGAAGCTTAATTATTATTGATTTATTGAAGTAAAACTCGATGAAACGAATATGCGACACTAAAGAGACAAAAACATTAATATATATCTTCTTCTTCTTCTTGCACGGCATTCTCCGCACTTAGGCAGTTTTGCCCGTTGTACGTGAGCTTGTGCTGCTTCGTGTGTTATTCTTTCCACCCCAGAGCGTCCCAGTAGTCAAGCAGGTTGCCGGTTTCCTGTATGATTTCCGGGAGCGTTCTGTTGGGGCCGAGTTTTTCTACGCGTAGTTGTTTCAGTGCATCACACTCAAGTAGAATGTGGGCTGGTGTTTCATCTGCTCGGAGACACGCTCTGCATATGGCGCTGTCCGTGTGACCTATGTTGAAAAGATGTTTGTTTAAATGGCAGTGTCCTGTTATGAGTTCCACCACCGTTTTTAGTTTTGGTCTATCTAGGCGGGTTAGTTTGTTGGTTAGATGTTTGTTGAGTTTGGGGAAGGCTGCTTTTGATTGACGGCAGTCCGTATTGGCCTTCCATATTGTGTCAATCGTTTTGTTTGTGTGTTCATGTAGCCATGATTTGTATTCACTGTAGGGAATTGGGGTTAGAGGTGTTGGCCCTTGTACCTTTAGTTTTGAGGCCTGTTTAGCTAGGTTGTCGGCTGTATGGTTGCCTGTGTTGTTGGTGTGGCCTTTTACCCATGAGAGAGTTACTGTATTGGTTTTGGAGAGGTTTTCTAGTGTTTCATGACATTCTAGAATGTATTTTGATGTTGTTGTGTTTTTTGTTAGTGCTCTTAGTAGCGTTTTGCTATCAGTTTTGATGTTTATTGTTGTGTTTTTAATCGATTTGGTTAGTAATTCTTGTGCTCCAATTGTAATGCCCGTGCATTCCGCCTGTAGCACAGAATTGTACATACCCAAATGATGCTTAATTTTAATATTGAGGGTGGGGCAAAATACCCCTGCACCTGCACCTTCTCTGGATTTTGATCCGTCTGTGTAGATGGTATGGGTCAGTGTTGTTCCTGATGTGTTGTTTGATTCTTCTTCTTCTGTTAGATTGATACTATAGTGTTTTTCTATGATGTGGGTTTTGTATATTTTATCATTTGGCCATTTGAGTGGTAAGTATTCTTCTTCATATATATCGAGGATCTTGGTGTGTTTGCCCATGTTGCGTTTCCACTGATTGGATGATTGTAGTCTCAATGCTGACATTGCAGCTTCTTGTTTTATGAATATATGTAGAGGAGGTATGCCCAGTATTATTTCTAGGGCCTCCGATGGAGTAGTTCTCATGCAGCCAGTTGCTGCTAGTGTCGCTGTTCTTTGAAACTTTTGGAGCTCATTCTGTGTTGTATGTAGTTCAGTTCTTGGCCACCAAACTATGCCGGCGTATGTGAGGGATGGTCGGACGACCATGGTGTAGAGCCAGAGCATCGTCTTCGGTGTGATGCCCCATTGCTTTCCTACCATGCGCCTGCATTGGTTTAGTATCTTGTGGCTTGAGGTTATCTTGTTGGTTACATGTGTGTTCCAGTTGAGTTTGCTATCTAGCGTCACTCCCAGGTATTTGACTTCTTTTGTCAGTTTTAGTTTTTCTTTGATTAATGATTAATATATATTAAGCCGGCGTAAGAGTGAGATAGAATATATTGCCATGTTGCCATGGTAACCGTTGATATTGTCTGACAAGTGACAAATATATAATATAATATTCTTTGCGTATATGATATTCTATAAATATATGATTGTAATATACCTAATAAGTATACTTTATTTAATTATTGATTTGTTTTAATTTAATTGCAATATTTGCCAAAGAAGTTTTACTTCAATCGCGCGTAAAGGTTACACGCACCCATTTTTCTTTATCCAGCGACACAACCTTGCTCTGCTTCGATATGTCCCTAGGTGGCTAGCAGTAACCTATGTTACTGTTTACTTTACTTTACTATGTTACTAATGTTTTGCTTGAAAGCTTTTTCTATGTAGCTGCCTTACGTCTTATATCAAACGTATTGAATGAAATTGTTTCAATTAACTATTGAAGTTTTCAGTGAGACTTAAGCTTAAGTATTGTTCTAATTTCTGTATCATTAATAACTACTGCAGCAATAACACCATGAATAATATATGAAAGAGTATATAAGTATACATAAATGTATATAGTATATATAACAGGTTTTCATAGATAATGTTAGGTTTAATATATATTTTTAAATATTATCAATATATAATAATTAGTTTAATTATTTATATACGAGTTCTAACAAACTTAACAAAAGTACATCTACACTATAATTTTGGTTGATTTTAAGACTAATAATAAGATGAAATTACAAGAGGAAATAAAGATAATTTCGAAAATCCTTATCGTATCGGCGCTAAGTAATAAGCTGTCGTGTGCAATCAATGCCATCGTCTGCGAGATCGGCTTTTAAGAGGATAAATCTGAAAACTCGAAGGTACTATGGTGAAACGTTAAACTTCTAGTCATTATAGTATATATACATACTATAGTATGTATATTAAGAATTACAATTAAAGAAAAATATCATGAATATACCAATATCTAATTAATTAACTGAAAATAGTAAATATAATTAAGAAAAAACACATAACAAACTTTTTAGTTATAATCTAAACCAAAAAAGAATTATAATATACAGTTACTGTGTATACAAATGCAGTAAGTCAAAAGTTATAATAAAGATTATAAATGTAATACCCTATTAAATTTCAAAGTAAAAATTAAAACAAAATAAATTTATCCAGTCCTTATGAATACCTATAACAATGCAAAATTTCAGCCCCAAAACACAAATTAGAATTGACTTAAATTTTACATATATTACTTTCAATTATAGCTATCGCTATAGCATTTCTATTCTATTCAATTAATTTTACAAAGCTATTTATATGATTAATTATTATCGAAATGAGAATTGAGCATTTGCAGGTTTGATACGTACCTAAATAGTGGGAAAGTTGGCTGTTGGCCCGGAAAATGATTTGAAATTTCACAGTCCACATGACGATAGATTCGGCGTGTGATGAAATACGGATTAACTCTAGCCCTAAATATACACGGCCCTCTGGTTGTTGTTGTTTTAGTGGTTTACGTTATACTAACATCTAGCCGCGACTTTGCTCGCGTTTCTATGATTCATCTAGTTCGTAGACATTAATTAAAGGACAGTTCTTTTTATGCGCAAAGTACTTACTCAAGCTATAAGCTTAATGTTGTACTAGCGATTTACCCACGATTTACTCGGGTACATCCCTAGATGCCTAGATGCCTAATGGTGTCCTTAGATGCTACAGCCTATGTTTTTTTCTCCAACTCATATTCTTCGACAAACATACACTTATAAAAACTTTTATATTTATTATGTCCGATTCAAGTAATAGAAATTACTTTTAACTGTATTGACAATAATAAATAAATATATTGGGACATTAACACACAGCAACAAACTTGTCCATGGTAAGCTACGAGGCTTGTGTTATAGATACCAGATATTTGATACTCTACACATATGTATATAATTTTAAATATATACACATTATAAATATGTATATAAACACCCATGACTGGAGTATAAACATTCATGCTCATCACACAAATGAATGCCCCCAGCGGGAATCAAACCCGCGACCACTGGCACAGCAAGTAGGGTCACTACAAATTGAGCCAAACGTGTCGTCAAATATAGAAATAATAATATAAAAATTTCAGCAATTAAAGCCTAAAATATTTAAGAAACTAATTTTAATTAATATTACTTATATTCCTATTATTTTATCAAAGTATTTAATCATTTATTTTATTTTCAGTTCAAATATTCTCTCCAATTCCATTTAGAATGAAATGAATAAATTTGCTTATTTTTAGTTCAGTAGTTACATAAAGCGAATTATTAACACAATTTTGATATCTATTAATGAAATCAGTGTCGGCTGCAAGTGTCAAGTTGTCTTGATGGATGACGTCATTACCGTAATGCAGTTAGCGAGACAAAATGGCGGACACAGATAATGAAGCGTTACATAATAAAACGTTCTGTAATAATTTTAAAAGGATAAATTATGTTATTGTTTTAAATTTAATTTATTATTATCTGTATTTGCATCGGATTATTTTACATCAGTTTTGTAAAATTATCACGTATTTGTTTTAATAATTGCAATTAAAGATTATCAATTTAAAAGTACAACAACATACATATTACATACATAACATACATATTACAAATATGAAACACTCATGACTGGAGTACAAACATTCGTGCTCATCACACAAATGAATGTGTCCAGCGGGATTTGATCCCGCGACCGCTGACACAGCAAGTAGGGTCACTACAAACTGAGCGTAACGTGTCGTCAAATCTGGTGGTCTTTATATGTAATAAAAATAATTTGACATATAAAGACAAATAAGAAATAAACTAGTTATTTTAAATTGAAATCAAATAAAGCCGATAAAGAAATCAATATACATTTCTATTTTCAACTAACCGCCAGTTACTCTGCGGCGGAGGTGTTGTGACGTCATTGCTGCATGTCTTGGGACTTGTAGCGAATATGAAAACCAATCAAAATATATGTGATAAATATATTTATTTATTTCCTTATAATATATAGTATAAAACTATAATATAGTGAAATGGTAGCGTTCTTATACATTTCCGATCTCATTGAAGAAAACAGGTTCGATTTAGAAACTTATATTAATCTATAAACCAAATGATTTCGAACACTTTAATCAATTACAAAAATACAGAAAGAAAAACTTCCTTTGCAATTTCTGTATCTAATCTTCAACAACACATTTTTCCCACAAGCGAAGCTTTCACTATACAAATAGTCGGGTCATCCCATTGTCATCTTACGTATCGGAGGCATTATTCTGCCCACTTAGATGGATGGAGTGGATGCCGGGGTCCCGGGATCCGGGTCCCGGAGTCCCGTTTACATTTGTAAATGCGTTTTAAAGGCGAGCGTCGAGGTGACCGTGTTGGATCATTCTTCAAATATATGCATTTGACCGTTCGTCGATCTATCTTGTACTAGACAGTTAAATGTAGCTGGAAAGGGAACATATTCAATTTTATATTTTCTGGCAATTCCTAATTTATTTTTTATTTATTTATCTGATAACTTTTATATCTAGATCTTCCCATTTTCTCTTTTCATTCAACCATATTTTAACAAACCAATAATGTATACAATTGATAAAGTAACAAGGTCGACTAGTAATTTTATTTTATTTAAAATCTTATAAATATGTACTGTATGTATAGACATTTGTCTTTATAAAAGTAAGAAAACTGCTCAGTTATAATAGCTCATGCAGACGTGGTAATAAAATCCAGACACCTAACGTCCTAGGCCTGATTTTTTATCAACTCTACCATAAAAACCTAAAAAAAAATGCATAAATCAAAATGCCATACTTAATCGAGACCCTCCGGAAAACCTTTGAAGAGCAAAAACTTGGGAAGAAGACCCTTACTAATGCACGTTATATGTGTTTGAATACAAAAGGGCCGAGTGTGCTTGACCTCCGAATGTCCGGGTCATCTTGGCCCGATCGGTCTGATATGCCAAATAAACTATAAAAGGAATTATATCTGACGGAACTCTATTTACTAAGTAAATAGGTCACACTATAGTGTGAAAGAAAATATGCCTTTTAACCCGCACTAATATTTTGAAAGCTAGTTAACAAATTAAAATATCCAACAAAACCATTTGTTAGGTTTTATATATATTTAAATAACAAAAAATAACAAAATATGTTTACGCTCGCTCCAGTCCTTTTTTTACGTCTCATTTCTGGGCACGGACCCTTTATTACGCCCTCGGAGCAGTCTATAGTCCACCACCCTAGACTAGTGCGGGTTAGCGGACTTCACATGTCTTTCGAAAACTTGCTAGGTTCTCTCAGACATGCATTACTCACGATGTTTACCTTCACCGTAAGACATCTGGTGATCATGTTGAAAATGATTGGCACATGAAAATATCAGAGGTGCGAGACCCGGGATTTGAACCCACTTCACTCATTTTCCCAAGCGAGCGCTTTACCAATGGACTTGCAGTGTCTTAAACTACTAAAAGTTAATTATTCCTGTTATTTTATAGGTAGTTTTTTTTTTCTTGAAATTAAAAAGAGAATACTGATAATCGTACAATACAATCGTTCATAATTGACGAAGCCATCGCGTAATATGGACATACAAAATATACAACCATATTGAACCATTTTCCATTTTAAAGTAGGTGAAAAAAGATGCATCAACTGTTTTTTCTTTGTTAAAGATAATTAATTTATGCTGGAAAGTAACATAGGCTTTCTATTCCGGTACATCTAGTGGTTCCCATGGGATACTACTCTTACTTACATTTCGAGTATAGTTAAGATTTGAATGAATTGGGGGTTGACTAGTGTTCGATATTTCTGAACATTATTTTGAACATAGGATTTTTTTTAGTTTTAGTGTCTTAATATTCACTTTGGATTCCTGAAATGATTCATACAAGATAGCAGTCCGCAATGCAATCCGTCAACAAAAATAGCTATGTCTGTAAAATAAATAAATGACAAATGAAATTGATTGAACAAAAAGAATTCAAATGCATTCAAATATTTTATGAATCAGTAACATAAATATTATTGATTTGTGAAAGTTTAATAATGTAATAGATATATAAAAAGCCAAATATAATATAATACGGGATATGTTTTGATCGATTAGTTTCATATCATTTCTTTACATTTTTTTTATTCACGGATTTAAACTTTATAATGTTATTTATCACAATCAAAATCAACGAGACGTTTAATAAAGTGACAGCGTGCACCTGTCAACGTCACATCAACTCCCTGGGCGTCATTTTGTTTTAAAATGCAGATAATGTAACACGAGCCGTCCCGAGGCGTAACTAGCTGATTTATTTCATAGCCGATATGATTTTGCCGCAATTTACCCTCCCCCACGTTTACTTACGATGCACTAGAGTTGAGCCTCGTCACGCGAAATTAACCCTTTTGTTTCTACCGCTCTATGATTGTTCATAATAAAACTTAGGGTTTTATCAATAGATGGAGGACTGTTCAATTAAACGATGCCATGGCAAAGTAAAAGTTTTATTTTAATGGAACATGCAAATTAAACGCTAGATATTTTTTCACCGACTCATGTACATATATATACAAACGTATATACGAATTTTGGAATCATTCAATCATCATTAATCTACTTTAAAGCATTGGACTTCATAGTTTGATAACACGTTTGGCTCGGTTTGTAGTGACCCTACTTGCTGTGCCAGCGGTCGCGGGTTCGAGTCCCGCTGTGATAAACACGAATGATTGTACTCCAGTCATGAGTGTTTATATTTGTAATATATGTATTTAAAGATTGTTTATCATTTATCTGGTTTTCATAACACAAGCTGTGCGTTAATGTCCCGACATATTTATTATTTCTTTATTGTAAAAGCTAACGCTCCAAGTCGGAGTCGTCTTTTGGAGGATATTACAATAAACTAAAGTATACTTTTGTTGTTCGACTATAATTATAACTACCACAGAATCTGTTTTTAGCCAGTCGTTAACCAGTGGTGTAACGCGTTCCACTAAATAGGGTAATGGAGAAGCTCATAAACCTGCCCCCGGCTTACACTTACGAGTAACTTTTATGCCAATGCTATGTCACTTTTAACGCGTAATTGTACACTTAAAATGATGAAAGAGAGTATGAAATTGCTAACTGATGCCCGTGACGTCGGTTTAAAAGTACTGCCTGCAATTAAGTCATTTGAATTGTGTTAATTCCTATGAGCACTAAAAATATTTCAGCAGCTACTGTTTTAAAATACACGTAAAGTTGAGCGATTTTTTTTATGGCGGCCAAATTTTATTGCGTCTATAACAATAATAATAGTTTCTATTAACTCTATGAAATCTATACTTAATATACTTAATAATATTATAAAGCTGAAGAGTTTGTTTGTTTGTTTGGTTGAACGCGCTAATCTCAGAAACTACTAATCCGATTTGAAAAATTCTTTTTGCATTAGATAGCCCGTTAACTGAGGAAGGCTATAGGTTATATATCATCCCGGAATAATGTACGGTACCCGTGGCATAAATTTGTTTTTGTCTAGGGACGAACCCGAAGCGAAGCGAGGGTGAGTCGCTAGTTAAACATAAAAAAACATCAAAGACATGAATTTTTGCTTCCATTTCTTTGGACAGATGGTATTACAATGTAATCTAATTAATTAGTAATACCTAATGATAGATCTATAAAAACATATGTTCCTATAACGTTTACAGATAACCTACATTTTAACAATAGATTAACAGTCACTATTTATCATACATTATGCATAAAAATCATTAATTAAAATAACCGCTGCGTACAACAGAACTAATTATTTAATATTGATAAATTATTGAGCTTTGTTCAAATATTGCTTACATTAAACACGGGCATAAATAATGCCATTCACTAACCGCACGAGCCGCTAAAATAAAATGCGGCATAATAAAATTGAACGTTCACATTTTGAAACCATTTTAAGTCCACTAAATTTAGACAACCACTGAAAATTAAACGTAATTTGGCAGCGAAATAATAGATAATGAGACAATTATTATATGCCATCCACGTGTTTTAGGGTAGTGTTTGAGTTCTTGAGCTGCTGATATTATTTTAGTGAAAGTTGTCAATATTTAGAGCTTCCTTTAATATTTTTAAACTTTTTCATTGCAAGAAAATTTTAGTAATCAACATTAACACGAATGAACCTATGACCATCTGTTTTGTTATCACGTCCACATTTTTTAAAAATAAAAAAATCTTAGATTATACAATAATCTTATATTACAATAATCGACGTGGTCGATGTTTGCTGTAAAGCATTCGAAACATCGGGCAAATATATAAAATAAAACCACGACAAAATCTGAAGACAAATACTACATTAAGTTCTATTTTCAAAGATCAATTACTCTTCAATGCGTCAAGAGATTACAACCGTATTTATTCGTAAGAAAACGTCCATCACGTTAAATTTGGATATATGTGCGATCCTTTGCGGTGTAATCGTGTGTTCACCCTTAAATGGGGGGGTGGGTGACCGATCATCAATCTTTATCAACGCGGCGAAAAAGCAAGAAATATGACCTGCTTCACGGATGCGTTACATTCACTTGTAATAAATACATACAAAACTATGGAAATTCATACAAATATCATATTGCTTATTGATATTGTAAACACGCAACTTTATAATTATTTTAGATTTCATGTAACTAATTGTAAGCCAGAGTAGATTGTAAAGGTCGGGATGTAACCTGTAACCTTGTCAGTTTGCGGCAGTCCCTTCTTCCGTTGAGCTATTGAGATAAATTTGCGGTGTAATCGCGTGAGTTCACCCTTAAATAGGGGGTGACCAACCATCAATCTCTATAAGACACGGTACAAAAAGAGAGAAATACCCTGTTTAAAAGTGACATTATTTATTTATGCAAATACATTATATTTACAATTAAATTATTAATTGAAAAATATACAGCTTAATCCTTACAAATTAATATGAATGCATCTTTAGTACGCCATTAAATCTACTTGTGCAGTGAAATTCAAGGATTTTAAAATAATTCCTTAATATATCTTAGTTATGGTCATGGCATTTAAGCAATTAAAAACTCTGAATAATATAATAAAAAATTGTTTGCTCCTTTTAACTTAGTCCTTGATAACACTTAAATAGAAGTATCTTATCCGAAAAATGTCCCGAACGAGCCTAATAGGTTTCAACTATCTGACCATTAATCAGTCGAGTTTGTTTTTGTAAAAGGTAATTAATGCTTTCGGGCAAAGGTTAATGAAGGCGTGTGTTATCGGACATCTCGAGCCGTGTACCAAAACACTGTAAAACCTAGACCACACAGGGTCACTCTACCAAATAAACAAACACCACATATTTACTGTTTACTGATGTATAAATAGTTAGTAAGTATTTATTACTGAGATAAAACTGGATTAGTGATAAAAAAATGTTTGCTATATAGCTTCACGTACATAATAACTCAACCCTATTCATCAAACTAAGAATAATTCGATAACAACATTTATATAGACAATAGAAAACTTAAAACTATCAACTTTGCAGCTATATAAAAACATGCGTCTCTAATAAAGGCTTTATTCAGAAAAAAAATATAAGGACACAATTCTTCAAAAGATGTTACTACGTATTCTTTTAATACGGCACACGTCTTAGTAAAAGTCACAAAGAATTTACCAATTTGGCCGCCCTAATCGCCGCAATGACACGTATCTGATCGCCCCTCAAATCAGAGCAGGAATCAGTCACGGAACAACTGCATTCTTCTTCAGACAGCCAATTTGGCGCCCCATTTTCGTGAAACTCTCGCATCCATCAGTCGCCTTCCAGCCACTATCGAAAGATTCAATGAATGATAACGAGCCTAATAAATACCGTCCGCTCCTTGAATGGGCGTAATTAATTTAATGGATTTAGACAAAGAAATATGTACAATAAGATAGTAAGATTAATAGTCTTCTTTGTTTTGGCCATTAACAGATGTTGAAACTTGGTGTCGGGTTACACGGTAACGGGAGCCATGGTTTTTTCTTTTCCGTAAACTCTAATGAAGGAGCGCCTCTAACGAGCGGAACGACTATCCTTATTATCAAACTCCGTAATCTCTCTATATTTTGCTTTGAAGTTTTTGATCTCCTCTGATAAAATGGTCCGGTCCAACTTTGTTCTAATTAGATATAGAACGTTTTTGTATCAAATATTTTCAAATCAAACATGAAAATAGTTTATTTCTTGAATAATATTTATTTCCTGAAGTATCACGACCACATCAACTATATCAAATACGGCAAAAGGACTTACTTATGATAATCATGCAATACAGTTGGTATAATACCATTATAAGATAAGGTAGTGCAGACTTGTGCAACGTATAAGTAGAAGACTCATAAAAGAAGTATGCTAAGAAGGAATTCTTAGATCCAGACTCGTACGGCATCGATTTCAATTTCTAATGCATTCAAATCCACATTTAATGCTCGTGGCATGCAAATTTTGAATGTCTCTTTGTTCAAACATTACCATAGCCATAAAAAATACCGACTTCACAAGGTGGCGTCGTCCATTCGCTTTATATCTCGAATCGCAACATAAATTAGTGCACTGGTCGCGTGACGTACCGACTTAGGCAACGTCTCCTTATCGCGCCGGAAACCGCCCGGCCTTTTTGAAAGTGAAGCAAAAAAGACTCTAATCCCTACATCGAAAAGACCACTTTTCTTTACCGCTACACGCATCAAACCCGCGGCGGTAGTCCGATTTCAACTCTATTTATAGCATGAAACGATCTAAATTTAATACAAACATAAGCTATGAACGGCAAATAAGGTAACATTGCCAGTATGTCGGCATAAATAAAGCCGAGTGTCCTTTAACGAAGCAGACGTTGACGTTGCGATACTAATAATAATACTCTAAATAATTATAGGCTTTATGGTATAGGTTTATGGTTGAATTTTGCTCGCTCTAGTTGAGGGTAGTAATGAAGGCTCGCATTTAGCGGTTGTAGTGATATGGGTGGACTTCCTTTGTCTAGTAATCTTATCATTGCGCCAAGCGACCGCTGCTTGACGTGATACATTGCTTCTAGTATAGATTTACATGCTTTTAATTGTGTATTTAAATTACTTAAATGTCCTGAAATTTAAACTGCAATGCGTCTTAAAGTTACTTTATAGTTTTTCAGATTTTAAAAAACATGAATTTATTCTTTGTCCATGTTAGTAGATGAAATATACTCTAAAATAAGTCATTATAATTCAATAACCATTTGTCACGCTCAACTTAGATCGCCGTATTCAATAGGAATGAATTTAAACACAAGCTGATAAGGCGTAATATTTAACGAAACCAGGCCAACTGAAAGCCATCGATTTAATACATGCGTAATATCATTACGCCGGGGCGATTTTCCTCGTAACCGGAGATAAAATTTGACTTCCTTTAAAGAATTTTTCGTTGACTCCGTAAAATTGTAAATATAACGTCTGATATTATTTAAAGAAAGAAAGAATTCTTAAGATTTAAACGTGAATCACTGATTATTATAATACATTTTTTTTCCTCACCTGCTTTTCTTGATCAAGTAGCACCTTAATATGAAAGTTAAAAGCAAATTATAAGTCGCAAAGTATTTTCATCATCCATAATAGAAAACTTTTTCTTAAAACTTTAAAGTAATAATAGTACCTATATTATGAGAATCACTTTAGATTTCAAGATATTAAACGAAGAAGTCTCATCGATTGAAATTTTCGAAGATAGATTGGGAGCATCGAGCCTCGTGTTCAAAGACGGTCCCAGCCGATCTCATCACAATCGCAAACTTTGAATACACCTCTTTCGACTATCGAAAAGTTCCCTATAATGGATTCGTTCGAGGACTCAATTGTTTCACGATGAATAGGTACTAATTAAAACGAAGTCAGCGACGCCGGACCAAGTTTCCAATTGTTCCAAACTATAAATCGCAGCGCTGTTCTCATATAAATATTGCACATTCTGATCAACTTTGGTGCTAAATTTGAATTTGGAATTAGATATTCGATTGTGAGGATGTTTGACATATAGTACGGTATTTGCAGACAAGAATATAATATGTTGAATAGTATTTGCATGGACGACGAATTCAGAAATACTAAGGTTTATAATTGCTTTTACCAAAGTAATTTTTTTATAAAAAATAACGAAGATGCCTACGTAAACCTGTCAATAATAAAAATAATTATGAATAAAGCTCACCAAATTTCAATTTTGTTAGACGAGCTAACTCAACTCTCTATTTACGATATGCATATACATATAACTAAAACATTTTTGCTTATATTTAAAATTTAAAGAATGTGGAAAGCATCGATTAAAGAAGTAAATTCAAAATTGCCACTGAAGCCCGAAGTAACGAGCTTAAGATAGTCGGCACGTGTGCGACAGCATCTCTCGTCTGCTGAAATTGCCTAAATGTATCCAGTTACCATCGCTGTGTGACGCGAATCCAAACTGCACCTCCATACATCAACGTCCTAAGTTATGAAACGACTTGAAAGAGATATTTGTTTGACAGTTCAACAAGTGTGATAAATTTGACTTCCTTTCATCTGTATACTGTCAACGAAAACGGCCTAAATACATACTATAAATAGTTGACTATAAAGCAACATTAGTTATAAAATATGTTACAGTTCCAATGGAACTTTAATTATTACAAATTAAAATCTATTACCTAAGTCAGCGCATTTTTTTGAGCCGAAACAAACAGTAATGGATTTAATCTTATTTGTCGATTTTGTAAGGCCGCTTCTATTATGAGCTTCATCTGCTCCTTTTCTATTTCCAATAAGAAATCACGTTTGATCGGGCCGAGCTTGGCCGCAAATGAGCCGAAACACGGCGCTTTTATCTTCCAATAAGTAACAGAGCTTTGGTTTTTCAGAAAGGTTTCACGAGAAACAGGGAGAGGCCACATGGCTCGAAAAATATAAAAACAAATGAACCGAAAAACTGATAGTGCTATCGTCTGATTGTTATTAACTTCTATGCATACGGGAGACGCGTCAAACAATATCTATAAAATCCCGGATCTGATGTAAAAATAGACTTTGTTGAACGCAAACTCCACGATAGGCAATTTTGTAAAAAAGTTCGACAAATCCCAGAGCGATATTCAAAATCGTGTTCCCTTTTAAAGTTGAGACGATTCGGTTAACGAGTGTCGAATTCTCAAACTCTAGGGCCCCTTCTGGAAGACAAAGTGTCCCCGGGAGGTGTCCTGGTAATTACCAACCATTACACACAAAGACACGACTTGTCCGATTACCATAATTCCTGCTCCCGGGACTCAATATAAATGGACCGCATTTTGTTTTTGAACGCAGAGTGACATGTGTATTAATGACTATACTTGTCCTCCTAAATTAGGTAAGGGAAGTCGAGATTTAGTTTTTCACTGCCAACTACGGTACATAACTTGCCGTATTAGTTTCAAAACAAATTGCCCCGTTTTATCCCCGCTTAGAGCTTGTTTAATATATGCTAATGAGAGTTTATGTAATAACAAACAAGCTTAAGTATGTTACAAAGCTCGTCTATTATTTTTTGTACTTCGTTATTTTAAGTATATTTTCATACATAATATTACGGATATTATATTGTTTTTCATAAAAAAAGTCGTACTGGGATAATTTGGTCAGCGCTACTGGAATTTTTGTTTCAGAAAACGCGGTACTAAATTCATTTCTCTCTAATTACAGGAGAATCGTTCAAAAGGGGTCTGCTTCAAAGAGCCAAGTATTGTAGAGAACCCGCTTTCTTTCGCGGAATAGAGGGCGATCGCCGAAAAAAAAAAACAACACAAAAACCCTTTTAAAATTAATTGAGTTTTCTTGCGGCTACATCGCCCGCTACAATAAATTAATTAACGCTCGAAGGAATCCTTAAAATTTGTCGAGGATCAAAAGTTGGTCGGAAGATAGGGTGGTGGGGTAGATAATTCTTCGATTTTCCATTAACTTATATTAGCGATGGGAGAGGCCGCCGCGCCCCGCGGTTCCGCCGATAGCTCCCGATGTAATATATTTCCTTTATTAACTAACTGCCGAAACACGCGATCTTTGATCCATTTCCATAAGCTTTCTATTTGTTTACGAGCTATTACTACTATTTAGTTTTAATTGAATTCCAATAACCAGTGCCTGCTTTCCAAAAATTAATATTGTTGTAAATAAAACGTCTAAATAATTTATTATTCTTTTTCTAATGTTTGTATCTGAAAATTATAAAACCAACTATTTTGCTCATTTTACCTACATGATTATATTTTAGAACGTCTATTAGATCGTGGTATATGATTCAAAGGCTGTTAAATGATCCTTTAATATTTAAATACTTCCTTTATTCAATAGTTATTACTTAGGCGCGTTTTTATTTACGTCATCAATACATATTTTATAAATGCGATGGCATCACTTTTAAAAAATAAGACCGAACAAACCAAATAATACTATAAACATAATATTTTTTTCTCTATACTTTATTTTTCATGTCAGGCGGTAAAGTTTTAAGATAAAACGTAGATATATATTTAAATCTTGATTATCCAGTTTTCATATTGAATATGGAGAGAAAAATATATTTTAGTTGCTCTATTAAATGAAGTAAAGAAATAGCAAAAATATGAAATGATATATTCTCTTGAATTCTTCCAGGTTGTTTGCTCGAAGGAACTCGGCCACCTCCAGATGTGCCACCTCGCAATCCGACTATGTCCCGTCTGAACGGACGCATCACCGGTAACCCGGCTGACTTAGCCGACTTTGAGCCGTCGTGTCTCGTTCGTACTCCTTCTGGAAACTTCTACGTGCCTTCAGGTATGAATTCATGTACGTGACTTTTGATATTGGTCTAGATGTAAGTTTTCTGTATCTTATTTCTAAACTCAATATTTAAATATCACATATTTTCTAATTATTTTCGAGTATTATAAAAATAAATATCATTTAGTTTATTAAAGTTCAATTGATTAATATTGGCAAAATTTCAGGGGACATACAAAAAAATCCGTCTATGGACTACAAATCAAACTCGTCGTGTAGTAGTCCAGGAAAACAAGAAAAAAGTACCTTGGACAGGATGGACCGAAGCGACAGGCATCCTGCCTTCGGAGCACCAGTGCCTGTCCTTCCTGTAAGGAATAACCTCAGGGCGACTCATTTTCCTCCAACGTCGTCAAGATTCCACTTCAGGAAAGGACTCTCGTCGAGGTGTTCTTGGAAATGCACAGCTATTGCATTTATAGTCTTATTCGTTCTTCTATTATCTATTGCCTCGTATATGTCGGGTACGTGTTTTGAGTTACTTAAATAATCTACTTTTGATTCAGTGAACGTAGAAATTTTTAATTATAACTTATTCATCTTTCGAAATTAAATTTTATTAAATAATGCCATTATAAGCTAAAGAAATTAATGGATATAAACTATTTTTTTCTTTTATTAAAGTGTTTTTATATCAATATACTTATATCAGTATATGATTTTTTGCAGCTTCCTATTTCACTGACAACTGGTCATATCAAAATGCGAAACCATGTTCAGTATTAGTCAGTGAAACGGATAAATTTTCAGCGTCGAAAGCAACGACACCCGAATCTAGTAACAAATCATTATCAAAACCATCACAGAGTTCAACATCATCTGCAGGTAAAAAAGATAATCATTCACGCCCTCGTAGAAGTGTAGATGGGCATGCTTCTTTATCTGTTTCTTCTTTAAATTCTGTTTCTTCCACGGATTCTTCTAATATAGAAATGCATGAAAACACTACACCTTTGACCACTATTAGCGTTGTGCATGGTGTGTCAATAGAGCAATCTACCGAACAAACGGATGTTGAGCTCGCTTATAATGCTTCTATATCTGTTAATGGTGAATCGGGTAACAATGGTGATCTAACAAAAAATAACACTACGCTTGAAATAAAAACTTCAACCACAAGGTATGAATCGCCCACGACTAAGAAGTTACAGGAGATCGTAAATACAAAAACTAACAAGGATTTTAAAACTAAACCCACAGAAATTAACGTTGATCATCCTCATGAAGGTTTTTTCAATAAAAAAAGTGACGTTGCGTATGATCCTGAAGATATGCAAAGCGACTCATCTTCAATTTACTCATATGGCTTACAAAAACTACAATACCTAAAATTACTAACCAGATTAAATGAAGTAAGTGAGGAGTTACATATATATTCAAATGATCCAAATGAAAAGGAAAACAATTTGGCAAAATTTCATTATGAAAGTCAAAGTAGTACAATAACTAATACAGAAAGAAATATTAAAAAGATCACAAACACAGTTTTACCACCTATTTCATCAGATATGATAACAAAAAAAGATTTAAGTGAGGATACACCTATTTTTACTACGCATAATCCTTACATTAAAACTGAATATAAAATTTTGGATGGGCCTGAATTATTGGAAGTGCTAACCAAGACATCTCACTTAACAAAATCACCTCCTACTGAAAGTTCTACTATTTTTACCACCCATAAACCTAATCCAATAAGTCAGCATGTGTTGTCAATAACTGAACCCTCACCAAATGTGCCTAACTCTTCAGATGATGTAAATATAAGTAGTTCACCGATACAGGTAAAAACTGAAAGTGAACCTTATACTTTAAATGTTACTCCTGAAACAAAATCATCAGACTCGATGTCCAATGCTAAACATGTATTAATAAATTTAACAATTTCTGCTGACAATGCTAATAACGATTCATATAAACCTTTATATTCATTGACGGTAACTGTTCCTACAGTTGGTGAAGCAAATGAAATGCCAACTGTTAAAATTACTCCGATTAGCAGTGAACCCACAATGCCTACAAATTTTAATAAACCAGTAACAATTGATAGTACAACAAAAGCAGCTAAAACAGTTAATACTGAAATTTGGGGAGGAAGTTGCGAATGTTCATGCCCGTCATGCGAAAATACGAACACTTCTGAAGATTTTTATGAAGATTATATAGATAAAACTACACTCATTGGTAAAAATATGTTAAACAAATCTGCAAATTATAGCACAATAGGGCCAACCATTGTGTCAATTGATAATGATATATCGTATGCATCAACTGAATTAAATACAGATGTTACTTCAGACGTAAGTACAGATACTACTACAGAAACAACTACAGATATAACTCAGAAATCAGAGTACTATGAATCAACTGAGAGTAACATACTTGCAACAGAAACTATAGCAACTTCCACAGAACCAGAAACTTTCACTACTGATATTCCAAAATGCGTATGCCCCAAAGTAATGCCTCCACCAATACTTATATTGGAAGGTGAGGTCTCAAAAATTTGCGTTCAGATAATTTACTAACGATCACCAAAACCATACACCGGGTTCGCAACACTAAATGACTAACTTTCTAATACGCATGCTCTACAAGTAGTAGTAATATTTCATCATTTGTATATTAATTTGCATGGGCTTTTTGTACAATATTTTCATATCATAACACCGTTTTAGCAATATATTAGTATTTAATAAATACTTTTCTGCAGTACAATAATTATGTAAAAAAGAAATGGCATAAAAACCCTCAATAGTTTTATATGTAACCCTTTCTAAATTCCGATTATATTTCACCTCATTGCATGATTTGTAACAAGTAACGTAAAGTTACACGAGTTTCATCAACTATAATTGTATTTACTCCGTAGGTGCGCGAACGTTCCCAAAACAGTCATTCCCGCCTGACGGGACGACGTTCAAACAAATTACTTTAGGTGAAAAATTATCGAAAGAAATCCTTCCATATAGTTATTGGAACATGCAGTTTTATCAATCCGAGGCTGCTTACGTCAAATTCGACTATATGATACCAAGAGGCGCGTCTATAGGTGTTTATGCGAGACGGAACGCTTTGCCGACGCATACTCAATATCACTTCTTAGAAGTCCTAAGCGGATTTAAAGCTCGAACCACAAGAGCTTCACATGTAAGTAAAAGTAGGAATCAATAGAACACAAAATATTTTTTATTTGTATTTGTGAAATATTTTAATGTAAGATATGTATCATTATTATAAATTACCATCTTATTTTTACGTAAAAATCTTAAACTATAATCTTATTACAGCCGTCTGTAAAGAAAGAAGTAACACATTATATGGAACAAGGTCATTGGTTTTTGTCACTCTACAACGACGACGGGGACCCTCAGGAGATATCGTTTATTGCAATGGTGGCTGATGATATGACCCATAACTGTCCAAATGGCTGTTCTGGGAAAGGAGAATGTTTGATGGGTCATTGTCAGTGTCAGCCTGGCTTTGGAGGAGACGATTGTAGCGAAAGTAAGTGCAGGTTTAACAAAACATTATTAGATATTTCATAAACGTAACGAATCAATTACTTAGAAAATACATAATAGAAATAAGTATTTACATACTATATTTATCTATTTTACTGCCTGTCATTTTAACTTCATAAATTGATATGGTGTTCAACATCAAACACCCACGCTTTAATTATAAGCCAATCCCATTTGGCTTTTCAATAGATTAAAACTTTTATTTTTATCGCTTAATTTCTATTTTAGGCGTATGTCCAGTACTATGTAGTCAGCGAGGAGAATATATAAATGGGGAATGTCAATGTAATCCGGGCTGGAAAGGCAAAGAATGTTCGTTACGACATGACGAATGTGAAGTACCAGATTGTAACGGTCATGGGCATTGTGTTAACGGTAAATGTTCCTGCGTCAGAGGGTATAAAGGCAAATTTTGTGAAGAAATCGATTGTCCTCACCCCACTTGTTCAGGTCATGGCTTTTGCATTGAAGGCTCTTGTGTTTGTAAGAAAGGTTGGAAAGGTCTGGATTGTGGAACGATGGATAAAGATGCATTACAATGTTTGCCGGATTGCTCTAGCCATGGCACTTTCGATGTAGATACGCAAACTTGCACATGTCACGCTAGATGGTCGGGAGATGACTGTTCCAAGGGTGAGTTGATAAAATATCTAAAGAAAAATGTTCTTCTGTCAACCAGATTTATTTATTATTAGATTGTTATTAGTTTTTCATACGTTACGTAATTTTCATAATTGGCTAAATATCTATACATATAATAAAAGTGTAACTGAAACAGCTGTCTGTACATAGAAGATATTAGAGAAAAACTATTATTGGGGGTATTTATTAACGCAATAAAAAGAATTTCTTCGCTAATCTCAGAAACAGATCTATTGTGGTAAACTTCACATAACATTTAGTATTTAACATTTAACATTTTACATTGTTTTATTTCAATCGGTTCATAAATAAAAAAGTTATGTCAATTTAAAGAATGACCTAGGGACAAACCCGAGCGAAACGAGGGTGACTCACTAGCTTATTAATATAATATACTTAATTAATTAATTTTATAAGCAACTAAAAATACAAATATCAATTGCAGAAGTTTGTGACTTAGACTGTGGTCCACACGGTCGATGCGTTGGAGAATCTTGCGTATGTGATCAAGGATGGACCGGCGAGTACTGCACATCGAAACTTTGCGACTCAAGATGCAGTGACCATGGACAATGCAAAAATGGGACTTGTCTCTGTGTCTCTGGTTGGAATGGGAGACATTGTACCCTAGAAGGATGTCCCCGCGGCTGTGCGGGACACGGACAGTGTAGGGTGGCAAATGATGGACATTGGGAGTGCAAGTGCTTCGATGGTTGGGACGGTCCCGATTGCACAACTCTGAAGGAACAGATTTGTGACGATTCCAAGGATAATGATAAAGGTAATTTAGCAAGGAGCCCCATATTTTTTTTTAAGATTTAATTAGATTTATTATAGTACAAAATGCAAAAAGCTTTTGATTATCCTCTACTGACACAACCAAAAAAAAGTCTCTGTAGAAGAAGTAATAACTCAAGTTAAATGATATCACTTATTTATATATCATCAGATGGTCTAGTCGACTGTGAGGATCCAGAATGCTGCCAAAGCGCCGCCTGCAAGGGAAGTCAACTCTGTGTTTCATCTCCGAAACCAACTGACATTCTTCTTAGAAAACAACCTCCAGCGATCACAGCATCCTTCTTCGAGCGGATGAAATTTCTCATCGATGAGGGTAGTTTACAGAATTACGCTAAACAAGAAACCTTTAACGAGAGGTGAGATAAGTGTTCGATGTTAAATTAGACCTAAGTGTTGTCGGATCACTTGATGAAATCATCAAATGATCCATATAAATGAAATATATATAACATACGCAATGTTGTGCCCCAGTCGATCCTCTTTATTTACATAAAAGTGTATTTATTTTTTATTTCACCTTATAATTAAGATTCATTTTAAAACTAATTCTAATTAAACGGATAAATGCTAAATTGGCACTTGCATGTT
Source organism: Argynnis bischoffii washingtonia (assembly GCA_033884665.1). Taxonomy (NCBI): domain Eukaryota; kingdom Metazoa; phylum Arthropoda; class Insecta; order Lepidoptera; family Nymphalidae; genus Argynnis; species Argynnis bischoffii. The sequence continues at coordinate 1,596,364 of CM066622.1, forward strand.
CTTTATGTTTACGAATATTTTAATCGTTATCTCTAATATGTTCAAACATTTCTTCCTTTAAACTAACAATGTATCCAATGATACTTACTGTATGTAATTTTTCGTCTTTTCGCTGCTCAGTATGTTTTGGAACCACTTCAATACGAGGTAAGATCTAGTAACGAATTTAGGTAGGATTTTGTGTGTTTTTATTATTTTTATATTTGTGCTGAATATAATTATCTGTTTCATTGGCAACATATTATGTATTTTGTGTCGGTTTGTTCGTGCATGATATTCTGTATTGAACCTATATACGTGTCCTGTGAGTTTTGTGTTCGCTTCTTATAAATATTCATATTTTATAATGACAATACATTATATAGTAGATTTAGGTTTCACGATTTTGAACTGTAGATATTATATAGAAATCAAATGGTAATTTAGCCTTTTAAATATTTTAATCCCTTTACTGAATTAAACACTGGTTAAATTATATTATAAAGTTAAAGCTATTATAATCAGTACAACTGTAAATTCCCCCTCCATTTTCTATTTTATATATTTGTACATTTTTAACTTGAATAGTATTTTGTCTTTTAGAAACACCTGAATTCCTTTGTAGTTAACTCCATTGTCCAAACTACTAATAATAGAATAATATTGTGACAGTCTTTAAATATTTACTTGTCAGAGTATTAATTGAAATATAAAATGTGCAGTCATCTGGTTTAGTTTTCTATTTAAAAATAAAATTTATGTGCAAATACTAAAAGAAATACTGCTACTTTTAGCGTGCAAGCATTTTAATGAACGTTATAAACTTACTATTGCGTGTAGTTAGCAATAACAATTAAAGTTCTCAAAGAACAAGTTTGATATCATAATGAGTAACATCAAAAAAAAGATTTCAGAAAAAAAACTAAATATGCTGTCCCTGAGATATATGTATATAAAAGTATGAAAGTTTATTTAAAACTTGCGCATCATTTTCAAATAGTAAACGTTTCGAATCTATAGAGAAATTTGCCCGGTTTTCAGTCGGTCCGCGGTAATTAGAGGTAGAGTGGTAACATCTCTCGGGTCTGGTCTGCTTGGCGTGAGGGTCTCTACGTCGACGCCCTTGGAAGGGTTCACTTTGACGAGAGAGGACGGTTGGTTCGATCTTCTCGTTAACGGAGGTGGGGCGGTCACACTTCATTTTGGGAGAGCACCCTTCAAGAGATCTACACAAGTGGTATTCGTGCCTTGGAATGAGGTAAGTTAAATTTAATTAGTAAATCATAATACTAGTTCTAATTTTATTTGTAGGAATATAACTTCATTTATTAGACATTAAAAACAATTTCAAAAACAGTGCAAATCACCTTTAACTGCTGTCTTTATTTTTAATTGTGGATGTTATTTGTTCGAATTGAAATATAATAAACATAATTGTAATATAAAATTTAAGAAACATATTACATACATATGTTACACTAATCTTATTCCTACTAAAGTCATGAGAATCCATCTCGACATCATTAGTGTTATCAAACAAAATCCTGAATTTAAACTTGAAACGCTATAATTAAAATTCCTAAGCGTCGCTAACTCGAAGGAGACATCAACTAGAACAACTTAAGCGACAAACTCTGCAAGTAATTATTTTTTGCGAGCTCGAAAACATGCGAAACGACAATCAAGCCAGCATTAGGTATTAAGACTTAATTTGAAACTTTTGGAGACTCTAAAATCCGTCTAACACGTATAAATCTCATAAACGTCTGCCGCGACTGAAAGGAATAACTTGGTCTTCTCGTTTTACTCTTAGATAAGTTATTAAGTTAGCGAGTATTTTGAGAATTTAAAAGCTATTAGATGATTTTCAAAGTTTTAATCTTAATTTGCAGGAATTAAGCTCGTTTTAATTTAATAAAGCTCTTAGTATTTGTCTTATATGACTCGTAATTTTTTTTATTATTTTTAAATTAAACTGATATCATAAAATGAAATTATTTAACATAAAGTAAACAAAATATCATATTTTTTTCATATACATTTATAAAATATTCACAATATTTACTAAACTTTAAGAAACATTTAACAATTTAAATGCTGATTAGACAGCTTTTAAGAGCTTTGGTCATTTCAAGAAATGTCAACATCTTTGAACCTGGCAGGCAGAAATAGCTAAATAGTTCATTTATGATTGTTGTTTTATTACAGGTTGTGATAATCGATGAAGTAGTAATGACAACATCAGATGATAAGGGCGGCATGGGTCCGCCCCAGGCGTGCCTCGCCCACGACTACGACATGATGAAGCCTGTTGTACTCGCTACGTGGAAACACGGCTTCCAAGGGGCTTGTCCAGATAAAAGTGCTATTTTGGCTGAATCACAGGTAAATATTTTAATAGTAAATGTATTTCTAAGGGGAAGAATTGTTTAAAAATTGGTTTGAATTATTTTTTATTAAATTTCAAACAAATTATAAAAATAAGGCTTCCATCTACATATAAATAGTATGTATAGAAAATGCTAATTGATTACTGTTTAGGCTTTCAGTGAAATCCACTTTGGTACGTATTAATACATAATGTGTTGAGGGACGCGGGCACAGCGGTGTGTCAGTTAACAATTAATTTCTTAGAAATTATCCTGGAGCGGTTAAAAAACACTTTGTTTATATGACGTATTCCACAATTTGCAAAATAAGTTATCTTAAACATATACATATATCAGTATATGTCGTAGATAAGAATATTTTATGTAAATTTTTTTCTTATGACGCAAAAAGAAAGTCATAAATCTAAGTCGTTCAAGTCTGTGACTTTTTGGCATATCACCAAGTGTTTGGATAGAAAAGATTTATAATGAGAGTGTTTTAAAAGTTACTTACCATATTTGGCATAAGTTGACTCAGCAGTTTATATTGAAGTCAAAAGTTTAAGAAGTTTTTGTTTTGCAAATCGTATTTGTTAGCTTTGACTTTTTTATATATTTAGACATGCTTAGAAAATTATTAATATAAGTTATATAAATACAATGTATTTCAATTTTTAGGTTGTTCAAGAAAGCCTTCAAATACCAGGGACAGGATTAAACCTGGTCTATCACAGCTCTAGAGCTGCTGGATATCTCTCGACAATCCAATTACAATTGACACCTGAGAAAGTCCCGCCAACATTGGCCCTAATTCACTTAAGAATAACCATTGAAGGCATTCTTTTTGAAAAGACCTTTGAGGCCGATCCAGTTATTAAGTTCACATATCCTTGGAATAGATTAAATGTTTACAGGCAAAGAGTTTACGGCGTAACAACAGCGTTAGTAAAAGTTGGTTATCAATATACTGATTGTAAGGATATCATTTGGAACGTACAGACGACTAAATTGAGTGGACACGATATGAGTATTTCTGATGTTGGTGGTTGGAACTTGGACATACACCATCGATATAACTTCCATGAAGGTAAACTAATAAAAAGCTTTAAATTAATGCGATAAAAGAATAATATATATGTAAATATGTCCAAACAAGTTTATATTTTTATGTTATAGTACTTTAATTTCCCAATCGTTTCTAGGTATACTCCAAAAGGGTGACGGCACAAACATTTACTTGAAGCACAAGCCTCGTCTTATTATCACGACTATGGGAGATGGAAGGCAAAGAGCTTTAGAATGTACAGAATGTTCTGGAACAGCCATAAAGCAAAGGCTCCTAGCTCCAGTAGCCCTCGTGGCGGCTCCAGATGGTTCCTTATTTGTAGGGGACTTTAATTTAGTCAGAAAGATTAACACAGATGGGACAGTGAGGACCGTTGTTAAATTGAAGTGAGTTGATGAAGAATTACAATTATTATTCTTTATATTTAAAGTAGTATAATTTTCTAATTTGCATTTCAATGTATAGATTTTAATGTTAATCAATATGAATAGCATAGACTTTAATTTATAATATACTTTAAAGTAATCTGAAGTTAAAATAAACCTGAAACTTGCCAACTCATAAATATTTAATTAAAAAAAATCAATTTAACTATCTTACTATAAACTTATCAGGTTCATTATAGACTTAATAACGTAAAAAAATCTTTAAGAGTTCTTAGAATGTACAAATTATTATCGGTTGTCTTTTATGAAGAATATTTATATTTTTCTTGTGTAAGTAATTTAATTTTTTTTGGTAACAATATATTCACAATTGATTATCTTTTTTCCAGTGCCACACGAGTTTCCTATCGTTATCACATGGCTTTATCCCCATTAGACGGAACTCTATACATCTCAGATCCTGAGTCTCATCAAATAATAAAAGTTAGAAATACTGAAGATTTTAGCGATCCTGAGAGGAACTGGGAAACTGTTGTCGGCTCAGGAGAAAGATGTCTTCCAGGAGATGAAGCTCATTGCGGTGATGGAGCTTTAGCCAGAGATGCCAAATTAGCCTATCCAAAGGGAGTCGCAGTTTCCATAGACAACGTTCTATACTTCGCAGATGGGACAAACATTCGAATGGTTGATAGAGATGGAATTATTACAACAGTTATTGGAAACCATATGCATAGAGCACATTGGAAACCTATACCTTGTGAAGGGACTTTGAGTGTTGAGGAAGTTCATTTAAGATGGCCCACAGAATTAGCCATTAACCCGCTAGATAACAGCTTACACATCATTGATGACCATATGATTTTACAAATGGCACCTGATGGAAGAGTCAAAGTTATTGCAGGAAGACCCTTACATTGTCCTTCTCCGCTAACTGGATACGACATGGAATTAGCTACATATGCAACACTTGTTATGCCACAAAGTATAGCTTTTGGTGCAGCGGGAGATTTATATGTAGCTGAAAGTGATTCTCAAAGAATAAATAGAGTTAGGCTTATAACTACCGATGGAAAGATTTCTTTGTATGCAGGAGCGGAATCGAAATGCAATTGCTTAGAACGAGGCTGCGATTGTTTCGAAGCTGATCATTTCTTAGCATCCAACTCTAAGTTTAACACTATTTCAGCTGTTACGGTTAGTCCAGATGGAAACGTGCATATTGCAGATCAAGCGAACTATAGAATACGATCAGTCACAGCCAGTATCCCTGATGCAAGTGGCGCAAGAGAATATGAAATTTATGCACCGGATACTCAGGAAACTTATATTTTCAACCGATTTGGACAACACGTAATGACCAAAAACATTCTCACGGGTGAAAACAATTATGTATTCACGTATACAGTTAACACGAGTAATGGAAAGCTAAGCACTGTTACCGACGCAGCAGGAAACAAAGTTTTCTTATTACGTGACTACTCAAGTTTAGTTAACTCCATTGAAAATACAAAAGGTCAAAAATGCAGACTAAAAATGTCAAGAATGAAAATGCTTCAGGAATTACGAACACCTGATAATTTCAACCTGACTTTCGACTATCACGGCACTACTGGTTTACTAAAAGCCAAATATGATAGTACTGGAAGAAGTTACATTTACAAATACGATGAGTTTGGAAGATTAACGTCAGCTGTAACTCCCACTGGTAGAATAATTAATCTCACATTTGATTTGAGCCTTAAAGGTGCAACCGTCCTTGTAAGCGAAAATAACAGAAAACCAATTTCCATCTTAATAAAGGGTTCCTCAGTAAATACTAAAGTAGGAGAAGCGGAGAAAAAAACTATTATATCAACCGATGGAAGCATTTCGTCAAGTATGCCATGGGGTCATGTTATATCTACTGATACAGTTCCATACACAATACTATCAGAAATCGATCCCATTTTGGGTGAGAGCTACCCTGTACCGGCCAAGCAAAGAACTGAAGTCGGCGGAGATTTAGCAAATCGATTTGAATGGAGATATTTCCTACGCAGGCTACAATCAAACAAAGGAAAAGGTAGCAAAGCAGTTGCACAAATCGGCCGCAAGTTACGTGTCAATGGAGAAAACCTGCTTACTCTAGAATATGATAGGGATACATCAACGGTTGCAGTTTTCATGGATGATAAAGTTGAGTTACTGAATGTGACTTACGATAGAATGGCAAGACCGGTAAAGTGGGGACCGAGGAGTGGAATATTTGCAGAAGTTGAACTAGATTATGACAGGTTTAACAGACTCACTAGTTGGAGGTGGGGCGACTTAAACGAAACCTACGGATATGATAGAGCAGGCAGATTGCATGAAATTAGATATGGCGACGGATCTTCACTTGCTTATTCATTTAGAGATATGTTCACAAGCTTACCTCTGAAAGTAACAACACCTAGAGGTAGCGACTATCTTTTGGATTATGATGATTCTGGCGCTCTACAAAACCTTACCACCCCAAGAGGTCATATTCATACATTTGCACTAATGACTTCATTGGGCTACTTCAAATATCAATACTTCTCACCAATGAATAGGCATCCATATGAAATTCTGTATAACGACGATGGTCATATCCTAGCAAAAATATACCCACATCAATCTGGCAAAATTCTTTATGTTTATGATAGCACTGGAAAATTGGAAACAATAATCGCAGGAGCATCGGCGATACGATATGTTTACCATGAGAATACTCATCTCGTCAAGAATGTTGAAATTACTGACCCCGATTACGAATTGAGACAAGATTATAAATATCACGCCGGTATCCTTAAAGATGAAAAGATGAAATTCAATTCCAAGAGTGGACTAAATAATGCTCATTTCAAATACCAATATGATGGCAATGCGAGACTTTCTACGATAGATATGAATATTAACAGCAAAGAAATGCCACAGTTACGTTTGAAATATAACCAAAATCTAGGCATTCTCGAAGGTGTGAGCGATTTACGAATTTACCGAAATACTTTCAATCGCTCAGTAATGCAAGATACGAGTAAACAATACTTTACGATTACCGACTATGATGATCACGGCAGAATAAAAACAGTTCTTATGAATATCAAATCCTTTGACGTGTTCCGCCTTGAACTGGAATACGACGTAAGGAACCGAATAAAATCGAAAAAGATGATGATCGGCGATACGTCGTCAAACGAACGAGTCAGCTATAATTACGATGGTCACCTTATGGAAGTAGTCGGGTCTGAAGATGACTGGAAATACGTTTATGATGAAAATGGCAACATTATTGGTATTATCGAACATGGGGAAAAACGGTATCTTGGCTATGATATTGGAGATAGAGTGGTTCAATATGGCGATATTGAATTTAGCAGTTATGATGGTCGAGGTTTCGTTATTCGTCGAGGAGAACAAAAATACCGATACAACTCTAGAGGACAATTTGTACATGCTTTCGAACGGGATAAGTTCCAAATGTGGTACTACTATGACGATAGAAGCAGGTTAGTGGCTTGGAAGGACGACAAAGATAATATAACTCAGTTCTTTTACACAAATCCGCAGTCACCTAATCTGATAACCCACATGCATTATCCAAAGACTGAAAAGACGCTGCGATTTTTGTATGATCAACGAGACTTCCTCACTTGTATCGAAACGGAAGATCAACGTTTCTATGTGGCCACTGACCATAATGGTTCACCACTTGTGGTGTTTGACGTAAATGGTGAAATAATTAAGGAAGTAAAACGTAGTCCATTCGGAAAAATCGTCAAAGATACAAACCCAGGATTCTATGTGCCAGTGGACTTTCAAGGAGGCATACTCGACTATAACACTAACTTGCTTAATTTGGAAAATCGTCTTTACGACCCGGTAGTTGGACAATGGATGACACCGAGCTGGGAACATCTTGCAACTAAACTCAGTCTTCCAACAGACATATTTATTTATAGATTCAGAAATAACGATCCAATAAATCGCGATCAAAACGTTCCATATATGACTAATTTGGCAAGTTGGTTACAATTATATGGTTACGATCTGACTAAAATGATGGGAGCTAAATATATAACAGATATGATCTTCCAACCAAAAACATCAGTGACCGCACCTCAATTGGCGCCAGATTTCGGTGTTATGTCTGGATTGCAATGTATAATTGAGAAGGTTAGCATAATATTCTGTAATATACTTTAATATATATTTTTTCTTTGATAATTCGCATAGTACTTTATAAAAACGAAGATTGCTTCAAAACTGACTTCGATATTTAATTTTTTCTTTTTCAGGTGAACGATAAATTGTCAGACATCGAATTTGTTCCAACGCCGTTATTAAAGATGGAACCTATCACACGAAACTTGCTTCCACGTGTTTCGTATAAGCGCGGAGTATTCGGTGAAGGAGTATTAATATCGAGGGTAGATGGGAAAGCATACATAAGTGTAGCCGATGGCGCTAATAGTGTAGTAGAAGACGTTATAACTACAGTCTTCAACAACTCTTACTTCTTGGACGTGCATTTCAGTATTCATGATCAAGATGTTTTCTATTTCGTTAAAGACAATTCATTGAAAATCAGGGACGATATGGAAGAGCTAAAGCGTATGTCCGGCAAGTTCAACGTATCGCAGGACGAGACTAACGACCAAGGACTAGAGGTACGATATCTTATTACAATTAATTGCCTTTTTTTATTTTAAATTATTTTATATGTGTCCAAATCTTTTAAAGATTTAAGAACCATCTAAGCAAAATTAAGAAAATCAGTATAAAATAGGAGTCATTAACAAAAAATCTTTACCTATTTCTAGGTTCGAGTTCATGCAGTAGGCAAGGGATCAGCTCAAGCGGTGATAGTCTTGCGATACGGGGTAGATCCTGCACAGGAACGAATTAAATTGTTAAAACACGCGCATAAACGCGCCGCAGCCAGGGCTTGGGAGAGGGAAAAAGCACTAGTTGCTGCGGGATGGGAAGGAAGAGGGTCGTGGACAGAAGAAGAGAAAGAAGAATTAATATCCCATGGGATAGTCGACGGCTGGGCGGCTCGAGACGTGCACTCGGTTTCGAAATACCCACAGTTAGCTGATGATCCAGCCAATATAGTGTTCGTCAGAGATGGACGGAGAAAACGAAGAAAGAGTGGACGCGCACGGCATCGCTCGTGATTTCACTAATCGTGCCATTTGACATTGACATATATAAATAGACTTGTCGTAGAAATGGTCTAGATGAAAGTTTCGTGTTTTAAGCATAGATAAAGGCAGCAAAAGACCAGAAGCTATCTTTATCCTTCACATTCTTTAATCAATAACGACATCCTAACGACACGTCTATTGGTAAATGTTTATGCCATTTTGTTTCCCGCCATTTTGTATTTCTAACAATCGGATACTCTGTACGTATTAATTTTATAATGGCCTGTTTGAGTGAGGTGTCTATGGACTGACAGTTTTTCAAATTGTATTAGAGGTGTTTGTATCGTTAGATGTTTATTTGCTTTTAGGCGGTATATATTTTTAATCATCCTCTTCATCGGTCTAAAATGAATCTCTTGAAATAACTTACGACAGGGTAACGAGTCATTAATTAACGCTTGTGGTATAAACTGAGCATAATATTTTAACGAAAATACTCAATCACCATCACACTCTAATCAATTTTGATATTATTTTACATTTTTTTAATCCTATATACGTACGTCGCTTAGATTAATGTACTTTTTCACAAAATCATGTATTCCTAACGTATTTTAGCCAAATATTTCTTTAAATCCCTACCTTTAGGTATTTGTAAATAATATTTTATTCTTGTAGTTGTTCTTTTTGTATTGTTAGACCTAAGGTCCTTATTACTTCGCAATACTATACTATGTAAGCAATAATTTTATATTTTATCTAAGCATTTAAAATCTATTGACCCGAAGTTTTCATTTAATAGCAACACTACGGATTTCCAATACTCTCAACGTAGGTGTAGTCTGTACTTTCACTATTCATCTTTCCTAATACTCTATATAAAAAGAAAATTTCATCTATACCGGTGAGCTTGTCGCACATCTACTTATTCACTATTAATGTTTATTTTCCGACACTTTAACCAGACCCTATTATAATTTATGGCTCATTTTTTTTATTTTTAAATAGACATTTAACGTCATACTAAAACATAAAATAAATAAAAAAATGGTGTATTCGATTTTAAATCCCCTTTTTCTTGTAGTTTACAATAAAAGTGACAGCTCCATATATCCCTTAACAATAAGTCCTAATAATAAATAGATGAAATTTAAACTAACGTGGATACGTGACACTGCGTGTGTTGTGCAATAATCAGTAGTTCTCATTAACCGTCTAGGGTCGAAACTTCTTGCTGACTTATCTTAGACTGACTGTTCTAACTCCTTTGCCTATTAATGTATGATCTGTGGTATCTTACAGCCACTGAACATTGCAAATTTATAGCTTCGATTTTAATCGATAAATATATATATAATAATACTAATTGGCGATTAAAAAATCGAATAAAATCTTAATCTGCAATCTACAGTAGCTTTTATTGTGCGCTCTGAATACCTGAATTATAGTATATGAGAGTAAATGTATGTGTATTATAATAATTTAAAGATACTCAATATAACGTAGGAATCTCTCAGCGTACATATACATATATATATAAATGAATTCATTATATATTTCTTTTTATATTTTCATTATATTGGAGCTCGGTGTCGAAATTTTTCCAAGTGGAAGCTTAGTCGTAACTCGTAAGTCAGTAAGAAGAAAGTAAAATAATTGTAGATTAGGTATATTGTATGTCCATAAATGTGTCTCAGTTAAATTGTGGTGTCTATTCTGTGTTAGAGTATTACTTTAAATGCTAGGGACTGAGCGATTGGTGATAGGGCGTCGAAGATATTTTTTACGAAATGTTTATAAAATATAGAAAGTTGAAACGGAATTTAGAAAGGAGTCTCCCCGACCGCGGGCTGCAGGCGCAAGGTGATATTTTTGCAAAATGTGACTAAACGAAGCAATACATTGTAATTTAATACGTCTTACCTTTTATTTAGTTTAAGGTGTATTTTTAATTTACAATTAAATATAATAATACAATATATATTATCTATGTGAATGTAGTTATTCGTTTCGCGGTGATATATAATAGAGCGGTATAGTTATCTTTTTTATGATGTATAAAGATTCTAATTTGTAAATAGGTACTTAAATGATGTAACATGTAAAAATATTGTACATATCTTTACGCTTGAATTATTTATAGACGAGTTAAGGTTTCTAGAATACATAATGTAAACTAACTTCTTCAGTGAGTCGAGTTGATCGAGGCTGTAGGATGAATAATTACAATCTACTGAATTATCTGATGGGTTTATTTTTTATGAAATTCACAAAAAAAAAACAAATATCGTTTATGGTATTTCGGGTTTTTTTATTCCTGTTAATATTTAAGTGGTATTTCATGTTTATTTTTAAAAATTTTACGCGTTTTTTAATATATTAATAAATTATTTTTGAAATCAATTAATCTAGTATACCAACAACAGACATACCATAGACTAAGCTTCTAGACTTTTTAGAGAGCTTCACAAATGCGATCAAACGTGCATTTACGTAGACCTCCGCTGCATTTAATTTGTACTAGCCACTGAATATTGCAAATATTTGCCACCTGGATTTTTAAATAAAATTTAAGTTTTACTCTTATTTTACTAGGCAATTTATATAAACAATAAATCTTTTATTCTATATCGATACAAAATGGCACTAAATTGATAAATATTTGCAATATACGTTGTCTCATTGTAGATACGGTGCGTAGACAGTACTGTGTATAGTTTGAGATAACATGGACCAGACGATATTTGCAATAGATTCAAGAGGTAGCTCTGTATCATCATCATAATACACAATACAAGAGATAGCTATTAATAGATAATTCACTCTTTCTCTCCGTTCTACTCTCCTCGTGTGGTCCATATTGTCTATGGACGGTGTACGAGCTGGAACCGATGTAAGCATGTACAATAATAAATATAGAAAGTATTCTAATGGAATATGTAATAAAAAATAATAAAACACACTTTTGTTTTACTCAACCTTTCCAGAATCTCCCTTGGCATGACTTAAATAAAAAACTTTGCATACCATATAAAGATACCTTTTCGAGGTTTTATTTTACCGTGATAATTAAGGAATATGAGGGTTGCGGTTTTTTATTTTATTAAGTGTAGTTTTTGTAATTTTTTATTGAAAAATATTAAATAATATGCAACAAAAATATCAGCAATGCTTTTTAAAGCTTAGCCTTAAAAAATTCACCCTCCACGGTTGCATCGATTTCTCGAAAAGGGGGGAAATGTTGTGATCGTTGTACATAGCCAATTTTTTTTATTTTGATTTTTCACAAAATGTTTTCGCCCTTTTTTTGTATTCAGCCAGTCTTAAGAAATAATAATAATTAAAATTTTCAAATCGGCTACGCTTAAGCTTAGCTACTGCAAAGACGAATAAAACAATGTTGAAAATAGGTTGATAATTGCTATAGTTATCGATGCAACGAGTTTGAAGTCATTTTGAGAAATACGCGTTTAAAGTTTTTGGTCCTTTTTCTTACTGTAAAATAATGTATTTTTAAAATATCTATACTTACATCAAACTATCGAGTCCTGGTTCTTCCTTTTTATCTTGTTTTGAAGCACTCATACGCCGCTGTTTGGGACCTATATCTTCACCTTTTCAATTTTGAGCAAAGACAGTCGGTCTACTTACTCTCAATAAAATGACTCAGTCAATTTTTGAAATTTTAATATAAAATTTTATACACATATTTTAGAAGATATAAACTTAAAATTAAAACAAAAAAATATTTTTTTTTTGATCCATCACAGTGGCTATCCCCTCGATTTTAAATCTATTAAACTCGATGAATAGAAAACAAATACTAAAAGGCAAATATATATACCTGGAAAGGATATTTTAAAAGATAAATAAAAAAATCGTTTTAAAGGAAATAACTCAATTTATTAATGTTTATATACAACTAATGATATGTTTAATTTTTAGGTAAAACATATTTTTAGCACTTAAAAAAAATCTTATAAAAATAAGTCGAATCTATCAAACAATACAAATAATACCTTTAGCATTAAATATAGGCATTATAGTGTGCATATTTTCTATAAAGTAAAAAAAAATACATTCCTATTATCATTTTGTTTGAGACCGTCTACATTCATGAGGTTGCCTTTTGATAAAGGAAACAAGTAATTAGTATGTAGACTCAAAGACCGGAAATGAAAACGAATATTCATTACGCGAAAAAGGGATCCACAACATTATATGGCTAAGTTACATTAAAGTGAAGTATTTTGAACTAGCCAGTAGCTTTGACATAGGTAATAAAATAAGCTTTATATTATATAATGATATATGTAGTTTATCTATACTCAATATTATAAAGAGGTAAGATTTGATTGTTTGTTTGCACCGAATAGGCTCCGACACTACTGAACCGATTAAGATGAAATTTGGTAAGATAGTTTGAGACCCTGGGAAGGATATAGGATAGTTTTTTTCCCGGAAATCATTTCTTAAGCGAGTGAAAATGGTGATAAAAGTTTGTATGGAGAATCAATCTAGGGATGAACCCGAGCGAAGCGATGGTGAGTCGCTAGTATATTATAAATATTTTGTACATAAATTGTTTCTATACCTTCGCTAAAATCGTTATTATTATTATTAATATAAAACAAAACGATATCCGCATGGTTTTCATATTTTAACTACAACACGTTACGGCAAGAAATGCCATAACGCGTACTGAACATTATCTATGAGCGTTTTCAGTCTTTGAGCCTAACATTAATACAAAGTTATTTACGGCTTACATTTTATAAACTTTGATGATCTAAAAAAATATATATTTTAAGATACTTAATATTTTTAATTGTTAATTACTTAACAATTTCATTTTTGATTTATAGAAAAAGTAGATAGAGCTGCTACAATAAGTAAAAACAAGGTTTGTATCAAAATATAATAACATCTGAAAAAAAAAACCTACAACGACCCACAAAGACCTTAAAGTTACTAAACAATAAACCATTATTTCAGGACATTTCACTTAGGAACTAAGAAAGGAGTGATTTGGATCACATTGGGCCAATATTTATCAGAGAGCAAAATTTTATATTAAGTATACAGCTCTTATTAGCCGTAGCCTCTCTCAGACATGCAAGTTTCCTCACGATGTTTTCCTTCACCGTAAGACAAGTTGTGATATCGGAAATTATTTACACATGATAATATCAGAAATGCGAGACTGGGATTTGAACTAGTGTTGCCGAAGTATCGATATCGGTATCGGTATCGATAGTTTCACTATCAATAGTTTTCATCTAAAAAAGCCCTACTATCGATAGCTATATCGATATTATCGATACAATCGATAGATGGAAATGTGACAATACTATTGACAGACCACAATACTATTAGTATTGGTGCTCACAAATCATAAATTATTGAAAGTATCGATACTGTCGATACTATTAAAGTTTTGAAATAAAATAATATCGATGGTATCTATTCTATCGATACTATCGATAGTTTCAGCTATCGATAGTAGCGCGTATGTGTGTTAGAAGTAATAGTTAGTTTCTTTTTTTGTTTTGAAAAGATCCTTTTTATTTATGACTTACTTATTCACTACCCACTTCATCTCTCTTTTTTAACTATACTATCGAAAAATGAGCTACTATCGATAGTTTCAACTATATCGATATTATCGATAGTATCGGTAATATTGATAGAGCTATCGATATTCTAAGTATCGGTCACTATCGATTAACTATCGATTAACTATCGATATGCTATAGATAGTCGACTATCGATCAGCAACACTAATTTGAACGCGCTTCACTCGGTTTCCCGAGCGAGCGCGTCACCACTGGACTACCACGGCCTTATTAATTCAACTAAATAAACATAATTATTAACTAAACTATAAACTAATTTAATTTAAAACTGAAATAATTGAACTAATTAATTCACACTATTCTATTGTAGAAAACTTTTATGTAAAGGTTGAAAAATAAGCCCCAAATAAAATAATTAAATACATGTGATGAATGGCAAGAAATAATCACAATAATTTAGTGATGTTACAATTACATTTTTGACTGTCGACTAGGAATATAATATAAAAGATATATATATATATATATATATATATATATATATATATATATATATATATAATTAAAGTAAATATACAATACATACTTTATACTTGAATACTATATATATTTTATTTTTATTTATACAAAGTATAAATTTTATTTATACTTTGTATAAATAAAAATAAAATAAAAAATATTGATGAAAAATAAAATGAGAAATATTGATAATAAAATATAAATATTCCAAAAAGAAATTGATTAAAATATTTAAAAAAAATTGAGTTTTATAACAATAAAGTATAATTTAACACTATAAAAAGTATACATTTTAACGTGACTATAATCAAATATAAAAATACACTATTTTTAAAATCTAACATCAATAGACGAACAACATTCATAATCTACGCTGTTATAATAATAATAATATACACAATCTTTTATTAATTAATTATTATTATTTAATAATAAAAAAATACACTGCACCAGTTACCGGTCAAATTATTTCAAAAATAAATATTGCAATTGGAAAATTTCATTTTAATAATTTTTCAAGTGACTTTATCTATACTAGGTCCTAATATAAATTAATCTAAAATAAGAATACAGTGTTTCAAATAAGTAGACTATTTACATACAAAATTAATTTTTCTTTTTTTTTTTAAACATTGGCTTTGACTATAACTAAACAGATTAATTAATTCAAATCCTTATTATAGATTAAAAAAAAATATTCCAATACACATAATAGATAATATATCGGTTCACAATTGGCAATTACAGAGCAAAACATACATACATTTTTTTAAAGTAGGTTAAGGAACACCTCACACTAACTACAAAGAAACGACACTCTGAGTGACAGGTGTTGGGACCAAGTTCTTTTTCGTATGTTACTTGGCACACTTGGCCATTAAGAGATGGACGAAAAAACGTCGTGGAATCAAAAATAAAAAAGGACTAGATACACAATCAGCGACAAAAAAATGTCCTCACCATATGAGCGCTCATTTGAACATGAGAGCGCTTTTAATTAAAAAAAATGTGAAAACAACTTTAAACATTGCATTTAAGGTTCAATTTACATTGTTGTATATTTATTTCAACTAGAATAATTAAAACACAATTGGTGACAGTTTTAAGAAAACTTTTGCATTAGATCATGTATTTAGTATTTTTGATCGATGTCGTCACGACGCTTACATCACAAATTTTGTTACTGCCAAGGAAGTGTTTAGAGAAATACTCTGAATTACATTATATATTATTTTTACATAAGTATCACCTTTAGAAAAGGACAAAGCGATTATACGGACAATGTCTGTCTCTTTCTTTATTATTTTTATTAGTAATTTATATCCAAGGACATATTTTAAAGGAACTTGAATAACTGGCAAATACATAAGTCATAAAAAATTGGAATAAATATTACACATAGGTACTTACTAAATTTATAAAAGTCGAGCCTCTTTTTTGTTTTTTAAAACAAGTTTTTTTTTTTTGGTTTATCGAATAAAGAAAAAAAACCATGTATAAACTAAATAATTAATACATTATTTTAAATGCAATAGCTTTATAAAATTATTTTATCAATGACTGCATTGTTGGCAAATCACAGAGATCAATCAAATATACATAAATGAATAATTTAATTTAATAAATTTAAAAATAAAAATAAATTGAGCAAAATAATAGCAGCAAATTCCTAATAATTAAATTTAAAATTAATGACTCTTAATAATTCCCGTTATCTATGGACTATTACAAAGAAACATCAAGATCACATAGCATTTTAAGACCACAGACAATCTACAAATATATATGATCATAACTAAAGATCGAATGATATATTTATACGTATGTATTTACTATACCTTTGATTATTATCAGTTATTGTTAAAAAAAAAACATTTTTTTATGTGAAAATCCAAATACATCCATCAGTCTCTAGTTAAAATAATGCATGTGAAAATCATAGACAAAACCTATTTTATTATCTCTGGTCTTGGTACTAGCACAGTATAAAAATCCACACATTTGTCAACGCAAAATTTGTCAAAAAAAAAATAATTTTCATGACCAACGATACAATAATAAGCTAATTTTCAAATGATGTTAAAACTGTATGGATTATTAAACTGTGGTAGCTGTTACAGATACAATCATAAAGCATAGACTCATGACTGTATCCCTTGCCCGGTCTAAACACCTTCATAAGACTGTGGTATCTCTCTATAGCATAAAGTCATGACTGTATCCCTTGCCCGATCTTGACACCTTCATCAGACTATGGTATTTACTCCTGACTATGTCCCACAGGCTCATTGATTTGCTTGCCCGGTCAAGACTTTCATCAGACTGTGGTATCTATTCCTGGCTATCCTCAACGGGGCCAGTGACCCTCTTGGCGAGGGAGTCCCACTTGGCCATCATGTCGGCGTCCACCTGCGTCACCGTCCAGCGCTGCGTGTCGGAGTCGGAGCACGGCTGGATGTAGAGCTGGCGGGTGGAGGGCTCCCAGTCCAGGCAGTTGTCGTTTGTGCCGTGTTTCAGACGTTTTGTGCTCTGTGGTGATAGTGAACGGGTTAGATTTGATATAATAATGGCGAATTTTTTTTCTTAATTGAAGATATACTTTAAACTCGCGACTCATCCTCCCTTCACTCGGGTTCGTCCTTAGGATAATCTTTACGGATAATTTTCGGGATATAACTATCCTATGTTCTTTCAAAGGTTTCAAATTATCTTCTTACCAAATTTCATCTAAATCGGTTCAATAGTTCCAGATATTACTTCCTACAAACAAACTCATAAACTTACAAACTTTACCTCTTTATAACCTTAGTATGATTTTTAAATTAATTGTACTAACTAATGGGAGAATATCGATATTTATTAGAACATTACTAAAATATATTTTTTTACAATTGAATAATGGGGAGAAATGTTTATTTAATTTAAAGTAGAAAAAAGACTTCACAGACAAACAAGACATTCACTGACTGAAGACTATTGGCAGATATAATTTTAACTTTTTAATGGACTTTTCATGAAAATAAAAAATCATTAAAATCGCCCTTACTGGCTTTTGCTTAAAGTTGAGCAATAACAATGTCAATGTTTACTTATATATCTATGAATTCCACAATACACTAAATTAAAATAAGACAGTCAAGCAAACCCGGGGTAAATGATACTCTATACTAATATTACAAAGAGGTAGAATTTGTTTGTTTGGTTGAACGCTCTAATCTCAGAAACTAATAATCCAACTTAAAAAAATCTTTTTGCTTTAGATAGCTGGTTTATTGAGGAAGGCTATAGGTTATATATCATCCCGGAAAAAAATATTTATTTTTATTTATTTATGTACCATAAAATATATGTTATACAAAATAAAGTAATAGAATGTCGACAAAGGATAACTTATCTCTTTAAGAGATTTCTTCCAGAAACCCTTCAAAAGCTTACTTTTAAAATAAGTTAATTTAGAGCGGTGTAGGTACCGTACAGCATCAAATGGTATAAACTTAATATTAAAATATAACAACTAAATATTATAATTATACAAATTAAATATATTTTTATACACATACATACATACAAACATATATACTTACATATACCCACATACTTATATACTATAATTTATGTCTCGGTGGTGTAGTGGCTAGCATGTACGGCTGCACATCCTGAGGTCCTGGGTTCGAGTCCCGGGTTCGGCCAAGTTTAGTTATTGAGTGTTTCTGTATAGTAAGCCTCAGTAACAGCCCGGAGTTGGGAAGTTGGCGGTGTGTCGCCCCCGCGCCGAGGCACAGCACGTGTCGCGTCGGTCCCGCGCCGACACTCTCCGCGAGTGTCTCGTGTCGTCCCGCCGGAGTATGAGAGTGACAGGGACAGAGAGTGCACGTTGTGTCTGCGCTCTCTCTCACACGCGCTGCACTATAATATCTCCTGCGCAGTTGGCTAGTCTCAATGAGATTGGCCGCCGTGGCCGGAATCGGTCCGGAGGACATTATTAATTTATGTCTGATTTTATAAATGTGTAGTTCCCGTGGGATAGATTTGTTTTTGTTCAACAGAAGAACCCGAAGCGAATAATACAACACTCACCGGGTAATACCTCCATAACTGGTTGCCGCCCCCAAGATGGCAGCTGTACAGTAAGATGGGGGACTTCGGGGACGAGTCCGGCACGTCCCAACACATATTCCTGTTTTTAGATCTGAAAACGGATAATTGGTCAAGTGTGAGTCGGACTTGTGGAAATTAACTATGACCGTTGCAGCAATATTAGATTATTTCAATTTATATGATCGAAATAGAAATAAAAATCGTGCATGTAATTGTACGCCATTTTAATGTCACCTTTTTACTTTTTACAAATATCTATCAAAAACGTAATTAATAAAATAGACTATTAAAAAGGGTCTTAATCAAAAATGCAAATGTATTAAAAGGATGTGTGTAAATTTGTGTGTGCCTACAGAACATCCCGTATAATAGTTTTACAGTATTTTAAGAAATATTCAACGCTACAATCTTTGTAGTGGACTGTATGTATGAAACAAGAATAATACTTGTCGTGGACTGTATGTAAATGAAACAAGAATAATACTTTTCTTCCAAATTTCTTCCTTTATTTCTTTCTTCTTATTCAAGCGACAATACAACTCAACAACATACGACATGATTTCATACAAAATGCTACAATATATATTCCTATTTTTACACTCACAATAGATTAGTACTGAACGAGATATTTACACACATTAACCCTATTGGTTAGTTGATTACACGTTATTCGGGGCTAATCGTAAGGCGTCGGGAATCACCGCCGTCCCTCGGGCCGACGCGTTCGCCGTCGGGCTCGGCCGGGTCACGTGATGTTTCCCTTTCGGCGCTCGTCGTCCGCAACAATCTTAATATGCTTTATGTGATAACGCGCTCGCTTGAAAAATCCTCTGATATTTTCATGTGCGAATCATTTCCAACATGATTACCACTTGCCTTACGTAGAAGAAATACGTAGTGAGAAAACCTACATGTCTAAGAGAAACCTAGGAAGTTTTCGAAAGACATGATCAGTGCGCCCGCACTCGGCCAGCGTGGTGGACTATGGCCTGATCCCCCTCGCATTGAAGGGCGGCCCGCGCCCAGCAGTGGGCCAGTCTCACCTGATATCCTTATGCCAGGAGAACACGAAGTCCTGCTCCCCCGCGGCCGCGCTGGTGCAGGCCTTCAGCAGCAGGCGCTGCATCTGCGCGGCGTGGTGCGCGTCCACGCAGTACTGCGGGTGCGACTCCGGCTTTATCTGCACACAGTACATACTAATATTATAAATTCTAAAGCAACTGTCTCTCTGTTACCTTTCCACGCTTAATCTGCTGATCCGATTTGGAAGAAATTTGGTACGGAGATAGTTTGAGAAACTGGGGAGGACATAGGATAGTTTTTACTCCTTAAATCACCCTTAAAAGGGTGACAAGGGGAGATGGAAGTTTGTATGGGGAATCAATCATTTCTCAAGTAAGCGATATAAAACTCATCATACCATAGTCTTTCTATTCCACTCTATACCATGAATAGATCATTATAAAAAATATCTAGTATAGTAATATCAAGTATAAAAAACATCCGTATTCATTTAAAGTGTCAGATATTTACATAGTCTAATAAAGTATTATTAGAACGTAAGGTAAATTTTGCGTGTACTACCAATATCTAAAAAATGGCGATTGGTCAATAATAACGCTGTAAAAAATATTTTACGAGATATTACTGGGTATTAATATATAACATTATTGTTCAATCTCATTCAAAGATGTATTATTTAAAGTATAGAAACCAGCTCATAATTTAATGAAAAAATCATTATGTTTTTGCGTAAATTGACTGAAATATGACGAAGATTGTTGAATGTGTCAATAAAAAATCCGGATAAGTGCGAGTCGGACTCGCCCACCGAGGGTTCCGTACAAATTTGTAGGGAATCTGTTTTACTTTAAGTTTTAACTTTTTTTATTTTTGGATTTTTCCATTATTTGTGCTGTAAGACCTTGGTTTTTGACAAATTTCGTGATTCTAGGTCAACGGGAACTACCATATAGGTTTTCGATCCAAATGGTATGATTATTATAAACCTAATAGGGTCTATAGACCTGTGTCTAGTAAAAATTTCAACTTGCTAGGTCCACCCGTTTCTGAGAAAATAATTGGTGACACACGGACAGACGGACAGACGGAAAAGAGAGTGATCTTATAAGGGTTCCTTTTTTTACCTTTTGAGGTACGGAACCCTAAAAATCATGCCGACTGGGAGCTTTATGGAATTATTCCTCTTAAAAAGGATCTATTAAACTGTAGCAACGCAATATGTATGCTAAAAAAATGATAACACTCACCTGTCCCTCTGCAAAGGGGTTTGGTTCTACCGGAGGATACTTCGCAGTCAGATCGAACGCTATCTGCGATATAAAAATTATGTTAAAAAAATACATCATCCGTTATAAAATAAATTAATTACTTCTCTCTACACATACAAAACTTGTTCACTTAAAAGGTATTTCAAAATCGAATAAAATTCGTTAAAAATTATATCTACAACACCTAATGTTTCTCGATTCGCCAAAACCCTCGCAATGGCCATTCATTTCTTGTTGTTTATAATAACTAAGTTACTCTTGAGCTTTGAACATTTTGTAAATATAAATAAATAAATATGTTGGGACATTAACACACAGCATCATCTTATTACCATGGTAAGCTACGAGGTTTGTGTTATGGATACCAGATAGTTGATACACTACACATATATAACTTTCTGGAGTACACACATTCGGGTTCATCACATAAATGAATGCCCCCAGCGGGACTCGAACCCGCGACCGCTGACACAGCAAGTAGGGTCACTAAAAACTGAGCCATACGTGCCGTCTGAATCGTTTTGTGTAGTTTGAAATAATCACATGCACTCACTGTTGTCTTCTTTTTAGGAATCACTAAAAGTTCTTAACTTTCAAACAATAAGTCTAAATCAAAACTAAACATTATATATATAAATGTGAAAGTAACTCGTCTGTTTGTCTGTTTTGTTTTTACGTCTAAGCCACTAAAACAATTTTGATGAAATTTGTTGGTTGAAATTTTATAAGGGGAATCAACTACCTAGGCAGTGGTAGCCCAGTGGTAACGCGCGCGCTTTGGAAACCGAGTGAAGCGGGTTCAAATCTCGGGTCTCGTACCTCTAATATTTTCACGTGCGAATCGTTTCCAACATGATTACCACTTGTCTTAACGGGAAAGGAAAACATCGTGAGGAAACCTGCATGTCTGAGAAAACCTAGCAAGTTTTCGAAAGAAGTGAAGTCCGCCAATCCGTACTTGGCTAGCGTGGTGGACTATGGCCTGATCCCCCTCGTATTGAAGGGAGGCCCACTCCCAGCAGTGGGACATCAAAAAGGGCTAATAACTGCACCTATGGGATGCACCCGAGCGAAGCAGGGGTAAACCACTAGTTACATATAAGTTTAGAACAAACTCACCTGAGTCATAAACCACCTAAATGGTTTACATTTGAGTTTCTTCCTTAGAGCTTTCTGTTCAGAAATATCCCCTGTATCTATTTGTAGGTAGTGCGGCCTCCGCCTGTACAGGAACTGTGCGTACTCGTCCATCCACACTTCTGCTACCCTTCTGTAGTTCTGAAATAGTGACATTATTACATTAAATACTAGTTTTATTTTGCGGCTCCAGTTGCTTGGTAATCAATAATCATGCACTACATCTATCAAAAGTATGTACCTTATTTCACTAAAATCACTATGGAGATTTTAATAAATTTCTATTTGTTGTTACAAGAAATGATTGAAAATTCGGCAATTTCGATTTATGTGGGAGAATAGAAAATCAAAATTTGGAATTTTATTTAATAATTTCTTATCCTAAATTACTTTTAAACATAATTTTGATAACCTACTCGATAGTTTTATAAAAAAAAAATACACAAATTGGCGCCTGAAGTACGCCATTTTGTATTTTAATAACGCTAACATTATCAAGAGAAATATTCACAACGCATGGTCACATTTTGCTTTAATATTTGGTAATAATTTGATATGGCAATTAATTCTTGAAACACAAATTTCTAGATCAGACGTTATCAAATAGCCAATTAATGAATTGGTCACGATAAATTGATTCTTATTTATTATTATAATAAAGCCTATTTTATTTATTTTTTTCTCTAAATATTACGTAATATGTTGCTCTACATTCTCATACTTGGTTATCTAAACCTATCCAAAAGAAAACAAAAGGTTTTACTCTTTTCAGCAGCTTCCTTCCTGACATTTAATAAAAAAAGAAATTAGAATTGACGATTCAAAGTGCTCATAAAAGTCTATTTTAATCTATACTTAATATTATAATATCATAAAGAGGTAAAGTTTGTGATTTTGTGGTTGTAGGGGGTAATCTCCGGATCTACTGAAACGATTTAGATGAAATTTGGTAGGAAGGTCGCTTGAGACGCTGGGAAGGACATAGGATACTTTTTATCCCGGAAATCATCCCTTAAGGGGATGAAAGTTTATATGGGGAATCAACCTAGGGACAAACGTCGCTAGTGAAGTATATTTAGATGTTTCCCGTATGTATATCGCGACGGCCTCACCCGGCCCACGAAGTCGCCGTGTCCGGGGTTGGGGAAGGGCGCGAACTTGCGGTAGATGTGTCCCACGCGCGAGCACGCCGCGTCCACCATGCGCCCGCCGCACTGCCAGATCTGCGACCGACCGACATACACTTTATTTTATCATTATCATCGTTCAACCTTTTTTGGTCGGCTAAAACGACTGCTAGGCACAGACATCCCTTCAATGCGAAGAGGTGGGGATTAGGCCATAGTCCACCACGCTGTCCATATGCGGGCGAACCGAACATATCTTTTGAAAACTGCAGATTTCCTCACGATGTTTACATTCATCGTAAGACAAGTTGTAATCATAATAGAAATGATTCACACGTGAAAATATCTCAGGTGCGAGAGATCCGGGATTTGAACCCGCTTCACTTGGTTTTCCAAGCGAACGCGTTACCACTGGGCTACCACTGCCTTTTATCATCATAATCAGCCTTATTTGGTCCACAGCTGGGCGCAAGCCTGTCGTATGACACGCCATAGCTCGACCTTCGGCTTTACATACCCAACCGTTGCCTTTATTAGATTTACACCAATATTTCATGTCATATGAATAAACTATTTTATAATTTTAGTGAGTATGCCGTAGACACCGTCGATAATAACTATGACTCTCTAAAACTTTCGTAGATTGGCTCGTACAAACAGGCAAACACACAGAGAAACAAAAAATTTGAAAAAATCTGGATTTATTCTATTTCTCTATTTACATCCCCCTGATTCAATCTTTAACATTTTTTTTCTATATACAGACATTCAACCTCTACAGTTTAATTATATGTATAGATAGTGTTAAATAAAAATTAAAAAAGAAAAAAACACACCTTAAAACTCAACTCATACTGCTCCCCGCCCCATATGTCGAGGCCCGGGTCGTAGCCGCCCAGCTCCCAGAAGAACACGCGCGATATAGCGAACAGCCCACCCGCCATCACCGGGCTCCTGGAAACGTGTTATTTTGTTATTCTCATCCGTATATTCACCCTTTTTAAAGTCCCACTGCTGGGCGTGGGCCTCCCTTTACGCCAAGTGCTGGCGGACTGAGCAAGTCTTTCGGAAACTTATACGGAAACTATATATTATAAACAATGGCAGAACATCTTTGTGCCCCATATACATATATTAACTAAATTACCTATTTACTTTCAGTTATTAGACTTAAGAATAGGGAATATGCGTGTTATTTTTTTTTATATAATAGCTTACATCGTTATATATTTGTGAAAAAAACATCCAGCTTCAAAACACTAAAATATAGTATGAAAAATATTTTAAAAATATCACACCGATACGGTTACTTTAAACGCCCGCCATTTCGAGCGCTTGGCGTGACGTCACAGTATGATATACATCGAAAAATGACGGCGCAATTTGTAAGCGACAATTATAGGAGCATATAATAAAGACGTGACTATTCACCCGATCTGCGACTGTACTAGAAGCTTCCCGTAGCTGACCCTCGGGTCGATTGAATTTATTTCCAAATTAAAGTTATTTCTATCAATAATAAATAATTATTATCAGTAACCTGGATAAGTGTCCCATACACGTATGACGTATTTGCCATCAGTCTGTGTGGCCGAGTTTCATAATTTGATTTAAAACAAAAACAATTAATGAACACAAAATAAAAGAGAATTTACCAAAATCTGTAAAATTACCGACAACATTGACATCTAAAAAATAAAAAAAATATATACCCCAAATTAAAAACAAACAACACATAATTTAAATAATATTTATAGGTAAATGTAAAAATTCAATATAAAAAGTAGAATTTGCTGAAGATATCTCACTCGAACGGCTCCGGCATGTTTTCCTGGTCCTTAGGTAGAATTGGCAGTCTTTTGTAGAAGAACTCCCAGTCGAAAGCCCCCCTGGCGCCCTCGTCCTGCGCTCTGTACTCGAACGTGTCGTACGCTATCACATCTATGAAGGGGCACACTACCGTCTTATAGTTTAGTGCTATTGGCTCTGAAAAAAAAAAAGATGTTTGACAAATTATATAATATATAATTTAAAACTATATCGGTATGATATCTAAAACTTTGACGATATATGGGCCCAGTTTGTAGTGACTCTACTTGTTGTGCCAGTGGTCGCGGGTTCCAGTCCCGCTAGGGGCAATCATTTGTGTGATGAGCACGAATGTTTGCTCTCCAGTCATGGTTGTTTATATTTATAATATGTATGTATTTACAGTTATATTTGTGTATATATATGTATACCATGGAACTAGATGGTGTTGTGTGTTATGTCCCAACATATTTAAGTATTTTATTTATTATACCCAACAATGGTGGAAGCCAGTTTACACTGGCCTCAGTATGTGAGTCGAGGAAGACCAGGACATCTGCTGTGGCCAACTTGGCCCCCGCGAGGCGAGCTGCTATCAGCCCACTGCGACTCTTCAATCTTAACACCTTGACTTTGGGGAGGTGCTTTGCTACATAGTCGTCTAATTTTTGTTTGAGGAAACCTTTAATTAAAAATTTTATTATGATTATATTTCAAGCACAATTTACGGAAATGAAGAATGCGATAAAGAAGAAGATAATTTTTACTAAAACGTTTAGTAAAGCTACAGACTAAGATTCAAAACAATAACATTTAAAATAAATATGGAAAACTAGCGACTCACCCTCGCTTCGCTTCGAGTTTGACCCTAGACAAAAACAAATCTATCCGGAAAATACGGAATACGGAAACTGAACATTTTTCCGGGATAATAAGTAACCTTTGTGCTATTTAAGACTATAATCTAACTCTGTGCCAAATTTCACCTTGATCCGCTCAGCCATTCTAGCGTGAAAGAGTAACAAACATTCATCCATTCTCACAAACTTTCATATTTATAATATTAGCGGCTCACCCTCGCTTCGCACGGGTTCGCCTCTAGGAGATCAAAAACAAATCTATCCCTCAGAACCGTATATTTTTCCGAGATAAAAAGTAGCCGATGTGTTATTCCAGACTATAATCTATCTCTGTGCCAAATTTCATCCAGATCCGTTCAGCCGTTGTGGCGTGAAAGAGATTCTCTCAAACATTGACATTTATAATATTAGTATTTAGTATGGATTAATAGGATAATATTGTAAGATACTCATTTGACTGATTTTCTTCATTGGGTAATAAATTTTTATATAAAAACATTTAGTACACATAAATTAAATCATATTTTATTCACGACACTGGCTCAGTTTGTAGCGACTTGCTGTGCTAGTGGTCGTGGGTTCGAGTACCCCTAGGGGCATCCATTTGTATGATAAGCACTAATGTTCGCACTCCAATCATGGGTGTTTATGTTTATAATATGTATATATTTAAAAGTTATATATGTGTACGATATCAACTACCTGGTATCCATAACAAAAGCCTCGTAGCTTACCATGGAACGAGGTGGTGCTATGTGTTAATGCCCTAACATATTTATTTATGTATTTATTTACAATACAATTTTAAAAGGATAATCATTAGGCATATACTCACTTTTAGTACTGGCATCATCTACTAAAAACACTTCCTTTATTAAAAACGTAGGTGACCTATTAAGTACACTGTAGGCTGTTCTCAACAAAGTGCTCCAATGCTCATTATGAAATGGCACAACAACACTGACGGTTGGTAATGACTCTATGTACTGTCTTTTTTGGCATCCAATATGACGAATATCAGGGAGAGATCTATTAAGAGGAATTAAGTCACTTAGGGCTCCATTGAATCCGTTAACGGCATATAAGTCTTTTTCTAGGGCGGAATCTTTCTCTGGTAGATGAGCTGGTTTACCATGTTCCCCAATACCTATAAAATACAAAGGTACCATATATGCTACATTTATAAAGTAACATTAATTATGTAGAAATGGCAGGTTAATTTATATATATTTATATTTAAAGTTAAAATAATTTTATGAATTACTGGAGACTTACAATTAGCTTGGGTGCATACCTACATCCTAACAGTAGTGTTACTTCAGATCATATCTAAGTACTAAGTTTCATCCAAATTTCTCCAGCTTTTTTAGTGTACAGGAGATGAAAACATACACATACAAACTTTCACATTTTCTAATAGTAGTTTTTATTCATATATGTAGGTAAAAGTAGGGTAACATAAAAAATGCAAATTACAATATTAGAATGATGATTCAGTACTCACCTACTCTTTGTCTTTCATAGTCAATTTGTTGATAATTGTGCCAATCTATTTTCTGAGAAACAAATAGGTATATTTAATAGTTAAAAATATTTAATCATGATTTATATTTCAATATCTAATTAAGTTAGCTTTCCAAGAATATTTATCATATAGCATAGTTAGCAAAGATAGCAAAGTTATCTTTAAATTTGATCCAGTTTGATAACAAAAACATTTATTTCATTTCAAAGGTGCTATCAACATAACACAATATTACAATGTTACGCTAATTATGAAAATTATAAGAATATTCTATGGTAAAATAATAATAATTCTTCCAAATAAGCATATCTAATAAGTAAAATTATAAAAAGTCAGTACTTTTAGAACTTGTATAAAATTATTTACTAAATATCCAATAAGAATACTACCAGTCAGGATAGAATATATGCTAAAAATCTAGATAAAATCTGGCGAAAAACCTCAGCAAATGTAGATTTCAATATTAATACTAACTTTTAAACTTGAAGGAACAAAATATTCTTCACTCTTTAAAATCTTTTGCAATGAATCTCTCACAGGCTTAGCCACATCTCCTAAAGTCTTTACTTCTGATACAGTCTTGACTAAGTATAGTAATATTATTAATACAGTTACAGCTAAAAGGTTCCGCAACCTCAACAGCCTTAAACAATTTCGCCTCATAACTAACATAATATATTTTCTGAAAAACAAAATATTAAGTGAGAGGTATTTTATTACATATAATATAATATCTACGAATACGCTTAAAATTACACATTTTATATTTAAATTTGTAATGTGATCGTAAAAATAGGCAATAGTAAATTTTAATATATTATCATAAATAGATAATATTAACAAGTATAAAATTAAATGTTTAAAGAATATTACTGATGTAGCAGCAGGTGATAAGAACAAGTTAATTTTAGAAATGCAAAAGTTTTTGTTTTTTAATGTATATACATAGAAAGTAATAAAATTTAATAATGTTTAGCTATCGGCTTTTAGTTATAAAATTAAATACATATGAACAACATGCAACTTACTATTAGAAGCAAAATTAGTTTATGAAGTATTTAAAACTTAAAAGAAAAACAAAACATGAACTGGTTCATTATGAACATTCAAGAAATAACAACTCGTTTGTTGAATGTATTCATAAACACCGCAAATGAACTGCCTTCACCGCTTGGAATGACCTACACTTGTCAAGGCAACTAACGTCAGTCGCTACGTCTCACAGATTAATAACTAACTGCTGCTAACTGAAGTCTGAAACTTTAGTGCTTACATCCTTATTCTGTAGAATAACCGCTCTGTCAAAGTAAATTTTAAATACAATCACTTCTCCACAATTACATGACCTCATATGTTATTTCATAACGCTTTCATGATTTACCATTCTTCGTTTACCATTTTTGATGTCGGATTCTCGGAAATTAAATTTATGTCGTCGTCGTCGTCTCAGCCCAAACACGTCCACTGCTGGACATAGGCCTCCCCCAGAGATTTCCACGACAACCGGTCTTGTGCCATCCGCATCCAGTAGCATTTTCCGAGTGCATGCGCAATTAACTGCGATCGCCAACACGCCTGCCAAGCGTGGCGATTATGGCAAATTCCCCCATGAACGGCCAACGAAATTTAAGTATGATAATAATTTTCAAAACTTGAAAAATGCAAACTAAAACTATACCTAAGTCAAATCGATGTCAGTTGACTTAATTTTTTGGTAGCTTTGGTCTCGTGAACTTAACAGCATAATTCAAAAAATTAAAATAATATTACTAAATGCGACTGGATTTTCACACCATTACAATAAGTAAATAGGTACCGCATTAAATTACGAGCTATAGTACCATATTTATAGTAATTTTCGTGCATAAACGAAAATAATGTATCATAACTTAGTATGTTATTAACAAATAAAGTTCAATTGAAATATCGTTAACTTTGATAAAATGGAAAAAAAGTGTTAAAAATGCTTGTGAAATTTTATTCAAAATTACCCTAGTTATGATTTTTGCAGTTATAGTTATTTTATCTGTGAATAAAAATTAATATGTACGAATGTCATTCGTCATCCTGACAGCCGCTGACAACTGTTTGTTTGCTATTGGTTGCTTTACAGAAAAACTCCAATCAAATTGTACCACAGATATAAAATATACAAAAGCCGTCAAATCAAGTTAATTCATCAATTCAATGATCGAAGACTAGTATTGAAATTGAAGATCTCAATAAAGTTGCGGCTTTTCACTTTGAATTTTGAAGATTTGATCATTGTGAAGTTGTATTCCATATTAGGTGTGTGTATTAATGTACAAAGCATTGACATAGTCATTTAAAAGAAGGTATGTGATTTTGACAATTATAATGAGATTAATTAATCTTGCTTTTTTATAAAGCTTTGGTGTACCACA
The DNA here is from genome assembly GCA_033884665.1 of Argynnis bischoffii washingtonia. Taxonomy (NCBI): domain Eukaryota; kingdom Metazoa; phylum Arthropoda; class Insecta; order Lepidoptera; family Nymphalidae; genus Argynnis; species Argynnis bischoffii. The sequence continues at coordinate 1,626,661 of CM066622.1, forward strand.
GTAGCCTCAGTTTTATTTATTTTTATTGAGGATATCCGCTATCCGGTGTCCCTTACTCATATTTTGTATTTGACTACGGTGAATAAATGTTTACTAGATAATTTAATTAAGGACTTTCGTGGCAAAAGTGTCAAGTGTTTATCGCACTACACTACTACTTTTTTTACTGAATATAATTTATTTCAGATGCTTTATTTTCGGCGACTATTTATAAGTGCCTTATTGGTGCTTTTAGTTACATCGGCTAACGCTGATACTGACGATTCTGATGATGGAGTTACTGTTGAGGTTAGTTAACAATGCTTGACCTATTTTCCACGGAAACGAATTTTATTCACTCGAAACGTTATATTTAATTTACTTTTTGAACTATGCATCTTAAACAGACTATTTAAACAGTAATTTTTTTATGGTAAACTTAGATTAGTTAATCGGATGTTATTTATTTAAAATACAACCAGTTTTATATGATATTACTGTATTAAAAATATCCCAACTGTTGCTGAATTCTATTCATACTAAGTATATCAAAAAAATACTTTTTCTTATCATCTAAAATGAGAAAAAACTTACTTCTTTTTCTATATCTTGGTTCTTTTGTATGTTTAACGCAAATGTGACCTTATTTAATTATTATCTAAACTATACAATCTGATAAGATTTGCTATAAAATTTTGTGAGTAAAACTTATTATTTAAGTAATACATATGTAAATGAATTGCGTACTAAACATTTCAATAATTATATCTTGAACTATTGAAATGTCTATGTAAAATAATACTAAAATTTAGAATTATACAATAGTATATAAATAATTACACTCATCTAGTACCTAGTTACATTTTATTGAAGACAAAAATTGGTTTAATTATTTAATAATACTTGTTTCAAATTTTAATTTATTTTTTTACATATTCAATATTACATTTCAATTTCACTTGCACATATCTATACAATTAAATGTAGGTTATGTATTTTAGTCAATTTATATTCTGTTAGTATTCTTATAGTTATAACTAGTTTAAACTTAGACAATCTGGCTGAATAAATCATGGTATCACAAGAAGGAGATAGATAGTACAATTATTCAATTCAAGTTCACACTTAATAAATTAATTTTGATAATGCTTATAACAGTTAGAAAAAGTGAAATTATTAGTTTTTAAACTACAATAATTATGCTAATCAATCTCAATGTAAAATAATAAAAGAAAGTTATAAAATTCTTCCATTATCAATAACTACTACAAAAAAGATTTTTGAAACTTCTTTTTTGTTTTAAAAATGTTACAAAGGAAAAAATATTCTTTTTATATTTTTAATATTTCTGTAGGCTGTGGAAGAAGAGCAATACCAAAGCCCAGAAATTGATCCCAAGAAATTTTATCTAGCAGAGCATTTTGACGATGAAGCCGCATTTAAAAAAAGATGGATTAAATCCGAAGCAAAGAAACAGGGTGTTGATGAAAACATTGCTAAATATGATGGCAAATGGGAGGTAACATAATATTTTCTTTTACAATCTTTTATGATCTTTTAAGTTATAAGATATATGTCTGTATTAGTTGTTCTGTGTACTAATGTGAAAATTTAATTTGTAATGCAATAATTTGCCATGTTATGTTAAACATAAAAACTACTTCATTTTATTTAAAAAACTAAATCGTTTAGTATGTTGATAATATTAAAATTGCTAATTTTTTAAGTGTTAAACTGAAGATGTAATCTTTACTGTATAAAATGTATAAGGTTTTTACATTTAAGTTTAATAAAATATATTTGACCGAGCGAGTAAAGCGTCTCTGCTTAAGTTTGGCAAAATTTGCTTTCCTCTGTCAGTTTGTTGGTACTCCTCAACAGGTTGTATTTTATAAACGATCTGGGTCTGGACGAAATTTGGAATAAAAGTTTTACGACTCTATAGATTTTTTTGTCATTAGGAATTTTCAATTGGAGTGATACTTCCACCAAAGAGGGAGCTAATGTATATCTTCGCCTCATGAGATCCAATTTCGGTGGTTCTTTATTTGAATGGTAGTAACTTTATGTTGGTCTTATAAAAAATTTGGTGAAGATCTGATGATGATCTTTGGAGTGATGAGCAGAATAACTCCTCAAAATGCAGTTTGTGCTCGCGAAGTCTTCTGTTCGCAGAACTACTAGTTAAGTTTTTGTCATACAGGAACATGGTAAGGTGTTCCTTCCTGTTTTCAATTATGTATAATAATGAATAGGTTGTGTGATATTTTGAATACATGTAATAACTATCTTTCCGGGCTTTTTTTTTTGTGGATTTATTATGATTTTTGGTTCCCGACGTTTCGAATGCTTTACAGCAATCATGGTCATGGGAAACCTAAAATCAAAATAAATCCGCGAAAAAATCCGAAATGTTCTATTTAAGATATCAAATATTCGAGTAAATCTGAGAAAGTATTGAGTGATAACTGATAATTAAAATAAAAAAAATGATTTAAAAATATTCCTTTTGCAGATCCAAGCACCATCAAGACGCATTATGAAGAATGACTTGGGCTTAGTCCTCACGACAGAAGCGAAACATGCGGCAATATCTGCTCTGCTGGACAGACCATTCGAGTTCAAGGACAAACCACTTGTTGTCCAATATGAAGTTACAATGCAAGTGAGTTGTTTTTAATATATTTAAAATTAGGTTTGTAACTAAAATTTATACCTTTCTCTATAGGATTTCAAAAAAAATTTATGATTTTTTTCTGATGTATCGAATGCTTTATGGCAAAAGTAGTCATGGTTGCCAATAACCAAAGTAAATCCACAAAAAAAGTTTTACTTAAAATAGATTAAATCTAAGGAATTTTATAGATATGTAACCACTTTGTTGATTTTGTTTCTAAAGACACTATCAGAAAGTGCAACAACACAGTCGTGTTTTTTTTTCATAAAAATATTTGTGGTTACATTTAAAAAGAAATATATCTATAAATACAGTTTTATTTTATTTTAATAAATCCAGCTTTAGATTTATTTGGGGAATGGCAATTCGTAGAACTAACCGGTGTCAAAGAAAGTCACTAAATCTCAAATGTATTAAATCCTTCATTATGACTTCACTGGATAATATGATATAAGATGACGACACGTTTGGTTCAGTGTGTAGTGACCCTATTTGCAGTGCCAGCGGTCGCGGGTTCGAGTCCCGCTGGGGGCATTCATTTGTGTGATGAGCACTAATGTTTGTACTCCAGTCATGGGTGTTTATAGTATTTAAAATATGCATGTGTTTAAAGTTATATATGTGTAGTGTATCAACTATCTGGTATCCATGACACAAGCCTCCTAGCTTACCATGGAACTAGATGGTGTTGTGTGTTAATGTCCCGACATATTTATTTATATGATTTCGCCATCCAAATAAAGTCACGCTGTACGTAAAATACAACTTTGACCTCATTACATAATAATAATATGTAAAGAATTTTCTTTAAGTTTATGAAACGGTCTAATGCAATATCTATGTAAACTTTAGACATGACTCCAAACCAAGTCGCCTGTAAAGCCGATAAGCCAATTAGCCATGCGTTAGTTACTGCTGTCGACATATGTATATATATGTATACATTTAAACTCGACCGACATTGTATGTGAATAACTTATATTAAATGAGTAATTCTTGTACGTTTTTGGTTTCAAAAACGTTTTGATTGGTCGATTCACTGATGTGATGTATCGACCAATCAAAACGGACCTAGGCTTTCCACCAAATACTGGTATTGCTGCTATTGAACTAGGTATATGTTTCGTGATACTGAAAGAAAAGTATACGATTGACAATACTCCGGGTAGTTATAATTTCACTAGTGAAATTATAATTTAACGTATGTTACAATTTCGCCGCGACATATATAAATTTATTTTTAACGATTTGGATCAAGTTTTATATTTACATATTGGTTTTGCTTTTTAATTTTAGTTTATATATTAGGTGTTTTTTCTGAAAAAATGCAATTTTTATATCTTTCCGGAAAAAACAGCGAGTGAAGCTCGCGCAGGTACTTTGAATAAATACATATGTAATTATAAAATAGTGAGTCAATGATTGAATTTGACAGTTATATTTTTTATATCGATTTAATATGTCTAATCTATACTTAATATTATAAAGCTGAAGAGTTTGTTTGTTTGTTTGTTTGTTTGGTTGAACGCGCTAATCTCAGAAACTACTGATCCGATTTGAAAAATTCTTTTTGCATTTGATAGCCCGTTAACTGAGGAAGGCTATAGGCTATATATCATCCCGGAAAAGTGTACGGGTCCCGTGGGATAGATTTGTTTTTTGTCTAGGGACGAACCCGAAGCGAAGCGAGGGTGAGTCGCTAGTAACTTATACAATTTTTAAAAGAAAAATACATATATCTAAACTTTAAGAAAAATGTAATGTCATCGATATAAAATAATCGTTTATATCGGTATGTAATGTTTGTTTCAAAAAAGACCTTGATGAAATCGATATATATATTTAGCATATGATATTATGAACGGACATAACGGGGGTTAAAATTAAAATGAATGGTTAAAAAACACAACCAATAAATAACTATAATGGCTACGACACAGTTTTAAACTAATGTAGTTTTTATCGTACATAATTTTATATTGTAAATGTTAAAATGTTGCACTAAAGATTTTTACTATTGATTATATACATTTAAAGTATATAAATAAAACTGAATGTCAGTATGTTTGTACTCTATGCGTTCCTAAACCATTGATTCGATTGCGATGAAATTCTGGTGGGATATCTATACTAATATTATAAAGCTGAAGAGTTTGTTTGTTTGTTTGGTTGAACGCGTTAATCTCAGAAACTACTAATCCGATTTGAAAAATTATTTTTGCATTAGATAGCCCGTTAACATAGGAAGGCTATAGGCTATATATTATCCCGGAAAAATGTATAGTTCTCTTGGGATAAATTCATTTTTGTCTAGGGACGAACCCGAAGCGAAGCGAGGGTGAGTCGCTAGTTCTATATACGCCTGCGAAGGTTCCTAGCGCAAAACAAAAGAATTTTTTCTTTGGCTGTGTCTTTTATGCCTTCCTAAATCATTCAAGCTTACAGAGGGTAATTCACTAGTTAGTATTAAAAATAGAATTAAATAAGTACTCAACAACATCTGTGATGAGTTGAACAAGTTTTTGTACGTAAACGATAAACATTTAGCGAAAATATCACAAACAAATTGTAAACTATAAACAGACGCTGGCGACGTTCCAGCTCGCTTTTGGAGAGATTTACGTGCCTTTATGTATTCTCCACATAGTGATTACGTTTCCTGCGTATTACCCACTTATTAACTAAATCTATACTAATATTATAAAGCTGAAGAGTTTGTTTGTTTGGTTGAACGCGCTAATCTCAGAAACTACTTATACGATTTGAAAAATTCTTTTTGCATTAGATAGCCCGTTAACTGAGGAAGGCTATAGGCTATATATCATCCCGGGAAAATATACGGTTCCCGTGGGATAGATTTGTTTTTGTCTAGGGATGAACCCGGAGCGAAGCGAGGGTGAGTCGCTAGTATGTAATAAGATTATTGTGTGCGTAATATATGTTCGTATGTATACGTAATTAATACTTTTTGTATCGCAAAGTTTTGGTATACATCATGTTTCGTGTCGAATTTGGAATATAAAATGATTTTGGAGGCTCTTACATTGATATTTTACAAATATAAATTATTCATTTTTTACCTCTGCAAGCGGATACAGAATAATCCTACACAGTTTCATCACAATCGGATCAATGGTATGATAACGCGTAAAACATTTCTATTTATCCCCATTTTCACCCTCTTAAGGGATGATTTCCGGGATAAAAAGTATCCTATGTCCTTTCCAGAGTCTCAAACTATCTTCTTAACAAATTTTATCTAGATCGGATCAGTAGATCCAGAGCTTACCCCCTACAACGTCACAAACTCATAAATTTTACCTCTTTATAATATTAGTATTGATAGTCATACTTTAACAAAATGAAATGAAAATAACTTATGAAACAAATAACAGGAAGGTCAAAACTGTGGTGGGGCGTACCTCAAACTCCTTTCCCGCGGGATGAACACCAAGGCCGATCTCCGTCAGTTCCACGACCAAACGCCATACACCATCATGTTCGGGCCCGACAAGTGTGGGAATGACAACAAACTGCATTTCATCTTCAGACATAAGAACCCCCTAAATGGCACCATTGAAGAGAAACACAGCAAGAAACCTACGTAAGTATAAATTAATTGTTTGACTTTTACTTTATGGTTGCAACTAACAGAACGTTGCCGAAAATATTTGCATGACTTTTTATTTTTTTTCTATTCATTTTATGCATCTACACTTGTATACAGATAAATAAAATTGAAGTGTCTGTTGAAAATGTCAAAATAACATCTTACGCATATAAAATTATATACAGTGCGTATAAGAAAAACAACTTAAATTTTTTGTCTGTCTGCTTATTTGTTCCGGCTAATCTGCGAAACGCTGGATCAATTTTGACAGAACTTTCACTGGCAGATAGCTGATGCTATAAGGAGTAACGTAGGCTATTTTTATTTTAGAAAAAGAATTAGGGTTCCGCTCAAAAAAAAAACGTACCTAGGGACGCACCCGAGCGAAGCGAGGGTAAGTCGCTAGTATTACATAAAAGTAAACTAACTACATAATATATTTAGAAAATTTTAACGAAATTTTAATAATTTTTTTTTACATATAAAAATATTGAAATATTTATAATTATGTACCTAGAGTACTATTGGAAATATATAAATACCTTATGGTAAAACAAAATACATATAAGCTCCCGTTTTTATTTGCTCCTGAAGTAGAGACTACCCACATATGCTTATATGGCTATAGATTTTACATATTATTAGGCAGACAGAATGTATTAATCATGTGTTTAATGAAAAAAAAAACAATAATATAAATTTTTACTATATATTTCTATTCACACAGACAACGTCTCGATGACATTTACAAAGACAAAGAACCCCATCTCTACACTCTGATTGTCCGTCCGGACAACACATTCACTATATTAGTAGATAACAAGGAGGTCAACTCTGGCTCCCTGTTGGAGGACTTCACCCCTCCAGTCAATCCTCCCGAGGAGATCGAGGACCCTAATGACAGGAAACCTGAGGACTGGGACGAGAGGGAGAAGGTGGGTTGAAAGTACATATATTGTTAGTATGTAATATGGATTGTGTTACCAATAAAATTTGATGTTTAGCAAAAATTTAAGAAATTTCATATTCTAGACTTGACGTTTAAAATAAAACTAACTTTTCGGATCTTTTTGCGGGTTAATTTTGATTTTCGGTTCCTGACGAAATTATAAACGTTATTTGAATTTAAAATTAACAAATATTATAAAATAATTTGGTGCCATTTTTGTATTTTTGAAAATCATTGTTTAATTTTGTGGATAGGCACTGTGTGTAACAAGTAAGTAGTGACACCTTTGAGACATCTAAAACCTTAGTCTCTCCCGTGAATTGCTTTAAAGCATTCGAAACGTCGGGAACTAGTAATCAAAATAAATACTCGAAAAATCCGAAAAGATAGTTTTATTTAAAATGTCAAATATTCGCGTAAAAAGAACATATTCTAGGCTTCACTTAATTGTTTGTTTAATTAAAAGTACTAGTGTTTATGTACTAAAAAAAATATTACATATGCATCGTATATAAAGCCTAACATATAATAGTCCACATGGTCCATCTATATTATAATTCACAAGGCCCACTTGGTCCATGTGGTCCACATGGACCACCTTATAGTCCTCACGGTCCATTGCTTGCAGATAGTGGACCCCACGGCCACGAAGCCCGCGGACTGGGACGAGAGCGCGCCGGCACAGATCGTGGACCCCAACGCGGTGAAGCCCGAGGGCTGGCTGGACGATGAACCAGAGACCATACCAGGTTGGCCTTTTTTCTTTTTGAAGTGAAACTTCTTTAGAATCGTTGTGATTTGTAACTCGGTGAAACGGAAATGCGACACGAGAAAGAGACAAACACATTAATATATAGGGTATAGTTGGCGAGGAAATGAAATAGAATGCATTACACAGAAGTGAAAAATAATACTGAATAATATGTATTAAATGAAATGTAAAATAACTCTTAAACTTGGTAAACAAAACTAAACCTTACAATTATCCCACTTCTGATACTTTATATATTATGTTCATCTTATTTACTCGTACATTACTTTTCTGAAGTTTCACTTCTATCATGTGTGAATTGCATACACACATTTTTTTTTTTTTAATATCTAATACAACACCACAGACTGTTTAATTTGTCTTATAATTCCCTTCTTTTTACGTTATGTGTAGAAAAATTTACAAATTGACGATTCAAAATATATATTATTAACGACTTACCCTCGCTTCGCTAGTTTGTCTCTAGGTACATTTTAACGGTTATTATGAAATACAAAAGTTTGAATTTCTCGGCTTTTTTGTATTATAATATGCATGTATTATACATATAAACCATATTGAATCACTATCTATTAAAAAAACCTCATCAAAATCCGTTGCGTAGTTTTAAAGATCTAAGCATATATATGGACAGACAGCGGGTAGCGACTTTGTTTTATAATATATAGTGATTTAATACTTTCTTAGATTCACGCGAATATTAGACATTTAAATAAAACTATCTTTTTGGATTTTTTCGCGGATTTATTTTGATCTTTGGTTCCCGACGTTTCGATTGCTTTACGGCAATCGTGGTCACGGGAGAGACACGGGTCTCCCCGTGGGACGTCGGGAACCAAAAATCAAAATAAATCCGAAAAGATAATTTTATTTAAATATAGTGATTTATTCATCCCGCCAGACCCGGCGGCCACGAAGCCGGCGGACTGGGACGAGGACATGGACGGCGAGTGGGAGGCGCCGCGCGTGGACAACCCGCGCTGCGCCGCCGCGCCCGGCTGCGGCCGCTGGGCGCCGCCCACCATACCCAACCCCAACTACAAGGTTTGCGAACTCCACTTTCCATTGGATCTCTTTTTCTACTGAAGCTTCTTTACGCACGCTCCACTTGTGGGGTAAGCTGGTGAATGCGTTACGTACGTTCGTTGCCATGGTAACCGTTTTTATTGTCCGACAAATGATACATAATATTGTATGCGTTATTTTTTTTATCTCGCCTATCCTAATTATTTAAAACATAAATTGAATTTCATAAAGAGTACCGATAACCTAAAGAAGTTTTACTTGTTGCGCGTGTACACACTACACATTCATACACGTACTCTTTATTTTTTTTTTATTTCTCCTCGCCGCAGATCAACACCTATGTATTTACGCATCCACCTGTATACATATGTACCTGTGTACAATATATGTATTGTTGTTGTCGAATAAGTCTTATTTTTTAAATACTAATATTGATTAAAAAGAATTTGTATGTTTAAAAATGTTTTGTTTCTCCCCTGACAGAGCGTGAGCGTATTTCATAAATGCACTTATTGTTTTTGACAAACAATAAGCGTATTTCAGAAACACTGAATACAACATAGAATAAATAATATTTAGATCTATTGGGTAATAATTTAACATACGTTTTCCCCCGACAGGGCGTGTGGCGCGCGCCGCTCATCCCCAACCCCAACTACAAGGGCAAGTGGACGCCGCGCCGCATCCCCAACCCCCACTACTTCAACGACCAGCATCCCTTCCGCATGACGCCTATCGTGAGTCTTTGTTTGTTCACTTTGGTTATAATCTTACACTGTAATCAAAATAAATAACCATTTTTCCAGTGCAGTGGGCCGTATTCCACTATTATAGCCAAATGTGGGTTACGAATGTGTAGTGTTTTAGTCTATACATATAATAAAATTGTAACTAAGTCGAATTTGTACATTAAATATTTTTTTGAAAATCTTATTGAAATAAACATTATTTATTATCGATACAGAGGCGGAATCTATAGTTTTTACAATATCTGTCTGTTGCCGCATCACGGAAAAACTACTGGAGGAACTCTTCAGCAACATTCGTTTTTTTTTATTATTATTAGATAATAGACAATTTAATTTCAAATAAAAAATTACTTGTCTGTACAATCAAATTAAAATATGTAAATTTTCAAATGGATTTTTCCAAGTACTTTTAAATCGTCACTTTATACATGTGTATGTGTGTACGTTTGCGCGCAGCACGCGGTGGGCTTCGAGCTGTGGTCGATGTCGCCGCAGCTGCTGTTCGACAACGTGGTGGTGACCGACGACGAGGCGGCGGCGGCGGCCTGGGCGCGCCTCACCTACGACCTCAAGCGCGCCCGCCTCGCGCGCGAATCGGTACGCCGACACGCGCGACCACCACACGCGACCACCACGCGTGACCACCACGCGCGACCACCACACGCGACCACCACACGCGACCACTACACGCGACCACCACATGACAATCATACACGACCACTATTAATAAAATTAACTAGTAAATTTTTCGAAAAAATGAAAACACCTATAAATTATTTCTTTGCATTTTTCAAAAAAATAATACTTAACATTTTTACTTTCAACATTTTATTCAAAATTTTGATAAGAGTGCGCCATTTTTTACTATGCCCAGGGGCGGCGCTAAGATTAAATCTGGCCCTGTTAATACATGACACACGACCACTACACATGACCACTATATGACTATCATACATGACACACGACCACTACACTACCACCATACACGACACCCCAACACTTGCGTCACTTTAAATATAATTTGTTATTAGTGACCTTTAACTTTTAACACAGTATAAATTTCCATATAGTAGGCGATCGATTATTGATTTTAACGAAAATGTTGTTAAATGTGTTGTCAGAATACAATAAATTTTTATGTCGGACCGTTTCAAAGATGTTGAAAGGGTTGTAGTGCCATCTCGTGGCAAGTTCTTAAATCAAAGCTGTCTCCCGACTGTCATATAAAAGTAAATATGACATGTAATGAGATCCAGATTTTTTTTCACCGGTCCTATATATAACGTGTTTTCTCCATTCTACGGGACATAGATGAAGTAAATTGTGCCAACACGGCACTCCTAAAACCACTAAACAAAGAAATTGAAAGTCAAAATCAAATCAAATCAAAATATACTTTATTCAAATAGACTTTTACAAGCACTTTTGAATCGTCAATTTTACATTTTAAATTTAAATTAAATGTCAGTGTAGTCAGTCCGTGAGGGAGCTACCACCGGCTCGGAAGGCAGTTCTGCTGAGAAGAGCCGGCGAGAAACTCTCTTGCTCTTTTAAAATAATAACTGTGTACTGTGACAACTGTATAATGCCTTTGAGACATCTAACACCTTAGTCTCTCCCGTGACCATGATTGCTGCAAAGCAATCGAAACGTCGGGAAACAAAAATCAAAATAAATCCGCGAAAAAATCCGAAAAGATAGTTTTATTTAAATGTGTACAATATTGTAATACAATAATTAAAATATATAAAATTATTGTATATTTATCCTACGTGAGATCCAACCAGATATTAGTTCCACACATTGATATCTCTGAAGTAGAAAGTAAATATGACACTCGGGTGCGGCTTATCCGCGTTTTATCGTATGCCTCGCGAGGTTGCCCTAAACACTGACTGACTGACAGACTGTATCATTAGTAAACTGTGATTTTATGAAAATCATAAGTCCTCATGACCGATAAAGACAAATTAATTCAGTTATTGATGGCATTTTGACGACGCGTTTGGCTCAGTTTCTAGTGACCCTACTTGCTGTGCCAACGGTCGCGGGTTCGAGTCCCGCTAGAGGCATTAATTTGGGTGATGAGCACGAATGTTTGTACTCCAATCTTGGGTGTTTATATTTATAATATGTATGTATTTAAAGTTATATATGTGTAGTGTATCAACTATCTGGTATCCATAACACAGGCCTCGTAGCTTACCATGGATCTAGCTGGTCTTATGTGTTAATATCCCAACGACATATTTATAGATATCGGTTGTTATAGACGTTTGTGTAAAATCAATAATAACATATTTTTTGGTTTTAAAAATATTGTTATTAATAAGTGGTATTTCACATATATTTTAATAGTTCTGTAAAGGAGGTATTTTTTGATGGTAACTCGTCTTGTGTCAGTTACGACAATTAACATATTGTGTCTGTATTAATTTAACGAGTCTGTTTATAAATCAAATATGAACCAAATCTTTAATTTGGTCGGGATTTGACCCGCGGCCTCGGCACGTGCATTTCGCTTACTTCCCAACTCCGGGCTACTACTAAGTATATCTTAACAGAATAACTCAGTAATTAAATTTAGTTTGACTCGGGACTCGAACCCAGGACCTCAGCATACAGCCATACATGTTAACCACTGAACCACCGAGACAGTTCAGGCAGTCGCTCCGATAAATGAACTGTTTAAAAATCTAATACGAACCGGAGATTTAATTCGGCCGGGATTCGGACCCGCGACGTGGGGCACATGAGTGAGTGGTGGTGGTGGGCGTGGGCGCAGCACAGCTGGTGGGGCTGGGTGCTGCGCGCCACGCGGCGGCGGCCGGGCGCGTGGGCGCTGTACCTGCTGTACGGCGCCGCGCTGGTGGCGCTGTACCTGGCCTACCTGCTGCGCCGCGCCGCCGAGGTGTCGCCACGCGGCATATATGTCTCGTTGGACGCTAGGCTCTTTGTCGTGTGCTACGCTATAGTATACAACAGGGCTGTGCGATGCTATAATGCAAACAGGCAAATTCATACCCCAGACTCTGACGCTCAGCTCATGTAGACCCCCATTTTTTTCTAAAGGAAACCCCCTTTTAGAATTGTCCAGCAATTGACGTGATATATGTACTTATGTACCTTGAACCTTTCAGCAGACGCACGGACAAATTATAAGGGTTTCGTTTTTGTCTTTTACCTACGTAACCCTAATGTAAATTGTATAGGGGGGCGGTCATTTTAAAAACTTGCATCATACCGACGAAATCTATCGCATGGCCCGTCTTATTACATTGCTATTTTTATGTCAAAGCTATATACACTAACATATACATATATATATATATATACATATATACATATATATATATATATATATATATATATATATATATATATATATATATATATATATGTTCTCTTCACGTATGTTTGTATGTTATCGCTAAATATGCACAAGTAGTGACCAGTAGGCTATATATAAGTATACCGTAGGAGTCGGCGGTGGAGCGCCTGCTGCAGTTCGCGGGCGCCAACCCGTGGGTGTACGCCGTCGTCATCGTGGTGTCCTTCGTGCTGGTCGGCCTCGTCGCCTACATGTGCTGCGGGCCTAAGGCTGTGAGTCATACATTTATTCATTCATTCGTTCATTGACGATACGTTTGGCTCAGTTTGTAGTGACCCTACTTGCTGTGCCAGCGGTCGCGGGTTCGAGTCCCGCTGGGGGCATTCGTTTGTGTGATGAACACGAATGCTTATACTCCAGTCATGTGTGTTTAAATTTATAATATGTATGTATTTAAAGTTATATATGTGTAGTGTATCCACTATCTGGTATCTATAACACAAGCCTCGTAACTTACCATGGAACTGCTGTCTGTTAATGTCCCAATATATTTATTATATATATTTTATTATTCATTCATTTGTCCATTTTTTGAAATGAAAGCTTCTATAGGCAGGTTTGTATGGGGAGTAAATTCATGTAAGTCGTCATCGACATGGTCACGTGACGTGTTAACACTAACACTCAGAGTGCCGATAAATGTCGAAACCAGATAAATGTAAACAGTTTTAAATTACAAATTTTAATTTAAGATCAAACGATTAATTAATTAAAATAACAACTGTCTATTTATAGTTTTAAGTTTTCCCTTCTGTCGGCAGTCCTCATGACTGCTTTTACTTATTCATTATCCATTTGTTTATTCAATTATCCATTTATTTATTTATGTGTTTATTTTTATTTATTTTTTATTTATTTAAATACTTAATTGCATAAAATTAATAATAAAAGCTGCAAAAGATGTCTCAACGGTAATATAATTTTTTTTTTAACAGCTAGATTTAAAATGTAGTTATGGATGTGTTTTAGTGTGTGTAGTCTTATAATGTTGTTTGTTTGTTGCTATGTAAAGGTTTTTGATTTATGGTATTTATGGCATTTGAGTTTTTTTTTTTTTTTGCTATTAAGATAAATATACAATATACGTAGATAACATAAGAATTATTTTTTAATGTAAATATAATAATTTCATTGAAAATATATAAATGGAACATTCCCAAAACAAATAATCCTACGTTTTTCTAGGATAAGGATAAATTTACTTACAATTAATTAGTAGAAACTTTTAATATTAGTAAAAACGTAAATTGTTTTGTTTTTTTTTTTTTCATTTTAAAACTAAGCTTTATTATAATTTTAAATTTAACTAATTATTTGTAATTTGACTTCTAACATCCTGTCAACAACAAATTCCATATAAATGTTTGTTACTTTCTTATAATTTAAAGTAATAATTATTATTTCATAATATTAATTATTTATTTCAATATAAACCCATAGTGAGAAAATTATGTTAATTTTAAAATAACAAAAACAATATATATTTATACTAATAGTATACCTATGACACTATAGCAAGACCCAGAGGTGGATCCGAAGAAAACAGATGCAGTGGTAGAAGATGACCCGCACCAGTCCGAAGGAGATGGAGAGGGTGATGAGAAGGAAGAAGAAGAAGAACAGAAGCCAAGTAAAGCTGACTTGGAGGGTCCGGAGAAAGAGGTAATTTAAAGACTCAAATCGTTATCAGTTGTTCTTAGTTGTGGCATGCTTTATATGAGTTAGATATTGAATAATTTTAATTAGGTTAAGTATCATGTAAATTAGATTAAGTATCAATAATTAACTTGTTTGTCATTGTAATTAATGCAAGTAGTGCTGATATTTATGGGTTACTAGAGACTTACCCTCGCTTCGCTAGGGTGCGTCCCTAGGTACGTTTTAATTTTTTTGAGCGAAACCCTAATTCTTTTTCTAAAATGAAAGTAGCCTAAGTAAGTACTCCTTATAATATCAGCTATCTGCCAGTGAAAGTCTCGTTAAAATTGGTCCAGCCGTTTCGGAGATTAGTCGAGGCAGACAGACAGACAAAAATTTTTAAAGTTGTGTTTTTCTTATAAGTACCGTATATAATTCCATATGCATTCAGTATAAAGCTGTTATTTTGACATTACAAACAGACACTTTAATTTTATTTATCTGTATAGATAAATTGGGAAGGAATAAAATTTTAAATTCTTTGTACATTTTAATAAAATAACTTTTAACCATAAAAATCTACATTATTTGAATGTTAATTATAATTTGATTTACTTTAAAAACTGCTTTTTATAATCGTAATACATAATTGTTATGCATGGTGACGGGGACAAGTGAAATGCTTGATACTTGGATATGCACTGTTTTATTGCTCGACAAGATTCGTGTTGTGGGCGCAGCTACTAAGTACATTTTTAAAATTTATCCACACATAAATATATAACAATAATGTTGAATAAATAATATTTCAGAAAGCTCCACAAGTGGACACAGAGGGCGCCGGCGACGGCCAGAGGAAAAGGAAAGCCCGCAAGGAGTGAGCGAGACGGGGATACATACCAGTTAGCGTTAGAGCGAGACGGCACGAGAGATCTCTCTCACTCTCACCTCAAGTTTTTGGTTATTAGTTAAATTTGTACCATAGTGTATATTCCCGGGTATGTATACATTTGTACTTAAAGTTATTTGGAAAAAATAATAATATGGCTTCGTTGTTCGCATCATATCGCGTGTTTTTGTGTGAAATTATTAGCTTTAATTAAGTCAACTGATATTCACCATTTCCATTAGACACGAATGTGCACATACCCTCTATTTTTATGATTTTTTTTTTGTTCTATTTTAACATTCGCAATTCAAATTGAATATTTTTCACACTTTCTGAGTCACCAAAGAATTGATTTCGCGCTCGTTTTGAACAAAACGTTTTTCAATTTAATGATTTTGTTTTTTATTTTGTAAGATCTATGAATAAAATATTATTTATTTTAATGGAGAGGTTGTAAGTTTCGCAATTCCTGATGCATTTGTATGTAACATTGTATGAACGGATAGCAATATGTAACTAGTACTGCATGCGAATAGATTGTGTAAAACTTGTGCAGCTCTTTTAAGATATATTCTGTTTAACCTAACGGAAAACCTACTGTTTTATCTTAGTCTTATTTTAACATAACTAGATATATATAT
This sequence comes from Argynnis bischoffii washingtonia, assembly GCA_033884665.1. Lineage (NCBI taxonomy): Eukaryota > Metazoa > Arthropoda > Insecta > Lepidoptera > Nymphalidae > Argynnis > Argynnis bischoffii. The sequence goes on from CM066622.1 coordinate 1,642,982, forward strand.
ATATATATATATAGCAGAATTTTGCAATTTAAAATTTAATTTAAAAATTCAACTTATTCACATGCAGTGCGTTTTATAATGTAGGTATTTTGAGTGTTCATTGAATAATATATGGAAATATTGTAATATTTCTTTTCCATAGAGGGGCTTACCCCTTCTAATGTATTATGTATTATTATAATTTAAAATATAGTCCAAGTGATATTGAAGTCCTAAATAAACCAATCCGTTTTTTAATTATTTGTTTCATTGTTTTACTTCTGACATAGTATTATTATTATAATATATTATAACTTATTATAATGTCCGTACATTGTAGAACATTCTGAATAATTAAATATATATAATATTGAATTATTTATTTAGCTTTTAAGTTATTTTTTGTTGTTGCGATTCAATTTTTAAATTGTTCTCCGCATAATAATATTTTTATTTAACCATTTATATTATATCCATCGATAAGTCTTCAATGTGCGGTTAATAATTTAACTCATGGATAATAATATATTCTTAAAGTCATAATATAATAAATATCCAATTTTAGTTAATAAATAAAAACATTTTTTGTGTTTTTGTAATAGACATTTTAAATAAAAATGGCGCTGGTCGATGACGTTAGCTGTCAACAGTTGTGTACAAATCCGTTTTTTGTTTTCAAAATTAACAATTTTCTCACTCGTTATTGATTTTTTATGTATTTCAGTATTATATTGACGCCATTTTATTTTCTTAGGTCTCGAAATAGCCTAAAATTATAATTTTAATTTTTTTCTCATATATTTTGTATAATTATTTAAGTTCTAACAGCTGACGTCACGGGCCCGCCGTTAAGTTGTTTGATGGGTACAAGTAATGGACTGTAATTTACATGGTAATAAAATAAATATTTCTTATCATTTGGTTTTATTTTTCCTTATTTAATATGAAAAGATAGCTGTTATTAATTATTGTATAAGCAAAAACTCTGGAATTAATAATTAATTATTAAATCTTATTTTTATTATATACTAGCAACTCACCCTCGCTCCGCTCGGGTTCGTCCCTAGTTACGTTTTAACGTTTAGCTCAGAAATGAGATATTTTCCCGCAGTAAAAAGTATCCTATATTTTGACCCGGATAACCAGTTATCATCATACCAAATTTTATCAAAATCTGTCCATTGGTTTTCCCGTGATGCGGTGACAAACAGACAGACAAAAAATCTAAAAACTATAGATATGGCTTCTGTATCGATAATAAAGTCTATCTCAATAAGATTTTCCAAAAAATATTTAATGTACAGATTCGGCTTAATTACAATTTTATTATATAGACTTTTTACGTTGCGCATGTTACATACGAAAATCGCCTATAAATTATTTGCGAATTTTTCTGTGTTTTCTGTGCTTCTCACTATTACGTGTTTTGCCAAAATGACATGGTGGAATAAATGGCATGGTATTTTTTCTTACATTTCTTTAATAATATTACACAATTTAACGTATTTTCCCGCACTTCGCTGTTTCTGATGGACCAGACTGTATGAGTATTGAGAAATGAGCGAAACGGTACAGCTATTTGCTGCAAAAAAACAGTATAAGGGCATTCTGCAGTATATCTTGACTGTCTGTCATAGATGTCAGTTTTTGATGAATACTATGAAAAATATGGAATAACATCCATATTGTTTTATAAAAAGAAATTCGTCATATTCAATTCTCCAAGATATTTTCAAATAAAATATTTACACGTTTCCTGCAAGCTGCGTACGCAACTCGTGTATCCTAATTCCTTTCACATTATATCTATTTACAACACAAGACGTTTAAATATTTTAAATCTACACTAATATTACAAAGAGGCAGCGTTTGTTTGTTTGTACGAACGCGCTAATCTCAGGAACTGGTAGTTCGATTTGAAAAATTCTTTTTGCATTAGATAGCCCGTTTATTGAGGAAGGCGATATATCATCATGCCAAGGCAGAGGAGCAGTAAGTAATATTATACTCGTACATATAGTCTATTTGTCCCATACTAACCGTTAAAACGTACCCAGGGACGAACCCGAGCGAAGCGGAGGTGAACCGCTAGTAAATTAATACGATAGAAAACACGCCTACCCTTAAAACGGACTCAATATCATTTTTTGATATTATAGTCCGCACATCGTACATACATATACTGCCATCTATTAACATATATCAAAACTTTTTTCTTCTTCGTGATGAGACCCCGTGGTTATACTGAAAAATTGGCGTTCAATAAGAAGTTTTTTGTCAACCTCCTTTCAAACTTATTTCATGATGATGGTGAAAAATAAAAATTACCCTTTTTAGCACTATTTATCCGGCTGCGGCGAAGCCCAAAGGTAGGTTATGTGATTGCCGTGTATGTATGTCCGATCCTATGTTTCCTTGTAATTAATTACTAAACGGTTTAACCGATTTTAATTAAACATACGTCGTTAGATTAGATCTAGTTATTATTAAAAACAAAATCTTTATATGAAAAGCCTTCCACATCGGTCAAGCTGAGGTGAGGTCAAAATGAAGGTTTTAAAAATAATTTTGGATAAACATTTTGTGAAATAAAACTCTAATTAATGTTGAATTTCTGACCAAAACTAAAAGCACTATAGCAAGACTCGCAGCAACTACGAGTATAAAACATTTATGTACATATGTTTCCGACTGCATAATATGTACTATGTTCCATCGTCAATATTTTTATCTTTTTGGTTTTTATATGTTAGTTTTTTTGACAATTATTAACCGAACACATTAGGTATAAACATATGTATTTTTTACAAGAACAAACTGCAAAAGTGATAATTAATAAAAAAAATACCTTTAATTTAAAAAAAAACGAGATTTCTTTTATATTTTAAAAATTAAGATAAAGGAGTATAAAGAGAGGATATAATGAGAAAAGTCTCCTTTACGAGATTAGTGCTAGCGATAAAAGATCATCAAAGTCTGCACGATTATTATGCCTATATTACATACAAACTCTTTAAGATAATAAAAAATAACGAAATGTGAATCCGCTATGCAATATATTTAAAACAACCGTAAGGGTTTTCAATTATTTAAAACAACCCTTAGTATTACTTACTAGCAGTAAACTCTTCGCCAACGTTCAAACTTCCGATCGCTACCTTAACCTTCACAGGATCACCCGCTGGTCGTATCTGAAGATTGCCTGGAAATTTAACCAAAATCGCTCCAGCCGTTGGCCTAACGGACTCTAGTCCATAGAGAACACACATCGATTTTTATATACATACTATATTATACAGCTAGGGCTAGTTAAAGATTTAGTTAAAAAGAATTCAAAATAATGCGCGTTCACGCGTATTTGCTCTCACTTCCAAATTTTATTTAAAAAATTAAATATAACGTAGCCTATAGCACTTCTGGAATCGTAAGGCATATTTAAAAATAGTTTTGTTGAAATCTATTGGATATATTTTTAGTTAAATCCGTTCAAACATATATACTTACAAAGAATTTTATATAAATTATTAGTATAGTTTAGTACGTAGGTACTTAACTAATGTAGTAGGTACATGTCTGACTTACACTTGTTTTCATTTATCAATTTCATTAAAAGATAATTGCAGGTAACAACAGTATTGACAATGTTCATAGTAACGCAGCTAACGTTTGTTTGATAGCAAAATTTGCTAAAATCGTCACCGACTCCGTGGCGCAACGGTAGCGCGTCTGACTCCAGATCAGAAGGTTGCGTGTTCAAATCACGTCGGGGTCAAAAGTGCTTCGAAACCATATTGTTTTGCAATAATTTGTAATTTTTTTTGCCAAATAAAGAAGCAATCAAGTGTTTTGTCTAAACAACTAAGCATACATTACTATTTATTTATCATTACAAAAACATATTTCAAAATAATCCGAAAAGATAGTTTTATTTAAATGTCAAATATTCGCGTAAATCTAAGAAAGTATTATATTTCAAAAATTCAATTTTTAAGAACACTACCGCTAGTTTACTTTTCGCGAGAAATAGGTAATATTTGGAATATATTTACTTACATTATAATGTAAACTAATTTGGATAGTTATATCCACATTAACTAACACATAGAAATTACTTTTACGACATAGCCACATAACCACGTGAAGGGAGCTGCTTGCAAAATTAGTAGGTAAGTAATGTAATTTAAAATGCGAATTGAATAACTGTTGAGTTTCTCATTAGGTCTTCTTAACAATGCATTCAGCTATTTGGTGTTAGCTTCTTCATGGGTTGACTACACTGAGTTTAATAAAAGTTTGGAAAGTACTTGTAAAAGTCTGTTAGCACATAGTATATTTTGTATTTGAATTACAAGTATGTATGTTTACAAAGTTCACGACGACGAAGAGAAATACGTTTTAGTACTAACTATGTAATCAGAATTTCTGAAGTACCTACCAACGTAACGTGGACATAAATGATTAAATATAACACTATGTATATGGAATAATCAAACATTTAAAATTGCATTACTATATTTTTGAAAATGAATTGGTCTAGCCATTACTAAGAATTAAATGTCAAAAATCTCTAATAACTATTATTGGCTATACCTGGGACTCGAATCTAGGACATCAGGATCTGCAGCATGAAAATAACAGGATTACCTATATGATGCATACCTAGCTTGCAATATCAATTCAATTATTGCACGTGACATCAACGACTCCGTGGCGCAACGGTAGCGCGTCTGACTCCAGATCAGAAGGTTGCGTGTTCAAATCACGTCGGGGTCAAACTATTTTTTACCAATTTATTGATAGTCACGGTCCGTAGTCACCAATCTATTATTTTAATACAATTATATTATGTTACAGTGCTCTGTCCAATTTTGACTCGAAGTGGATTTAATAAGTCACATTTAGCAAAGTAACAAAATAAAGTTATAAAGTTTTATGGTGACCTGGATTCCTGAAATTTGGTAAGGAATGAAATGATTAATATGGGCCGAAAACGGAGCTAGCGAGTAATAATTTTTTAATCATAGGTTATAGACTATAATATAATCAGAACCGTAATTTTAATATATATTATTTGTTTAAATAATTTGTTTTTGGATATCTGCCGATAGACGCAATATCGAGAGTTTTTAAAAGTTTTAGAAGAAAATACGCGAAAGCGGTACCCTCATTTTTCACGTAATAAGTATTTATTAAAATAAGAAAAAATCATGTGATATTTTATTTAATTTAAATGTCTCGCTCTGTTTATAATATGAATAATACTAATTAATTACATCTTTCTCTTATTCGCGTTTTACCTATTGTAAGTTAAATTATTACGTTCTTTGTGAACTACATACTTGTTACAGCTAAGAACCTCGGGCTATGCTGAGGTACCGCGTGCTCTGATAGTTGAATAAGTAGAAAAAATAAGTGACGAAATAATGGATTGGATGATGTAAATTGTATACAATAAAAGTTTAGTGGAAAACTAAGTAGGGTACCCATCGAAGAAATTTTGAAGGCCAAGTACTAATCGCATTAATTTATACCATCGTTTCTCAACCATTTTTATGTCGCGACCTACGAAAAAGCCGAAAAAGTTTAGTAAAAAGTCTTGTGACTCCGTCACTACATTACATATTAGTATTTAGTTTTATAACATTACACTAAAGTTCATACCTTTATTATTTGTGTTAATTACTTTTCAACAGACTGCGACCCCCTTTAAAAACAAACTCGACCCCCTCAGGGTCGCGACCCCCCGCTTTAGAAACGATCATCTATACTAATCTATACAGATAAATAAAAGTGGAGTGTACGTTTGTAATATTAAAATAACCGCTTTTTACTAAATGCATATGGATGTATACACGGTACATGTACCAAAACAACATTTTTTACAATTTTTGTCTTTCTGACTTTCACTTGCAGATAGCTGATGTTATAGGGAGTAACTTAGGCTACTTTTACCTATTTTAGAAAAAGAATCAGAGTTCCGCGAAAAAAAATTAAAACCCACGAAATTGTGAACAAAATCCGCGTACGGAGTACTCACCCGAGCAAAACGAGGTTAAATGGTTATATAATTTAAATGAATATGTTAGGAGTAGCATCTACTAAAAGTATCTAGGGACGAACGCGAGCGAAGCGAGCGTGAGTCGCTAGTATGTATTATAAATGTGAAAGTTTGTGAGTATGGATGTTTGTTACTCTTTCACGCTAGAACGGCTGAACAGATCTTGATGAAAATTAGCACAGAAACAGATTATAGTCTCGAATAACACATAGGCTACTTTTTATCTCGGAAAAATGTACGATTCACATAGGATAGATTTGTTTTTGTTTTTCATAGAGCAGTGGGGTCTATCTATTTCATACTAGCCGTTTAAACTTACCTAGAGACGAAGTTGAACGAAATGAGGGGGAGCCGCTAGTTTATTATAAGGTTAAAACAATGAGAAACAAACCTTAACGAGCTTTTATAAGTGTATGGTATCATTTATAGAATGAAGAGAAAGATATGCATATGAGTGCCGAACAGTGAAACCTGTAGGGTGAAGATACTTATCAAGGTACTAATTTCTATAATAGAAAATGAATCCTGTTAAACACATGATATATAATTACACTAATTGTGATGTGATTTATATATTATTATATCAAAAATATAATAATATATAAATCACATCACAATTACCGTTATACCTACTTGTGTCAAGAGCTTAATATAATTTCTAAAATCTCTCGAAAACTTTCTATCAGTACCCAGCCCAACCAAGCCCGCTTTTTATGGCTAAGTTATATGACCTTTGAAACTTATCAATGCGGTCAACAGCTAATAGAGATATGCAGTTAACGATCACGTTATCTGGATATTTGTACAGTGCCGTTACTAAATGTAACAATTGTTACAAAATGCTTGTTGTTATCATTTAAAAACTCATACGATTTTTTTTTAATTCTCATAAGTATGAGGCAAATACACTGGCACGTGGTAATATTAAAATGAACTGAGTATATTTTTCTATAAATTAATAAACAAAAAAATGGCGTAATGTAGGGGCTATATATTGAAACTAGGTAACAAAACATTATTTTAACAGGCAAAACAAATTTGAAGATAACGAAAAAAACTGAAACAATTAGGTACAAGTTTTCTATGTGTACTAAGGCATTGGCGGCGTAGCTCAACTAGAACGCCTAATTTAAATAAAAAGCGATTAAAAAGTAAATAACATTTAAAAATATGCCTTTAATGTGTTAAAAAGTACTAGAATAATCATCATTAAATGTTGACAGTTTCAGAAACTTGCTAAAAAATTAGGTAGATTGCCTTTTCTAAAAGAAGAACATTTGTGTAATCTGTGGTCATCAGTCATGCTCCATGGATTCAATAACTTGAAAATCGTTTAAAAATTTAATATGTCATATAGCTATTTTTTTGAAGTCGGTAAATTAGAAAAAGGCGGGCTTTTTACATGCAAATGGCAACACTCCGTTATCATTAAATCAACTAACCACGGTTGACATGAATACTCAATGCAGACTGCGTCTGTCCGTCCGTGCGTTGGTATCATATTTTGAACTACAATGTTTTTTCCGTTTTTATTATTTACAATTGTGTTTAGTGTGTGTGAATGTGATAAACCCCATATTATTTTAATTGTTGCTGATGATTTAGTAAGTATTCTATTTATTATTTGGACCTTTAATATTTGTCACTAATTACCGCTTCTTTTTAGTGCAAAACAAAAACTATTTTATGTATCAGACTTAACTTGTCCGATTTTATATGGCATCTGGAGGTTAACAATGAACAAAATTAACAGTAAACAAGACATTCGAACCGTTAAAGATATTCGGTATGTTATGAACGGTATATTACGATGCGATACTAAAAATCAAAAATATAAAGTTACTAGCGGCGAAGGGAGTGTCCCTTCGCTCGGGCTCACTTCTAGAAAAGCAAAAACAAATCTATCCCACGGGAACTGCACATTTTTCCGGGATAAAAAGTAGCCTGTAAGCTATTCCAGACTATAATATATCTCTGTGCCAAATTTCATCCAGATCCGTTCAGCCGTTATGGCGTGTTGAGTAATAAACATCCAAACATCCATCAAAATTTTCACATTTATAATTTTAGTAAAAAAATTTTAGTTACGTGTTCATATTATCATTGCATATATAAAAATTTCGATCTGCACTACTATATTTGCCGGCGAAAGAATATTTTTGTGGACTTTTATAAAATTAAATGTATGTCTTTTAAAGTGTTTTTAATAATAAGAAATTAATATGCACCTAATTAAATATTTTCGTTTTACCTCATATTTAAGGAAAATGAAAACATACTTACAATTGTAATCTATACATATTACTAATAACAGAACAGTAACAAAGCGGAATATGTACATAAATTATTTTTTTAAAACAATGACTGTAACGTATTGTGTACAGAATATAGACACCAAAACAATATTTAATAATTTTTTGTATGTCAATCTGTGTGCTTTTCACGCAAAGGTACTGAACTGATTTTAACTAAATTTTCTGTAGTGGATAACTTATTACTCGGGTATTTTAGCCTATCTTTTAGGTACTACAGGAAATCTCTCAATTTACTACAGGAAAATTTCTAATTTTCACGGGACAACACAATAACTTATTCGGCCGAGTTGTCCTTCATATAAAAACTTCAATGATTTGTCACACAAAAACTATCAGAAGCAGAATTAAGATAAAATTGTTGTGTGGTAAAATTTCCATGGAAAATTACAAAATTTAGTTCGGGCGCAATTCGGAGATCTATATTTATCTATACATATATCAAAGTCGCTGTCTGCCTGTCGGTTTCTCCTCTTACTTCTTTTCAACCACACGACGGATTTTGAAACGGTTCATTAATAGAAAGAGCGATAAATGTGGACAGTTTGTGTACATAATTTGTAAATATTTTGTACAAAATGGCTGAGCCTAGAGGCTTAGACGGTGTTTTGTCAAAAAAACTGTCTTCTTCTGTCTTTCCGTACGCTTACATGGCTAACACTGGCTAAATCTTAAAGAGATAGGTACATCAAAACAATGTCCTAGAAAATTGTAGGTTTCTAAAATACCTACATACCAAAAAGTCAGGGATGGTGTGTGTCTATCTTCTAAGGTACACTCAATTACTATTTATTACATTGCTAGTATTATAATAAGTAATATTATATTCAAACAATGATCTAATATAATTTAAACATCCATAATACAATCTAATATAAATAATAAAACTATGAAAATATATGTAGATACATTTGTATTTTAACAGCGAGTGTGTATAAACAAAAACTCATTGAATACCTATCGACGAATATCGGTGTAGTGCTGGCACCACACGAAGTTAGGCCTACCGATTGGTACCGCGATAAAGTGAACATATAAACGTTTTTTAAATTATTACACCCGCGCTATCACTCGTATCGATCATTTAATAAAAAAATTACTTTCTATACACTTTGCAAAGTTCAGTATGCAGCCTGGCAGCCAAGTGTTAGGCGGCTTTAATTTCAAAGTGCTTATTTTACGTAATGTGTCAAAAAAGATCATTCAAAATATATTAACAAGTAGATTACGTCTTTAGACGTAAATGCCTTCATAGAAATAGCACATTAAGTCAGTATTTTCTCTTACGTGATTATTAACAGCATTAAGTTCTAGTGTAGACTCACCTTAATAATTAATATTATCACCAATGTGTTGTTTTAACCTTACTATTTACATATATAATGTACAAACAACTAACATATCTAACACAGACAAATTTTACGAAAACATACAAATTTATTTTTATAATGATGTGGAATTGTTTTTTTTTTAACATTTATTTAAAAAGCATGTTTTTTAAATGTATCATATTATTCATAATATTCACTATTCGTGATTGGTTAGTAAAATAACAATTACGTATTCTAGTATAGTCTTTTAATATCTATATTATGAAGAGAAAAAAATATGTTTGTATGTTTGCTTGTTGTTAAAATAAAAATCCGCTGAACCGATTTAGATGTAATTTGGTATGAAGATAGTTTGAGACCTTGGGAAGGACATAGGATAGTTTTTATTCTGAAAATCAGCCCTTAAGGGGATAAAAGTTTGTATGGGGAATAAATCATTGCTCAAGTAAGGGATATAAAACTCACCATACCTATGCATATACTAATATAGCAGTGTTTAGTGGAACTCTTCATATTCGTTTTAACGAAACCCATACATTTCTATTCGTCAAAAGCATGTTTATTGAAGGCCCGTGCCCAGCAGCAGTTAAAAAGGGCTGAATATATGTTTTTTAGTTTTTTTTAACCGTAATTATTTTAAATTAGAGGTGTAACTGTTAAGTTACTTACACTGTGGATGACTGACGTTATTTCTGAAAATAGTCACTAAGGAAATCTAATTACCGCAAATAGCGGAAGTTTTCTCTTAAAGTGCTAAATATAGACTTACACTGTAGTGCTCACAAAGATACCTTGTCCTATTCTTAAACTAACACATTTGATCACGTATTTGATATCACAAGTCTCCAAGAGTAATATTTTTACAGTAGGTACTAATTAAATTAGCTGCTAAAAAATTATTATTTCATATCTTATCGTAAAACTTTCACTACGTCTACCTAAATACTATCTTAAAATGTGAAAGTAGATGTTTTAATGTTTGGATGGATGTTTGTTACTCAATCACGCCAGAACGGCTGAACGGATCTGGATGAAATTTGCCACAGAGATAGGTTATAGTCTGGAATACCACATATAAAGTAACATACGCGCTATTCCAGGCTATAACCTATCTTGAAAAAATTATCCTGGAAAAATGAACGGTTCCCGTGGGATAGATTTGTTTTTGTTTTTCTAGAGGCCAACCCGAGCAAAGCGAAGGTGAGCCGCTAGTATATACCTAATATATATGTATTATATTGGTGGACACGCTACTTCTCTATTTTAAATTAATACGAAAGTGTATTTGTTGGTTTATTCAACCAGGCAATCGGCCAACGTTATTTTTTTGCATGAAATACTTACTCGTATGTATAGTACATTATGATGTGGACATGAAATTATACTAGGGTGAATCAAAAAGTTCTTAGAAGCGCATAATCTATACTAATATTATAAAGCTGAAGAGTTTGTTTGTTTGTTTGTTTGTTTGTTTGGTTGAACGCGATAATCTCAGAAACTACTAATCCGATTTGAAAATTTCTTTTTGCATTAGATAGCCCGTTAACTGAGGAAGGCTATAGGCTATATATCATCCCGGAAAAATGTACGGTTACCGTGGGATAGATTTGTTTTTGTCTAGGGACGAACCCCAAGCGAAGCGAAGGTGAGTCGCTAGTAATATATATAAAACCTTTTTGGGGATCGGTGTTAATTAAATAATATTTATGTTAAGTGTAACTAACTTTTATCAGTTCATTTCCACGTAATTAATTACAAGACATTAAGGGATGATGCTGTACCCTACTCAACAGTTGCGTATTATGTAGCTGAATTTAAGAGGTAAATTAGACTGTAAAAATGACCCACATTCTGGCCGCCCTTCAACCTCAGTTATGAAAGAATACATCAAAAAGAGAATCTGATTTTGGAAGACAGAAGAATAACTATAAAACATTTAGCTGAAATCCTAAAGATATCATTTGGTAGCATTCAATCCATTTCAATTGATTTATTAGGGTTCAGAAGAGTGTCGGCAAGATGGGTGCCACGAATGTATCGACGAAAATAAAAAGTGACGTTAGGAAATTTCTAAGCGTAATCTCGAAATGTTCTAGTGTGATATCCGGATAAATTTTGTTATCGTCTTGGTATCATGGACGAAACGTGGATCCATCATTTCCATCCTGAAACTAAGAGACAAAGCATGTCTTGGAAACGACCATCCTCTCCATCGAGACGACGAGTTTTCCGAGAGTCAAAAAAAAACATTTTTTCGCAAGGAATAAGAACGTTAAAAACGAATTATTCTAAATATACCTATTAAAAAAATGTTTGTTTCATTTATTCCTTTTTTTTATACTGATTCCAAGAACTTTTTGATGTAACTATTTATCTTGATATATATCGAGTGGTTACTTTGGCATAGAAACTGTAGCTGTAGCTGGTTGTCTTAAACAATCATCATTGGTATTCATGAACTAAATTGCCTATCAAACCAGCGATAATCGAAAATCTACCAATATTCGATTTAAAATAATAGGTATTAATTTCCCTTTGGAAACTAAGAAGTTACCGACGGTCAACGTATACAAAATTGTGATCATTTTTCTGTAAAGAACGTATTATGATGGTACGGTAGTCGATCAGATTTTATATGTTCCCTAGATATGTGACCTATGGAAATTTGAGGAAATATAAATATTTTACGATAACATTTTCCTATATGACTTATTAGTTCATATGATTAACTAGCGACTCACCCTCGCTTCGCTTCGTCCCTAGACAAAAACAAATCTATCCCACGGGAACCGTATATTTTTCTGGTCTATAGCCTTCCTCAGTTAATAGGCTATCTAATGAAAAATGAATTTTTCAAATCGGATAAGTAGTTCCTGAGATTAGCGCGTTCAACCAAACAAACAAACAAACAAACTCTTCAGCTTTATAATATTAGTATAGATTCGTACTAGGTGAAATATAGAATCTTTTTTTTTGTTTTTATCAAGGGCTGGAACGATGTCGGCTTCCATGGCATGAATCAAATACCCACACCGAATATAGACGCGCTCGCGTGGTCCGGCGTCATGTTACATAATTACTACGTGACACCGATATGCACGCCGTCAAGGGCCGCACTTATGACCGGCAAATATCCTATACATACTGGTTTGTTTAAGATTAATATTTAGATTGTCATGTGTATACTAGTTAAGAACGTATAGTAGGGAGTTATTCTGTCATTCTATGTCTGTCGGACGCAGCCTCATGTGACATGAAACACTTCGCTATGTATCAATAATGGTTTCTATAGTTTCCAAAAAATGTTGTGAATATCTGAAAATTGTACGTACTTTTCTTATTTTCAATGTTTAGTTTATTATCAACCTTTGATTTAATTAAATTTATTGTTTCTCTCTAGTTTTCCTATCTATAGCAAAGAAATCAAATAAATATTAATTAATTTTCAAGGTATGCAACATACTGTCATATTCGGTTCAGAACCACGAGGCCTACCATTATCTGAAAAAATACTACCGCAATATTTGAAGGAGCTTCAATATAAGACACACTTAGTGGGCAAATGGCATCTCGGATCATACAAGAAAGAATATTTGCCTTTAAATAGAGGGTATGTACAAGTTAAATGGCATAAAGATCAACTGGTTTTTCGTCGGTTTGCAATAAGAAATAAAATTTTAATTTATATTTTCTAAAATAAAATTAAAAAAGGCGCCAAGTTGTCATAGGACTTAATACAAAACATCTCAACCCAAACTGAAACTCTTGTTTTTTCTAAAGACAAGCTTGTCATGAGAAATCTAAAACATAAATAATTTCTTACTCACTTTTCACATTTTGTTAGATGTGCCCTTTTTAGTCATGACAGCTGAAAAACATGTCCCATTATCCTATTAATTTACTAATTCCTTAGACCTGCATATATGTAAGTCTTGGGGTAATCTAAAAATGTCAGCGATTCGTATGTAAAACTGTATAAAAACAATTTTCCTTATGTTTCAGATTTGATAGTCATTTAGGATTTTGGTCCGGGAAGATTGATATGTACGATCACACTAATGAAGAAAAGGGCTATTGGGGATTTGACTTTAGAAGAAGTGAGTCAGTACAGTATATTGTACGCAGTGTCTGATTTAACCTTAGCGCCGCCCCTGGGCATAGTAAAAAATGCCGAAATTTTGCATAAAATGTTGAAAGTTTTTTTTTTTATTATTATTAATTTCTTTGATTAATCAAATTTAAATGCAAAGAAATAATTTACAAATAATATTAATTTTTCGAAAAATATACTAGTTAATCTTTTTTTTTATTTTTTATTTTTTGTAAAATAAAAAAAGTATTTTCGACAACGCGAAAAAAATTTTTTCCTATCCTCCGAATTTTGCCGCCCCTAAAAATTTGCCGCCCTGGGCAATAGCTCCGAGTACCCCTAGTATCTAGCTCTGATTGTACGAAATTATTTAATATATACCTACTGATGTATTCAGCCCTTTTTAACGTCCCACTGCTGGGCACAGGCTTCTCTTCACTACGAGGAGGATCAGGCCATAGTCCAACACGCTGGCCAAGTGCCTACCGCACTTCACATGTCTGTCGAAAACTTATTAGGTTCTCTCAGACATGCAGGTTTCCTCACGATGTTTCTTTTCACCCTAATACAAGTGGTAATCGCCATGGAAATAATTCGCACATGTAAATATAATAGGTGCGAGACCCGGGATTAAACTCGCTTCACTCGGTTTCCCAAGCGAGCATGTTACCACTGAGCTACCACTGCCTTAATATATTCTGTTAAATCATTTTATTTTTTTAATAATGCCAGCCTAACATTTTCATGAAAAACATTTAAGAAAACATTCTTCCAATTTTTAACCGACTTCCAAAAAAAGGAGGAGGTTCTCAATTCGACCGTATATATGTATATATATTTTTTTTTTTAGATATGTCAGTGGCATACGATTTATTTGGACAATATGCAACAGATGTCTACACGGAAGAAGCTGTTAGGGTATTTATAACCCTCTGTTCAATATTAATTTCAAAAAAATTATTACATTAAATACTATTTTATTTTAGATAAATTTCTATTTTAGATAATAAACGGTCATGAAAAAACAGAACCTCTTTTTCTCATGATCGCACATTCAGCCGTACATAGTGGAAACCCTTGCGAGCCTATTCGGGCGCCTGATGATGTTATAGCAAATTTTTCTTACATTAAAGATTATCAGCGCCAAAAATTTGCAGGTAATTACTTCATTTCATGCATTTCATACTCAATTTTATTCCACCTTGAATATATCTTGAATAAACGATCCTACCCTTTAAAGATTTTTGAAGTGCATTCGATATTATGTTTTTTAGGAACTTAAAATGTAATACTATAACAATATAATACGAAAGTTTTGGTATTTGCAATAATAGTTGGTAGTTACATAAACAACATACCATTTATAACAGGGAATGAGAATATATGCATACCCATTCGTCAAGAATAAATAAAAATGCACACATATACAATACCTATATACATATATAATACCTATATACAATATACATATGTATGTATGTAAGTAATACATATATTTTGTAATAATTATATACGATATTAAATATACTTAAATATTATATTTTTTATAAAAGATATCATTCACCAGACACCACCACCAGATTGACAGTAGATGTATCTAAACACCTACTATAAGTAATATGTATATAGTTATGATAAGAATTAAGTCATTTTAAGTGTGTTATTTTTTACGAAAATTTAAATGCATAATATATATATATATATATATATATATATATATATATATATATATATATATAATTATAGAAAATATGTTGATAGACTTAACTTTTTAAAAGTCGGTAATCAAGTCGTGTGATACGCATTTGATGAGTAACCCTTAGGTTGTATAGCAACTGAGAGTTTCCGTAGTTTGGGGGGTGCCCTAACCATCCCGGTTATCGATTGATTGTAACGTACCGAACGCTCCTGCTCGCGCACTAAGCTTCCGACGCGATGATTATGTAATAATATACTAGCTTTTACCGCGACCCCATTCGCATAGTGAGCGTAATCTTTACAAGAATTTAAGCCTGTCTATTCCAATAACACAATCTACATTAATAATTAATCAATTAATTAATCTAATTTAAATAATGCAACTTTTCTTTTCTTTTTTCTTTCTTTTTTTAATGTATGAGTAGATACTCTGTTGTCCATTAAATTTATATCTCAATAGAGTAATCTATTTTGGCCATACTTGTTAATAACTTTGTATTCAAACTATAGATACATAGATATCTTCATAACGCTGTATGATTAAGGAATAAATAAATAATTAAATACATCTTTGTCAAATTTCATCCAAATCTGTTTATCAATTTAAATGTGAAAAGCTAACAAACAGACAGACAGGGTAACTTGCACATTTATTAAAGTCGCCTAGTACATGGTAATTCTACAAAAAAAGAGATGGCCATTAATTAACTTCAAACGAGAAGAAAGTATTGTAAAATTATTTGATTTTATTAAAAAGCTGTTTATTTTAAGTAGGTAAGAATATTTACTAGATAAGAAGCAAAAAAGGAAATATGATGCTCAGAAAATTCTCTTTAGCTAAGATAATCAGATATAGAAAACATAGAACGTTTTAATCAAAGTGTTTAAAGCGTTTTTTTGAAAAAATAAAAAATTCGTGTTTTTTTTTAGAAAAGACTAAAAATATATTAAATATATATTTTATTGTAAATAAACTAAAAAGAAAAAACAAAATCTTATCTAAGTACAAATGTAGTAAAAAAATTAAATGAAAGTAAATTGGCAAAAAAAATGGTTGCTTTAAAATGACAGAGGAAATCATAAGTGAAAAATAATATTAACAATCTCATAGTAACGCAGCTAACGTTTGTTTGATAGCAAAATTTACTAGAATCGTCACCGACTCCGTGGCGCAACGGTAGCGCGTCTGACTCCAGATCAGAAGGTTGCGTGTTCAAATCACGTCGGGGTCATTTGAACATCAGAACTATAATTTTGCAATAATTTGTAATTTTTTTTATTATTTAAGTAACTTATTAATGCAGTAATATCTACACCGTTTTAAGGTTACTTATACCACATAATCTCTAGCTATTTATTATCTGGGATTATATAAACGTCTAAAATATAAAATATTGCTGGAAAAATAACTATAGGTAGTTATATTGTTTATATAGTAAATAAATAAATTTGTTGGGGCATTAACACACAGCGCCATCTAGTTCCATGGTAAGCTACGAGGCCTGTGTTATGGATACCAAATAGTTGATACACTACACATATACAACTTTTTGAAATACATACATACATTATACATATTATAAATAGCGACTCACGCTCGCTTCGCTCACGTTCGTCCATATACGTTACCTCGTTTTCACGGTTAGCTATGTTTATACATAAGTAGTAGCTTGCTACTTCTAAGATATTCATTTAAATTATAGTACCTGGGCGACCGAGCTTCGCTCGGAGTTCTTAAAAGATTGTATATTTTACATTAAGTGACTAAGTGTTACTGAGAAAGTTGTATAGATGTCGCGATAAGAACAATTTTCTTTTTAATTTGGCCTAAAAATAATTTTACATTAAGTGACTAAGTGTTACTGAGACAGTTGTATAGATGTCGCGATTAAATTTAGCGTAGAATAATGCATAAGAAAAACACATGAAAACTCGAAAGCACGCGTTTTCCCAGACATGTGACTAATCTAGATCAATTTTTCGCCCCCGAAAGCCCCCATATACCAAATTTCAGCAAAATCGTTAGAGCCGTTTCCGAGATCGCCGGTATAAATAAATAAATAAATAAAGATATAAATATACAAGAATTGCTCGTTTAAATATATAAGATAGGGATTTATCCTCGCTTCACTCGGGTGCGTACGCCGTACGCGGATTTTGTTCACAATTTTATGGGTTTGAATTTTTTTGCGGAACCCTGATTCTTTTCTAAAGTTAAAAATTGACTAAGTTACTCCTTATAACATCAACTATCTGCCAGTAAAGGTCCCGTCAAAATCGGTCTAGCCATTTTGGAGATTAGCCGGAACAGACAGACAGACAAAAATTGTAAAAAATGTTGTTTTGGTACTTGTGCTGTGTATACATCTACATGCATTTAGTAAAAACGGATATTTTAATATTACCAACAGACACTCCAATTTTATTTATCTGTATAGATATTAACACCATGACTGTAGTACAAACATTTGTGCTCATCACACAAATTAATGCCCCCAGCGGGACTCGAACCCGAGACCGCTGGCACAGCAAGTAAGATTACTACAAACTGAGCCAGACGTATATAGTTACTGGTACTGGATTAAAAGATACTTTATTATAACTTTCAGGTGTATTAACCAAGCTAGACGAATCAGTCGGCGACGTTGTCGCGGCGTTACAGTCGAACCAAATGTTAAAAAATAGCATTATTATATTCACCACCGACAATGGCGGACCGGCTGAAGGTTTCAACGAAAACAGGGCGTCGAACTTTCCCTTAAGAGGTGTAAGTTTTATTTACTGTATTAGAACTTTCTTTTTATCCGACTGCGGCGAAGCGCAAAGGAGGGTTATATTTTTGACCTGTGTGTATGTATGTATATCCGATCATATGTTCCCGAGTAATTACTAAACGACTTAAACATTTTAATGATCTATATGTCGATGGATTTGTCTTGAAACGCGAATATATATAGATATCTAGACTCGCAGCAGGAATAAAATATGTACCTATGTCTCCGACATAATACTGTTTTTTTTTGCAAATTTGTTACTTTAATTACTTTAAATCATTTACAAATATAGTAGAAAAGTAAAATATTACTTTCTAAGGTTAAAAACACTCTATGGGAGGGCGGTGTGAGAGGCGCCGGCCTCATTTGGAGTCCTTTGATTGAAAAGAAATCCCGAATAGGAAAGCAAAGATTACATATAGTCGATTGGATGCCGACGTTGCTTAGCGCCGCCGGTATGAATGTCAGGTATTATTAACATTCAATATGATTGATATTAATATTATAAAAAACTATGCATACTAATATTATAAAGTGGTAAAGTCTGTAAGTTTGTATGTGTTCTATGAAACAACTGATCCGATTCTGAAAATTCTTTTACTTATAGAAAGCTACATTACCGCAGAGGGCTGTAGGCTATTTTTATTTGAGGACACGTTTGGTTCAGTTTGTAGTGACCCTACTTGCTGTGCCAGCGGTCGCGGATTCGAGTCCCGCTGGGGGAATTCATTTGTGTGATGAACACTAATGTTTGTACTCCAGTCATGGGTGTTTATATTTATAATAAGTATGTATTTAAATTTATATATTTGTAGTAGGTATATCAACTATCCATAACACAAGACTTGTAGCTTACCAAGGAACTAGACGGTGTTACGTGTTAATGTCCCAAGATATTTATTTTATTTAACATATTTTTGTCCCGGAAAAATGTACGGTTCCCGTGGGATAGGTTTGTTTTTTTATTTATAGAAGCGAGGGTGAACCGCTAGTAACAAAATAAGCTTAGGACAAAGGACTTACGACATTCATATTTCATCTTTTTTTCAGTACCTTAAAAGACTTGGACGGAATAGACCAATGGAATGCACTTTCAAAAGACCTTAAATCCGAAAGAAACACCATTCTTCACAACATTGATGATGAATACGGAACTGCTGCAATTACAATTGGCAAGTGGAAATTACATAAAGGTATACTTATAATTATTCTATAACCTTGTAAAAAACGAACTAAAATGAAAAAAAAAAACCATTTTACTATAAATAACAGTTATGAAAAATGTAAATTCTCATGTAAGCTACCAAAAATCTAGAATTATTGTTATACTAGCGACTCAACCTCGCTTCGCTTCGGGTTCGTCCCTAGACAAAAACAAATCTATCCCACGGGACCCGTACACTTTTCCGGGATAATATATAGCCTATAGCCTTCCTCAGTTAACGGGCTATCAAATGCAAAAAGAATTTTTCAAATCGGATCAGTAGTTTCTGAGATTAGCGCGTTCAACCAAACAAACAAACAAACTCTTCAGCTTTATAATATTAGTATAGATTTAAAAGTGATTATGGAGTTAGTCCAAACTGCCGGCTATACATAATCCTACTTGAGGCTGTATTACTATTGACCATATTATACATATATGTATATATATATCACTTTAGGTACATCACACGATATATTTGATAACTTCGATGAACACATTTGATATGAACTTAGTCTTCCCAGACTATGTTTGCTGTAAAACATTCCTAATATCGTTCGAAGTAAAAAATCAAAATAAAACCGCGATAAACTCAAACAAAGAGGTCAATTTATAACGTTAAATATTCTAGAAAATCTTAGAAAGTACTAGTTATATATATATATATTTTTTTTTTTTGAATTGAAATTTTTTACAGCAATCATGATCACGGGAGAGACATGTAAAACCATCCGCAAATCGAACATTAGGGAAGCCGGGAAACAAAAGTTAAAGCCGAAAAGATAGTTTTATTTAAAACTAACAAACAACTCACCCTCGCTCCGCTCGGGGTCGTCCCTTGTTACGTCTTAACGTTTAGTATAGATTTCTCAGAGATGAAATATTTTCCCGCAGTAAAAAATATCCTATATGTTGACACGGATAACCAGCTACCAAATTTCATCAAAATCGGTACAGTGGTTTTCTCGTGATACGGTAACAGGCAGACAGACAGACAGACAGGCAGACAAAAATTCTAAAAACTATGGATTCGGCCTCACTATCGATAATAATTACTATTTCAATAAGATTTTACAAAAAATATTTAATATACAGATTCGACTCAGTATTTTATTATATACTAGCGACTCACGCTCGCTTCGCTCGCGTTCGTCCCTAGGTACGTTTTCCCGGTTAGCTATGTTTAGGTATACATAAATAGTAGCTTGCTATTCCTAAGATATTCATTCAAATTATATAGCGATTTTCCCTTGTTTTGCTCGAGTACGTACGCCATACGCGGATTTTGTTTACAGTATCATGGGTTTTAATTTTTTCGCGGAACCCTGATTATTTTTCTAAAATAAAAGTAGCCTAAGTTACTCCTTATAATATCAGCTATCTGCCAGTGAAAGTCCCGTCAAAATCTGTCCAGCCGTTTCGGAGATTAGCCGGAACAAACAGACAGACAGACAAAAATTGTAAAAAATGTTGTTTTGGTATATGTACCGTGTATACATCCATATGCATTTAGTAAAAAGTGGTTATTTTAATATTACAAACAGACACTCTAATTTTATTTATCTGTATAGATATGTATACTTAGATATCAAATATTCGCGTAAATCTAAGAAAGTATTGCACGTATTTTGTAAACTTGTATCCATAAAAGTAAAATTTAGACGACACATTTGGCTCAGTTTGTAGCAGCCCTACTTGCTGTGCCAGCGGTCGCGGGTTCGAGTCCCGATGGGGGCATTCATTTGTGTGATCAGCATGAATGTTTGTACTCCAGTCATGAGTGTTTATACTTATAATATGTATGTATTTAAAGTTATATATGTGTAGTGTATCCACTATCTGGTATCTATAACACAAGCCTCGTAGCTTACCATGGAACTAGATGGTGTTGTGTGTTAATTTGCCAACATATTTAAAATTGCTATCACAGGAAGTAGTTACGACGGAGCTTGGGACGGTTGGTACGGGCCGGGCGGCCGCGCCGGCCGCTACGACGCGGCGGCCGTGAGCGCGAGCGCCTCCGGGCGCGCCCTGAGGCAGCTGGGCCTGATGCCGACAAATGACAACATCTTTAAACTTAGGTGACAGAAACTTTTATAGAATTGTATTATACACCTATTTCAGAAAGGAAGGATTCTCAATTCTACAGTTTTTTTAAGTAAAGCTTCTATAGGCAGGTTTGTATGGGGAGTAAATTCATGTAAGTCGTCATCGACATGGTCACGTGACGTGTTAACGCTAACACTCAAGAGTGTCGATAGATGTCAAAACAAAATTTACAAATTTTGATTTAAGATCAAACAATTAATTTGAATATCAAAAAATAACAACTGTTTGTTTATAGTTTTAACTTCCGTCGGCAGTCTTCATGAGTTCTTTTTTTCTGTTTTATTATTAAGTCATCAAACAGAAGCACAGAAAGACAACAACAGAAATGACCTGATACGTCAATTTTTCTTCTTAAATATATATTTAATAATTCTTAACTAATTTGATGTTTTATTATTCATCTACGATTTGATGCGTCCTCAATTTTATTTAAGAAACTCGCTAGTTTCTTAAATAAAATCGAGTCGCTACTCGCCCTCGCTTCGCTCGGGTCCGTCCCTAGCTCGCTTACCAATACAAACTTTCATCCCCATTTTCTAAGTTCCTGCGCTATTTTCTTATTTTTTTTAATCCAAGAATATTCTCCTGACAATAACAAACATAACAAAAAAATAATTAGTGAAATCGGTTTAGCAGTTCACGCGTGATGGCGTGACCAAGGGAAATAGGGATTCATTTTTAATATATATAAACTAGGGATTTACCCTCGCTTCGCTCGGGTTCGTCCCTAGCTTGGATATAGTAACATGGATATAGTCTTTTTTTTAAGTATTAAAACCTCCCGTGGACCTTAAAGAACATACAAAAAAATAAATTAGCCGAATTGGTCCAGCCATTCTTGAGTTATGCGCTTACCAACATACATTTTTATTTATATAGATTGATTTGATTTATATAGATTTATATGATATTAAATCGATACTCTCATTTTCCAGAAAAAAGGCCACGATAGAATGCGACAGATTCAGTAGGACCGCTTGCCATCCGTTGCTGGCGCCGTGTCTGTTCGATGTAGAAGACGACCCTTGCGAAACCAACAATCTAGCCGATAGGTAAGAGGTTTTTGTCATTTATATCGGGGTACTATTTTAAATAATTTTGATTGCATAAGTACTTAATGTTTTATTATGTGGTACCATTTAGTTCTTTTTATATTCAAAATTTTTATATCTTATCATATCGTGGTGGTAAGCTTTTATTATGTACTGGATATCTGTGGAAACTTGGTCGGTTTTAGAATTACTTTTATATATTTCAAAATAAAACTATCTTTTCGGATTATTTCGCGAATTTATTATGATTTTTGGTTCCCGACGTTTCGATTGCTTTACAGCAATCATGGTCACGGGAGAGACTAAGGTGTTAGACGTCTCAATGGCATTATACAGTTGTTACAGACAGCCTACCTACTATTTTACAAAAATGATTTTAAAATTCAAAAATGGCATCAAAGTACCTTACGTAAGTCTAACACCTTAGTCTCTCCCGTGACCATGATTGCTGTAAAGCAATCGAAACGTCGGGAACCAAAAATCATAATAAATTCGCGAAATAATCCGAAAAGATAGTTTTATTTTGAAATGTCAAATATTCGCGTAAATCTAAGAAAGTATTATACTTTTATATATGTTTTATAATGTTATTATTTATTGTACTGTGTGAAATAAATAAATAAATAACACGTATTATGTGTGTTTGGTATGTAAGTGTGTATGTTGGTAATTCCTACACGTTGAAATATAAGGTAATTTTTACGGACGCACCAAAGCGTAGCCAGTTGTTAATATAGAATGCTACCCTTGTTTAATAAAACGGTACCTCCGTAATTAATTTCTTTAATTTACATATATTATTGACAATATGATTAACACTTTCAATTATATAATTTATAACCTATTTTACTCCTCCAGAGCTCAACTAGAAGTGTCCACGTTTTTAATCATTAGCTTACTCATTACATTTGTTGGCGCTAACTTCACAAGACTTCATTTCTGGTATCGATTATTATAAATATAAAATCTTAGTAAAATACAATGGCTAGAAGGAAGTCAAATAACTTTCTTTATAATTATTAATAAATAAAAGTATGTTAATTTCAAAATCATGACACTTGCGAATATATCGAGCGAAGGACCAAAAGGAAAAATTTCATATTTTTTTAAAATCGTCGGTCAAAAAAGTACTAGATACACAATCAGCGACATAAAATGTCCTCAACGAATGAGAAAGCGCTCATTTAAACATTTGAGCGCGCTTTTAATAATTTTTTTGTAAAAATAACTTTAAGTTATGCATTTAAGGTTCAATTTACATTATTGTATTTATTTCAACTGGAATAAATTACCTAAACACAATTGGTATCACTTTTAAGAGAACTTTTGCATGGGATTGTATCTAGTACTTTTTTGATCAATGTTTAAAACATACGCGACAGAAGATTTTTTTATATATAAACTATGAGTAAAATATTGTAAAAACAAAATTAGTCTAGTCAAATAAAAATAAATAAATACATATACCTATTATTTAAAAATATTTATCAATGAATTTCTATATCTTTTACAGAGAACCAGAGAAATTGAGGTACATGCTTCAGGAGTTGGATAAAGTGAACAAAACAGCTATAAAACCTAACAATAAGCCCCTCGATCCTCGCGGGGACCCCAAATATTGGGGGCATGTGATCACTAATTTTGGTGATTACGAGAATCAAAATACACAAACTTGCTAGACCGATTAATTTAAAGTTTAAAGTCTAGATAGATAGACCATAAGAATTGGGTCAAGTGCGAGTCGGAATTACGAACTAGACTTTCTTACCACCACTCAGACCCAGTAGTGAAGGGTGGTTGTTGTGAAGTATGACATACAGTCATTTATTGTTATTTCGTTTTACATAAAAGTTCTAATAATCTTGCAGTAATGTTATTCTGTTAGAAAACTCGACAGCTGAAAGTTGAAACCGCAAACATACATATGTACTTAATTCGTAGAACGTACTTGAGGTATGTTCGCGGAATCAGCTGTCGAGTTCCTTACAAATTCTTATAGAATCCCATAACGGTAATGACAGAGGTGAATCGGCATCCTTTTTTAAAAAATTATGTTTTAAATTGTCTAATTATTATGTAAAATTTCTTTTCTGAATTTCTATTTCAGAAGATTTTTTGATTTACACATTCTGAAATTATATATTTCTTCGATTACATTTTTATCTTGAGGTCTCATTCAAATTTGAAAATTTTGTTGTTGTATTAAAGTCAAAAAGTTGTCGTGTTTTATTAAAGTAAAACTTCTTTAGGCGCGCCATGAGAGGAAAAAAACAATTGTTGTTAAGATTTTTGTAAACGGAAACGGTAACGCCGCGCCGTTATGTTACGGAAGTGAATCAAGCGATGGAATCATAATATCAAATGAATATTGTGAAAAAAATTTTTACTTGAAATATTTTTTTATACATTATAAATATATATATATATTTTAAATTTGCATTCCTGTATTTTTATTTATTTAATTGAACTACATATATAATTTATGAATTACAATTTTATTACAACATTTCATTAAAAATTAAACTTTATCTTTACATCATCTATAGTATAATGTGAATAATAAAATATTTTTTTTCTTTTTAAATTAATAAAAAAATACTTTTTTAGTATTTCTCCTGTCCTAATTATTTAAAACGAATTTCATAAAAAGTACCGATAACCTACAGAAGTTTCACTTCTTGAGCGTGTACACGCACATTGATACACGCACTCTTTTATTTTTTATGTTTTCTAAGTTAATTTATATGTAAAGTAAATAAAAATTCATAATTAAATTATTGTTTTAGTCAAGTTATTCGTTTTTTTTTAAACTAGCGACTCACCCGCGCTCCGCTCGGGATCGTCCCTACTTGCGTTTTAACGTTTAATATAGATTTCTCAGAGATGAGATATTCTCCCGCAGTAAAAAGTATCCTATATGTTGACATCATGCCAAATTTCATCAAAATTCCTCTAGTGGTTTTTCCGTAATGCGATAACAGACAGACAGATAGACAAAAAATCTAAAAACTATAGATTCGGCCTCTGTATCGATAATAATGATTCTTTCAATAAGATTTTCCAAAAAATATTGAATGTCCAGATTCGACTTAGAATTTTATCATATGTATAGATGTAGTTTATAAGAAGTATGAACATTAATGTAGTTAGTAATTATATCTCTTAATTTTAAAATGAATAGTATTTATAAAAATCTTGTTTTCATTATATTATTATAATAAATGGGTACATAAATAAAAAAAAAAACAATTCGAAAAAATCAAGTTTTATTTGTAATTTTAGCTTATACATCAATGTAAGTACTTTGAGTATTATTAAAAATCTTTCAGCTACATCTATATTTTTAACGAAAAAAAAATTAAATTCAACATTATTAATAAATAATTAACTTTATCAATAACTAATCAAAGAAAAGAAATATAATTCTAATAAAAATTAAATAAACTCAAAAAATGACACCTCTGTCAAATAAGAAAAAAAAATTTAAAAAAAATATTAAAATTATTCATAAATTATTTAGGCAAAGCCCTCGCACGTTTCGTCCTAACACCAGCTCTTAAAACAGGTTTATCATCATTTATTTTTCTTTTGACAGACCTCTTAATTGTCTTGGCCATGTTTGTCTCTGGTTCCTCTATATTGTCTATTGGTAGCGCATCGCGATATTCTTTCAATGTGGGATCATCGAAATATACATTTTTATCCTGTGGTACATTAATACTCACCTTTTCTAAAGGACTCAGCACATCTGTTAGGGGGTCAGATAAGCTTTCTTGTGAAAATGTTTCAGCTAGAAGACGATCTATTATGTTTTCTTCTTTCGTATTAAAGAATTTAGATTTTGTTAATTTCAATTGATCAACCATTATTGTTTGAGGCGAAGTGCTGGAATAAAATAATTATAAATATAAGTTAATTCATTCATTTTTTTTGAAGTTATTCTTTTTTGGGACGTTGGGTAAAACTTATGAGAGTAAAATTTTTACGATGCGCGCGTACATCGACAGCCAAAAAGCGACGTGATGAAGTTAGCTAATAACTGTTTGTTGAAATGGTAACTGTTGTTATTGTCCGACAAATGATATATAATATTATATTCTTTCCTTACATGATATTCTATAAATATACGATTGTAATATGCCTAATATGAGTTACTTTTAGTATCTCACCTATCCTAATTATTTAAAACATAAATAGAATTTCATAAAGAGTACTGATAACCTACAGAAGTTTTACTTGTAGCGCGTGTACACACTACACATTCATACACAACTTTAATAGAATAAAGTGAGTCAGTACAATACTCACTCTAGGTCCGGGTCATTAGCGACAATCTGATGCGAGTGCAGGAGCTTCATGAGCTTGAGCGCGTTGGCGTCGGACACGCGCAGGCGCGACGCCAGCGCGGCGGCGTGCACGCGCGGCGCGCGCGCGCAGTGCGCCAGCGCGCGCCGGAATATCGACAGACTCTAGGGATATATTTTGTTTGTGTTCACAGATATGTTATATTGATTGTTTGTTTGTACTCCAGTCATGTGTGTTTATATTTATAATATGTATGAATTTAAATTTATATATGTGTAGTGTATTAACTATCTGGTATCCATAACACAAGGCTCATAGCTTTCTATGGAACTAGATGGTGATGTGTGTTAATGTCGTAATATATTTATTTATTTGTTTACATCTATTTATTAAAACGAAATTGTGCATTCTTGTCGTGTGGGGGAGTTCATTAACATCCGGCAATCCAACCGGGCGCGAAGCCAAGAAACGCACTAGGAGGCGGCCTACGGTGGGTAGTATGATATACATACTCTAACAACAAAATGTACCATTGGAGCAACCCCATGGCTGACGTGGTCAGCTTCGGCAGACCTGCCGTCGGGACAACGTGGTTGAGTGCGTAAACGATCCTGCGACACCCCATTAAAACGGAAAAGATTCCGTTAAATTTTAGTGGCCAGTAGTGACTTTGACGGTGAATTCAACATAACCACCTGTATGTATGTAGGTGGTATATGTATATGCGTTTCCACTTAGTCCTCCTCGCGCCTTCCAGTGTCTCTCAACTTTACACCTGGTTGGATTGCCGGAAGCTAATGTACTCCTACACCAACACACAAGAACTGTTGGTACATTTAACATAGCACGTACTGACCTTTCTCCATAGGTCTTTAACCACAATCAAATATCCTCAAATCAAAATATACCTCATTCAAATAGACATACTCATATACCTTTTTTAATACTGTCTTAGATTTACTTCAATATTTAACATTTTAATAAAACTATCTTTTAAGATTATTTTGCGGATTTATTTTGATTTTTGGTCCTCGACGTTTCGAATGATTTACTGTCTGTAACAAGTATATAGCGTTACTTTCTTTGTCTTTCCCGTGAGCATGATCGTTGTAAATCATTCGAAACGTCGTGAAGCAAAAATCAAAATGGATCCACAAAATGATTGGAAAAGATAGTTTTATTTAAAACGTACCAACCGGTGGTAGGACTCTGTGAAGCCTGAGGAGTCCGACTGGATGAGTACCACCCCCTTATCTATTTCTGCCGCCAAGCAACAATGCATTGTTGTGTTCCGGTATGAAGGATAAGGTAGCCAGCGCAATTACAGGCAAGAGGCATATCATCTTAGTCCTCACAGTGACAACGCACCTGTGGTTCTGCAGTTTTGTTACGTAAAACCTAAGTGCATGAACCGTAGGTGTTATGGGCGACAGGTGCTGCTTTCCATCAGGTTGTCTGTCTGCTCGTTTGTCACTAAATGTCATAAAAAAAATATAAAAAAGCGTACCTCCCTCTTGCGCGCGGCGAGCGCGGCGAGGCGGCGGTCGGTGGGCGCGCGCGCCGCGTCGGCGTCGCCGCACGCCGCGCAGCAGTGGCGCTGCACGCTGCCCGCCTGCACGCCGTAGCACGCTGCGTGCTGCCACGTGTTGCAGTACCTGTCAACATTTAGAATCTTTATTTCTCATTAAGAATAACAAATTCACTTACATGACAAAACACATTAAATATTATAATACAAGTTACATTAATTGCAAGAAATACATAGCATGTGGGTAATCTTTAAATATAATATTTAAAGCGACAAACAAGTTAACGAGTCAGTTCTTAGCAAAGCACTAAGAATAAACAAATCATGGAAATGGCAAAGACCTTTATGTTAAGCTATTTATCGATTAAGATCTAAGTTCTTTTTTTTTTAAAGGAAGAGATAGTCAATTCTCGTGCATCGTTTTTCAACGTGTTTTGAAATATTGTCATCTATACTAATATTATGAAGAGTTAAAGTTTGTGAATTTGTGAGGTTAAGTCTCTGGATCTACTGGACCGATTTAGATGAAATTTAACAAGAAGATAGTTTAAGACTAAGAAGAATATAAGATACTTTTTATCCCGGAAATCATCCTTTATGAGGGTGAAAATGACGGTAAAATTTTGTAGGTTAAAGCAATCTAGAGACGAAAAAGTGAGTAGCTAGTCAATTATTAAGCGATATTAGTATTTTTTTATGAATATGTCCAAAATTAAAATGTCAAAAAGATGTAATTAACACTTACATATTACATTCTAGCATTCTAATAAAATAATTAAGATTTAATTAACAAATCTAAAAAAAAACACAACAACACCTGACCTGCTCTATTTTATTTTTAGCATAAAAATATATTACCGTTTCGAGCGTCAATAATACATAATAGATATCCGATTGTTGAATCAATTTAAACCTCGTTTCATGAGTAAAATATTTGTTTTACTTATAAAATGTAGTAAGTGTATATTGATGTTGCTATTAAATAAATTACCTGGCCCACCGAACTTTACTCGGAGTATTTTTTTTTGTTATATCGTATTTTTTAGATAAAAAAAACCTAAATACTTGCATAAATCAAATAAAAAACGAAAATAAAAATTAAACTTTGTATCCGACTGGGATTCGAACCCAGACCCCTATGATTGTCATGCACCTTGGCCGCTTGACCACGATGCTTAAGCCCGAGTGTAAAAAATTATTAACCATATTTTGCGTGAAATAATGCGAAAGAAAACCGTATGAAAACTCAAAAACACCCGACATAAGATTAATCTAGATCGATTTTTCGCCCCCAAAAACCCCCACATACCACAGCGAAATCGTTAGAGCCGTTTCCGAGATCGCCGGTATAAAGAAATAAATATACACGAATTGCTCGTTTACATATATTAAATAAATAATCTCACTGGCAAGTAAGCATCTCGCCTTCCTCTACATCGTCTTTGTTGCAGCAGCACACCACTTGCATCTCACTCTCCGATACCGAACGAATGCCCGAGCCTAAAAGTTTCATAGAAATTACATCTATAAGTAGTAGGAGTATTCAGCCCTTTTTAACGACCCACTGCTGGGCACGGGCCTCCCTTTTCTAGATATTTTCCCCGCAGTAATGAGTGTCCTATATGTTGACCCGGATAACCAGCTATCATTATGGCTATCATATCTTATTTAAAAATCTGTCGTATGGTTTTCACTTGATGCGTTCCCAGACAGACAGACAGACAAAATTTTAAAAACTATAGATTCAGCCTCTGTCTGGATAATATTGACTATATCATTAAGATTTTTCAAAAAATATTCAATGGACAGATTCGACTGGGTTAGAATTTTATTATATATATAGATATAGATAAGTAATATACATAATATATACTTACCAGACAAATCCATTTCGTTGGAAATCATGGGTGGGTTTTGAGATGGCTGAAACAGAAAAATAAAAGTATCAAACTTTTTATAGGGAGTTTTAAAATTTTTAAAAATTAATATACTGAGTGAATGCTTAATAGAAGTACTAAATGAATTAAGGTCACTGGAAACTAAGCTGGCGATATCTCCCTTAGTCTATAGAACTTTCATTTTCATACTCTGATGGGACGACAATAGTGAAAGATCAAGCGTAGGATCGATGAGTTTATGTTATGAGTAGTTTAACGTTTAATATGGAATAGAAAGACATTAATACTAGCGACTCATCCTTGCTCCGCTCGGGTTCGTCCCTATTTACGTTTTAACGTTTAGTATAGATTTCTCAGAGATGAGACATTTTCCCGCAGTAAAAAGTATCCTATATGTTGACCCGGATAACCAGCTATCATCATACCAAATTTCAACGAAAT
Source organism: Argynnis bischoffii washingtonia (assembly GCA_033884665.1). NCBI lineage: Eukaryota > Metazoa > Arthropoda > Insecta > Lepidoptera > Nymphalidae > Argynnis > Argynnis bischoffii. The sequence continues at coordinate 1,673,761 of CM066622.1, forward strand.
CCCTCCAGTGGATTTTCCCTGATGCGCTAACAGACAGACAGACAGACAGGCAGACAAAAATTCTAAAAACTATTGATTCGGCCTCTGTATCAATAATAATAACTATTTCAATAAGATTTTCAAAAAAATATTTAATGTACAGATTTGACTCAGTTAGAATTTTATTATATGTATAGACAGATATACATAGGTATGATGAATTTTATATCCCTTACTAATGAATTCCCCATACAGACTTCCAACCCCTTTTTCAAACCCTTAAGGGATGGTTTCCGGGATGAAAACTATACTCGTCCTTTCCAGGGTCTCAAACTATCTTCATACCAAATTTCACCTAAATCGGTTTAGCGAATTTTTAGCTTATCCATTACAAACAGCAAGACTTTTTTTCTCTTTATAATATTAGCTTATAGAGATATGTATTATCTCGGCATGGGAGTGAGAAATACCGCCAACTTCCCAACTTTTACTTAACTTTAATAAGAATTTCTTGACAGAAAACCTCAATTACTAAGTCTACTACTACTAGTCCCGTCTCGACCTCGAACCCAAGACTTCCGGATCTGCAGCCGTGTATTTTAACCACTAAACCACCAAATGGTAATTACATACACAAATACTCACAATAAAAGCAGTGGTAGCCAAGTGGTAACTATTAACACGCTCGCTTGGGAAACGGAGTGAAGTGGGTTCAAATCCCGAGTCTCGCACCTCTGATATCCTTACGAATATACGAATCATTTTTTACATCAATACCACATGCCTTATGGTGAAGGAAAACATCCTAAAGAAATCTGCATATCTGATAGAATGTAGCAAGTTTTCAAAAAACATGTGAGATCCGCCAATCCGCACTTGGCCAGCGTGATGGACTATGGCCTGATTCCCCATATTGAAGGGAGGTCCACCCCCACCAGTGGGACGTTAAAAAGGGCTAAATACAATACTCACAATAGCTTCATGGCTGGCCCTAAGATGGTCCCGTACATACGACTTCGCCACAAGGCGATGGAAACGCGTCTCCACATAACCAAGCTTGATGGTGTCACCACCAGAGAGATGGTCTTCTATGGAGTTCAGGTAACCTGGGGCTTGATAGTCTGGCGGGGCGTCTGTTCAGTTCCATAGAAATAGGACTTATCCAATGATATACAAAAACTCAAGATACACAAGTGTCCAAAAAAGTGCACAATTTGAAATTGAATTGCGCCTTTTTTAAATCTCTTTTTTATATTGCTTTCCGGATGACAAAATTAAAGCGCACGTTGTTTTGTTAAAAAAACTACTTTATGTGGTGTGCGTAAGTTCGAAATTGTGTTTAGACATAATTTTCGATTTTTGAATTTTATTCTTTGGTTTGATTTAACTTCACATGTCGACGCGTCTTTTTGAACAGATATTAGTCAGGAAATGTGTATCTATGTTTTTATATATCAATGGACTTGTCACATATCAACTTATTAGTAATAACCCCTTTATAACTCGTTTGACCGATTTAAAAAAAGGAGTAAGTAGTTGACCCGAATAACCAGCTATTATGATACCAAATTTCATCAAAATCTGTCCAGTGATTTTCTCGTGATGCGTTCCCAGACAGACAGATAAACAGACGGACAGACAAAAATTCTAAAAACGATAGATTCGGCCTTTGTATCGATAATGTTTATTTCAATAAGATTTTCCAAAAAATATTTAATGTACAGATTCAACTCAGAATTTTATTATATGTACAGATAGATAAAAGAAATTGTATCGATATATGTACCTTCATTGTAGTAAAGTCGAAGGCTGACGTCGTAAGACGAAGGCAACTCATTCTGGCAGGTCTGCATAATGACCACACAAGCCCGTATTAGGTGGATAGTCCGCTCCCTCACGTTTTCAAAAGAATATTTCATAGTATGTTGAACGTTGTCTCGATTTTTAGAGTGAACATTCATGGTCACCCCATCGTCTTTGTATGAATACTCAAAAATGTGGTACTCGATTAAATTTTCAAGCTTACATTCGTCTTCGTAAAAACAAAGAGCTAATTGATGTAACTAAAATAACACAAGAAAAAACAAAATCATATCTGATGCATTAACACGTTTTTTAAATGTAACAGTATTTAGTTATCTATATAGTCTTTTCCAAATTACTACATGCCCCTACATTATTAAAAAATATGTTGATTTCGTATAAAAACGCGCAGGTGATAGTCATAGTAGCTTGAAATAGGTTTATAATTTTGTTTTGTAAACTATCACTCCCCTAATTATCATCGCAGTGTTTAGAGACGCTATCGAGAAAGTATGTGCAATTACAAAAAAAACAAACTAATCAGATATAATTAATACGATAGTATTCCTTAGTATAAAAATGAAAAGTAATATATATTACCGTGATATGTTTTGTTTTTGATATTAAATGGCTTTATTTCTTGTATAATATGTATATCAATAATACTTTCTTAGTCCGAGACTTATGTTTTAAGGAGATAAATAACTCGTATATTACTTACATATTTCTTATCAAATGCATCAAACGCTTGTGTTAGAGCTGTACTTAAAAACTGAGCAATTTCATCACGACATTTTTTCTTGAGAATCCTTAATTTAACACCTCCAAAAGATTCTACAGTGTAACTATCTTCGGGGAATGCATTTTTTAAATACGTTATAGTACTTACAGCCACAACCGTCAACTGTTTCATGAAAGTTACAGAGCTTGTGTAATTTTCTGTAGCTTGTCGAGGAAATATTTTAACCCATTCTGATACTGCCTAAAACAATATAAATAAAAGTAAGTATACATTATAATAAATTTTCTAAAACCATTCATAGTAATTATTATACATACTTGATTCGTCAGTGTAGCTGTGGCTGTCATTTTAACAAAAAATTAAATAGAGTAGGTAGGTAATTACAAAATCACAACCTATAAGTCAAAATTGCCGCCACAAAGCCCATAAATTTTCGCGCCTTTTCTTAGAAGTCTATCACTTGTCAGCTGTCATGTGTTTTACGATATATTATCCAATCGTCAGTGTTGCACACCCATCCTCCCAAAAAAAAAAGACGTCTTGGTTTAGAGTAGTTTTAAACGACTTTAAACGACCCCTAAAACTCGCCCTCGGGGATTTAAAATGACGACAACTCTAAAGTTTTGTATGGGAGCTCTATAAATAACTTATGTCGTTGGAATCGTTATGATATAACCTAACACATGAAAAAGCCACAAAAAAAACTGCCCTGCAATTTATTAGTACTACATTATGGAGATTGGAGATAAGTTAAAAAAGTGTCCACCTGTAAGCTGCAAATAACAGTTCAAAAACCCACTAGAATGGCGGTAGCGTAGCAAGAGAATATGATATGAATTTAGCAGTTGTAAATGGAATAAAGTGTGCTGAGTTGAAAATTTTTATGTTTTGGGTGACTTGAGTAGTTATTGAAACTATTTATGCAGTCCAAAATAATTAAGTAAATGTAACCGGAAAAAATGTGGTGATAAAACGTAGAGTGATTAATTCTTTGTAAAAGTTCACAGAATAGTTATATAAATAATTTGGCGCTTTCTTCAAATTACCACCCATGCTACCCACACCCATAGTACCCACACCATGGGGCTACCCTAATTTAAAGTTTTTCAACGAACACTTTTTCTACACAGAGTAAGTTTTCCTTGCCTCTACCATCCATATTAATACGGCACGATCTAAATATGCAAAAAACAGAGATAATCTCTAAGAGCAGTAGCAGTAGTAGTATAATCTTATAGTGGTATTCTGTTACAATAATAATTTGCTTAAATATTTCAGTGCTAGTTCTAATACTCATTTCAATAATAATAACAAAACAATATATTATTAAAATTATAAGTATTTAGTATAAAACCTCTTCATAAATTTAAAAAAAAAAAAGGATATCTTTCCTTTTTTAATTTTGACTTTATAACAAATGACGCATTGATGTACGTTAATAACTAATAATATAAAATAATTTGGAAACATTTATAGTTAAAGTTCATAAGTATTTAAAGTAACATGTTATGTCCTGAAGGAGCTCAGGTGCAAATTGATAATGGAGCAAAAGAAGGAACCAATTTTGGTAAGAAAAATAAAGTACCAATAGAAGGCACTGGCAGCACGGAACTGAATTCGTATAAAAACCCTAAAACCTGGAAAAAATCGATCACGAATTTTTTTCGTAATCAGCTTCGATCAACTAAATCCAATGACGTAAGAAAATAAATTATTATGGTTTTGTAATACAGTAAAATAAATTTAAAATATACAAATAAATATTTTAATAATTTAGGGAGATCGACCATCCGGTAGCAAAGATAATTTTGAAGAAAAAGAAATAACACCAGAACAAAAATGGCAATCGTTAGGTAAAGTATTTCGACGTCAAAGTTTTGCTGAGCATTGGCAAAAATCACCTAATCAACAAGGCGAGACTTCATCTCAAAATAAGCGTCATGGTGTTCGAAAAGTCATTTCGAGCTACTTTGGGAAATCTACGAAGAATTCATCTGAGCTTAAGAACGATGAAAACTAGCAATATTTCTTGTAAAGTCTAATTAAATTTCATATCTTTAATAGCTAGTTCTTTTAGATGTATTCATAAATTCCTATTATATAAAATATACTAATTGATCAATTAAATTATATGGAACCTTCCTTTTATTCGTTACCTTTAACAAAATCTATAATTTTATGGTTTTCAAAAAAGCTATTTTAAAAACTGTATTTGAACTCAATAATATTATGAATTATATGATGTAGGTATTCCAAGATCCCATATTCGGAATGTTGGCAACCGAGGATTACCTGTCAAGTCGACCATTGACAGTTTTGACATAGGACAAAAAACGTCAGAAAAAAGTTGTGTGACATTTCCGCAGGCTATCAAAGGATGAAATTATTTTTTGGCTTTTTGTTTAAACGAGATTTATGTTTATACATTTATTTTAGTATTATTTAAGGAATAGTGCAAAAGATTTCAGTTTACTTTCAATGTACACATCTTGATTCATGTGCACTAGTTTACTTGTGAATACGCCCTTGAAAACAGTGATACAAAAAGTCTAAAGTCAGCATAGCAACAACACTTTAGTTCTTTTAATCCCGATTTTGAGAAAGATTACGGATTATAAATCGTAGTGGTGCCTTTTTGAGGTATGTTCAAAGTATTATAATGTCAAAAATTGTAGATATGCATGTTCAAATTGTTGATTTCCTTGTTCAACCATACCTTTGTGTATGTTGTATCTCAATATATATATAAATGTATATAGCCAATGTAGTGAATATAATGTGCAGTCGTACGGCCCTTTTAAAATATAATAGGAACTTTTATAGTTGTAACTGGTATGAAATTGAATCTATTTTTAATTAAATGTGGTATTTCTTTTTATCAGATGTTATTATGCATGTAACAATATTTATAGTCAGTATTATAATCAAAAATGCAATGTATTCAAATTAATTAAACTCACAATATATTGAAATGAGATTGAGATAGAATGAGAGAGAGACCCTCAGTAAACTTTATTTTTATTGATTATAAAACCATATTAGCTATTAATTTACCATTATCTTACTATAAAATGATTAACTACAGTTGCTACAATACAGTACTAAATTTCCCAAAACCAATTAAGAATTCTAGAGAAATCTGCCCCATTGTTCTAAAATAAATACTAGTTTTAACTATATAAGACTTTATATTTTAGATATAATGATAGAATATAATGCTTATAATGTTCAGTTAGTATGGTTACGGTTGTTTGATTGTGGAAATTTATAAAGTTACATAGGTGGTACATCATAATGTAGGCTTATAAACATTACTTATTTGAATTAATTCGTGTAAATTTGTTAAAAATAATATTTTTTGTGATATTTTAAACATTTTATCTTAAGTATTAACTTTATTTTGTTATTATTATTTTTTTTCATCAATATCTATTTGTAAATTTTTCAAAGCTAAATTCAACTTTCTTATATACTCCTAGAAATTAGGAGTTATTAATATAATTATATTTAGTTAGGAGCTCAGCAATTGCAACAAAAATAGTATTACAATTCCATTTAATGAAACTAAATAAAATTTTAAAATCAAGAAATAACTTTATCAATATTATTTTCTTTTTCTTAAACATGCATAATGTTTACATAATGACTTAGAGTATTTGTTATTTTATTTATATTGTTGCTTTAGTTTTACTCGTATTTAACTACCTTTCTATTATCATACTTCCTAGAGCTCTCGTAACATTTTCAATTAAATGTCGATAATATTTTTGATTAAATTTTTAGGAAAAGCTTTTAGTAAGAACCATAATAAATATAATTATCGTTGTTTCTATTATTTCAGATGAGTACTGAAGATGTACAGAGATTAGAGCTAGTTCAAGAAGTTATAATCTTAATCTGATACATAGATTTAGTATTGGCGCGGTGCTTTGTTAGAATAAGATGATAACCCGAAGGTGGTTCCATCCATCACTGAATGGAATGGATGCTGAAAAACTGCTTTTAGAGAAAGGTCGAGACGGGTACTTCTTGGCTCGGCCCAGCATGAGTAATAAAGGAGATTTTACACTATCAGTTCGAAGGGGGTTAGAAGTCACACATATAAAAATTCAAAATAATGGTGAGTTTCTTGATCTATATGGTGGTGAAAAATTTGCCACTCTATCAGAGCTAGTACAGTTCTATATGGACAATCAGGGTCAACTACGTGAGAAGAATGGTAACGTTATTCGATTAAAAACTCCGTTAAATTGTGCCGATCCGACGACAGAAAGATGGTATCATGGGCAACTCACAGCAAAAGAAGCAGAAAGAATGATGTTAGAAAACGGAAAAAACGGATCTTTTCTCGTTCGTGAATCGCAAAGACAACCAGGGGATTTCGTTTTATCAGTGCGCACGAGGGATAGAGTAACTCATGTGATAATACGGAGGCAGGATAATAAATACGATGTGGGAGGTGGCCAACAGTTCGAAGACCTCGTCAGTCTCATAGAACACTATCGTAGTTTTCCCATGGTTGAAACTAACGGTGAAGTGCTAAGGCTCATTCAACCGTTCAACGCGACGCGTATCCAAGTGCAACACTTTCACACGCGAGTCAAACAACTGCAAAAGGAAAACGAAGGCCCAATCGAAAGTATGGCGTACAAGCAAGGTTTTTGGGAGGAGTTCGAAACATTACAGATGATGGAAAATTTACAATTGTTCGATAGAATGGAAGGGTCTAAGCCAGAGAATATAAGAAAAAATAGATACAAAAATATAATTCCGTTTGACCACACTCGTGTCATATTGCGAGATATTCCCGCAGATCCCCCTCCGGGCTCTGATTATATAAATGCCAACTACATTCGGTGCGACTTTATCGATACTAATTCCGACTCACACGACTTGAACGGAAGTAATGAAAACAACTCTCCTCATGTAAAAGATGGTGCTTCTAAAATCAAAGATAAACTTTCTCCTACACACACTGGTGTTATAATTACAGAAGAAAAACCGAGGGAAATTTTAAAAGGTTACGGTAATGGCACCCATAAACCCACAACGACCTTTGAGCCCAATGTCCTTCGGACAAACCCTAATTACGTCAACACAACGATACCTAAATCAACCGAGGTCATAGAGAATGGGGACTCAGATAAAGTTTACAATAAAATTTACATCGCTACACAAGGCTGTCTTTCAACTACTATTTACCAGTTCTGGTCAATGATATGGCAGGAGGACGTTCGTATAATAATAATGACCACAAAGGAGATAGAGCGTGGTAAAGTAAAGTGCGAGCGTTACTGGCCAGAACTTAATAAAACTGAAGTGATAAAGAAATATTCTATTCACAACGAGTCTGAGTCGTCCACTCAAGACTACACGTTGAGGAGATTTGTAGTAACGAAAAAGGACGAGCCGAATATAAAGCGGACCATATATCATTTCCATTTCACCGCGTGGCCTGACCACGGCGTGCCTTCGGAGCCGGGTAGAGTGTTGAACATCTTACTCGACGTCAACTACAGACTCCAACAAATAATGACTGGGCCTGATCCCCCGAGTCAAGCGGTAGTGTGCGTCCATTGCTCCGCCGGCATCGGCAGGACGGGTACGTTTATAGTCATCGATATGATTCTGGACCAAATAAGAAAAGAAGGATTCGACTGCGAGATAGATATTCATCGTACGGTGCAAATGGTCAGAGATCAAAGATCTGGGATGGTGCAAAACGAAGCCCAGTACAAGTTTATTTACATGGCTTTGCTAGAGTACATCGAAACTGAAAAGCAAAGACTTTTGATGCCGCTCTCGCAGGACTCCCTGCGCATATGATCCGAAGCGAACAAATCGAAGTTTCGGGAAAGAAAGAAAAGTCTTCTGAAATGTTTCACAAATCGCAAACACAAGGGGCGTTCTGACTTCCAATGTCACCCAAAACGGTAGTGACTTTAGGTGTAACATTCGGATCTATGCGGTTTATTAATTTGAATATAGATTTATCGTAATGCAATATTTTATAAAGAAAAATTATTTTTCACTAAATGTTATGAACTAAGTAAATTTTAACGTTTATGTAACATTTTCAAAAGACGCAATTTAAACTAGTATCACTGTAACATGTAGTAGGTACGTTTATTTTCACATTACCTATAATTTGCTATAAATAATGCGACGACCATTATATATTATACTTTACGTATACACTTTTTCCTGTAAGATTACGTTACTGTATTATTATCAGAGTAATTAATTAATAGTAGCAATACAACGGAGCATTATAATATGGGAATATGTTTTTAAGTCATTATTTTTATTTATCGTTCGAGCTGTTTTCTAGAGAACACGCTTAAATATCTCTTAAGAAAATTGAAATATATATAGTAGAAATGTACTCGTACCTCTGTATGTAAAGATCAACTGTAGTACCTAGTTGCCGGTGATAAAAGTAATACTTATAATATCTATGAAACTGAGACCTGATAATGTTTCAAATAATTGCTTTAAAATTTTACTATATGAAGCCGAGAGGTGGGCTTCGAAGTGATCTCGAATCGATTTTTGAATTAGACGGAGTATATTTTTATTTCGCTTACGACGTAATAAGTTGATGAGGCCGTTCTGAAACAATGTAATCCGATACATCGATGTATTTTTGCCTCAACTCGAAACGTTAGGTGTTAGGTGTAAATGTATAGTCGCATAAATATTTTTCTAATAAAAACCGTAGATATTTGGTTATAAATCAACGCGGATGAGGCAAGTTAGTGTTCCGCCACGATACCTCGACGTTACAGATATGTTGCTAATAATAATATAATGTAAGGTAGATTTAGAATTCAATATTACAACCAATGGAATATTTGTCTAAATCGTTAACGGTACATATATTCACGTTTTTACGTTTTTGGTTTTCAAGGCGGTAGCTGTAATCGAGGTGCTTCTACGTTCTACCATATGTCCCGCCTTAGGCGATGGTGCGATACTTTTTTTAAGAAATTTATTTTCTATTTGAATAGATATGGTATTTGAATCAATTGAGTGATGAATTTTATCTTAACAAAATTATATTTATTAATATTTTACATTTGACGGCTTACAGTGAATGTGAGACGCGGCCATTTGAGTTTTCTTTAGCTATATGTTACTCAAATGATTCAAAACTATTTTACGTTGTTGGCATTTTATTTATAATATATTCCAATTTGTAAAGCTGAGCTTAAGTATTTTGCATGAAATTTAATAGAGAGAAACAAAAAGTTTATCTGCAGAAGATATATGTTGTGTTATATAATATAATAATGAATAAAATGTGATATTGTACAATATTGATTATTATTTTCTCTTTCCAATCAATAGGTTGAAAAGGGTGTCGGTAATTAAACTGCATGATTAAGACGTTTCCTGTAACAAATTGAAATAATTTGATTGAAAAGCTAATCTGCTTCTTATCCACTATTAAGATACAAACAAACTAACTGCTTCTTTATGATATTAGTATAGACAATCCTATGTGTTACTCCAAGTCATAATTTATCTGTGAAGTGTGTATTTTTTTATCCAAGTCCGTCCAGCCAAGTTTACTTCTATGAAAATGTTTATTTTTACTCATTTAAAATTGCGAGATCAAAATCCCATTAAAACGGATCTGAATGAAATTTGGCGCAGAGATAGATTATAGAACATAGTTTACTTTTTATCCCGGAGAAATGTACCCTTCTCGTGGGATAGATTTGCTTTTGTTTTTCACAGAACAAGGGATCGATTATTACAAACTAACCGTTAAAACGTACCTATATTTAAATTTTACACTAATGTGTAATGTTGTATTTGCATTTGAAGCCAATCTATTGAGGAAGGACTAAGGAATGGAGCAATTATCCACATATATAATAAAATAGTAACAAAGCGAAATCTGTACGTGAAATATTTTTAAATACAATGACTACATAACGTGTTGTGTACAGAATATAGAACCCGAAATAATAGTTACAGAAAATTTTGTCTCTTTATCTGTTGGCATGTCACGTAAAAAATACTGAATCGATTTTAACAAAATTTTGTGTAGTTATAAATTATTACTCGGGTCGACGTTTAGCATATCTTTTACTATACGAAAATTTTTCGTTCCCATAGGAAAACACGATAACTGGTTTACATGGCTACCGCTGACTAAACTTTAGAGATACGTCGAAACAATTTACTAGAAAATTGTAGGTCTTAAAAGGGCCTACATAAAAGTCCGAGAGAGTGGTGTCTACCTCCTACGGTACGCTGACAATAACTCTTTTTACCTATATAAAACCTAGGGACGCACCCGAGTGAAGCGATAGTAAGTCGCTAGTGCATTAATAAAATACTGTTGAATAATATTTTCCTGTACGTCTTCCTCATGAGTAATGTTTTTCATAACAGCTGACATATTAACCAATATGTTACATTTCGTAAAATAACAAACATATCAACATCATACTGTTTACCCGACTGCACGACGCAAAGGAGCGTAATGTGTTTATCAGTCTATGTATGTTTGTTCCTATATGACATTCTAGACGCCAAACGCGTAGGCCGATTTTGATGATTCATATGTCGTTAGATTCGTCTTGATAACGCGCGTATTATAGGCTATATAAAAAAAGTTAAAAATTAAAATGGCGTATTTCAGGCCGCAGGGGCCAATTTGTCTTTAAAAAAAAATCTTCCGAACCCATTGAGTGGGGTATCAAAATTTAGGATAAAAAATTGCTAAATATAACTTTAAATGTCTAATTGGCAAAAACTAAAAAGCTGTAAATGCAAAAAATATATTATAAAAATAAAAACCTCGACTGAATAAAGGCTAACTAAAAAGATTCATTTTGAGTTTTATCCTTGCCGCAAAATGTATGCACGTATCATACATACATACACGTGACGTATGTATGTCTCCAACTGCATAATACTGTATTCCTTCGTCAACTTGTTTTTATATTTTAGTTAGCTTTTATGTAGTATGGGTTTTTATTTTTTATTTTTATAATATATATTTTTTTTTATATTAAAGTTGAATGCAGAGACACCTAGTTATTGAGGATTTCTGCCAGATCTTTTGTCAATCCAGGATTCATAGATAGGGGTTGTCTTCTTACATATAATTTGAAAGTAATTCAATAAAAAATAAAAACATTTTATTTTGTATTTTACACAGTTTAATTCATAAATTATACATTGTGAAATGCTATTTAATAATCAAGGAAGTTGTAATCCTAAAGATACTGTGATTTTCTTGTATAAAACATATTTATTCAAAGTAATTTCTTGTGTATTTTAATTTTGAAAACAAAAGATAAAGCTATATACCACTATCAACTAAGATATCACACAAAATGCTAGTTTTGCCTAAATGAATATGGGATTATTTATTATAGGAAAATTAAATAATTGTTTAAATTTAACATTTGTAAGTAAAATAGATATAATAAGGAAAATATTTAATCCATAGACATGGGGTCATCGTGAACAAAGAAAAATGGGTTCAAAAAAATGTCAATAGATTATGTTACATGTGTCGATTTGTTATTAGTGTTGTTAAATTAACAAAAGATAAAAAAATTAATCCCTAAAAGGTATATTATTGTTTTAACAAGTTTTCTAAGTGAAGAGAAAAGAATTAATGTGAACGTTAATAAAAATTTGCATAATTTTACTGAATATTGAAATATCAGCAATCAAATGATGGGTTTGTAGCATATATTAACAGATGGCGCTTTTAATATTTACAAACTGTTTATCACGGTTAAAAATAGTTAACATCACTGTTTTTTTTTATGTAGAAAGAATTTTACAATATTTACCTATTTGCGAATCAATATTTATTATCTATTCAAGCAAAAAAAAATTGCCCGAATTAGTGCTGTCCAATTTCTTTGTATGGGATGAGGCATCTGTACTAGTATAGTATAATGTGATCTATACCCATAGCTATCTATAGCACATCTATCCATTTCAGCACTAACCACCGCATGGTCCACTGCTGCCTAAGTCTCCACCCACCAAGAATGTCCAGGCTACATATAAAGAGAAATCTTCATAGGGAAAATATAAGAACATGGAGAAATTTGATATGGTACATGTCCTAGAAATCGTTAATTCACAATTAAGTATATTGAAAAAATACAAAAAATAACAAAATTATGTAACCAAATAAGAAATAGTATAAAAAATGTACAATAACCCATACTCGTGAAAAACACTTTGCAAAAACTGGGGAAATAAGCTCTGAAGGAACTAAGAGAAAAAGGTAAGAATGGATTCCTAAACTAAAACATGAAAACTCAAAAGCTACAGTGAAAACTGGAATCCAAAAATCCAAAGAATAGCCACAGATCACAACCAAACTCTTAATTCTAGCCCTGACACCGACACAGAGAAAGAATCCGACGGCAAGTCATTTAGAATCAGAAGAACTTGCTAAAAATTTGGAGACATACTGGACATACCAGATATCAGAAGTAAAGAGAGCTATCTACTCTCAAAAATTAGTTGAAGTATCTCACCCTGATATATTAACTAATGAACTGCTGAGAGGTACAATAGATTAAATAAATCCAGTTTAGAAAAGGTCTTTAATAACAATATTTTGCACTGCAGAATTACCAGATCAATGGGGAGAATTGCACATTGCCCTCACTCACAAAAAGGGGCGATTAGACAACATAAGAAACTGCAAGCCCATAAGTCTGAAATCAAATATCTCGAAGGTATTCACAAAAATAATAATTATCATCCATAGCACAATGTTACTAAAAAAGATATATAATTGTTTGCATTCTTTTCTTTTTATGATTTAATTTAATAATTTTTTACATTATTTTTTTCTACAATGTTATGCCTAAGCCCTAAACTAATGATCTATAGAATATGTAATGAGCAGGCAGTAACTAATTGAACACGAGTTTTTTAATATTACTTAATCATATAACTTTACCACATTTATAATCATTTAATTTAGATCTAAAATGTTAATCATCATTGTTTACAGGAATTTCTTCTATTCCTTCTGTTTCATTCACCAATGCACGCTCTAGGATTACTCTCCCTTCTTTGTATCTGAAAATTTTAAAGATTTTTCCTTAATTTTCATATAATCTGTTATGTAAAGCAAATATCTGTTTGTCTTATAAGGCCTAATTAAGTAGATTCAGAAGAAAATTTTACTAATAATATTTATTACCTTTGGTTTTCTTCAGTAGCAAATTCATACACCCAACCTAGCTTCGTAGCACAATTCTTGCAAGAGACATCTCTCACCATATGTCTACCAGTCAGCATTACTCTATCTTGAACCTCAGAGTATACTAGGTTTACCACTTTATGAAATAGAAATGCGCGACCTTAAAATTCAAATTAATAAAGTTAGAATGTTAATTATTATATTTAAAGTCGAAAGGAAAATATCTAACATTTTGAGTAATAAAAAAACAATGTAAGTTCATAATATGTGCGTAATTTACGATTCCATATGTTTCGTTTGTCTAAAAAAGACTAACATCTATCATTTAAAACGAATAAACCCACTTTTATTTGAAGTTTTCTTTCATTCTTGGTGTTAGATGGTTATTTAGAGGGACAACATTTTGATTATAATCAGCTGTTCCCACTTACCTGTCGCTCCAGTAAATCTAGTGCTGATTAACTCAGAACGATTAGTTAATACCACATCACAAGCTGCACATGAAAATAAACGAGTTCCACCAATATGATCTAAAAATATTTTCCCCATTTTGTTTTTCTTTGTTTTCAAAATGTAAAATATACGCGAGAAAGTTTTCTCTTGAATTTGACGTAACCAAAATAAACTTCACTTGTGACTTGTGAGTTGCAGTAAGCAGTTGCCAAACAATGATTGAAGTATTGTTTTGTTATCTCGTTCTTTTCTATCAGGCTAGAAGAAAACAAAAACACATTTGTAATTTTAACTAAATAAGGTATTTCTACACTATCAACAATAATGACAACATGCTTATTCATCCATTATCTTAGATTATACATAAGCTAGTATACTCTAAGTCAAATAAGTAAATTGATTAGTTTCAAATAATACTTAAAAATATTTTTTCAATGAACAGATTCAAATAAATAACTTTTATTTAATTGATGAAAAGACTTATTACTTCTTTAAAAAGATGAAAAGTCGTGGAAGCGTTACATTTGAATTTATGAATAAATTATACCAAAACTTAATTATATAAATATAATAGTAGAATCACAATATCTTTAGAATTTAACTTCCTAATATTATGTTGATTCAAGTATTATCTTTGTTGATTTGTTGCCTAAGTAACTATTAACAGTTTCGACGTGAAATATGTTTTTTTACAAAAAGTAAACACTGTTTAGTCACTTTTAAGTTTTCAAAATTTAAATAAATATTTGTATCCTGAGTATGGAAAGCTTAAAGGAAGATACTATTCACCATACAGCTATGAAACTAGCGGAAGAAATTAAAAATCTTTCAATATACAAGTCATTTTATAGTGATGTACAGGTGAGTTTAATTCTTATAATAAATGTAAGAAGTATGTGACTATAAGATATATTATATAATATTAATTTATTTCATAATCAACAGAAACTGGTATCTTCACCGAATGTTAAAAAAGAAGATTTTAAGCAAACTTTACAACAAGCTATGAAAGAAAAAGGACTAGATACAAAACTTAGAAATACAGTTTTTCATTGGGTTAGAACACAGAGCAAACACAATGTAAGCTAATTTATTATACATACATATATACTTACGTATGTACATATCGTAATAATTAATTATCAGCGTGTAAAAAACATCCTATTTATTGTATATTTTCAATGTAAATAATGTTTTTCATGTAAAATATTATTTATATATTTTTCAGAAACTAGATCCATTAACTTCTTTATCAAAAGCTAGCGCTCAATGGGAGAAAAGAATTCATAAATCTTTAAATTCAATGTGTTCAGACTTAGAGACTTCTTTAGCGAAAATCAGGCCACAAAGTGAACAAGAGGAGCTTGCAGATAAATGGAATGAGCTTAGCACATATGGTCTAGGTAAATTAGGCTTTCTGTCGCAAGTTATTACTAATGCTGGACTAACTATAAGGCACTTTCCTATTGGGCCTCACGCTTTCCAACGGTTCTATTAGCAAATATAATATAATCAACAAATAGACAAAATATAGATTTTGAACTTCGAAGTTTGAAGATCTTAATCTTAATCAAAATTTACGACCATAAAAATCAAAGTTCAATATTTAAAGATACAGAGTACACCATTTGGATTAAAAATCACACTACTAAACATAACTTCTTTACAGATTTGTCAAAATACCGACCAGTTTATGCACCAAAGGATTTTTTAGATGTTTTACTAACTTTATCTGGATATGTACCTTTTACAAGAGAGTGAGTTCTTAGTTTTATACCAGCTCTTATTAAATTTTATTATTAATCTTATAAACAAAATAATTTATAAAAATTATATTACAGAGACGAGCCAAAATGGGAATTTGCACATCTACCTCTACAAGTTAAAGCGTTGGATCAATTGGTATTAGTCATTTTATTTTGTTATTTGTTACGTATTCGGCATGAAGGAACATTTTAAAAAATAAATAACCTAGTTATAACGAATAATATTACATAACTACTAAAACGTTTATATTAAAAATTTGTAGCGAAAAGTATATATTGAATGGGCCAATGGAGAACCATTGTTAGGTGTAAACCCAAATATGCCAAGTTCAGTTCCTGGATTTGTAACACTTGAAGCGGAACGTTTTGCTCTCGGTGAAAGAGTGGCTGCTTTAGGGTATGCGCCAGTAATTCAAGAATATTTGAAAAAAGGTAGTCCACAATGTTTGAGAGCAAGGCTTTGGACTCAAGTCTTAGGAGCTGAAGTCAAACACCAGGTGAATATTTTGTTAAGGAGTTAAAAAATTTCATATTAAAAAAATAATATTTAACAGCAAATAAGATTCTCAATTTTATTAAAATACTATCAGTACCCGCGGCTTCGCTCGCATTCAAACTTCCGATCACTACCAAACAGAGATTCAGCGTATCGGGAGTTAATCTGAAGACTGACTGAAAATTTATCGAAGTCGCACCAGCCGTTTTGGAGTCCATAGGGAACATACTTAAGACGCATCGATTTTTATATATGTACATATAATATATAGATAGATAGACAATATATTCAGTTTTTTAAAATACTTTTAGCAAGTAACGTACTTCAATCAATTAAAGAAGAGCGTGCTCGAAGTGGATTTGATGATTGATAAGTTAATTTTCAAAGATGTGCAGCTAACTGCTTCTAACGATGACCAATATTTCGTATTTGAGGATTTGCTCTATCAGGTATTATGAGGTTTTCTTTATTTTTAGTGATTTACATAAAATGTATTTTTCATAGTTAACGTGCCCCAATTCCCGATAAGGAAAAATCGACCCCTAATCTAAGATTCTTAGTTCTTCTTTTCAATACTTGAAAAATCATTGTACGACTACATCTATGTTTACTTCTGTTGTCTTAAAATATTGAGTTGATATGCAGGTGATGCTTTGCTTTTCTCGAGATAGTGAAGTATTGACAGCAATTAGATCCCTCGCTGGAGCAGCCCTCACTGTCGCGGTGAAGGGACGACACCCTCCAGACTGTTATACTGCCTTTCCTCCCAGCGGAGTCATTCCATTTCATGGCTTCACTATGTACGGTAAGATAAATAAACAATAATTTTAATTGTTTATATAAAACGATGCAAGCGTTCCTTTTTTAGCGACGATGCCCAAAAGATGGTTATGTGTTTCATCTTTGTGTATGTTTGCATGTTCGACCCTATGTTCTCTCGTAATGAATAAACGGCTTGACCGATTTTGATCATCATACGCCATAAAATTTTTCTTGATAACGTGAGTATCAAAGGCTATAGGGATATAATTAAATATCAAAATGGCGGATTTCAGGCGCCATTTTGTCTTGAATTTTTTTTTGTTTCAAACACATTGAGTGGTGTATCAAAATGAAGGTTGTTAAGAGGCGATCATAAAAAATATATACAACTTAAAC
The DNA here is from genome assembly GCA_033884665.1 of Argynnis bischoffii washingtonia. Taxonomy (NCBI): domain Eukaryota; kingdom Metazoa; phylum Arthropoda; class Insecta; order Lepidoptera; family Nymphalidae; genus Argynnis; species Argynnis bischoffii. The sequence goes on from CM066622.1 coordinate 1,691,361, forward strand.
GTATAAATAATATTTTAAGATAAAACATTGATAAATAAAATTCAAAATGCCGCAAATTTAAAAGCTATAAATATAAATAAACAAAATATATAGTAAAAAGAAAAACACTTGACTGGGTAAAAAATGAAATAAAAAGAAGGGAAGGGAACAAGTTGACAAAGAAATAATCTCAGGCATCAGGTATAGTCGGAAACACATATTTTATCCATGCTGAGAGTCTTGCTATGTGTAATAATTGTGTCTTAGCATAATATATCGATGTTCTTTTTCAACTTATTTCAATCCTTTTAATTAGTTTTCTACGCAGTCAATTTTTTTATTTAACACACATTAATTTTCAGCAACTCCATTTTGTTATTTATACGATGATCCTGTTCAACTATATTTTATATTTAGAGCCTTTTATATGCGTTATTGGCATCGACTGCATTACATCTCTACACATCCTCAGGTATTAAAATTAAATATTTTTGCAAAAATAAAAAAAATATATAGAATTGAGAAATACACCAACATATTGTTTCAGGGTATTGTATCTCTTTGTCTTCTGTACGAGAGACTTCTAGAGGCAAATGAACCTCTTTTGTGGATACACTTTAGGAATATCAACATTAACCCGTGAGTATTCATAAGCTAAAATTTAAAAAAATCATTTAGGCGGGAAGTCAGCAGGTGTAATAATAATAATAATGTCCTCCGGACCGATTCCGGCCACGGCGGCCAATCTCATTGAGACTAGCCAACTGCGCAGGAGATATTATAGTGCAGCGCGTGTGAGCGAGAGCGCAGACACAAGTGCACTCTCTATTCCTGTCACTCTCATACTCCGGTGGGACGACACGAGACACGACCGGTGAGAGGTCAGGCGCAGGACCGACGCGACACGTGCTCTGCCTCGGCACGGGGGTGTAACACCGCCAACTTCCCAACTCCGGCCTGTTACTGAGGCTTACTATACAGAAAGACTCAATAACTAAACTTAGCCCGACCCGTGACTCGAACCCAGGACCTCAGGATGTGCAGCCGTACATGCTAGCCACTACACCACCGAGGCAGGTGTAATGTCATAATAAACTCTACTCTTTCATTTTTTTATAAAATGACTTAAGTCTAAAATATTTAAAATAAATGATTATACATATTTGTATAAATAGAAATAAAATCAACTTTTTAATTTTATGTTTTTTTTTTAGTATTCGTGTGGTATTTAAATGGTTAATGCGAGCGTTCAGTGGGCACCTGCCACCAGACCAGTTATTACTGCTATGGGACGCTATTCTTGGATATGACTGTTTGGAAATCCTTCCTTTACTAGCTTTAGCTATTCTGAGTTTTAGAAAGGAGAATATTTTTCAAGTAAACACTTTACAAAATGTCGACGCGGTGTTGGCTGATCTCTCAACAATATCGGTTATTCCATTATTGCAATTAGCTTTGATGAAATCATGAATATTGAAACTAGATGATCCAAATGTCACAATAACTAAATGAAGAATACAGGCGTAGAACAGGAAATGTCATTTTTTTTGTACTACGAGTCTATATTCTATGGTACTTGCATTCCCAATCACTGGTTTTTTATAAATAATCAACGGATGTCGCTAAAAATACGTTTTTATCTATGCCCAAAGTGGAAACAACTGGGAATGTCCATGACGTACCGGTAAAGAAGGATTGCCAAAAAATGTACATGGTAAAAATTATTGCGTATTTTGATCTCAAAATTTTAATTTGTTTTTTTTTCTCATAATCTATTCATTAGGACATTCCCTGTCCTTTGTCTGTATCCTTTAAATGGAGTCGATATACATTGGTTTCCATTACAACTTATACACGTAGTGTATGCACGTACTTGTACAGCATATAAACAATGTTTAGTAAAAAAATTTTAAACTCGACATTATCATCTAGTTTCCAATTGTTTTTCATAAATAGAAGAATTAATAATTGATTATTTTATAGAAAAATATACTTTTAATTTAACGTGTGTAATAATATGTAAAATTTAGCAAATGTTAATTTTTTTGTTATTGTTTAGTCATCTGTTCTTCACACTGTGCTTTGATAGATAATATATTTTTTGTTCAATATGTCAAAAGCATAAATTGAAATCTGAATACAAGTTAAATGTTATTGTTACAATTTATTATTTGTATAGAAGTTTTATAGGATTTTTTTTGTAGACGAATTTATTGTAATAAAATGCGAACATGTTACCTTAATAGTGTTTTTTTAACATCAATCAAAAAAGTACTAGATACACAATCCCTTGCAAAGTTCTCTTAAAACTGTCACTAATTGTGTTTAGGTAATTATTCTAGTTAAAATAAATATACAACGATGTAAATTGAAACTTATATGCAATACTTAAAGTTGTTTTCACAAAAAATAAAAATAAACGCGCGCTCAAATGTTCAAATGAGCGCTCTTTCGGTGAGGACATTTTTCGTTGCTGATTGTGTATCTAGTACTTTCGATGTTTTTTAACCTTTTTTTATATTGGGATATTACACACAGAATCCACCATCTAGTTGCATGGTAAGCTACGAGGCTTGTGTTATGGATACAAGATAGTTGATACACTACATATATATAACTTTAAAATACATACATATTATAAATATAAACACTCATGACTGGAGTACAAACATTAGTGTTCATCACACAAATGAATGCCCCCAGCGGGAGTCGAACCCGCGACCGGCACAGCAAGCCAAATGGGCCGTCACTTACTATAGTTAAATTACTTTTTTATGGAATATAAATTCGCATGGTAGTCCAGTTCTAATGCGCTTGCTTGAGAAACCAAGTGAAGTGGGTTCAAGCCCCGGGTCTGGCACCTCGATATTTCACGTGCGAATTATTTTCAACATGATTTAAAGTGAATGAAAACATTCAAAATCCGTAAACATACATATATTATATCAGATAGAACCTAGCAAATTCTTGAAGGACATGCAACTCCACCAATTTACACTTTGCCAGAGTAGTAAGACGTTAAAAAGGACTGCATATATACAAAGTGACATTCTATGGATGGAATATCGCATATTTAGTGTACAAGTATTGTGTCATGTACGACGAAGGCAACAAAAAAGATAAGAAATAAAATGAAAGAATTGTAAATATAAACATTTTAATATCTTTCCTAACATAATATTAAATCTTTCTACAGATAACACACCAATTGCCCTCTTCATAAAAGCTTTTCTCCACAACAAAATCTGGCAAATCACATAGTTTATCCAGTTCACCTTCTTCAAAAACATGATAATATCTTAACAATGTCGTGTTTGATTGATTCTCTAGTTTTTTTTCCTTCATTTTACGTAATTTCCATGGCACGAGAAGATCGTTGTGTTTGAATTGGGTCCTATTTTCGTGTATGGGAAGGTTTATTCCGGCGACGGAATGTAGACTTGTGTCGTAGTTTTCCTTATTTTGGCTGAGATAGTTGGATTTTGTTTGGTCCTTCGCCCACACTGTGATTAGGGCTTTGCCCCCCGGACGTAACAGGTGTGCTATTGTTGATACAGCTTGGAGCCTTCTCTCCTGAAATCACAGTAATATTGTAAATACTAAAGTATATGAGTGACTGAATGAGTTTGATAGTACTTCACACAGTAATTTATGAAATTCGGAACAAAGATATTTTATATCTTGAAATAACAGCTGTGCTATTATGTTCGACGTACCTACCATGTACGTCGGTCCGCGGCAACAAACTAGAATATTATATATTTATTTTAGATTATGCTACTTTATAAATTAGCAGATCCACTCTAACATTAATGAGCCTCTTCGATATTAATCTACAAACTACTAAGATATGGACGTATGTAAAGAAAATATTCTGCAAAAGCCTAATAAATAATAAAATAATAATAATAAAGTATACGAATCAAGAAATCAAACAACCACACAGCCACCACACCAAACCAAAGTAACAATAAAATATTATTACTATTAATCCTCGAACAACGCCGATTTTTAAATAATATTAAATTTAAATCTGGAACTTTCGATAGAGATGAAACGGTTATACCAGCCAGATACCGGATGCTGGATATTTAGAAAATATGATATGTTTCTAAAAAAACTGCAAGAAAAATATCTGTGAGGCATATAATTTAAATGACTCGTAAATGCAGCAAGGTGCTGAAAGTCTGGCAAACTGATAAATGTGGGTACTACTTCAAGCTAACCGGCTACCAATTATTATAAGTGTTGCAATTTATTTAGCGAGAAAACAACTAATTCCCGATGACACCCGAATACGCCCGAATTCTACCGACAACATGCGTACTTGTTGCAACATGCAACGTAAAAACAGGTTAAATATCCGGCCTCCAGCTCGCTAGATATCCGGTATCCGGCCTAACAACTGTCCTTTTCATCACTAACTCTAACCACATTCACAATACATAAAAAAGATGAAAAGTACTCAATCACGCCAGAACGGCTAAATGGATCTGGATGAAATTCAATACAGATAGATTATCGTCTGGAATAATAGCACATAGGTTATTTTTATCCCGGAAAAAGGTACGATTCCCGTGGGATAAATATGTTTTTCACAAAGCAAGGGAAATTCGACATGCACAAACCTGCAAAAGCATGAGTTATTCTCCTAAAATATATTGAATATATAAATATATATTCAAAACGTACGTAAACAGACACATTAAGTCGCTAGTGTAATAAGTAAACTAACCTGATTACTAAAATGGTGTATGACAGCTATACAGATGAGCCTGTCCGCGCACGCGCGCCGCAGCGCCGGCGCCAGCAGGTCGAGGCGCACGCAGCCGGCCGCGCTCACACCCCTCGTGTACTCTTTACACTCATTCAATAACCCCATGCTTCTTTCACCTGCTATCTGTATTTATGAATCAAATAATTACATAATACTTTCTTAGATTACAGTTTTAATAACTAAAAATGTCTAAGTTTTAGGGCGATCCCTTACAGGGAGTATTCGCCTGTATTGTAATAGTTCAGATTCTAGCATTACGACGTAGGTGAATGAGAAGAACTGAGCGTTCTCGATGCGTTACATACTTGTTTGATTGTTTGTTCATTTCTTTTGCTTTTCTTTACGTAAATAACATGAGCGAATCAATATTACCGCGCTCAATATGACCGCTTCGCCCGACATTGTAAAAACGACTGACTTAACTGCAAGCGAATACTCAAAATCGTATCTAAATTGTTACGTTACAGAAGAATGCTTGTCAGTCAATGAGGCCTAGGCCTGTAACGTAATGCTCAACATCGAATCTAGATTGTTACATTACAGGCGAATGCTCCCGGTGAAGGACCGTCCTAATACTTTCTTAGATTACAGTTTTAAAGTAGCCGCAGTTGGGTAAAAAGCTAACCTGCACGATATCATTGCGTTTAAGTATGTTCTTGCCGTTTCCCGCGCCCAAGTCCAGTACGATGGAGCCCGGCGGCGCGTCCTGAAGGAACTCGACGACTTTCGGCCACGGCTTATGCCGCGTAGAACTGAAGTGACTTGCTATTTGTTCGTACACCTACAATACACTTTTTATTAAAAAAAAATATCTTATCGGATTTTTTCGAAAGCATCGGGAACCAAAAATCAAAATATATAAATTCGTGAAAAAAATATTTTATCTCAAATATTCGCGTAAATCTAAGGAAGTATTATGTATTTTTATTTAAAAGTTAAATTTTAATGTAATTGTAATATACTTTTATTGTAAAATAAACTCCTAATGGTAGAAAAATTGCACTACGATTTTCTACCATTGGGAGTGGTTATTTTTTTTTCTTTTACTATATGACTACAACTCATTATGCCAATATAAAATTAATCGATAAAAAATATAAAAAAAGAAATATCGCGTAAGTAGCACAAACAATACATACATGTAAAGGAATTGAATACTCCTTTTTTTGAAGTCGGATATATAGACAGAGATAAATGATTAGTATTTATAATAAACTGGCTAATGAAAATAGTGGCTAATGAAAAAAAAAAAAAAGAAAGGTTACTAAAAGCTTAGAGGACAAGTGTTTTATGAGCATGTGATTTAGTGCTTAGTTAAACATGAATTTGTTTATTTATTATCTCTTCAATTATTTTTTAGAAAGCGATCGCGGGAGTGAGATGAGAATAACAAGGATAGGCCCAAGAATTATAAAGTCAGTTAAAATTTTCACATTACGTACATAATAATAAGTCAAGCGAGCAAATATTCGCTAATATAAATATTACAATATATTTTTATGTATGAACATACGTAAGTTTTAACGTTTAGTATAGATTTCTCAGAGATGAGATATTTTGACGCAGTAAAAAGTATCCTATATGTTGACCCGGATTACCAGCTATCATCATACCTATCAAAATCTGTCCAGCGGTTTTCTCGTGATGCGTCCCCAGACAGACAGACAGAATAGAATTCTAAAATCTATAAATTCGGCCTTTGTATCGATAATAATGATTAATCAATAAGATTTTCCAAAAAATATTTAATGTACAAATTCGACACAGTTAGAATTTTATTATATTTATAGATGTACATTTTTACAAAATACGCAGCAATGTGTCGTAGTAGTAGGGTAGTTTATTAATAAATAAAATTGTTTTAAGACTTTTCTTATACATCATATAAATTCACTTCAAATTACGCGAAAAAAGCCTATCTCAAAAAAAATTGTCGCACTCCTGTAAACCATAAAACAATTTATTATTTATAATCATCGATCAAAACACTACTAGATACATAATCAGCGACAAAAAATGTCCTCACCGAATGAGCGCTCATTTGGACATTTTAGCGCGCTTGTAATTTAATTATTTTTTTGTGAAAACAACTTTAAGCATTGCGTTTAAGGTTCACTTTACATTGTTATATATTTATTTCAACTAGTATAATTACCTAAACACAATTGGTGACAGTTTTAAGAAGACTTTTGCATGGGATTGTGTATCTAGTACTTTTTGATCCATGTTTTTAATTTTGCGACAAACCTGATGTACATGAAGCTCTTCCAATTCAGAAGCAACATCTCCATCGATACTTTTAACAACACTATCACATAGCACTTTGTATCCACACTCACATTTCCCCGTCCTAGTTTTTCTAAATGTTAAAGATATCCGAGTTTGCCTTGGAACAGTGTCATTAGTTATAACTCTTATTTGTGAGCTTTCATCTTGCCGAGTTTCTATGATGGGGTCCCATTGTCTGGGCTGTATGCCATGTTGCCAGTCATACCTGTTATAATATTCCGACATACATTAAAAAAATGAAAAAGATAATTTTTTTTTTTAATTTAGTATATGTATGTAAGCAAGTCGATGAACCCACTTTAAACTGTTGTAACAATTTGTATCTTTATAAGTATGTAAAATCTGGAAATAATATTTTGCTACTATAGAGCTCATCAGATGATGGAGTCAGGAGAAAGTTAGTGGTAATATTCAATTTTTTACTATTAAAACTTTCGAATTTGGGTTCATTTGATTAGTTATTATGAGTCTGACAGTATAATACTTTTTTTTTTAATTATAATTATTTATAGGCTAATAGGAAAAAAAAGAATTTTAAATTGAATACATATCCTTATATGATATAAAAATATCTTATTTCCTTAGCTGTGCATTATCGACTTTACCTAGCTTTGTTTGGGTTGTGGCTTTTGTATGGTGCACCCTGAGATGCATAAGTGAACATCTATTTATTACGTGGACTGTTCTTCAATTTACCCTCCCCCCTACAAACTCTCCATTTGGGTCATCTTATTTCCCCACAAATCTCCTTATTGTTTTTAGGCAAAAAAGATTTTTTTATAGAACATACCGAGCTTCACCCTGCATGACTAGTAAAGACCTAGCTGGAATAACTAGTGGGATATATCCTCCAGAGTGGTGTTTCCAATCCATAACAATTGACGACCCCAACGAAAGAGATATTATGGTATCTCCAAAAGGACTGTGTTTGTCTACATGTGAGGGTATACCTAAAAACATTTTTCATTAATATTATAAATAAATATCAGTATATCAATGTTTTTTGTAATTAATAAACAGGATAAGATGTGTAATTCTTTTTCCAAAGTAAAAGTAGCATAAGCCACTCCTTATAACTTTAGGTTTTTGCCAGTGAAAGTTCCATTAAAATCAATTCGTTTCGGAGATTAACCAGAACAAACAGACAGACAATAACTTTAAAAATTGGGTTGTTCTGTATATAATTTCATATGCATTTAGTAAAAAGCTTTCATTTCAACATTACAAACAGACACTTAAATTTTACTTATCTGTATAAATAATAATGTAATAGTACACATAATATAATCTTTAATAATACTTTGAAAACACTAATTCTGAAATTATTGTTTTTATCAACTTATCAATAACTAATGACTCACTCTCGCTTCACTCGGGTTTGTCCCTAGCTTGCTTTCCAATACAAACTTTCATCCCCTTTTTCACTATACAACCTCACAAACTTTACCTCTATAATATTAGTATAGATATAAAATAGAAAAAAGAACATTTTTTCTATTCTATAATTAAAAATTATAATAATTGGAAAATTATACAAATAAGTCAGCTATTCAATTAATATTGCTTTCTGGGTTTGTAGTCTGTAGTGGTAAGTTCTATCATTTATAGTATATAAAAACTTTAAGATTTCTAATTAATGATATACTTTATTTTAAATATTAAGTGTATTTGTTAGTTTGTTTTTATGTTACACAGTAATGAACAAAAACCTCAATAACATTAGTAGATACATTTAAGAGGTTCTTGCTAGATATTGCAAAATCTGATTAGAAATGCCTTATATATATTAGTGAAGTTAAAATGTATGTAAATTAAAAAATATATTAGGCTAAAAATATGTAATATAAAATAAGATCTTACCATGTCCAGGACTATATTTATTAACTGTCAATTGATCGGGTATGCTAAAATCGATACCTTGACTTTTAAGTCTCTCCCATAAAACATCACATTCTTGCGGTATTTTTTCTGCCAGTGGGGAACTCAAATCCACATCATTGCTACCATACCTAAACTCATAACCGAAGTGCCTGACTTGTCTATTTTTTAGATTAGACTCATCAATCCAATCAAAGAGTTTTAAAAATGTTGCCTCTTCAGATTCAGAAATAAAATTTTCAATTAAATGTAGTCCAGTGGGTATTTGTGTAGCACAAACAATTTCATTGCTCGGTACTGAAATAAAAAATAAGAACTAAGTTGTAGTTAATGGGAGAGAGAAAGAAGAAAATAGAATTCCAAATTTACACATTATTTAAGATTGATCCAAGTTAGTATGTTAATTGTTAGACAATATAATAATATGATTTATAATTTGAAGCATTTAAAGTAGCATCAAACAATAACATTGAAATATTTACTAAAAAGTTTAAAGAAATTAAAATTAATTACCATTTTCCACATAATTCATATAAATTGGTGTACTTTTTAATCTTTCTCTTCCATTATGTGTTTCACAAAATAGCTTTGCACTATCTGTACTATTAAAAACAACGTAGCAATAAGACTCCCCTTTCTCAGCTATGAACTTGGTCAAGATGACGCTTGAGGGTAAATTTTGTAACAATTTAATAACATCTGTTTTTTCAAAACCAGTAGCCTGACCAACATTGCACAGCACTACAGACTAAAACATTTAAAAATAGATATATCTTCACTGAAACGTAAGTTTATTATGCTTTAATCTTTGTGTTGAAGTCTGAAGATTCCATACACTAAGGATTAAGTCAAGATTATAATTGTACGCGAAGCAAATAATAAAAAATTAGGGCACTCTTCAAATAAAAAAGTTCTAGATGTCATTATACTCTACTTTAAGTACTTTTAAATATCAACTGTTCAGTAGTTATTCGGTACCATTGTTTATAAAGAACCCACAGGGCGCTAATTTGGCTCGTATTTGGTCCACTGTATAATATATTGTAAAGAACTTACAGGTCCAGGTACTTCAGAGCAAATTATTCCTTTAGACATTTTTAAACGTGCGGCAAATCGTTTTCTTTTTTTCTCCGCTTTCTTTTCTTCATCCATAATGAAAATAAGACCTATATTTATCGTATAAGTATCTTAGAAATATATTTCAAAACAAGAAACAAAATGTAAACATAACCTCAAATTAAGTGACGTTAACATATTTAACAGAGACAAGGAACAACAAATATTTAATTTTAACCATAGACAAGGTACTTCCTCTTTGGTCATATTCAACAAATTAAAATTGTAGTATTATCACTTAGAATAGAAGTTAGAACAATGGGATTAATTTTGCTTTTTTCTCCTGCCATATGTCGCGATGTAAAAACTAGCATCCGCCTGGTCGACAGTCTCACATATAAAAAAATAATAAAAACCGACTTCCAGGCACTGAAAAATAAAAAATAAGTAAACGGGGGTTTTCATTTAGAATAGTCGGTGTGCTTTGATTTGTATTGGCTGGCACCGACTTCGAAAAAATCTGATTAAGTATCTATTCTAAATGAAAACCCCCGTTTACTTATTTTTTATTTTTCAGTGCCTGGAAGTCGGTTTTTTTTTTTTTTTTTAAGTTTTTATTTTTCCATTTTTAGTGTAGACGTATCATCAATACAAATTAATCAAGCCCAAACACCAGGTAATTGCTGTAAATCGTTGAGGAGTTCCCTCGATTATCTTTCGGGTCCATCATCAGATCGACTCCAGACCTTCATTAAATAGTAGTGCTTTAAAATACCTAATGAAAATGTTAACAAACGCACTAGTCGCTGCTACAATTTTCGAAAGTTCCCCTCGATTTCTCTGGGATCCCATCATCAGATCCTGGTTTCCTTATCATGGTACCACTCTTGGGATATCTCCTTTCCAACAAAAAAAGAATTATCAAAATCGGTTCATAAACGACGAAAAAATGCCCGAACAAACATAAAATAAATAATATATATATATATATATATATATATATATATATATATATATATATATATATATATATATATATACGGTCGAATTGAGAACCTCCTCCTTTTTTTGGAAGTCGGTTAAAAATATTTGGCGGACGGTGACTCGCCATCGCCTCCCATTAGATGGGTCATGGGCTACCACAAAACGGCAAAGTGCCGGCATGGCCGGTTAAGGTGTTGAGAGACGTGCACCGATTTGACCATCGCGAGAGTGTTCGTAGGCGGGTTTCCCCATTATTACGCAGATTGAGCACTTTCACTCTTTCGAACCCTTGGCTTTTGCGCTCCATTCTGAGCGGTCAATAAAGGCAAACCATAGGTGTAGTCTTCTTAATCTGTGGCTATAAGCGAGGTCCAGGGACTAGATGTTTTTTTCCCCGGGAGATCTCAGCTCTGTGGTGTCACCACTGACCAAGAGTTCGTCACAAACTGCTTTGCAGGCTTATTAATATTATTATTATTATAAATCAGTGGTCGGCAACCATTAAGCAGACAGGGGCCACAAGGTGGCAATATCTAGTAAAGGCGGGCTGCACTTGTGATATTAAATACGAAAAAACATATTATTTGTGTTTTAATTAAAAAAACTGAGCACAAAATAACAAAAAAATATAAACATGTAGGTATTTAGGCTGATTTGAACGGCTATTTGTTGTAAGTATCTTAGCTTTCATGTTAGTAGTTACAATTCATAAAATGGCTCTTAAATGCTCATTTATGCGGCAAGAAACATATTTATTTTTTCGGTAATTAAGGATTAAAAAGGTTTGTTCGTTATACTTATTTATATAAGTAAAGTTCACATAAAGAGTAACTATAGAAGTTTTATTTATAAAACAGTCACGAGCCGCATGGAGGCAGCTCACGGGCCGCACGCAGCCCGCGGGCCGTGGGTTGCCGACCGCTGTTATAGATGGTCAAGGATATAAAATATATAATTATTTTCTTAATCATACCGATATATTATAAATTATATTAAACAATTATATATAAATTGAAATTTTATTGCTTTTTAAATCTACATATATTTTATGGTATGAACTTTTATTTGTCATCCATGGTATGAACATAACAATATTTTATAAAAATGTATAGATATTTTTATTATTTATCTGTGATACATGTACATACTGTCATGAAAATCACATTTCAATAATTATCTGTGGCTGTGAGTAATTCAATTTCATTTTATTTACAGTACATAAATTTAAATACTTTTAACAATTAAAAGTAATATATATGGGAGTGCTATAATTAAATCACATGTATAATGCTTATTTACCATGAATATTCAAACAGTACGTTGTTCACTTCATTTTATTATCAATTACATATTATACTAAATAATATGATAATGTTGTTTTTAAAAATTTTCAGGAGTCATCGAAGAACAAAAAGAGACATGTAATATGTATGGCGTCAGACTTCTTTTATCCCAACACAGGTGGTGTAGAAGAACACATTTACAATCTATCGCAATGTTTGATAAAACGCGGCCACAAAGTCGTTGTTATCACACATTGTTACGGTGATCGTGTCGGTGTCCGGTACTTGACCGGTGGACTTAAAGTTTATTATTTGCCTATACGGGTATTTTATTCACAGTGTGCTCTTCCAACTATGATATGTAATATAGCAATAATTAGATATGTATTAATACGGGAATGTATAGAAATAGTTCACGGTCATTCCGCTTTTAGTGTTTTAGCTCATGAAGTATCCATAATTGCCAAGTTGATGGGCTTAAAAACAGTATTTACAGACCATAGTTTGTTTGGTTTTGCTGATATGTCAGCAGTGTTAACAAATAAATATTTACAGATTTGTTTATGTGAATGTGACCATTGCATCTGTGTATCTCATACTGGTAAAGAGAACACAGTATTGAGGGCTAAAGTCAAATATAACAAAGTGTCTGTTATACCAAATGCCGTTGATGCTTATACTTTTACCCCTGACCCTAGCCAAAGAGATCCAAATGTAATAACTATTGTAGTAGTTTCAAGACTAGTCTATAGGAAAGGTGTAGATTTAACTGCAGCAGTGATAGCAGAAATGTGCCCTAGATACCCTAATATAAGATTTATAATTGGGGGTGATGGTCCAAAAATGTGGTTACTACAAGAAGTCAGGGAGCAGAAAGGATTTCAACATTGTGTTACATTGTTAGGAAGCCTAAAACATTCTGAAGTCAGAGATGTATTAGTGCAAGGGGATATATTTTTAAATACATCCTTAACAGAAGCTTATTGTATGGCTATTGTAGAAGCAGCATCATGTGGTTTGAAAGTGGTATCTACTAAAGTAGGTGGTATACCAGAAGTGTTGCCAGAGAGTATGATTTATTTAACAGAGCCAAATGTGAGTAGTATTGTTGCTGGTATTGAACTTGCAATGAAGGATTTAAAAGATGGCAATGTCCTTTGTCCATTTGAATGCAATAAAATGGTTAGAAAAATGTACAATTGGATGGATATTGCAAGACGCACTGAAATAGTATACAATAGAATATTATTAAATAAAAATAAACCTTTGGGTCAGCAGTTAAAAAGTTATTTAGATTGTGGAGTCTGGCCATTTTTATTGGTTATTAGTTTAATGTATTTATTGTTACAACTAGCTGAAAAGATATATAAACGAAAACATATTGATATTGCAAAAGATTTAAAATTATAGTTATATTATTTTTAGTAAAAATATGTTGTTAGTATTATTAATAGACAAGTTATTTACAATTTATATGACAAAATTGTATAATTGATAAAGCAAATGAGACATTGACTTATGTTATTAGGAAGTTTTAAGACTTGATCGGTTTATTGGTTGTATATAAATTTATTTAATTAATTAAAATAATAATAACTTTTTAGTCTTAAATGAAATTGTGTTCATATGAAATAGCAAATGGTATTTTTATTGATTTAATGCTGTTGTTCCATAAATCAATAATTTATTTATTAGAAGAGATACATATAAATTTATTTTAATTCTATGTTCCATTGCTTTAACTATTAAATGGCAATTTAAAAAAAAAAAATGAAACTTATGATTAGAGTTCAAAATATTTTACCATCAGAGTCTATGTGTTATCAGCCATACAGTGGAAATAGAATTTGGCTCCCAAAGCAAACCAAACAAATATTTTAGTTCTAAAATCTAGTAACTCTTTAGCACTAAGTAAATGTGTAATTCTCAATCAACTGAAATGCTAATTGTATTGGTTCTTTTTTAATTAATTGGACTTATACCATTAACCCATGGGGTTATGTTGTGTTTTTAATATCATATTTATAAGTTATTAGAAGACCTTTACTTTATTGGCATAGTTTTCATTGATACAAAAACCCATCAATGATAGTTTCATATGAAAGTAAAAAATAAAACGAATTTATTTGGAATGATGTTTATTTAATACTATGATCAAATAAAAAAGAGAGGCATTCCTCAATATTAAAGCCAATATTGTTGAACATTGTTAAATAAATTTATTAAATAACATTTGAAAGCTGTCCTTTACACACGAACACAACATGCTCTATGTAAATAAAAATTAGACATTGGATTATTAATTAATTATTTTTTATATCACAATATTTTAAAATTAACTAAATTATTTTTAATATTGTAATTAGTCAAAGTTTCCTGAACAGTATTCTTTGAGGTATTATTTTAGCTTTATTTAGAGTAAAACTAATAAACCAATGTCTAACAACAACTTTCATAAATATAAATAATTACTAATTTACAATATAATGTGATTCAATAACACTGAGACTGATGTTTAGACAAATATTCAGGCTAATAACAATATTTTTTTTTTATCTTGATTTATATATTCAAGCTCTGTGGACAAAAGAAATAAATTATTATTTAAAAATACATACAATTCATTTAACATATAAAATGACCTTTTCCATAAACTCTACTCTCAAATAACTTAAGATGTTGTTAATTAAACAAATCCTTCCATAACTTTAAATATTACAACATACTTTAGGAAGGGGAATGGTAACATAACTTACTTCCTCTAACGTGATTTTTATAAGTTCCATTCATAAACATAGAGAGCGGACTGTTTCTTTGCTAGATGATGGATAATAATAGCAAAAATGACAGACTAAAGAAATGACTAAGCCAGAGGTATTCTATATTATTTGAAATACCATATATATGAAGGTTTTTATAACCACTTTACATTCCATTGTAATATTATTTTTGTACATTCCATTTATAAATTCAAATTGGAATAAAAGACTTCCTCTTTCTAGAGATTGGTCAATAATATGAGAGTATCGCTCAGTCTATACTCTGTCTATGGTTCCATCAATGCTAAAGTATTTGAGTTACAACCAAGCTCAATATTAGTTTTAGCATGAACATATGTTATCTTTAATACTGAACCAAAATATCTACAATTACTACTATCATTAGTGACCATGAAAATTAAAATATAATTTATAATAATTTGCAAATTATTGTAAGTAAGAAAAAACAAACTCACACTTTAGTGGGTCGAGGGGGATAATTGGGACGTACACCAGCTTGTTTCAACTGCAAAACAATGGACCTAAGACGGGCCACGTCTCTGCCTCTTCGTGGACCAAAGTCACACAATTCAGAAACTCTGGCCCATTCATTTCCGTCCTCTGGGCTGCCTTCAGAACCCCTCGCTAGGGCTTTTTCAGCATTCCTGTCAATATGTGCCATATGAGTAATTTGTTTACAACTTTAGGATATTGATAATGATTTTGATTTGACAATTGAAATGAATATAATGAAAAAAATAGTGTTTAGTTATAATATAGTATTTTATTTTTATTGGTAAAATTGTAATGTTCTTGTATTTGTGTTTTAACTTTTACATATATACTATATTTAATAGGATAAATTAAAAAAAATAATAATAGTCCAATGAAGATAATTTGATATCCTAAACTTAATCATGAAATGATGTGAATCTTATTTCTTATATATTTCCCTGTTAAGAAATGAGGACCCAAGAACTATGGCAGGATACAAACTCCCAACACCAACAACTGTTAGCACCGTTTCCATTACACATTTATACTCACTTAGCAGATTCCCTGCCAGCATCGAAAAGAAAATAGAAAATTAGATATTTGGACATGCACAGGATAAAAAATTTGAATTCAATCAAAAAATGTACCCTTTTGGAGGTACATAATATGACATGAAATTTTTATGCAATGTTAAAACAAACATAAATTACTGTCTTTTATATTATCTTCCATATTGTATGGTAGTTTATGCTTAGAAATGTGGTAAATAATATAAAATTAATCACTTTATCTATACAGATAAATAAAATTGATGTGTCTGTTTGTATTGTCAAAATAACAGTTTTTTACTAAATAAATTTATAATTATATATCATACTTATAAGAAAAAACACCATAATTTTTTATCTGTTTGTTCCGGTTAATCTCTGAAATAGCTGGACTCATTTATAATGGGACTTTCACTGACAGATGTCTAATGTTAATAGGAGTAATTTAGGCTACTTTTGTTTTAGAAAAAGAATTAGGGTTCCGCTCAAAAAAATAAACATACCTGGTAAGTCTCTAGTAAGTAATAAAATGTTTTCTTATTATACAAAGACAATAAATTTTAATTAATTGCTACATAAAATACTATACACACATATTACATCATACATTTTACATATATAAGTTACAAAAGACATCATAATTCTGCGTTTGTATAATAAATTAATAAAATATATTTTATTAATTCGTTCATAAAAATAGTTAATATTGATATTGAACTTTATGGTCTTAAAAATTATAGTAAAATAGTCTTATTGAGTAATCAATATATTCGTCAGGTACATAATATATTATTATTTATAGCTAACTACCATTATTACTTCAGTAGATTCCTACAAATATTATAAACGCAAAAGTTTGTGAGGATGTATATGGTGTTTGTTACTCTTTTACACAAACTACTGAATGGATTTCAATGAAATTTTACACTAATGTAGCTCATACATCATAACACTTAGGCTACTTTTTATCCTGGAAAAGTGTACGGTTCCTGTGGGATAGATTTGTCATATTTTTAAAGTTAATGCTTTATTCAATGTTATGTAAATAACAAGCTACATCCCGTATTGGGACAATACAATAAAACATATATATGAAGTTATTATTTTACCTATTAGCTGCCTTAGTCTTTGCAATTTGTTCTTCATGAGTCTTGTACCAATCTTCTAGTTCTTTTTTGGCTACTTTTAACATTTCCTGTTTTTTCTCCTCTTCTTCAGCATCTGTAATAAGGTATTATTTATCATAGAAATAAGTAAAATCATGTACAAAAAGTGCTTAAATAATTTCAAATAAATTTGTTTAAAAATCCCATATAATAGTGAATATGCCATTTATAAATAGAATCAAAAGTAAATTTAGTAATTCTTTTGTACTATTTGATTATACCTTTCTCTTCCAATCTCTTCTTTTGTTCTTCTCTCCAAAGCTTAATTTTCTCAGGCTCTTCTCTTTCCTGTCTGAACACAGAAGCAACTGGGGCGGCTGCGGGAGCAGCAGCAGGTACAGATATGTCATCATCTAACAAACCACCATTTGCCTCAAAAGCTGCTGCACTTGGAACCTCTGTAATTTTTATAAGCATATTTTGATAATTTTATAATGACGATGATGTAATAAAATATTATGAAAATTGTTTTGAATATCATTAAATTGGTATGATCAATTTTTAACATTAGAAAATTTAACTCCAGACATTAAAACAATAGTCATCCAATATATTAAAAATATTTTAATTTCATTACATAACTTAAACTGTAATGAAAAATAATTAAAATTAATACGACATATCAAATAATTACCAACGAAATCGTCAAGTCCATTGGATGCCGATGAAACAGCAACGGGGGGCGGAGCACTTGTCTCTAATTCGTCTTCAAGACCTGCCAGCTGATTTTGTTCACGCGCTAAGAATTCTGCTGCAGGGTCCACTTCAGGCTGCACAAAACTATCGCCGAAGTCGTCCATTTTCTAAATAATTATTATAATAATGTTCTAACAAAAATGAATAAAGCTGACAAACGTTGACGTCGAATAAATAAACCAAAGACAAATTTAGTTTTTAAATAAGAGAATGACATGAAAAATCAAAATAGTCGATAGTTATTTTTGGTATGGCAATATTAGTATAATGCTATAAAAATTGCTTACGCTCTATTTTATCTGTGGATAATATGTCAAAATAAATATAACCTATTTTTTTCTTTTGCTGTTTAAAAATACTAGATAAAATGAATATTTGCGTAAGAACTAAGTTTATTCGATCCAGCATCGTAAGTAGTTTGTGTCGTTTATCTACAGCCGCTCCTGAATTAGAACAAAATGACCAAGTTCTAATAGATGACACAGAAGATGTTCAGGCAAGAGAGGCTGAGATTGAGAAGAAAAGAAACAAGTCTAGACTTTCTAAAAACCATTACAACGTCATTCACGATAAGCGACCATATGACGAGCCTAAGTGTTTGGCTCATTTGACTGTGAAATATAACAGAAAGATGTATGGCAAATATGGGATAGCCAGTGGTGTTAATCCTAGTATGTATTTTTGACTCTTTAATTTTTATGCAAGAGTAAAGTTATGATTGAAAATTATTATCATCTTCAAAAGTATTATGATTTGATATCTGTACTAATATTATAAATAGGCAGTTTGTTTTTTTGAACGCACTAATCTCAGGAACTTTGTTTGCATTAGCCTGTTTATTAAGGAAGACTATATAGTCTAGCCTATATAGGCTATAGATCATATAGTGTATTGTCTATCTATTCCATAATAATAATAATAATAATATAAGCCTTTATTCAGATATGGTTTACAGTTTTAGAAAATTTACAGACTATATACTTATGTTAACTATTACACTTAACTAGACATATATTTGATTTATTTAATTTTTTTTTTTTTTTTTTTAATATTTATTTATTTCTTTTTTTTTTTTTTTTTTTTTTTTTTACTTATTTATTTTGTGTGTGTATGAGTAGATTATTCTGCCTCAACAACCTTGTCTGTTTGCCCTTTGTTGGCAAAGGCCTCCTCCAATTTTCTCCATAACTGTCTATCTCTAGCTAGTCTGGTCCATGTGCCACCTGCCACAGCCCTAATGTCATCATCCCATCTTTGGAATGGCCTACCTCTTTTTCTTTTCATGTGACCTGTATACCAGTTCATTAGTGTCTTACTCCATTTTTCCTTTCCTCTGATTGTATGTCCAGCCCACTTCCATTTAAGTTTCTTTATCTTGACAGATACATCTGTTGTTTTTATATGATTTTTTATTGTTGATATTTTTACTCTA
Organism: Argynnis bischoffii washingtonia; assembly: GCA_033884665.1. Taxonomy (NCBI): domain Eukaryota; kingdom Metazoa; phylum Arthropoda; class Insecta; order Lepidoptera; family Nymphalidae; genus Argynnis; species Argynnis bischoffii. The sequence continues at coordinate 1,710,703 of CM066622.1, forward strand.
TCTGATAGTTTTATTCCCATCATGTTTCTGCTCATTGCATTTTGACAAACTTCGATTTTTTTATTTTGTGCTTTTGTCAGGGACCAAGTTTGACAGCCATATGTCAGTACTGGCAGAATACAGGTATTAAATAGTTTTGTTTTGGTGACCATATTAATTTCTTTATTTGTCAGTAATTCTTTTAAACTCCAGAATCGATTCCATGCACTTCCTATACGTCTTTCCATTTCTTTTGATGTTAAATCTTTAATTGAAATAATTTGGCCCAGATACACATATTCATCAACATACTCGATCATATTGTCCTTAATATATATAGGTTCTTTTTCCCCATTTGTCATGACTTTGGTTTTCTGTGTGTTCATTACTAGTCCTGCTTTTTTGCTTTCCAACTCCAGTTCATTTATCATCCTCTCGATCTCATCCTTTTTTTGAGAGAATAATACTATGTCATCTGCGAATCTCAAATGTGACAGATTTTTCCCATTTATCGCTAGACCACATTTTTCCCAGTTTAATTGGCGGAAAATCTCTTCCAGAACCGCGGTGAATAATTTAGGTGACACTGGATCGCCCTGGCGGACACCTCTTCCTACCTTTATTTCTTTACCTTCTCTCTCCAGTTTGATCTTTGCTTTACTATTTTTGTAGATGTTCTTTAGTAGTCTAATATACTTATTTTGGATCCCCTGGTTCTTAAGTGCTCGCCATATCGCCTCATGTTCTAGAGAGTCAAAAGCCTTGCTGTAGTCTATGAAGCAGCAGTAGAAGGTGGTGTTGTATTCCTTGCTCTTTTCGAAGACTTGCTTCACTACATAGATATGATCTAGGGTTGAAAAACCACTTCTGAATCCTGCTTGCTCCCTTGGTTGATTCTCATCCAGTATCTTGGTTATGCGACTTAGGATCACCTTTGCAAAGACTTTGTAGATATTGGTCATAATACTGATTGGTCTATAATTGTTTATGTCATTTTTTCTTCCTTTCTTATGTAGTAGAACTATTGTTGATATTGTCCATTGATCTGGGATTAACTCGCTCTTTATGACATCATTAAATATGTATGTGAGGATGGGTGCAACTATGTCTTTATCCATTCCATACTAATTTTTAAAACATACCTCGGGATAAACCCGAGTGAAGCAAAGGTGAGTCTCTTGTTTATGCTAATATTATAGTGGCAGAGTTTATTTGTTCGAATGCAGTAATCTTAGGAACTAACCTGATTTGAAAATCCTTTTTCTATTAGATAGCCTGTTTATTGAGGAAGGCTATATAATATCATCATGCCACTACACAAGGGACCACTCCCTTTTGTATTATAATCTATTCCATACTAATCGTTAAAACATACCTAGGGATGAACCCAATGGAAGTGAGATTGAACCACAGGTTAAGTATAAATTGATTGGACAATTGGTCATAAATGCCGCCAAACAACAATGATTGCAAGGTAGCCAGCGCAATTACAGGCGAGAGGCATATATATCATCTTAGTCCTCACAGTGATAACGTACCGGTGGTTCTGCAGTTTTGTTACATAAAACTTAAATGCACGAACCGTAGGTGTTATGGGCGACAGTATCGCTTTCCATCAGGTGGACTGTCTGCTCGTTTATCACTGAATACCATAAAAAAAAAAAAAAATGTATTCGGTTACAGGTATATGTTGGCCTACAAAACAGGAAATAGAAGAAAGAAATGAATATGAAGCTGTTGCCTTTCCATACACAATCCCTGAGGTAATGGCTTCAATAGCTCAAAAAAGGAAGGAGGAAAAAATTAAAATACAACAGAGAGATTTAGAAATAGCAGCAAAGTTTGCAAAATTAGAACAATGGAAGAAGGAATTAAATGATAAAATTGCTAAAAAGGCTGCTGAAGCGCAAGCTGCCAAGGTAATTTTAAAATAAATATTAAGGCTTGAATAATTTATGGCCTTTATGGTATTAGATATTCAAGTTTTACATGTAATATTGATTATTTATGTGTATGTATTTACAGCAAAAGAAAGAGCGTCTAGTTGAAGAAGTTAGGAGGCACTTTGGTTTTACCTTGGATCCAAGAGATGAACGCTTTAAAGAAGCATTAGCTAAGAGAGAAAAAGAACAGAAGAAATTAGAAAGACAAGCTAAAATGGAAGCAAAAGAAAAGATGATGATAGCAAAATTACAGCAAAAAAGTGTGGAAATCAATGAAAAGAGTTAAGAAATTAGATTTATTTATAGATAGTAGTACATATTAAATATAATTGGTGTCTAAAAGTTTTTGAATTTTAATTTTCTTTAATAGACAGAAATATATATCACATATATGTCGCTATAAAATTATAAAAACCGTGAAATTATTATTTCACTAGTAAAATTATAATTTAATAGTTTTTACAATTTCCATGCAATACATATACTATTCACATATTTACTAGACAATAAAAAAATATGTTGGGACATTAATACAGCACCATCTAGTTCCATGGTAAGCTACGAGGCCTGTGTTATGGATACCAGATAGTTGATACACTACACATACATAAATTAAAATACTTTTTATAAATATAAACACAAGTCAAGGGACTGGAGTACAAACATTCCTGCTTATCACACAAACGAATGCCCCCAGCGGTGCTCGAACCCGCGACCGCTGGCACAACAAGTAGGGCCACTACAAACTGAGCCAAACGTCAAAATTCGACAATATTTCGTAATACTTACACAATGCAATAAAACAGCACTAATAAAATAAAAAAATCTTTAATCTTCACAAATAAAAGTATATAAAAGCTTTAGGAATCTTCATCGGAAGAAGAATATAACGCATCTCGTGGGTTAATTCGCGCGTGCACACTCTCCACGAAGACGCGAGGCGACTTCGGCGAATAAACGAGAGTGTCGGACGAATCGCTCACAATACTACTGCAAGGGCTGTTGTGTTCTTGTATAGCCTAGTTAAAAAATATTAATTGATTACTAATATATATACATAATAATTTTTTTTTAAGGCAGTGGTAGCCCAGTGTTAACGCGCTCACTACGGAAACCGAGTGAAGCATGTGGAAATCCCGGGTCTCATACCTTTAATATTCTCATGTGCGAATCATTTTTAACGTGATTACCACTTGTTTTGTCGTGAAGGAAAACATTGTGAGGAAACCTGCACGTATAAGAGAGACCTAGGAAGTTTTCGAAAGACATGTGAAGTCCGCCAACCCGCACTTGGCCAGCGTGGTGCACTATGGCCTGATCCGCCTCGTATTGAAGGGAGGCCCGTGCCCAACAATGGGACATTAAAAATGGCTGAATACATAATAATTTATTTATTATTTTTCATTTATTTTTATTATTATTGCTTTTCGCCTAACGTTTAGAATTTCTATTAACTATGTACATCATAAATCGCATAGAGTATGTAACCCTTTTTAAAAGATCGTATCCTTAGAGTATATTGCTATTGCTTGATCTTAGAGTACACATAGCTTATGTATACTATAAGATCGTATCAGATGCAATATCAATCAATAAACCTCTAAATCGAAATTTAAACTCGCGACTTCTACGTAAGTGGGCAGTGTGAAACGTCGAACGGTGCTTACAGTGTTCAATTTGGATGTTTACCTTTTATTTATAAAACTAGTGACTTACTCTCGCTTCGCTCGGGTGCGTCCCTAGGTACGTTATAATTTTTTGAGCGAAACCCTAATTCTTAATCTAAAATAAAAGTAGCCTAAGTTACTTCTTATAATATTAGCTATCTGCCAGTGAAAGTCCCGTTAATATTGGTCCATTATCGGAGATTAGCCGGAACAAACAGACAGACAGACAAAAAATTTAAAAATTGTGTGTTTCTTATAAGTACTTATATAATTCCATATGCATTTAGTAACAAGCTATTACTTTGACGTTACAAACAGACATTTCAATTTTATTTATCTGTATAGATTATATATTATGTGTGTGTGTGTTCGTTATTCTTCTCCTAAATGATCTAATTAATTTTATGGATTATTTTTTTGTATTTAATTAGCGACCCATCGCTATGGTTTTTTTTTTATTTTCCGACCAAACTCTGTGCGAGGACAATTACTGCACGTTGTTGGGACCTTTAGTTCTTATAAAAGAAAACAAAAACAAACCTATTCCACAGGAACCATACATTTTTCTGGAATAAAAATTGTGTTGCCTATGTGTTATTCCAGACTATAATCTATCTCTGTGTGAAATTTCATCTAGATCTGTTTAGCCGTTCTGGCGTGAAAGAGTAACAAACATACATCCATACTCACAAAATTTTCACATTTATAATATTAATATAGATTAAATTATATTCTCACTTTTTTGTTTTCCTTCTGGGCTGCTATAATATCTTCTAGAATGCTTAGTTCATCACCGTGAGCATTTCTCGAATCTCCCATTTGCCTTTCAAACATTTCGGGTTTCTGCCAACAGAAATATTATGCGTCTCTAGCGTACTTTTTTTTAATGAGATTCAGTGACAAACGAGCAGACAGACCACCTGATGGAAAGCAGTACCTGTCGCCCATAACACCTACAGTTCATGCACTTAGGTTTTAAGTAACAAAAATGCAGAACCACAGGTGCGTTGTCAGTGTGAGGACTAAGATGATATGCCTCTTGCCTGTAATTGCGCTGGCTACCTTATCCTTCAAACCGGAACACAACAATGCAATCATTGTTGCTTGGCGGCAGAAATAGATAAGGGGGTGGTACCCATCCAGTCGGGCTCCTCAGGCTTGACAGAGTCCTACCACCGGTACTTACTCCTATTTCAATTTCCTAACGTCTTGTATGATACTTTACTACCTAAAACATTAAAACTCCAAAACTCATTAGCATACTATTATTGATTCCTTCTAATTAATCATAATCTTTAAAAACTTTACTTTAAATTATTGCAAATAACTGGACGGCCCTATGGAAAAATTCCAATAGGATCTCATAAAAGCGTCAAAAGCCACATAGAAACCAATAAAAGCCACATAATAAAATAAATATTTATTGGTTTCTATGTGGCTTTTGTCGCTTTTGATGAAATCCTAGTGGTGTTTTTAAATAGGGGGGTTACAATTTCCAACGGTTAATTAGTTGTTAGTTTTTATCATAAACATCTTTAAACTTGTAGCATAAACTATGTATACATATAACAAAATTCTAACTAAGTCGAATCTGTACATTAAATATTTTTTGGAAAATCTTATTGAAATAGACACTATTATCCATACAGAGGTCAAATCTATAGTTTTCTGAACTTTTGTTTGTCTGTTTGTCTGGGAACGCATAACGAGAAAACCACCAGACAGATTTTGATGAAAGAAAGACATTATAGGTGGTCCTAAAAACTTGTGGTAAAATCCACCAACTTACCATATTATTCTTTTCTTTGTTCTCTTTAGTCTTTTGTTGTTTATCGCCCAGCAAATGTGCTGATTTAGTCATTTTTTTGATTTTAACATCCTCTAGCAGTTTAATGTGGGTACTTTGCGCCTTCTTCGCAACGATGTTCACTCTGACTTCATTTTTATCTACCTCTTCTACGTCTGGTACTTCGATTGGTTCATCTACTTGCTCTTTTATTGGTTTTGATCGTCCCGTTAAGCATTCGCTAAATAAATTTTATTTATCAGAAAACTTTTGTAAATGCGAAAGTTTATATGTGTGTATGTTTTTTTACTTCTTTACTCTGAAATTACTGGACGGATTTTGATAAAATTTAGCACACAGATAGGCTATGACTTGAAGTAATACATACGCATATTGCTAGGTATCTAGAAACACAAACGAGCAAGGCAAGGAAACATTTCTAGTAAAATATATAAATCTACCTATAAGTGAGAGCGCCTCTCACTTATACCTCCGACCGGCTGCGTGTATTAGTACTATTTTTAAGTGTACTTACTTATTAATATTTCAAATTAGAAATACGTACATAAAGCTAAGCGATTGATTTCAAGAATACATAGTATTTTGTAGAACTTTGAGTAGCGAAACATTTTATTTACATATTTTATGAACATTTAGATATATATAATTTACTAACGTGCGAAAAAACCGAAAGACAACAAGATTCTAAGATAATTCTCATAATATAGAAACTAATAATTTTCTAACCCATGACACTGGTTGTTTTTAATGAAAGCGTATATATCTTTGAATGCTTGTTGTATATATGACAGAGTGTTCTGGTCTATCGGCACCGAGCTGGTCGAGCCCGAGCTACTGGACACGTCGCCAGAACGAGAGCTCACTTGGAGCGATTGTTCTGAACCTGTACAATACATTTAAACGGTGAAAATATAAAAACGATGAGAATTGCAATAGATTTAGCATAGAAAAGTATTTTTTTTTTTCTTTTATTCCATAGATGTTAATGACACGTCCATAAAAAACTTATTGCAGCTAACGTTCCACAAAAACCACTTGATGTACGTAATTGGAATAAAAGTAGTCTTTCACTTATATATGTTATCTTCATATCTAGCCTTTCCTATAAACTCTTTGCAAATCATGTTGGTCTATTGCTCATGCGTAAACGAAGGACCAACTAGGACCCTTACAGAATGAGACTTTGTTAAGTTAGGTCTATATTGGTACGTTTTAACGGTTAGTATGAAATACAAATCTTTGAATTGCTCGGCTTTTCTGTACTATAATATGCATGTATTATACATATAACCCTACCTCTTGAATAACTTTATCTATTAAAAAAAATCGCATCAAAATCCGTAGTGTAGTTTTAAAGATCTAAGCATACATAAGGACAGACAGACAACGGAAAGCGACTTTGTTTTATACTATGTATTGACGTAAAACTCGTATTACCCGAGGAATTGGCATTATTCTGCCACATCTGTATCTGCTGTTGCTTTAGAGATCTCATCTGTTGCACGAGACGTTCATTGAGCTCCTCTAACTGCCGCCGGTGAGATGTCTCCTCTTGTAGCTGTTCCTCTAATATTTCGGCGTAATCTCTAAATAATCATTATTTTGTTGATAATAATTTTCCAAAATTTAAAGATTTTTTCGATCTACAGTATTCATAATTTAGGTTAAAAATATTTTGAATTAATATGTACGTGTGAAGTAATTCAATGCGTCAACAAGGGATGCCATTAGGTTATATTATTCAAACCTATTTTATTTTACACTATTGAAAACAGCTTATGTAATATTTATTGAGTATTAGTGGATATATCTTACCTTTCCTTTTTAATTCCATTCGTTTTGGCATTATACTTATTAGGTGTATTCCTGACGTTCGAAGCCACTCTTTCTTTGACCACTATATTTCTGTTAAATATTAAAATATAGTATTAGATTTTATTCACATCATACTTATAGTAAATATAAAATATTTTTTGCTCACTTGGAAGGAACATATTTAACTGATCTGCCATCGCTGGAATATCCACTGACGTTACCCAACCATGAATACTAAAAAAGAAGTACGTGATAAAGATACGCTAACAGAAATTTTGCTTCATCTACACATACAACTACATTACATACATGCCTAGCGACTCACCCTCGCTTAAAACAAATCTATCCCACGGGAACGTTACATTTTTCCGGGATGAGATATAGCCTATAGGCTTCCTCAGATAAAGGGCTTTTCAAAGAATCTTTCAAATCGGATTAGTACTTCCTGAGATTAGCGCGTTCAACCAAACAAACAAACAAACAAACCTACAAACAAACTCTTCAGCTTTATAATATCAAGTATAGATGAGGATTAAAATTATTCATAGTAAATTGTATGATTTCGAAATTTCTGTGTTCAAGGAGCATTACAAGCAATATCAACTTTTTTCTCGCATCATTTGAATGTAAATGAGCTTTTGATTTCATAGACGAAATTATAATACATTAGTTGGATCCATTTTAATTAGATAAGTAAATAAGCTCATCTTGAGCTTGAGCTCTTCTACACTGTCATATAATGATATAAAACCAAGTTTGTATTTAGTAAGTGTGGCCAAAATTAAAGCAGTAGATACCTGTCCACCAATACCCCTCTCATTTCCCCTTACAGCAGATCGTATTTTCGACAGAGCATCGTTCGATACGAGAGGATTATGTCTCATATCCAGAATAACAAGGGTTGTATTCGAATGCATCATTTGAAGCACATCCGAGGCGCAGTCCTCAGTCAACCCACAGTTTTGAATATCAAGCGCTATTAAATAATATTAAATACTTATATTGAAATATATCGTTAACTATTTACTTGTTACATAATTTTACACTCTTATTAAAAATATATTTATTGTATAAAATTAAAATCAAGAAGGTTTTAAAATGGCACGTTTTGACGGCACGTTTGGCTCAGTTTGTAGTGACCCTACTTTCTGCGCCAGTGGTCGCGGGTTCGAGTCCCGCTGGAGGCATTCATTTGTGTGATGAGCACGATTGTTTGTACTCTAGTCATGGGTGTTTATATTTATAATATGTATATATTTAAAGTTATATATGTGTAGTGTATCAACTATCTGGTATCCATAACACAAGCTTCATAGCTTACCATGGAACTAGATGGTGCTGTGTGTTAATGTCCCAACATATTAAAAAAAAAAAAAATTAAATGGACCGCTTAGCAAGGAATTGAATCGTTTTAAAAAGTAGAAAGTTTAAATAAGATCAATACCTAAGTACCTACTGGTTTTTTTTTAAATAAATTAATTTAAAAGGCACTATACGATCACGGTCAACAACAACCAATTATTTACATCCCTACTATATTATATTGTAAATGTGAAAGTACTTCTGTCTGTCTGTTACCTTATCAGGCTTAAACCCGTAAACAGATTTATATGAATTTGACAAGAGCATAGATTGCATCAGGGGGATAGATATAGGCTACCTTTTATCCCTAACCCGCTTACTTTACAAGCAAAGCCAAGGGTAATAAAAAATACCGGTCAAGTCAGAGTCGGACTCGCCCACCGAGGGTTTCGTACAAATTTATAGGTACATATTATAAATAAATTGTATGAGCGCCCATACAACTCAGAGGACTATCTTAACTGGCGTCAACTATGTATGTATGGGGACACTCTTTAATTTTCAACTTTTTTTATTTTTATTTATTTTTTGGAATTTTTCCTTTATTTGTGCTGTAAGACCTTGCTTTTTGCTGAATTTCGTGATCTAGGTCAACGGGAACTACCATATAGGTTTTCGACCCAAAATCCGAATCCGGTTGACCTAGAATTGTCAATTTTACTTAAATGCAAGGTCTTACAGCACAAGTAAAGGGAAAATTCCGAAAAATAAAAAAAAAATAAAAATTAAGATAAATTTTGGTACTTACAAGTTTTCGCGAAAATCTAAATATCCTATATATTGCCCATATCTTTTTATCGTGTTGACTTATGTCCTTAATTTTTATATACCTAATAAGGACTGTAGATCTCAGTATCTGGTATAAATTTCAACTTGCTAGGTCCACCCTTTCCTGAGAAAAGCGGTGGTGACACACGGCCAGACAGACGGACAAGAAAGTTATAAGGGTTCCTTCTTTTTTTTCATTTTAAGGTACGGGATCCTAAAAACTAGTTTAATATCGCTCAGTACGCAACCGCAAGCATATCTAGTCATTCGGACTTACCTTTGATCCATAAATCGTCAGCTAACTCATGAAGCAGCTTCCTTACACCTAAATCACCTAATTGTGGGTTACCACATAAAGTGATCCTCCTCAATCCCGCCATAGTGTCCAAATCGGGCAAACGGTACCGGAGTGTGTGCACCCAATTTTCACTATAGCGGTGTATCTTTTGATACTGGTATAAAGTTATAGTTATTTGAATCAAATTTTATATTATATATATTTAAACGAGCAATTCTTGTATATTTATTTATTTATTTATTAATACCAGCGATCTCGGAAAGGGCTCTAACGATTTCGCAGAAATTTGGTATGTAGGGGTTTCCGGAGGCGAAAAATCGATTTAGATTAGTCTTATGTCTGGGAAAACGCATGTTTTCTAGTTTTCATGCGGTTTTCTTTCGCATTAAGCCTCGCAAAATATGGTCGCTAACTTCGCACACTCGGGCATCGTGGTCAAGCGGCCAAGGCGCCAAGATTGACAATCACAAGTGACTTTGCTCTAATCCCGGTCGGATACAAATTATTTATTTTTGTTTTTTTTTTAATTTATTCAAGTTATTAGTTTTTTTATCTAAAAAATATAATATAACAAAAAAGAACTCCGAGCGAAGATTAAGCACAGATTTCTATATTAATACATTATTTTTTTGTAAGTAAAACTAAATACAGTTATGCAGTAGGTACCTTTATTAAATCTGCTATGTAGCCCGCTCCTAGTGGTGTTAGTTCACAGCCACTTAGGTCCATTGTCAGAATATTTGGTAGGCATCGAACAGCCTTACAAATTGCCAGACAACCTGCATCTCCGATCAAAGATCGAGGTAAATATAAATGTTGGAGTGAACTGTTCGTTAGTAATGCCTGAAATTGTAATGATGTGATAATTCGTTTACTTGATTATTTGAAGAGCGTGTATGAAAATAATAGGGAATATGATTTAAATAAAGGTGTTTTTTTTTTATAATCGTTATTGCTTTTGAATTAAGCCTATATTAATATTTTTAGTGTAATTTCTTTTTGATTAAGAAAATAATTAGTAAAAAGTACAAAAATAGGTGGAAAATTTAAAGTAGTTGAAACGGAACGCCATTCATTGGTCAGACTGAATTTGACGTCAGAGTATATCAAGCGATTTCATCGCTTACAAATTGAGTTGTCATTTCTCTGTGTATCATACTGTGACGTCACGCCAAGCGCGCGAAATGGCGAGCGCTTAAACTCTTTTAAAGTATCCTTAACGGTATGATATTAAAAAAAATTAAACGAAATTTAAGTTTTTTGGAGCTGGATATTTTTTTATAATTATTTAACGTTATAAGCTACTTAATAAAAAAAATAAAAAAAAAACATGCATATTCCCTATTACGGATAGTAGAAAAATGGAAAGAAATAAGTAGAGATCGTAGTACTTGGAACTCTGCAAACAACGTTATATATATATATATATATATATATATATATATATATATATATATATATATATATATATATATATATATATATATATATATATATATATACATATATATATATATATATATAATAACGATATTTATAAAATATATGTATCTAATTATGATATAGATATTATGTTAATTAAAAAAGATAAGTGAATATGACATCAGTGTAGAGGTTTATTTTATTTATTTATTTATTTTGTATATATGCAATATAAGGCTATATCCAACTTACATCTTCTTAACTTTTTCTTAGAACTTACCTCACATATAGGATTCAAATAGGGAATCTTCAGTGGTAATCCCTCAAGAAGCAACGACATGAGCAATGTGGTATTGGAGAGTAGTTGTGATATCGCTTCTATCAAGTTACTTAACATAAAATTTGTCAAAATAACTGCCCGCTTGTTCACGGTTTTAGCAAGACGCTCACAGTCAATATGTTCAAGAACTGGAGAGGGTTGAAAATATTTTACAAATACTATCTTTGCATAGTACTATTTATTAAAAGTACGTATGTAATTCAGGCAGGCAGCAAAAAGGCAATTTAGTGGACAATGGAACTGATTGGTGAACTTATACAAGACTCATGTAACCCGGATCATGGACACTCAACCATTGTTATAGGACAAATGTCTAACTTTTTCTAGATTTCATATATTATTTTATTATATTTTTCGCGTTTAGTAAATGGATGCTTGCTTATTGCATTTGCTGCATGGCTTTCTTAACAATCATTAATATTTTTTCATAGTGTCTTTGCTTACCGGTTTTTACTTGTTGGCGACATTTTATAGAAACAGAATGCAAACTTAAATCGCAGCTTAAGGCATTCAGTATGGGAGGCCAGTCCGCGTACTTAATCCTGTCTACGCAAAAATCTAAGACTTTACCATTACCAGAAGGGATCACATTATTTAATGGCGTTAGGTTTTGTAATTTGCAACATTTTAAATAACATTGGTGGAAGATGCGACTGCTCTTGACGTCACCTTTGCCGACCATTTTTAAAAAAGTAAATATCTCAAAAAAATCATCCGGTCACGTAGGAATGTAAAGTATTGGATTAATTTTTGCGTTAAATACGTATGAAAGCTCAAAAATGCCAGCAGATATTGAAATTGGAATTATTATGACATTGACAAATGGCAGGTATTTTTGGACAAAGGATTATAAATATGTAGAACCTTTTTTGTTTACCAAGACGAATATTTATCAGCACGGTAGTTTTTGCGCCAAGTTCAACACATTTGTTTAATGTTGTGTAGACACCGGATTAAATGGATTTGGAATAAAAAAATCATAAAACATACATAATCTATCTTTATAATTCTAACAAAAATTTAGAATTTCCTAAAATATCGTACTAATATAATATATTGATGCTAGTTTGTTTAGTGTATGTGTATCGGCTTTGAGCAACAATCGTTATGGATATACCTTTACACTTTCGACCATCATAAAGGCTCCATTTTTTCAAAGTATCTAAACAATCGAGCGGAGTCAAAGCCAAAACTAGCGTAATATATAATTTATAGTTTTTCTTTTGAAAGCATTTCAAAGATAAAATAAAACAAACATTTCATTTTAAAAGTTTATTAAATTACACTTGTGACTTTCTTTACAATACAAAATGTCATTGTGGCAGTAGTACTTTTGTAGGTGCATTCTATGGTTTTTAAATATGAACAGATTAAGTAACATTTGTTTAAAAAAAATGACAGAATACCTTTACAACATCAAATACAATATCCCAGAAATATAAACACCACAAAAATAAATGTAATATATTTACAAAACCCTTGTTAAATAATAACAAAATACTAGAAAAAATAACTTTCAATAACTCTTACATGTAAATAACTTGGTTATAGCGAGAGGGTAACAAAGTACAAAATATCTTGGATATTTCGTAATACATAGAACTTAAACACTCGTTAGATATAATATGTATGCAACGAGATATTATTATGTAGGTATGTTATTGTCATAATATTTAAGCTTATTTAATAAAAACCATAAACTAATTTATATGCATTTAATTTAATTTTATAGTGTATATTATAGTACACTATAATATATAATATTTTTTACTGGCAACAAAACAGTATTGTATTATCGATCAATGTCATAAATTAAATAAATTATTTTGTCATACAACGTCTATTTTTATCATATTTGTAATATTATAAAAATAAATGCATATAAATTAGACGATAAATATATAAAATCGATATTGCAGTTAATTAACATCGAATAACAAAATCAAGTGACTGTATAACTATTAGTTATATCTTTTTTTTTTGTAAAAAATATTTTTCTATCGCAAAAACGCGATATAATTGTAGTCACGCTTAAAAATGTATAAATGGTTACAACATCGTTTCTATATAGGAATATTACTGAGTAATATCCATCTTTAGGCCTCAGGTACACCAGACACTTATACCATAATACATAAATAGAAGAAAACGAATCATTTTCTTTCTTTTTATAATAATAGCTTTTCTCTTTCACAGCCTTTCAGAGCAATTAACTTCTTTCAAACGTAATTTAATAGTTTCATTCATTTTAACATCAATTTTATTCAATACTTTCATTCGCAATTGAATGTAATAAATATACAAGAATCATTCAATTTATTTTACTAAATTAATTTACCTTTCATACATTTAAAAATGAATAAAACGTCATATTTAAAAAAGAAAACTTTCACTAAGAGCTTAAATATCAAAAACTAGTATTTTTTTACTTAACGCAATAAAAACTTGGTACTGAAATTAATTATATTTTAAGAAAATAATATTTTTTTGGCAATTTATTATTTTTATGTACATAAAGTAAATATCTCTTTAATAATATTTATCATAAATAATGTATTCACTGTATATCTTAATTCTCTTGCTACCACTATACCACACAAATTAAAAAAAAACATTCATTCTCATCATCTCTTCAAGACAGGCGACATCTTCAAATTCACTCTATCCTTCATTCATACCGAATGCTTTCTAATCATCGTTCAAAACCAATCAAATGAAAACACCAATCTTCCATTCGTCCCATTCATTCAAATGAATGACAATACTCCACTAATCCGCATAAGTAACGATGTAGTTCATGGGAAGTCGGTCCGACTCGGGTTGGTCTCCTTCGCACGAATCGTTTGAAAACGACTCTCGTCTCGTCCACTCGCTCTCGGGGTCGGAAAAAAGGTTGCGATCATCAAAATCGTCTTCTGTATTGTCTATATCCAAATCTGTAAATAATTTTGTTTCACTTCAGTCTAATTATATTTTTAGGCTTATATTAATTTCACTTGTTAACCAGACGGAGGAATTCATGGCTAGCAGTAAAACTCGAGTTTGTACTCATTTGAATCGTTTTGACGAGTGTACTATGATGAATGGCACATTATAAATGTAAAAAGTCCATTTAAAAAAAAAAAAAACTAAAATTATTGTTATTCCTTAAGGAAAGAGACGAAGAGTATAATACTGTACTCTGTCAAAAAGTCAAATATATTCAGCCATTTTTAACGTCCCACTACTTCGCACGGGCCTCCCTTCAATACGAGGGGAAAAAGTCTAATAAATAAAAACTATAAATTTAAATATCCAAATGTTGGGTGCAATATAATTCTTTCAGTTTATTTACGTACATATTTTTTTTTTGTTATATATTTTTTATTCAGTACAATGAGAACTAGAAAATCGAAGGTCTCGAGTGTTTAGTATTAATCATATCAAAAAGCATCAAAACTTCCATTTTCCTATGGCGAAAATTTCGTTGTATAAAATATAAGTACATATATTAATATAATATTTTAAGTAAATTTTCGCACATCAATTTTAGAATTTCCAGAGATTATCCTACAGATATATCGAGAAGTATTTATTAACCATCATCAGGCATGAGCTCCCCGGACCAATCGTTGTCAAACTCGAGCTGCTTGTTGATGTCGCGCTCCCGCGGCGACTGCACCGCGTCCGTGTCCGCGTCCGTCACGTCGAATATCTCTGTCATTTTCATCTGTCAAAAAAAAAAACAAAATGATTAATTAAATAATATTTTTTATCTATAAAAAAGTTTATTTGAAACGACAAAGCGTTATTTTTACCCAATAATATGTATTTATATTTGAAATCAACTAATTATTCGGCGGAAAAAATAGTTTAATCGGAAAGATGAAATATTCCAGTGTTATTAGTAAACAGTTTTTATTAAAAACTTTACATATACCTACTAAAAATAATTTAATCAATCTTTATCTTAGTTCCGTTAAATAAAATAATACTACAAAAACAAAATAATTGTATTTTGTACTTTAATAAATGTACAAAAATATATTTGTCAAAACATTCAACAATTACCATTAGTAATCGACATTAACAAATGTATATTTTTCCTATTATAACGAAAAGAGAAGCCTGCGACTAAATTATGACCTAACTTTATATTATGTATTATACATTGGAGAAGTTTCATGATGTTGTTAATGTTATATATGGAATTATAATATAGATCAAAACTAATAAACCAGTGAAAACATTTTTGAAATCTGTCAATAAATGATTCTGAAATTAATTTAAATTTCGGCCTTTCAGGTCGTGTGACGTCACGAAATTATTTTTACAAGCGCAACGTACGTTTCATATTTTTGTTATATTTTACTGAATTTTTATAATCTATACATATAATAAAACTGTAACTGATCGCTGTCTGTATATGGAAGATATTTGAGAAAAACTATTATTGGGGACGCAAAAGAGCCCAAAACAATGATTTTTAGTTATTTTGTCTGTTTGTCGGTTTGTCTGTGCGATAGTGCGCGCTAATCTTAGAAACGGCTTAACCGATTTGGGTGCGGTTTTCACTAATGTATTGTGGTAAGCTTCACTTAACATTTAGTATTTATTTTATTTCAATCGGTTCCTAGATAAAAAAAGTTATGTCAATTTAAAGAATCATCTAGATTGAACCGCTAATTAAAACATTAAACATAAAAAATAATTGGAAACTTCTTCATTATGTAGGCATAATGTTTTGCTTCATAGCTCGAAAAAAAAAACACCGTAGTATTGGATTTTTGCACGTCAATAAACAACAGTTGTATGACATTTAGACGAAACAAGTTGTTTTTTATCATTACAGCTCCGTGTTATTGTTTAGTGTTTACTCCAGGCTACGTACAAATTTATCATACGTAAAAACGAACTATGACACATCTCGAGTATATTATACTGCGCAGTTGTAAACACCTATAAACAATATCTATGATATAGGTTAAAATTACATCATATGAATACAAAAACATACCATAAAACGTTATGAGTTATACATATTATATTGATTGCAAGTTTCGTAGATATTTGGTTAAGAAAAAATAATGTTTTCAATGTAAAGTTAATTACAATTATAATTGCTTTATCAAATGTTAATTGTAGGTGTTCGCGACATTATTATTATATTATTTATTTATCGTTTTAACATACATTAAAACGTTAACATTACATATAAAATTACATGTAGGTAATGGACTTGAACAGCTTAATCTTTGACATTTTATTTATCTATGCATATAATAAAATTCTAATCTTATTGAAATAGTCAATATTATCGATACAGAGGCCGAATCTATTTATATATAATTTTAGAATTTTTGTCTGTCTGTCTATCTGGGAACGCATCACGAGATAATCACTGGACAGCTTTTGATGAAATTTCGTTATGGTGATAGCTAGTTGGTTATCCGGGTTAACATATCGAATATTTTTTACTGCGGGAAAATATCTCATCTCTGAGAACTTTATACTAAACGTTAAAACGTAACTAGGGACGAACCTTGGGAACCTTGGGAAATGCATTCACGCATACCACCTGTACACATATAGATGGTTACGTGGTATTCACCGGACGGAAAAGCCACTACTACCGACTGAAACCCAACAGAACTTCCTCCGTCTTAATGGGGTGTCGCAGGATCACTTCCGCACCCAACCATGACGCGCCGACGGCAGGTCTGCCGAAGCAGACCACAACAACCATGGGGTTGCTCCAACGGTACACTCTGCTGTCAGAGAAGTACCAGGAGCAACCCGCATAGTACACCGCCCACCGAAGTGGACTAACTCTTGGTGCGTTTCATGGCTTCGCGCCCGGCTGGATTGCCGGACGCTAATGAGTCCTTCCACCACGACAAGGTAAACGCACATTGGGGGGAGATATTAACTAAATCTACTATAGCCTACACAAATAAAGAAAGTAAAAAAAAATAACAAACTCCGGACATAATTCGTTCCACGTCATAACAGAGACTATTAATCTGAATTATTTTAAAAGTAACAGATATAAAAAAAACGTATGTATTGTAAAATTAGATAACCAATGAACTAAGTTCAATACGTCAAAAAATCATTTTTTTATTACAATCAAACAACATTTATAAATAATATTACGATTGCATTGTTGCAATATATATGGTGACTGGAATCTATAACATTTTTTTTAATTTGAATATTTTGTGGAAAAATAACTGAATATAAGGATACATATTAAGCTTTTCTAATTTAGGTTCAGTATTAAGTAATAGTTATGTTACGTTTATGTGATATACGTTTTTTATATGTACGTTTATGTTTAAATCCCGGGACTCGCACCTCTGATTTTTTCATGTGCGAATCATTTCTAACATGATTACCACTCGCCTTACGGTGAAGGAAAACATCGTGAGGAAACCTGCATGTCTGAGAGAACCTAGTAAGTTTTCGAAAGACATGTGAAGTCCGCCAATCCACACTTGGCCAGCGTGGTGGGCTATGGCCTGATCCCCCTCGTATTGAAGGGAGGTCCGTGCCCAGCAGTGGGACGTTAAAAGGGCTGAATACATACGTTTATGTAACACAATTATTCAGCGATTAATAAAAACTTATCATTTTTAATTAATTATTATTAATGCAAGTAAGGCACTAACACAAATTTGAATTTTAGTTGTAAATACAATGAATTATCCTCACAGATATATTTGCCTGTCTGTCAGTACGTTAGTATAAAAAGCGTTTCATACTTTTAGAAAGTTCTCATTTATTCCAAACGATACGAGGAGAGTGATAGGAAGATACTAGTTTTAACACAAATATTTGCTACAAATGGTCGGCATATTTATGATAACCTCTAGGTTGGCGTGTGAAAAACACTTGATAAACGTCATTATAGGCACTGATTCGGTTTCGCTTATTGGTCGGAGATAAAAGGTTAAAACGTGGTGTACATAAGTTCGTTATTTATTAATAGAGTTATTCCATTTTTTATTTTTGTAGTCGAATGGAAATAAAAATTTACTAACGACTCACCCTTGCGCCGCTTCGGGTTCTTTTCTAGACAAAAACAAATCTATCCCAGGGGAACAGGACATTTTTCCGGTATAGAAACTTAATTAAACATAGGTATTTACTATTCCAGACTATAATCTCTATCTCTGTGCCAAATTTCGTCCAGATCCGTTCAGCTGTTATGGCGTGATATAACCACCCATCCTCACAAAATTTCACATTTATCATATTTATATGGATTTACATAATACACCATGTTTTATTATATCATAATAACTTGAAAATTATTCATATTAATAGACTTAAATAATGTTATTATATATTTCAATATTAATTCATATGATTTGATTTTTTTATTACATAACGTACGTAACGTAACGGTATTTGAACCCGTTATTTTTTAAATCATCCCGTTACTATGGTAATTTTTTGGTAAATTGTCAATTGGTTATTAACTATATGCTTTTTAAAGTTCAAAGAACTTATAAGTGATAAACAGAATATAGGTATACGAAACTCGTACATAAATAAAGATTTGCAGATATAAATAATGACGTAGATTAATACATAGTCACTTTTATACGTAAAAAAGTGGGAGTAATAAGATTTTATTTAAATTTAAGGGTATAAACCGTGTAATATTTTAAGTTTATTTTATAGATTCATTGATCGATCTATGAATATAAAGTTTAAACATAAAACAAAAATTCCCAAACTTGGAATGTGTGTATTAAAATTTCATAATATTTTCATACTTTCTATTGCTGTACCTTACATATATTCTTTGTTTATGTAAAATTCAGTTTTCATAATCTTTTCTCTACGGCATAGGTAGAAATATACTTGGCATAGTATATTTACATCTGTTTTCATATAAAATCAAAAAGTTTTTGACATGAAAATATTGTATTGGTAAAATAGACAGAACTTAATTAATTATTACCTTGTTATCGCTATCTAAATAGTAGTAAGCCCAAAGCGCCTCATTATGCGTAGTCACGTTTAGAATATGTTCGAACGTGTCTGCATCAGCCGGAACATCGCCACCGTATGTTATACGCATGTGGCTGGCACGTCTGCAAAAAAAATGTGTTAATATTACTTCTTGCATCTTCTTGACTATACTTAGTTAAGTACAGACAGCGAAAAATAACCTTTTTTTCATATCAATATTAATTATATTTGATTATCGGATAAAATACAATATAAACAAATTAAAAATAACATAAAATTCTACGGATATGTAGTCGGTTCATAAATTATTGATGGATAATTTTTGACGATGGCAAATGTAAAATAAGAATGATTAGTTTTGTATAAAATAGTCTTTACGAAATTGTTAGCGAAAATTAAAACATAAAACACATTCTAACGACGCAGTCATGTGCACTGACATAAATGTTCATTAATAGAATAGTTTGTACTTTGTATTATGTCATATTTCAAGTTTTCTTTGTTCTACTTTAATTATTATCAAGATAAATGCATGAAAAAAACACGGTATTGAATAATAACTTAATAAATCGAACCTAATAATTGTTTATGATGCATACATGCTCGTATATTATTTCTTCTTCTTCTTAGTATCATGTAATCTAATTCGACTAACTAAATAAAATAAACTAAATAAAATCAAATATTGCAATTGCTGAAACCGTATAAATATTTAAAGGAAATAAATATTCAAGAGCAGAAAATAATTCAATTTCAATACAATTTTCTATACTTATACTCTGCCTATTGTGAAGATAGAGCATAATGGTTCTAGTTTGTAATTTATTTTTTTTGTAATCTGGTGATTTTAATAAAAAGAGCAAAACATTCGAATTCTTTCAATTTAATTATACTTAAATATTACAGAAAATGTAAACATTTGTGTTGTTCTTAAAATCTCAAAATTGCTCGTATAACCTCTTGATAATGAATAGCTGACGTCTTCGCTGGTGGCTATTTAACATGACACAATTATCGAGTGGAAGTGCGCAGTAGATAGCGCTATCATACTTTCGTTGTTCAAATTGACATAAATATTGCATTTGTCATATTTACTTGATTTTTTGCAAATTATGCTAACAATTAAATCTATTCATACAAATTGAACTACAATACCAATTACTAAACGAGATTTTTGAATTATGCGAACTGTTTGACTTAATGATGATTTAAGATATTCTAATATAACTCGATGACATTGTAAGCTCAGATTAAAAAACAAAAAAATATTAATTTAGCTCTGCCAAGTTCATAGTCATTGTCGTATGTATTTTAGAATCAACACTACTTTTATGACACATTACAAGGTCAAACGTTTATCAAAATATTACATAATCTCACCTACTAACACAATTTATCAAAAAACTTGTAAAAACATTTGATATCTATATATTTCAGTCCACGTCATGTATGGGGAACATAATTATTGCGCAGTACTTATTACAAATGAAAATTAAATTGCTTCGTAAAAAATATTAAGATTTTTATGAAGTGATCAGGTACTTTTATAATATTTAAGTAAAACAAAACAGTAAATTTATACAACTTACAATTAGTTACAAAATACGAACACAACGTTCATATTTTATTGTAAGTTACAAAACACTGATTACAGAAAAAAGGTTTTAGGTATTCTATTATTGTAATCGACAAATCAAGGGAAAAAAACAAAGAGCTTAAAATAAAATAGTGATACTAAGCCTTTACAATAATAAGTATGACTAATTTTTGATTGATCATCAAGCCATCTGTATTAGAGACCTATGCCCCCTTAGTATGTGCTAATTGGCTCTTTTATGAAATGTGATACAATTTCCTTTGTGATATTAGAAATGTTGTTTTAAACTTTAAAGTGATCACAATGTATCTTACTCATAATTAATTGATTTTATATACATTGAAATAATAATGTGAAAGAGGACAATTATCAATATTGTTTATTCAGTTTTAGTCCGAATTTATTTTATCATTTTGAAAATAAATAGACTTGTTGAATGAGATAGCGTAAATTGCGTCTTATTTATGTCCTGAAAAATTATAGGATGTAATAAATTATTATGACACAAGATGTATATTGTATAGCATAAGTATCATATTAGTTTCACTATTATAAAACTTACATACCTACAGCTGAAGTAAGCATAAAAATAAAATACAGTATTTCCGAAAGATCCGTTTTTTCTACTTCTAGAAAATCACTACAACGCAGAAAAAAAAAGAAAAAGAAACAATATTAGGAATTGAAATAATAATAATAGTAAAATTTAATTGTTCAATACAATCAAATCAAAGTGAAACCTGGGAAATAGGGCAATTGGATAAGAGCGTAACTTATCGGCCACCCATTGTTTTTGTTACAAATTATATTCAAGTATCTTAATAAGTTAAAAAAAATTTTAACCAACATCATATTTTTTTTGTTAGAATATATATAATTATAAAATAAGAATTTTATAAGATGGTCAAGCAATTCTTCGTATTTTTTAAACAGGATCATCTTAAATCCATATCTGTTAAGCATTATCAAATAATTCGCGATATTAGATCAAAAATTTACTTCATATAATTTTGAAATAATTAATTGATCACAGCACTACACTAATAAGGTAAGCAATTATGAATTATTGGGGTTTAGGAATAAGGTTGCGTCATATTATCACTATATTTGAAAAAAAAAACAGTTAGCTGTATGAAATTAAATAAACAAAATTATTAATTAAAAATTTAATTTAAGTATGACACATCATAACAGTCAACAACAATAAAATAATTATTTTTCAATTTAACCTTCGCTTATCAACAAGCTAAAAAATGTTATCAGTCACGGAAGAGAATACTTTTGTTTTAATTAATTCATAAAAACATATTGTTCAATATTATCGACTGTCTACTAGTAGTTGACTTGAATCTCATAAATATTATAAATGCGTAAGTTTGTACGTTTGTTACTCAATTACGTTACATAATTAGGAAATTTAGCATTGAGATGAAAAATGTATGGTTCCCGAGGGATATCATATAAGGAATATTACATACAAGCGAGGGCGTCGCTAGTGTGTAATATTCCTAAGGTGCATATGGAGTTTCTTTGTGTCAATAGTCACCTAATGACTGTATAGGACGATATCGTAAATAAATTTGAAAGAACAATTATAAATCTTGTATTAAACAACATGACACGTGAAATAAATACTTATTTCACGACATTCATTGCAGTGTAATTAAGAATGTGTTAATAAAATATGTA
Organism: Argynnis bischoffii washingtonia; assembly: GCA_033884665.1. Classification (NCBI taxonomy): domain Eukaryota; kingdom Metazoa; phylum Arthropoda; class Insecta; order Lepidoptera; family Nymphalidae; genus Argynnis; species Argynnis bischoffii. Next base: position 1,733,352 of record CM066622.1, read on the forward strand.
ATTTTTATTACGGGGGTGACATAATTACTGAGTGATAAAACTCCTTTAAATAATTTGGGGGGTGAGAATTTCACTGTAGGAATAAATTAAATAAGTATAAGTAATATGACAATAACATAAAGGGTAAATTAGTAACGTCCTAATTAATACCAAATTTATAAACATTTTTAATAAAGCTTATAAGTAATTAACTTGCAATAAAATTACAAGAAGTACAAGTAATAATAATGCCCGCGATAAAGATTTATAATTGAATGTCAAATGTGTTACCAATTAAGATTTAACTCGGATTACCACGATAGACTAATTCTGATTAGAAATCCAAAACTTATTTCCATTGTTTTCATGACATAATGATACGTTTAATAAAATACAATAAATTAAAAAAATATTAATACTATAATACCTTATAGCGATTGTTTGTTTTCAAAGCCTAAAATAGGTAAAAAAAATAGTTGTAGCGTTGAGCATTTATTTTGTAGATTAATTTTAAATCTTTTATAATTATAAGTATGTTATGAACTACATAATGCTCAAAATTCTTTAATTTTCTTGTAATTATGTATAAATTACGTATTGAAAAAAAAACGCAACCTATTGTAAAATCGTTTGAATTTTATATTGAGTTATAAATAATTTACATTTCTTTATACTTTTGCTGACTGACTTTGATGCTTCATAAATTGTAGTTTTAAGCACTGCATCTGTATGTTTTTACAAGTAAATATCAAATTTGCAAGTTACATTGTCAAAAGAAGCGTATAGATCAAAACGGTAAGAAAAGTATAGAGAAAAAAGGTTTTTCAAATAATGTGTAAGTAATAAAAGATTGAAACTGGCACAATTTTTCAATTATGAAAATATTATATATTCATTTTTTTATTTATCGCAAAACAGAAAACCGATAAACTAAATATAATTTATATTGATAAGATGACATCAGACGAAACTCGAACGTCATTTGGATTTTGGTTTATTGAATACATACTTCATCATTCTGTCTTTTTCGAAAGAATTAGTTTATCAAGATAATGTTGCAATTAGTACTGATAAAGACATCAACAAATGAAGGTCATAACTTGATCAAATTAAGTAGATAATTATATCTATGGATTATCAAGAACGCACATTAGATACTACATATATTGAAAATAATTATAAATGAAAAATCAAAATTCTTATTAAATCCTTTGTTTTAATTGTAAAATACTCTGGTTAGATCCAAGTAATATATATCTTATGAGTTATGACACATAGTATTTAGATACTACAGAAAAAAAAGTCTCTAAAAGTAACGAAAATAATATCGTTAAAAAATAACGATACAACGAATGACTAGGCAAAATATCGTTATATCGGGAATATTAATGTATTGGGAAATCTTAAATCAGAAAAATAATTTAGAGGCTTACGCCTGTAATAATATATTGGGTAATTCTTATTATTATTGATAAATGTATTACTCAATTTAAATAGCTACGTGTATGTACTATTAAAACACATATCGACATGTTAATTTCAACATATTTTGCTGTTCCATTTCAGTATTTAAAAGTAGCTTAATGAATACGAGTTTTGTAAAACACGTACATTCGAATTTTATTTAAAAAAAACTTGGTTTATGTAGATCTATAAAAATCATAATATCTTACCTTCTATTAAGACGATGGTATTCATCTTTGGAGTCCATTGTTAATTTATGGAAAGATTTTGCGATTTCTGGACTGTAGTGGCCAGAGTATAAGAAAGCGTGAAGGTGACGTACAAACTCCCAGCTTAATTTCCATAGAGACTTGCTCATCTTTGGTGTGCAGTTAACGAATCTAAGTAAGAAGGAAATTAAAATTTTATCATCAAATAAATTTTTTACAAAAGTATTAATGACACTAATATAAAAAACTATTTTTTCTCATTTCATTAATCAAATAAACATTATTTGATTTTTCCAACACCATATACAAACAAAATAATAGTATCAACATCTACATTTTCAGCACATTTATGTAAACTTAAAGAACTTTAGAATACCAAAAATTGCAACGAGATATTACCAAATTCAACGTTTTTCACGTCTAAAAAAGGCGTCGTACATTTCATACAAATTCTATAGATTCCTTACAATAGTTATTTTCAATTGTTTAAAATTAATAACATTAACAAAATGTACAAGCATATGACTTATAATATAATTAAAATTGTAGAATTATGCGTTACTATTCATGCCTATGAGTGAGTTGCTTTTACTTTATATTAAAGGTACATGGGTTTTACAAACTTTACATATATTTATCAATGTCTATTTTAAAAAATCTTTTGAGAATCTTTAGATTTTTTTTTATTAAATACAACTGTATACAGCTAAAATGCCTTTACTATACATTTGAAACATGATACAAAGCAGACATATGTTGTAGCTTATGCCTCTGAGCGTAGAACCGGTTGAATAACGTCCGTTTCTGATTTGCTAAGAATCCGTTTTTTTTATAAGCCACAACGTACTTCGAGAGAAAGTTTCGTGAAACTTTAGACTAGATAGCAATCAACTTTTAACGACCTCTTTTATATATATATATATATATATATATATATATATATATATATATATATATATATATATATATATATATATATTCGAGTTAACTTAGTATTAAAAAGAAATAATTTCTTATTACCTTTCCATGGTCAAAATATGTTTTAAATCAAGGCTCACGCTCACATGGTTTTATTTGAGTAGGTACAAATATAATATAATTTGTGTAAAATAACATGGTGGACTTGATGAGACTCAATAGTACTTTTTTCAACAAATAATTATTTCTTATTTTCATGAAGGATAGGTACAAAGTACATACTGACACGTGAAAAGGATACATTGCCAATAAACAATGACAATAATTATCTTATTGAATATTTAAAAATAATATTTATAATATTACAACATAAGAGGTAATATTATATACATATAAATACAATACATATATACATATAGGTACAAATTATTTGACAGAATCAAAAAATTTTGATAATTGTTTCAATAATTGTTTCTTATTATCTATCGTTGTTAAAACTGTACTTATTTTTCTTGTAACTGAAAACAGGAAATTCTTATGTATCGACGTAGGATATGTTATCGTACGTGGTTAGGATATTATATTAGTTTATTACGATAATACGCTTATGTTCGAGGTCACTCGGTCAGTTATCGCGTTGAAATTAAATGAAAATACATATTATAATATTTTCTATTGATGAACAAACACACGTAGTTTTCATCAAAATTAGCAATACAGATTTTTCGCTTACACACAAAAACACAGTTTACTCAAAATTACCATCTTTAGAATGTAAATCTCACATTCAGTTTTTAATATAAAAAATGCTTATTTTACGGATATATGATTGTTAAAGAGTTAACGTTTTCCTATATCATGTCTAATTCAATATATATATTACTTTTCATAAAATAACTTTATTCTAATTGAAGTATACAAAAGTACCACCACCAAACGTAAACAAAAGGGGACAAGTTTCATTAGAACCAACCACCAAAGGGTATCAAGTAACTAAAGATCAAGCAACCAGCACCAGGTAACATATAAGCACTAACCTAGTCATTAAGTTGTTGTGACGGACACACCTCCTCCTACGAACGTGCACATTTCCCACCACGTTGTATTGCAACGAGTGCCTCTCTACCTTATCACCGAGATAACTAAAAAAGCGGTGAAATGATTTATAAATTTGCGTGTGGCCTAAAGAGCAAAGCAAATAGATTGGTACTTTGAGAGTTATATAATTATTTTAAGTGATTACATGGTTATGGAATTAGAGGCCATGGTTTGCAATTTCTAATATTTTAGATGGTTTTATCGACTTGCTGTAATGAGATTTACATAATATATTAAATAAGATTATTTCTACACACTTTGCGATATAACAGTATAAAATAACTTCTTTTTGAATTTGCAAGTTATGCATAGTTTTCTTATCGCTAATTAAACATACGTCGAAAGTAATTAAATATTGTGTACAATTTATGTAACATTTAATTTCTCTCGCAAAAAATATGTCAATAAAAACATTGTAATCAATGCAAAGTTAAATACGTCACCTTGTTTAACCACTAACGTAATCACAAATATATGAATACTAATGATCATGCTATCCTTACTATACAATGAAAATTAGCGATTTTTCTATATTTTTGTATATGTCTGGCCTGCGTATTTTTTCATTCTGATAGATCACTTATGTAGTGGGTGGTCTACACAATCAGCTGATTTGTCCCAAAAATATTGGGTCAAGCTATCATATCTCATATAATGCCCTTCGTAAATGTTACACTATGACACAATTTTAAACTACCATATTGGCATGATACAAAAACCTAATAAATATGTACCTATATAAAATGTTGATAATTCATGTAATTTGTTATTTGGAAATATTGCGAAGTGGTTAGTTAATGATGATACTCGTAGAGCATGCAAACTTCTTAAGTAAAGAAATGTGTACCTTAACATATCATAATTTTAAGGTATATGTATGTATATACATCCCTAATTTAAAACCAATGTAAACGGTATTTGTACACTTTGGTAATTGTATTCGTACCCCTTACCCAAGGCAAACATAATTAAGATTACTCAATATAAAGGTTTTGAAAGGTAAAGGTGGATATTTTGTAACTATGTTTAGTACTATGTACGGGTTGTTAGAACATAACATGGTATCTGTGTTTCTAGTTGTAAGATACAACCAATAAATATTGACGTGAAATATCAAAGATAAATATCAATTATTTTAAGAATAAAGTTAATAATTGTAAGTATATCATTTTAACCATAATTATTATTATTTATATGAACGAAATGTTGTTTTTATTACTCGCCTATATAATCTTCACGCATATTGTATATACAATGTACAATTATATACACTAAATTATGATAAGAAATTCTAAAATATAAACCAGCTATGCATAAATAATTATACGAGTATGTTCACGGTTCCAATTATTATGGTAATATTTCTGTATAATATGTTGTTAAATTAGGTAATATTGAAATATTATATTCATTATAATGTCTTAAAAATATAAATTTTTTACCATATGACTGCAACTTTGGCAATCAAAAACGAAAAAAAAATGTTAATGACAATATAAACTGTACAGTATAAAAAGTATAATTTAACCTTGCATTTGTAGTCGGTGAAACGACGTTAAAACTCTATCCATATCGTGTGAAATTTTAAAGTACATATTTATATTTAGTGTGTAGTCTAAACAATAGAATAATTTCAATCCTATTATCATTATTTTGTACCGAATTTTAACGAAATATCTAAATTTTAATAGTTCCTAAAATAACGGGATAAAAATGAATGATTACCTATTGTATACCGTATATAGTATCGTTACTTGCCTTATAAAAAGCCTCATACTTATCATCTACACTACTATTAAAAGAGGAAAGATTTATATATTTGTAACGAATAAACTTAAAAATTACTGGACCGATTTAGATGAAATTTGGTAAGAAGATAGTTTTAGACCCTGGGAAGGAAAAAATATCCTATATATTTTTTATTCCGGAAATCATCCCTTAAAGGGGTGAAAATAGGAACAAAAGTTTGTATGGGGAAACAACCTAGAGACGAACCCGAGCGAAGCAAGGGTGAGTCACTAATCTATAATAATACAATGTATCACGTGTCCATTTTATACAATATGATAAAATTCTAACTAAGCCGAATCTGTACATTTTTTTTTTTTTGGAAAATGTTATTCAAATAGACATTACTATCGATACAAAGACCGAATCTACAGTTTGTAGAATATTTGTCTGTCTGTTTGTGACCGCGTCACGGAAAAACTACAAGACGGATTTTAATGAAATTTGGTATGGTAATAATAGCTGGTTATCCGGGTCTACATATAGGATAATTTTTATTGCGGGAAAATATCTCAACTCTGAGAAATCTATACTAAACGTTAAAACGTAACTAGGGACGAACCCGAGCAGAGCGAGGGTGACGCTAGTATAAATATTAAAATCCACCTTCCATTATAAAAACTACCAATAAAACCCGTTAAAATGTCACTCATGCAATCAATATCAACTTACTTTGAAATTGTAGCTTCTGACTTCTGAGTAATATCTTACCTCTTGTAAAGTAGTGTCAGCAAAAAAAAAACAAATGTTTTTTTTTATTTATATTATTGATGATTAACGTTAATTATACTAAAGTCGTTTAATATCGTCAGAAATAAAAAAAAATGAAATAATTCATGATCTACTACATTATATTTAAAATAAAAATTAAATAAACACTTAATTTTTATTTTAAATGTAATGTAGTTTTATTTTTAAATTTTAAAATCCATTTCAAAAGTACATATTTCTTACGACTCTAGGGGAACTTCTTCGATCTCCTCGACGGATGTATGGTTTTTGTCATAGACAGTAATATATATCCTAACAAGTAGTAAATACATACAACTCAATGATAAATTTTTCTGTCATAACATATTTCGTTAACAAACATAAGAAATCTATAGTTTAGTTAATTTTTAAATAAGTACTATATTTACACATATTCAGGACCTTGTACACGATATTATAAAAATTAACAGAGCAACGTGTCACCAAAGTCCGTTCAGCCAATATGGCATTTAGAAAATTAATGAAAAAAATTAATAAAATCAAATAAGTAGCTGAAAACATAATAAATAGTAGCGTCAGCAAAAAATATTTAAATATCAACTTACTTGGTAATCGTGGCGTACATAATATCCACGGGCAGTCTGTATGGGAGCGTTATTAGAGACACACATTGCATCCCGCGCTGACTCATAACCCAGTTAACAACACCACTGTTTGCTGAATCGATTGCGTTTTGGAATACTGACATGACTGTATCCGGAAGATCATCTACGAGCGCGTCCTGAAATTGATTTTATCTTAAAATCGATAATCCACTTTTATAAATTATATCTTAGAAAAAAAATCGAGTGTAAAATCGATATAAGAATTTAAAGAAAAATAAACAGGAGATAAGACTAATTTCAAAAGATTATTTATTACTGTGATATATGAAAAAATCTTTTTTGTTAATTAAAGTATTGATACAAATTATGTGTTAAATTATAGTGCTATCTTTTAATTACTAAAATAACCTGTTTATGCACTTTGCACGCCTCGCAATCCGGATCAAATGGATTTATTGTGTCGTCAAGAACATCTTGCAACTTGTATGTGGTCTGAACAGCTAGACATCTGATAATAAATATTACATTGAAATAAGTTTAAAAGAAACATTTTTTATGCTAACGGTACAAATTATATAAGTGTGAGAAATTGGATATGTCACGCAAATATTGTTTTCATTTATGGATGGAACTCATATTCTAATAAGAATACAATTTTTTATAATATCTTAGACAAAAGTACTCAATTGTGTATTTTTTTTTGTTATTTTTGTTTTTAATATTTTTTGACGTACATATCTCGTAATATGCGATATGTACGTCGAATATAAAACGATTTTCATGATACTTTTTTTGTAAAGCCCATAGAAACAAGAAGCAATATAATGGATACTTCCTTGTTTCCAATTTTTATGCAGAAGTTCCTTAAATGTTAGTGGCAATATGCTACCATATTTGTACTTTTATAACAAAACAATTATTTACTTATTACATAACATAAAAAAATTAAAAGAATAATATTGTCAAACCTACCTAGTACAAGAGATCATGTTATTTCTATTAAGGAATCGCAAAGCGTCGTCGAAGCCTTGTTTGCACATATTGCTCAGAACATCCGGTTTCGGAGGGAAGAGAATTCTTGCAAATCGGGTCATGTTTTCTCTGGACAACTCGATACTGGTATTTGCTATATTTATCTGTTTGTGGGATTCATTAAAAAAAAAGAGTAATTTAAAAAAAAAGGTGGATTACAGAAAAACCCTTCGAAGATAATAATTGAGAGATAAAAAATGTATGTATGTAAGATCATTCTGAACATTATCGTATACCGTGACCAAATTATCTACACATTTCGCATGATCAAATGATGCAGTTTTAATACATTAATACGCATTCATTATTATTCGTTTCATATTTTCAAGTACTGGAATGACATGAATACATAACTTAATAAATTCTAAACTTTGAGTGTTACAAGGTTCAATCCTAATTGGGGGTTTCTTGCCTTTCAATATCAAGATACTACTAAAATAGTAAGAAATTTCAGTATAAATTGCCAATTCTTTAGCTTTTACCCAGAATCGATTGTCTTTATCAAAATTTTAGGAACATATTGAAGAGCCACTATGTTCTCTACGAAAACTCACTGTTCTGTGAGTGTAATGTAGTATTACTATTAAAATTAAATAAAAGAACAACTGACGTCATAACCATCATACGACATTAAGGAAATTGCTATATATTCGCTAAGTACCTATTTATGACAAGGTCATGTTTGTAGTTAGGTCAAGATTATCATCAGATCATTTCAATAAAGTATTTGCGTAATGCTATTTCCAAGCGCTAATATTAGAGATAACGTCAAACAATTCTAACGATTACAGCACTCATTGTACTAAGGCTGGTTTAAACTGAAACTATGGAATACCTAACATTAAAGTAACAGAACAAATACAATAAATAGCTGTAGTAGAGATTATCTTCTTAATTTGCTCATTCTTATTTTGTAAGCATTTTAAAATTATTCTATTGCAACTATTACCGATACAAGGCCTAGACACCGATAAAATTTGAATCTAAAAAAAAAACTTACATGAAACAGCTGTGAACTCAAATCTCTCGGGCAAATATCGCTTTCGCCACAAAAAGGACTGACGGTTATCGTATTTTCATCCAAAACAGGCAAATTATCACTAAATCCCCCATCCATATATCTTACACCGCGGAACCGAGGCGGTAAAACCCCGGAGAACACTGGGACGAAACATGATGCGAGTATAGCCTGGCAAAATTAATAATAAAAATTAAAAAACATATTGAGTTATTTGTACTAAAATAATATTAACGGAATTTACAAAAATAACGAATGTTATTAAGCATATACATAATTCCGTTACACAAATTAAAATTATTGTTAATTTATAGAAGGATTATTTTTCAATATTATTTTTATTTTCAAATTAACATAATGATAATCCAAAAGGCAACTTACTTGTAATAAATCTTCCCTAGTTGGAAATTCAGTTACAATCACATTTTTGCCATCATACACTCTCGTCAATGAGATGTGGAGTTTACCGCTAACAATTTTATGTGCATTGTGGGGTATATACTTCTGCATTCCTTCAAGGAGCACATTTTGTATATTAAATGATGGACTGAAAGGCCCTAGGGCCCCTGCCCTAGCGTCACCTACTATTCGTAGTACATCAGTTGTGATTTCACCTAAAATTATGTAAAGCATTGTCCACTATTTATTAGTTATTGAACAATCAAGAGAGCAATGGTATGCTCAGTTTTTTAATTTGCAATAATAATACTTATGGGATCGATAAGCTGTTGTTATATAATGACAGTTTAATTGTAAGTGTATTTTATAGAAATAATAGTACCAAAATTGCAAGATTTATGAAATCATACATGATAAATGTCCCATATGGATATTTAAATGTAATCCCATCCCATTATTCCCATTAATGATGGGATGGATGTTTGTTACTCATTCATCCAGAATGGCTGACTGAACGGATCTTGATGAAAGGCAAAGAGATAGAGAGTATAGTCTGGAATAACACTTAAAATACTTTTCATCCCAGAAAAATGTATGGCTCCCGTGAGATAGATTTGATTTGTTTTTCACAGAGCAAGGGATCGACTGTCTATTCCACACTAAGTGTTAAAACATACCTAGGGACAAACCCAAATGAAGAGATGGTGAGTCACTATTTTTATATATTTGAAAATAATAGAACATGAAGTTGTATTTTTTTCTAAATATATATTACTGGTTTCTCTCTTGCAAGGTCTAAAATCTAATACATATATTACTTAATATGTCTATATATTATAAACTTAAATTATCAATGTCACTTTGAAATGTTTGCTAATATAATGTATTGTTCAAAGCAAATGTAGTCAAATGATAAAATTTGTCAATGTTGACTTAGACCTACTGTTTATCTCAATTGAGTTCACTTAATAAATTTGAAAGTAAAAATACATTTAATATAAATACTATAATAAAGAGCATGAAAAGCCTTGGGGGCATTGCTAAATTCGTGCCATTTTTTTCTTATCTTTTAGTGCACAATCTACCTAGTAGTATCTAGGATATATGAATAAAAGATGTGTTAGATATACATCGATTAACCATACATATGAGTTTAATTGTGCGAAGCATAAATAGAAATGTGTACATAGGAAAATGGCAACATTCCTTTATTTTACAGATTTTCCACTAATTTGTATTTTTGGAAATTTTTAATTTATTTTATTTTGTTGACAATCAAAACCAAAAACTGTATAAATAAAATGTAAATATTTCTCCAACAATTCTTATTATTTTAAATAAATGTATGTTTTTATTTACATATTTAGTTATTTAATACAAGATAGATCTTCCTTACATAGAGCTAACATATATTGTGATTAAAATAACCAGGCAGGTGGTAAGGGTTACTATTTTAATAAATAAATGAAAAGTCACATTTGGCTACTAGTGGATTATAATTAAAATTGTATTATTTAAATATTTAATGCGTTACTAAGTTCAGCATTTGTTTATCGGTTTGCAATTTAAATAGTGAGATAATTTTAAAAAATACATAATATTCAATTGCTGTTAAATAAGAAAATAATAAAAACTAACAACTTTACATAATGATATATACTAAACTTACCTATAGGAAGGTCGCATAATAAGCAACAGGCGGAGAGAGCCCCAAAAGAGGCTCCCGAAATCTTTCCTATAAGCAAATGAGGAGCATACTTTTTAAGACACACTGCGACGCCAACATGGTAAATACCAAGAAATCCACAACCGGCAAAAGATAAGTTCATTATTATTTACGCATACAACGTAAAGTCAAAATTACACAAATATTTTCAGTACACTAAACTAGAAAATGAACTATTGTTCACTGGTCACTGAACAAAAATAAATTTGATATTTTATATCGTATTAACAAATCACAGATATTTTTATATACAAAATTATCACGATCTACACTAAAATTTCACGGGTACGTCTAACGCGTAATGAGTTTAATTATAAATAAACAACAATTTGTGGCAAAATAATCACCCAATGACAGCAGCAGCTGGCAGCTGCTTTTGACATTGACGTCACACTTATTGGTATGATAGTTGTTTTCGATAGGGAAGAATTTTCCCATTTCTGCTACCAGATGTCGCGATCACTATGATCTTCAGTAAAGCTCTTTAGCGTGGGTGGATTTTTTTTATTTATTAAAATGACAAATTGTGCAGTGCTAGGATGAGTGTGGAGAAAATGGATATCATTTGTTCCCAATAGATAAAAACTGAAGAAAATTTGCAAAGGAATTGAATTGGCAATATCACAATATTTATATTTAAAACTGTTAAATCTTGTACAGGCGAATTTATAGAATTTATTTTTTATACTTTTTTACTACTATTGGAACTTTTAAATATACATAATATATAATCTATCATAATTGTGTAAATTGTATATTTTAATTTACAACGTAGAAAGTAGAAGAATGCTGTACCTATGTGCGTTTTCTTTAGGTCCAAAGTTTTACCATTCTATATGTAGCTGCTAGGGAAGAAAGACTACGAAATAGAAGTGTGAAAAAGGAGCTTTTCCCAAAAGAATACAAAATATTGGTATTGTTTTATTTTTTATTTTAAAGATAAATACCACTTTTGTGCAAAAATTACAGTAAACTTTTGAACGTAAATTTCGATGGAGTGGCCTATTTTGAGGGTACATTTTTGTTTGTTTATTTATAAATAAACAATTTATGGACAAACAATTGTTTATGGCGAACACTCTAGAACAAACGATGAACATACCAATGTGAAAATAAAGATTCAATAATTAGAAAAGAAAATATCTTGGTGGGCCAAGTTTGATGAGCCTTTTAATATTAGTACCTGGGCACCGAGCTTTGCTCGGAGTTTTTGGTTAAAAGTACTTTTTTTTTTTAATTTGGCTTAAAGACAAAAGAAACTAAAAACTTGAATAAATCCAAAAAATAAAATAAAAGTAAAATCTTTGTATTCGATCGGGATTCGAACACATCTGTGGACTGTGATAGATAGCGGCTAAGGCGCAGGCGGCCAGGATTGACTATCAGTCAATCCTGCGCCTTGGCCGCTTGACCACAATGGCGAAATTATTAACATATTTTGCGTAAAATTATGCTAAAAACACATAAAACTAATCTAGATCGATTTTTCGCCCCCGAGAGTACCAAATTCCAGCGAAATCGTTAGAGCCGTTTCAGAGATCGCCGGTATAAATAAATAAACATATAAATATACAAGAATTTCTCGTTTAAGTATATTAGATTACTAGCGACTCACCCTTGCTCTGCTCGTGTTCGTCCCAGTTACGTTTTAACATTTAGTATAAATTTCTCAGAGATGAAATATTTTCTTGCGCTAAAAAGTACCTTATATGTTGACCCGGATAACCAGGTATGACCATACCAAAATTCATGAAAATCCCTCCAGTGATTTTTCTGTGATGCGGTAATATGTAGACAGATAGACAAACAGACAATAATTCTAAAAACTATAGATTCGGCCTCTGTATCTTCCAAAAAATTCGGCTTAGTTACAAGTTTATTATATGTATAGATTTAGTGATCTATGGTTTTATTTGTCTATTGTCATCCATGGTCTATGGACTAAGGACTACGGTATCTCTCTTGTAAATGTTATTGTTTTTCCTACATTGACTCTTATATAGTTAATATATTTCTCTAAAATTGCTAAAAATGACAAGACATGCAAGAAATTGTACAGCTGGTGCAGTTTATACTTATCATGAGAAGAAAAAAGACGCTGCGGCTTCTGGATATGGTACCCAAAGCGAAAGAGTTGGTAAGGATTCTGTAAAAAACTTCGACTGTTGCAGTTTAACTCTACAACCGTGCAGAAACCCTGTAGTTACAAAAGAAGGCTACTTATTCGATAAAGAAGCTATTTTAGAATATATTATTACAAAAAAGAATGAATATACCCGAAAATTGAAACAATACGAGAAGCAATTAAAAAAAGAAGAGAACGAAAAGAAAGAGCTTGCCGCAGCTGAGAAAGAAGCAAACTTGATTAAATTTATGAGTCGAGAGAAAAACATTTCAAATACTAAATTATTAGACTCACAGGCATCAAGTTCAGTCTCAAATCTTGCAAATGGAAAAGATAAACAATTACCAAGTTTCTGGGTACCATCACAACTGCCAGACGCAAAAATCGCCAAAGTAGAGAAGCCAGATCCTACAGTGTATTGCCCAATAAGTGGCAAACCATTAAAAATGAAAGATTTAATTGAAGTGAAGTGGACTTTAGTAAATGATCCAGATGATAAAAAATCTTTAATCGCTAAAGAGAACAGATACATGTGTCCAATTACACATGATATTTTAAGTAATGCAGTTCCATGTGCAATTATAAGGTTGATTAACCATTATTAATTAATTTCTTTATTTTTGTTACTATACTAATGAAATATTTTTTGTTAATGTTTTTTTCTTTTTCAGGAAAAGTGGACATGTAGTAACAATGGAATGTGTAGAAAAAATTATAAAAAAAGATTGGCTCCATCCTTTAACAGGAGATAAATTAACAGAGAAAGATATCATACCCCTGCAAAGAGGAGGCACAGGCTATGCACTTACTAACCAAAACCTAGAGGGCAAGAATGAGAGGCCTGTATTACAAGCTTGAGATAAACCATTTTAATTTTATTGTAAATATAAAAAGTGACAATATTAAAAATTGTTTTATTACAATAACAAATAAAATTCTTCTGTTATAGTTGTAAATAGAAAAACATTTGTTTCTACTTAGACCAATAAACAAGTATTTTATTTGTCTGAGTGTTTCTATTAGCAACTCACCCTTGCTTCGCTCGGGATCATCCCTAGTTACATTTTAACATTTAGTATAGATTTCTTAGAGATGAGATGTTTTCCCATAATAAAGAGTATCCTATATGTTAACACGGATAACCAGCTATCATTCCAAATTTCATGAAAATCTGCCCTGTAGTTTTCTTGTGATGCATTCCCAGACAGGCAATAATTCTACAAACTAGATTTGGTCTCAATATTGATAATAATGACTATTTACCTAAAAATATTTAATGTACAAATTTGACATATATTGTTAGAATTTGATGATATAATTATTATGTATAGATTTGGATTGGATAATTCTAAAATTTTAACATGTGTCCTGAAATATTTTAAAATAAAACAAATTAATTGATTCAGTGTATATATCTATAATAACAAAATATTAAAATATAATTATGTTAATCAAATTGCCTAAATAAATTCATTAGCTTAAGTATTAAAGGAGAATAAATCTAACTGAAAGTCCACAGGGTTGTTCCTTGCCGACTCTGTGTAAAGATCATTGCCTAAAGACTCTAAAAAGCTTATAATTGATTGCCCTTGATTTGGATCGTTTACTTCTGAATTGTCTTCTGGTAATATACTTCTATCGCTATCTTTAACATGTAATAATGAGGGCTCAATTATATTTTCAGTCTTTAAGAAATCATCTGTTTGATTAATTATAGACGGTTGTTCAAATTGTGATTGTTCTGGCCATACTTCTGAAGTTTTGTAACTTGTGTCTTCTCGCACCTTACTACTGCTTTCCTTTAAAACATCTGCACTTTGTAAGTTAAAATTAGAGTCTTGAATACTATTTGTGCTTTTTTCTTGATCATTTTGACTTTTATCAGTCATTTCAATATCTTGAGCTACTTTGTTTATAGGCCGGATAATCTCAACTTCATATTTGGCCATTTTGGCTGGATTTATCTGGAACTTTCTAAACACTGTAGACGATGACTTGATTGGTGATGAACGGATATCAAAATGTGTACTTCTAAACTGTATATGAGTTGGTTTGGCACTTTTTGGTGCTGTATCCATTTCATTTTGATTTTTATCACTTGTGTCTACATTTTCTATGGGTTTCTCTAAACTATTTTCAGTCTTGTCTGCATCATTTAATAAAGCAAATAAATCGTCAATCACATTATCACTCTCTGTTTCCGGAGAAATCTTCATTTTTTTTACATTATCATTTTGATTTTGTTCTAGTTTTTGCTTTTTACATTCAGTTTTTTTAATACTTTGTGTTTTTTCTTTGTTACATTTATTGTTATTTATCAATAAATACTCAGTGAGATCAGGTATACAAGTTTTAGTCTTATTTTTCTCTATAGTTTTTGGTTTGGTCACCTCTACTGGGATTGGTGGAGGTGGATTGTGGCTGCAGTGGCCATTCTTGTCTTTTTCACAGTTCAGTGCGTCTAGATTTATATTGTACTTTCCTGGACTTATTCCTAATAATCTGTGAAACAAAATATATTTTAGTAACAAAAATGTTGAAGTTTTAAATTTCAGTTACAACCTACAATATTGTCAAAATATTGTTGCTGTAATATGTGCAATTCACACACGGTAGAAATGAAACTTCAGAAAAGTAACCTACGCAAGAATGAGATGAATATAGAGTATCAAGAGTAGAATAGTATCAAGAGTAGGATAATTATAAGGTTTAGTTTTTTTTATTACCAACTTTAGAAGTTATTTTATATATTATTTCACATAAATATTCATAACATATTTCAATAATTAATTTTATTATTTTTAACTTCCTGTGTAATGTAATCTGTTTTAAATAATTAAATAAGGCTTATTAGGCATATTACAATTATATATTTATAGAATATCATATACATAAGAATATAATATTACATATTTGTCAGACAATAACAACGGTTACCATATGGCAACATGGCAATGTATTTTATTTCATTATATATTTATATGTTTGTCTCTTTTTAGTGTCGCATTTCCGTTTCATCGAGTTTCAAAGAATAAACTTTTTTAGTATCATTGTGATTAATATATAGATATAATATACAAAAAAAAAAATATATAGACATGTTGCCTCACCTCCCTACATCTTCATTTATAATACTTGGAGTACCAGTTCCATTATTTGAAAGCAAACATGATACACTGGATTTTAATTTCATAATAAATTGTTCCAATTGCTCTAAAAATACATTATCCGAACCAGTTTTGATAATGTCCAGGAGACAGTGGAATAAATCAGTGTGCTTGTTTGATGACAGGTTGTGATTTTCATAGCGACGGTGTAAGCGGTGTGGACTGTTAGGTTTCTGAAAATTGGGATATATAAGTATGCAATTATAAAATCTTTTTTTTTTTGATTCGCGGGGAAACCCCTTTACAGGTGCCCAAGCGCGGGAAGCGCGCGGGGTATGTGGGACTCCTGTCACGTGAAGCGCGACAGACTACCCACTAAAACCACCACGGTGATCCCTATTGCAAAAGACAGGGCCACGGGATCGCTGTCGCTGTCAGCGTTGCCCGACCGAAGTCGAGCCCTGCTAATAATATTGAGTATCCTACTAATATAATAGACACACAATTGTGCTGTCTCTTTTCACACAGAAATCAATCAAAATTTTTTGTGCATCAATTTCTTCATACATAAGTCTGGAGTGAAATAGACATAATATAAAATATGTAATAAGTACCTGAAAGGTAAACATTATAATTAACCTCAATATTTAGAAGTGTATCTCAAGGCTCGGAACCGCTTTAAACAAAAACAGTTTATTTCGGTAATATAATGGTTAATTCATCGCTCGTTCTTTAACCGGTTAATGAAAACAAACGGTTTAATAAACCGAAATAATAATGGTTAACGGTTATTCTTAGAGAAAGGTTGAATTTCGGTTATGATACCGAAATAAGCAGTTCATTCATTCATAAGTAAGAAACGTGCAAGCATCATTCTACTAAACCATTCACTATTAACTAAGACGCGCCAAATGTTAACACACAAAAACTCATTTTAACCGGTTAATTTTGTTCATGGAACTTAAATTCGTCAAAAACCGGTCTCCCGGATTTAACCGGTTAAAGAACGTAACCTGAACCTTAAACCGAAAATCCTTTCGATTTAGGGTCAATGACCATTAACAAAAACCGGTTTAAGAATTAAACGGGTTTCCAAGCCCTGGTATATCTTAGGTAATTTATTATCTACAGAAAATTAATGCCAATCAGATAATATTTTTCCTTCATCCATTTATCTCAAAAGGTATTCAATATTTACTTTTAAATGAATCCAAAACCTTTATAAAACTTGGTTAAAAACTATACTTATTAATAATACCTATATTATTACAATGAACTAATATACTATGGCGAAATATTAATGCGACTTACAGATGGACATTGAGCGCCTTCAACAATTGTTCCATGTTTTCTCCTGGGCTTATTTGGTGATTCATCTATAATACTTTTTGGTAGCTTCACAATCCTACCGCTTCGTGTTACTTTCGTCTGAAAAACATTTTCCACTATAAAATTTTTCTATTATTTCATAATAATGTCCCAACATATTTATATGTATTTTATTTATCCTGAAAAAATGTATGGTTCCCGTGGGATAATTTGTTTTTGTCCAAGGACGAACCCTGAGTGAAGCAAGGGCAAGGGTGAGTCGCTAGTAATGTTATATATTTAGTAATTGTACTTAAGATTTATAGCAATATCTTATAGAAACAAAAAATTATAATTCTAATACCTCTAGAATTTTCTGGTCTTCATCTTTCTCAGTATCTGGAATTTCAGGCTTAACAATAACTGTTTGGATTTCCATTTTTTGTTGTTTACTTTTATTTTTACCCACAACGGCTAAGTCTTTAGGAGATACCACTCTGTAAATGTTCAAAAAAATAGAGTACAAATTAATTTGTTACAATAACCTATTTTATGTAGTTTCAGATAGACTTGCAACGAACATTTGGCTATTATTAGATATTCGCCCTATTCGGTTACTTTTATCCTATTCGGCCGAATACCGAAAATATTGATTTATTTTATAATAATTTTATGATGATAATTTTTCTTATAATCATTACAGTAATCGTAGGTTATGTACCTATGATTACTGTACTGATTATACGAAAAATTACCTCCTTTATTACAATAATTAACAAAAAATTAATTATCAAATAAATGTCTATATGCACTTGCATTATCATAATTAAAATTTAGAATTGGAAGATTATGATGCAAAAAGTCTAATTTTTCTCCATTTTCATGCAATAGTTTACTCCTAAACAATCCCAGATTCAGAGAAAAGACGCTCTGAATAAATACTACTTCCTGGCACCAAACAAGAAACAAACATGTAGATACAGGTTTTCCTGCCACGCGCTGACTGGGTTCTTAGCTTAATATTCGGCTATTCGGCCACAAAGCTCGCCGGATATTCGGTATTCGGCGCATGACCGAATATATTATTCGTTGCAAGTCTAGTTTTAGATAAAAGTAGTAATATTTTTCAAGAATTCAAACAAATATGTAACACTACCAACTTACTCTCATTTGCATGTTAGATAGAGTTGCCTATATATAATATAATATATAATCAACAAAACTTTTTAGTTAAGTAATAAACTGTCAAAAACCTATGTGTTATTTCAGCTCATAGTCTGTGTTCTAAATTTCACACATATAGCATAATGGCATAACAAACATACACATATACAAACTTTCATGTTGATAATAGTGTTATGATATAATATATAATTTATATATTTAGATTTTACATTACTTACTTATAAATATATTTAGTGTTAGTGACAGGATCGTATGCCGGCTCTGGTGATGACCCTTGAGGATCACTAAAAATCTTCAATGCATGATTAACTATTTTCATTTGGTCATTGCTCAGTTGATTTAGACTGAAACATAATAGTTTTTTTTGCAGCTAAATATTTTTAAATAGATTGTATGAGACAAGACATGAAATAGAAAGGGGTGAATGATGAGTAATAGGGGAGAGTGGAAGAGAAAGACTTACTGTGCCGACACCAAGTAATTTGGGAAATCGTGATGCAATGGAAATGAATATATTTAAAGTATTTTAAAACTACCCACATATTTTTTTCCATATTTTCTTATGAAAATGTTGTATAAATTAAAATATAATTATCTTTTTCGTACCTATGATATGTCTCTCCTAACTTGAGCAATTGTACCGATGTATGTTTAGATTTGCTTACAGTGCTGAAATTATTAAAATAAAATTGGTCATTTTATATTCAATATATTACATTCTGAAATATAAATAAAATGAAATAATTTACTTTTCTTTTGGTTTAATCTTTGGCAATATTTTTCCATTTTGAGATCGTATGACATTAGGTAAATCTTTCAATTTAACAATTTTACTATTCACATCTAACTTAGGTACTGGATTTGGACTGCCTGCTATATTATTTGCAATATACACAGGTTTCAGTACAACATTGTTTACAGGTGTAATTATCGGTTTGTGGGCAGGTATAATACATTGTTCGTTTTTTAATTCTGTTTTGGGTAAAAGGAAACTCGCAAGTTTCAAGTTATTTCCAACTACGTTACTTTCAGGTTTTTTCAAAATTCTCTTTATATTATTTTCAGTAACGTTTAGGTTAGTTTCCAGCTTGCCGCTATTTTCGTAAAATCTTTTTAAGCTTTCACTTATGGGTTTGTCCACGTTCTGATTGTTTGGTGTTATAACATATGACCTTGCCTAAAAATTATGATAATATTAATATTTTCCTCAAAACGTAAGAGATAATCATGACTAAGACAGTTAAAACCTACCTGGTTTACATTCGAGTTTTCGATGAAATAAACTGGTGTATATTGACACGAATTAATCATAATATTATCACTAGATGCATCCATTATAATTAAAATTGTGATTTCCTAAAAATATTAAATAGATTTACTACATAACAAAGAAGATTTTATTAATAATCCAAATGGAAAATACGTAATTATTTTTTGTTGTGTTTTCAGCAAGTTGTGACATAAAGAATATGACGTTCAA
The DNA here is from genome assembly GCA_033884665.1 of Argynnis bischoffii washingtonia. NCBI lineage: Eukaryota > Metazoa > Arthropoda > Insecta > Lepidoptera > Nymphalidae > Argynnis > Argynnis bischoffii. Next base: position 1,753,504 of record CM066622.1, read on the forward strand.
TATATCGTTTAGTATTATACTGTTTGCAATGCACGTAGGCAATAAATATTATTTTTTTAAAATAGTTATTTTTATAAGCAGTAATATACAAAAAATCATTTTTAATCATTTTTTCCATTAAAATTGTTTAAAGCCTTATAATTACATATTCTATTTTATTAATTTTTGAACTGTGCATTTGTCTATGGTTGAATATTAACACCACTGACCTCTATCAATACTACTGGACTGGCGGCTGTCAAAGTGCTTTTGGGCCTGTTTGATAATCGCCATTTTGGCGCTGTCGGACGTAGCGAGTGTCTGTGGTACTAAAACTAGTGATGTCGATATCAGCGAACAAATATCGATAACTTTTGATAATAAGTTTTTACAATCAATAACCGTATCATCATAATTACTACTCATATTAAAAATTTATAGGAAATAATGAATTTATTAATCGAATTCCGAAAAACGGAGGAGGTTCTTAATTTGTCGGAACTTTTTTTTTATGTATGTTCAGCGATTACTCAAAGACGCCTGAACCGATTTGAAAAGTTTTTGTTTTGTTTTAAAGGGTATACTTCCCCATGGTGGTCCCATATAAATTTTATCGAAATCGGTCGAGCGGCTTTTTAAAAATCACCAATATTTTTTTTTAAATAAATTGTTTAATCGAATGTTATTAATAATAATAAAATACTTATAATACAAATCAAAGCACACCCGACTTTGAAAATATCTGATAAGGTTCGACTTCGAAATGAAATTCTAAATGAAACCCCGTTTAGTTATTTTTTACATTTTATTGCCAGGAAGTCGGTTTTTATTTTTTGCTAAAAAGTTTTTTCAGTAACAAGGTCGAAAAGGTATAATAAAACACGATTTATATATTTAATTTATTTCTTTTAATTACTGACGTGCCCAAATTATTTGACGGGTTAAGAAGTTAGTAATTTTCATATTCTGAAGCCAAACTTTTCTCTCTTTCAAGTCTTTTGGAAATCTGGAAAAAATATATTATGTTCAGTAAAGTAATCCGTTAGCTCTTATTTTGAGTGTCCAATGAAGGTTGAACATTTCATATCCGTTAATATCATGTGCTAGAAAAAAAATTGACCACACAAGCTGAACTATGTCAATATCACGGAAAAATGTGTTCACTCAACTATCGATACTGAAAATATCGATATGATGCAACCACTATCGGTTCTAGTTGAAAATTGTAAAAACGATCTATATTCATACGAATTTCATTAATGCTTGTTTTTAATTATAGTAAGCCATGATACAAATAAGTAAGACAAGATTATGACGTAAATTTATTGATAAGTAAAAATATGACTAAATAAAGTAATACAAAAGTACCTACCTGTGGAATGATATTTTTTTTGTAGCGCCGCTTACAATATACACAAGACCTCATTCTTGATAACTTTTATATAATGCATATAACAAGAATAGCATTAAATTCGAACCAAATTGATTTAAAATGCAAAATTACTTAACAGTAAACAAACACTTCTCTCGCAGTCATTTACATGGATGACAAATAAATTGCAATATATGTCAAAATTAGTTCTCTGGACACTCGCTAGTGGCGCTTCAAATAGACACAAAAAAATTGCTGTCAAACGCTTGGAACAGCCTGTCCAGTGGTATTATAGAGGTCAGTGATTAACACATTCAGACAATATTGAAAAATACTTTTAAATGGGGCTAATTTTTTTTATATAAATATACTTTTAATTCAAAAATTATTGTTTTACAATACTATTTCATTATTGTAAAACATATTAATAATAATGATATTTACTATAATAAATTGTACTGGCAATAAAATTATTTAGTCTATTCATAGCCAACATAACCTTTTCTTTCTGAAAAGCCAAGCTCTGTCAAGCTAAGGTGATGATCAATAAAATTGTTAAAAATTCGTTTTTTAAATTCATATAGCAATCTCAATCATGTTTAAAAATCATTAAATAAATTAGACTATTATGTCAACAGTGAATTTTGTTCATATTACTTCATTAATTTTGTTTTGTGATCATTTTGCTAAGGCCACGTGCGATGAGCCCGTTGATTATGGAGTGTTCTGTTTGCAGGCACAAAGATGACGAACTCCAAAGGTTACCGTCGTGGTACAAGGGACTTGTTCGCCCGCAAGTTCCGCACACATGGAACCATTCCTCTTTCTACGTATATGAAAGTGTACAAAGTCGGCGACATCGTTGACATTAGGGTAAGTTTCAAAATGAGCATGCAATTATTTTAAGTTTTTCATTTTTGATTATTCTATAAATATTTTTGTTTGATTTATGAAACTATATGAATATTAATATGTTTTTAGGGAAATGGTGCAGTCCAAAAGGGTATGCCACACAAAGTTTACCACGGTAAAACCGGCCGTGTATACAACGTAACTGCCCACGCTCTCGGAGTCATTGTTAACAAGAGAGTCCGTGGTAGAATTATCCCCAAGAGAATTAACATCCGCATTGAACACGTCAAGCACTCTAAGTGCAGAGAGGATTTCCTTAAACGTGTAAAGGAAAACGAAAGGCTCTTGAAAGAAGCTAAGGAAGCTGGCAAAGTTGTAAACCTAAAGAGACAGCCACAGCCACCTAGGGCAGCCCATATTGTCAAGGGTGTTGAGAAGCCCGTCTTACTTGCACCTATCCCATATGAGTTTGTAGCCTAAGGTGAAATAAACTATTTTTAAGCATTTCTTGACTTTGCTTTGTAACCTGTGATGTATGTAAAAATATTTTTTCTAGAAAAATATTTATTTAGCTTATTTTAATAATTTATAAATATTAATACTGTCGTATTCAGTAGTAATTCTATATAAAACTTACATGTTAAAAATAAAGTATTAGCAAAGTAGATGAAGACTAAATTTTTAAGGTCTATTTCAAACAAAATCCTGAAGTTAATAATGTGGAATTATAATATGGATCAAAACTAATAAATCAGTGAACATTTTTTTTAATTTTATGAATTAATTACAGTTTAAAATAATTTTGATCGTTCAGGTCATGTAACATCATGGAATTATTCTTACAAGTGCAACATTTAAGTTTCATAACTTTTTTATTCGTTGAGATATTTTAATAATTCTTTCATATTTTTGTTATATTTTTTATAATTAATAGATAAAAAAATTGAAAATTTCTCCATGGAATCCAGAATATATTTAGATTTCAGAAAGATAGGATAAAGTATTTTTAAATATTTTGCATTATTGCTTATTATATAATAATTAAGTGTATAAATATATGATTGAAAATAACTCCTAACAACACATAGGTATTCAATAAGAAAGAGATTTGATTTTAATAATTATTAAGCACTTTGACTTGCACAATTAAAAAAAATACTTGGGTAAATCACTTATAGCTAACAACAATAAAACAAAAAATCAGAGAAAGATCACAATTTTTAATTTCAAAATGAATATTTACAAATGAATGAGAATCTAAAAAAAAATTAAATAATTATCAGTGATGGAAATTAAATCTCAATAACATGCCGTTCAAACTTTAACAATGGCATATAACATCTGTCTCTTATATATACTATAAATTATTATACTCGGTGAAACTTAACAACTAGCGTCTCTAGACTGATAAAATAGTATATATCCTGTTTCTGATGATTTTTGTATATCGGAGGTTAGGCCGTAGAAGTCTTCAATTGCTGAGGCATCAATTTTCTGAAACAAAGCATACAAATATTTGAATTTGAAATTATCAAGATGATTTTTTGGAATTAATATTTAAAGAAGTCACAATTTCAAATTCATTTTATTTAACGCCCATATTTCAAAAACAAAAATGAACTTTTATACAATTTAATTCTTCTAGGGTATTATTATTAATAAAAAAACCTTTAGCACTCGTAACTTATTCTTATTTAAAGTTGTACATTTAAGTGTTGTGTACATTAGCGACTTACCCTCGCTTAACTCTGGTGTATCCCTAGGTAGGTTTTTTAGTGGAACCCTAATTATTTTTCTATAAAAAAAGTAGCATAAGTTACTCCTTATAACATCAGCTATCTGCCAGTAAAAGCCCCGTCAAAATCAGTCCAGTCGTTTCAGAGATTAGCCCGAACAAATAAACAGACAAAAATGTTTAAAGTTGCGTTTTTCTTATAAGAAAAGTATAATATATGAAATTATATAATGCATTTAGTAAAAAGCTGTTATTTTGATATTACAAATAGACACTTTTATTTATTTATCGGTACAGATAACACATACACAGCTAAATACAGATCAAACACATAAATCCTTTGCTCACAGTTGAGTAAAAAGTGACTGTAGTCTATATCAAAGTAGGTTTTAATAGGACATTACCTACATACATCTAGACGATTATTTCAACAACTATAATTACATTATTAAGAATAATTATATTAGTACATACATCAACCATATCATCGTCAAAGAGCAACCAGAAGCCGTGGCTCTTCACAATGCTAATGTAGTGCCCTCTGTTTGGCCCGGAGCCGCAGTGCACCACCACAGCCACGAGGTCGTATAGACGATCTGGATTTACCGCGTCGTCGGACTGAAAATAATATATTCCATATAATCTTCTATATAAATGTATATTGACGACATGGTTGGCTCAGTTTGTAGTGACACATGATAATAAATAATAAATATGTTGGGACATTAGCACACAGCACCATCTATTATCCATGGTAAGCTACGAGACTTGTGTTATGGATACCAGATAGTTGATACACTATACATATTATAACTTTAAATATATATTATAAATATAAACACCCATGACTGGAGTACAAACATTCGTGTTCATCACACAAATGAATGCCCCCAGCGGGACTCGAACCCGCGACGGCTGGCACAGCAAGTAGGGTCACTACAAACTGAACCAAACGTGTCGTCACATGAGCAACTAGACATTCTAAATTTTAGCTACATAGCTAACATTTGGAATGTACAGTCCTCATGTTAACTGCTAGGCAGCTAAACAATATTGTAGGTAACAATTATTGAAGTAAAACTTCTTTACGCACGCTAACTTGAGGGGTAAGCTGGTGAAATCGTTACGAAAAAATGTACGTACGTTTGTTGCCATGGTAACCGTTGTTATTGTCTGACAAATGATATATATATGTATATATATTATATTCTTTCCTTAAAAGTTATTCTATAAATATATGATTGTAATATGCTTTATATGCGTTATTTTTAGTATTTCTTCTATCCTAATTATTTAAAACATAAATTGAATTTCATAAAGAGTACCCTACAGAATACCCTACCCTATAGATAAACTAAAGAAGTACTTCTTGCGCGTGTACACATTCATACACACACTCTTTAATTTTTTTATTCTTATATTTATTGTTAAGTCAAAAGCTATGACAATTAGAAGTAGTATCTTCTTCTAGTAGTAGACTTCTAAGCAGTAAAGTTAGTTAATAAAGGTAATAAAATAATCTCACCGTATTAAACAACCGCAGTTCCAAAGGAAACACCACCCTATGCGACACTTTGATATGTCGATTGTATTGCTCCATGTATTTAAATCTTTTCAGATGCAAAGCCAATATAAGCGGTAATTTTTTAACTCGCATACGTTTCTGCGCTTCTTGGTAGCTACTACAGTTGTCACATTTAAATTTGTTGTCATTGCACAGAGTTTCCGTATCACTGAAGCATTTTAGACAGTGTGTTATACTTGTGTTTTGGTCTACGTCCACCTGGAAGTAAATTTTTTTTTTTAATAATTTTAACAAAGGTTTTTTAAGGAGTTTGTACATCTATTAGTGATGATAAAATTGTTTTTTTTTTAAATGTTTGTGCCTACTTTGATCCATATTTATGTACCGATCATCCTATGTTCTTAAAACCGAATTGAATATTAACCGCAGATTAAATAGTCACTTTACCTAACGTAAATAAGTTCTGCAACTCATTGCAATTAAAAATAGCTAGTATAAAATACTACCGAGTTACTTCTGTTTTGCTAGGGTGAATCCCCAATTATTTAATTATAGCCTATGTGTACTCCACCTCATAATCTATTTGTGTACTACATTTCATTCAAAATCATATATCTCTTTGAGCATGACGTAGGAATAAAGACGTATATCCACACAAAGAATTATAATACTACTAGCGACTCACCCTCGCTTCTCTTTGGGTTCCTTCCTAGACAAAAACAAATCTAACCCACAGGAACCCTACATTTTTCCGGGATAAAAAGTAACCTATGTGCTATTCTAGACTATAATCTATCTCTGAGCTAAATTTCATCGAGATCAGTTCAGTCGTTCTGGCGTGAAAGTGTTACAAACATCCATCCATCCTTACAAGCCCTTGCTCTGCTCAGGTATGTCCCTAGTTACATTTGAATGTTTAGTATAGATAACTTAGAGATGAGATATTTTCCCGCAGCAATAAAGTATCCTATATATGTTTCACCAAAATCTATCAACTGGTTTTTTCATGATGCGGTCACAGACAGACAGACAGATATATAAAAATTCTAAAAACTATAGATTCGGCATCTGTATCAATAATAATAACTATTTCAATAGGATTTTCCAAAAAATATTTAATGTACAGATTCGACTCAGAATTTTATTATATGTATAGATCAGTATGGATATAACAATTATAATACTAGTTCAATTTTTATTAAAAGTGTCGCATACCTGTAAATCAAAGAAATGTTCATCTTTGCTACTAACAGTTTCACAGTTCAAACACCTAGTTTCACTAGTTAATGTGCCCTGGAATATCTCATGCACCCATGTAGGCTCGGTGTTTTGTGGTATGTTACCGTTGCATGTCACACCTTCTTTGTTATCTGTTTTCTGTAGTTTGAGCGTGCTTTGATTCCTTTCAGCTAAAATAATAACATTAAATAAATAATCATTTACTGACAAAAATATTCACATATAGAAAAAAATATTTACAGAAAGAGAGCCATAAAGGGGTTATGGCTCTCTTTCTGTACATTAGCAAAATATAAAAAATATTTTATTACAAATGGTTCACTCTCCCTTCACTCGGGTTCATCCCTAGGTACATTTTAACATTTAGTATGGAATAGACAGGCTATATATAATACATATACATAGGTATGATGAGTACTTGTGGGTAGTATAATATAGCATGTTTTCCTGTGGGAATGAGATAATCTCCCACGGTAAGAAGTAGCCTATACCACTATGTCCACACAAAAAATCACCCCAATCTGTCACTCTGTTTCGACATGAAAGAAGGACAAACAAACACATATTTATAATATTAAGTATGGATCTCTGGATATTTTAACAAACTAAACTTGTACTAAACGGTATCCTGTGTAGCAAAAACAAAATATGGAATTTAACTAAAAATTATTCAACAATTGTGACATTATCTACACAAGTCGAGAATCTGGTCTATTTCTATGTAAAGATTGCATAGAACACAAGATTAAAGAAAGGAAGTTAGCAAATGTAATTTTAATATATATGCATTACTTACCTAATATAATTTCATTAATATGGTTAATAAGAAAATTAAGGAATTCATGGGCATCTTGTTGCATATAATTATCAAACTCCTCTGTAACAACAAACACCATATTTATTATTGATAATAATTATAGTTAATAACAATATTTATTCTTAAACTTTTATTTATAGTGCAATATTGTATGGTAGTTCTTTTTATATTCTATGAATAAGAGTAAAATAAAGACTTTCTATGTGTTTCATGTTTTATCACAATGTCGTACTACATACATACTATTTTACTGTCGTACTACATACATAATATTTTTTTAAATTATAAATAAACAAACTTTGTACACATTAAATTATTACAATCAAACCTTTTTCCTTTCTCAGTCTTGCAATAAACTTCTTAGGTGCAATAGATCCAACTTTTTTCTTTTGTGTAGCTATACTATAAAATAAATCTGCAAGGCATGTAAGTAGTGTTTCCTTGGTTCTCTTATTCTTAGCCTTATATTCTAGAACTTTCTCTCTAAATGGTCTACAGAAGTATAAAGCTTGTAGGACAGAATTGCTATAGCAGGTATTGCCAAACTGAAATATAAGTATACACATAGATACAATATGTATGTCTATTTCATTATAAAAGTCAAGTATTTTAATAAAATTTCAAAATAATTGTTTAAAAATCGTATTAATTTAATTTAAAAATTAATTTAATTGCCGCATTGACAGTTAATTCATTAAAAATGAACGTTTATCTTATACAATGTAAAACTTACATTAACTAAACCAAAATAATGCTCATTCGGTGGAAACTGCTCTGACCCAATATCTCTCTCTAGTTGTGATATATTTGCGCCCTGCAAATAAGACAAATAAAGTTGATTTATCTGACGATCTCATCACACGTCGGATTCAGATTACATGTTTATCTACAACTTCTCCTTTAGATACAATACGATATAAATTTAAGAACTTAAAGATAGTATTTTAATTTACATATTCTTATCAAGAAATTTGTTTAATATTAACAAATATTTTATTTTTGCTTACCATTCTCTGTTGGAAATTAAGGCCGAGATCCTGACATATTGACATTTGCAATCCTGTTTCGACAACTTTTAAACGGAACACGTGTTTATTATTAGCAAAGTAAACTTAGTTTACACAATTTCTGCTAATGTTTCTAGTTGCATACTTATGATTTCGCGTTGCATACGCAAAAAAGCACAACAGTCAGTCAACTCACGTCCATGACAATCAATCAATTCAATGACATTTCGATTAAGTTTACATTTCACAATGCGCAGATAAATTAGTAATTTTAAAATCGATTTCTGTTTCTCACATATAATCGTACTATTAATAAATTGCTATCTACGTTTGTTATTTAAAACTATTAATATTTAATTTATTCCTTATTCTTGAAACAATTTTTTTTATGCCTAATTTTTATTGAGAATTACTCCTTAAAATGCTAAATGGCTAGTAGATGACTATTTTGTCTCTTACTTAAAACTAAGGGGAAACGTAAGTACGAGTATACATCTACAGTTTTATCTATAAATTAGGCAAATAATATACGATAAATAACATTTAATAATAAAGAATTAGCAAGCTGAAGTGGCAGTGGGCTGGTTACATTTGACGCAGAACCGATAACCGATGAAGAAGACGGCTTCTAGAGTGGAGACCAAGGATCGGCAAGCGTAGTGTAGGAGATCCACCAGCACCACCAGCAGGTGGAGCGATGTTATACGTAAACTGGATGCGTGGAGCTGAAAATCAAGTTCAGCGGCGTGCCATAGGAGAGGCCTATTTCCAGCAGTGGACGAAAGCAGGCCAAATTTGATGATGATGATGAAATAACATTTATAATATTTAATATAAATTATATTATATATAATATTTAATATAAAATAAATTTATAGTGTATTATTTTTATCAAATTATATTAAAATAAAGTTATAATTTACCAATAATATTATTGATTGTTTTATATAATATAATATTTCAAGTACAAGAATTTTGTTGTATTTGTTTGCATTTCATTTCGAGACAACGAATAATTTTATTTCATTTGGATGAAGAGACACAAGATATTTTAATTCAGAAATGATTTATATTTATTACATTTATGGATGAATTTTAGTTTCCATATATTAAATTAATATTTTAATAATCAATAACTTGTAATTTCTTGATAATTTTACAGAACAATTGACTATGAAACTCAGTAACATAACGTTCATAAAACGTTTGATAAAAGTATCTACTAAATTATCTATACATATAATAAAATTGTAACTAAACAGAATCTGTACATTAAATGTTTTTGGAACATCTTATTGAAATAGACATTGTTATCGATACAGAGGCCGAATCTGTCTGTCTATCTATTACCGCATCACAGAAAAACCACTGGAGGGATTTCCATAAATTTTGGTATGGTCATACCTGGTTATCTGGGTCAACATATAAGGTACTTTTTACCGTGAGAAAATATCTCATCTCTGAGAAATCTATACTAAGCGTTAAAACGTAAATAGGGACGATCCCGAGCGGAGCGAGGGTGAGTCGCTAGTATAATATAAGAATAGATTTAATATTATAAATATATTTTTAATCTTGCAAAAATCACAGTCAAATCAGTTAATAAAAAATGTATATAATTTCATATATTATGTATGTATTCCAGTAGTGACTGAATAAGCAAGCAAAATAATAAATTACATGCAGAAAAATATTTAAAACAGAGGGACTAAATTTGATTTCTGTTTTTATTATGCAACTGAGCTTCAGTTTGATTTATAATTTTATCAGTGATATCGTCTCAATAATTGTAATTTAAATATGATTATTCTATCGATTTTATGACAGTTCTTTGATAACGAAGCCAAATAAGTTATTCGTTTTATAGTCTGTCCAGTAGGGCAGTAATTTTTCATCTCCCGCTCGGCCGGTCTACTATCATCTAGATCCTTAATGAAACTGGGAATAGGGAACAAAACATTATTAAAAATCTGTGCATAGGATACGCATACGTGTACGTTGTGACGTGGCGTTAAACAGTTGTGTATGGAACTGAAACTTTCAGAATTCAGTTTTCTAAAAAGTTCGAAATAAACCAAACAAGTAAGCATTTTTTTGTATTATTTTTTTACAATAGCTTGGACTATTGTTTTGTTATGTATTCAAGTGTATATTTATTCACTTTATATTTGAGGAAGTTACTTTCCGGTATTCCATGTTATTTGAATAAAGCAGATTTAATTATTATTTTTAAGAAGTTTTTTTTTGATAATATTAAAACTCTGGTTAGTAAATGTATTGATAGTTAATGTAATTAATAGTTATTTTTTATTTGCAGCAAAATGATTAAAACATTACTAATAGCATTGGCAATAACAGCAGTATTTGCTGGGATTCCAAACCCAGATGAAACTAAAAGGCTAATGGACCATCTCTCTGACGCTGAACATTATAAGAATGAGCATCACAATAAACAGTTTGATCATGATGCATTCTTGGGCGAAGACCAGGCTAAGACTTTTGATCAGCTACCCCCCGAAGAAAGTAAACGGAGATTAGGGTAAATACATAATAGTGCAGATAAATTTAAATTATTTATTGATATTAATTAATTCTTAATTAATTAGTTAGTTAATATTACTTTTTAATAGAAAAAAATTAAATATGGTATCTTAAATTATTAATATTGCATAACAAAATGTTACCATTTGTTTAAACATAATTGAATTAATATTTACATTACTTTGTGAATACAGTAATGGCCTGAATACTAGTAAAATATACTTCAAATATTGTAACAGCAATGATACTATATCTTAAGTTGTTTAACTTCCTGTAAATTAATCTTTTGAGGTGAAGATTTCGCCTACACAAAATGTGGGTTAGCTATGCCACTTTGCAAACATTGAGGATATGTGCTCGGCTATTTATAGACTGAAGAATGAGTTTGTAACAAACATAAAATAGTAAAGTCTTAGTAATACTTTCTCATATTACTGTGAATATTTGACATTTTAAATAAAAGTATCTTTTTGTAGATTTTATAATTTAGTAATCTTATTTAGTGTTGCTAATTGACAATAAGTTTTCTAAATAATTGTAATAATTATACAAAATGTTTAAAATTAAAATTAACAAATATTGTAGGTACTTTGGTCCCATTTTTGTATTTTTGAATTCATTTTGTAATTTTGTGAGTAGGCTGTCTGTAAAGACTATATAATGCCTTTGACATATTATCTAAAACCTTAGTCTCTCCTGTGACCATGATTGCTGTAAAGTATTCGGAAAGTCGGGAATCAAAAACAGAAATATATCCACGAAAATATTCAAAAAGATAGTTTTATTTAAAAAGTCTTAGGTTTTGATTAGAATCATATCAAAAAAGTGGGTCAATTTTACTTATTATAAGAATCAAGAAGCATAGTCTGTGTCAGATAAATATTTTTTTTATAATGATTTTAGTGTATAAAAAATTATGTACAGCCATTAAATATTAAAACATGAAATATTCTTATCTAAGTTCACTGACCTTTTATCACAAATGATAAATTGTTTCTAGAATAATCGTTGACAAGATAGATTCGGACAAAGACGGATTTATATCATTAGTGGAACTGAAGGATTGGATCCGCTACACTCAAAAGCGGTACATTGAGGAGGATGTGGAAAGACATTGGAAACAACATAATCCTAACAATGAAGATCTTATTACTTGGGAGGTTAGTTTTAGAGCTAGTTTTTTTTATATAGCATACATATAATAATAAAATTGTAACTAAGCCAAATCTGAACATTAAATATTTTTTGGAAACTCTTATTGAAATAGACATAATATTGATATAGAGGCTGAATCTATAGTTTTTAGAATTTTTGTCTGTCTGTCTGTGACCACTGGAGGAATTTTTATGAAATTTAGTATGATGATAGCTGGTTATCCGGGTCAACATATAGGATACTTTTTACTGCGGGAAAATATCTCATCTCTGAGAAATCTATACTAAACGTTAAAACGTTGTAGGGACGAACCCGAGCGAAGCGAGGGCGAGTCGCTAGTTCCAATATAAAATGAATATTCGCATGGAATATAAATACTACCTAAATAAACCTTTAAGAAATCAAAAGACAATATATTTTACGTCTTATACTACATTATATTTACTTTATTAAATTTAGATCATTTTGGATGATTTCGTAAAAAAATTTTTTTTTATTAATATTACTTGTAAAAAAAAGTAGAAAAGATAGACAAAAACTGTTAAACTCCTCTATTACACCCAAAACAACAATATCCCATAGCAATATTATAAAATAATGTATTATTTTTTATGGCGTCGGCATAATTATCGAAGTATTCGTGTCAGTGTGTCACACCTTAGTTAAAAATAGCTATCTATGGTAGTTTATAATATATTACACTATGTATGTAAAGTATACAGCTAGTGAAGGAAAACATCGTGAGGAAACCTGCATGTCTGAGAGAACCTAATAAGTTTTCGAAAGATAAGTGAAGTCCGCCAACCCGCACTTGGCCAGCGTGGTGGACTATGGTCTGATCCCCCTCGTATTGTAGGGAGGCCCGTGCCCAGCAGTGGGACGTTAAAAAAAAAAAAAAAAGGGCTGAATACATGTAAAGTATTGAATATTTGAAGCGAGCTTTTAGTCGGCTTCGCACGCGTAATTCGTAACTAGTAATTAAGGACGCCCGCGCATTCCATCAGCTTGATATTATCGGTAGTTACTAAATCCGTATACTAAAAGAATTTGTATAGATTTTAATGCTTATAAAGAAATTTGACTAAATTATCGTCAGATAAAAAGTTTTTAGTGTGTAGAGGCCCTAAACATGACCCCCATTATTATAGCCATATAATTTAATTAACTGAACTCATTGATAGGTAATTTGACAATAGACAACGCTTACACACGCGACCCAAAATAAAAAAAAAAAAAACCGAATATATAAATACTTGTACTATAATATAGTTTTTTTTTAATTGTAATTCGTATGCGACACGCATCTTCATTTTCCTCACCTATTTCGAGGGTTAACTTGTTTCATTCAAATACACAGATTGACAAAAAGAAATACTACTTTTTAGGTGTAACCTTTGAGAGTTAAAAATTTTATCCATACTAGTAGATACTTATTATAAAAGCAAAAGTAACTCTGTCTGTTTATTTGTTTGTTTGTTTGTTTGTAACTTTTTCACGGCTAAGCGGCTGAACCGATTTAGATAAAAATTGGTATGGAGATAGTTTGAAACCTTAAGAATGACAGGATAGTTTTTACCTCAAAAATCAAAATCAAAAATAGGTGAAAGTTTGTATGGGGAAGCAATAATTTATTAAGTAGTTACTTAAAGGATACAAAATTCTCCCGAACGAAGCGAGAGCGGGTCGCTAGTTATTTTATATTTTATATATGCAGCGAAACTCGCCGCGCAGTCATGACGCCATAGAGTTTCTTACAAATTAAATGTATACAAATTCGTATGAAAATGTTATTAAATTCTAACATACCTATTGTGGGAATCAACTCTCATTGAAGATCTTCCTTTATTGTGCTAGATTGAAGTTTATTGAACTGCGAGTTTCTCAATGCTCATCTATTGGCCTACATTTGCGTATTGTACACATAATTTATTATTTATTATATTCTAATGCATTATTTACAAGAAATAAGTGGGCTTTTATGTTGTGTTTTACGAGCCATGAAAAGTTTTAAAGGTCTTGCATTATTGTAGGCAAACAATGTTGTATGACATCATACAATGTGATAACAGAAGTTATCTGGTTGGAATTTGCAGTGGAGTCTGTGTTTTATCTAATACTTGAATTTTTAGTAGAATTTGTATATTATTTATTATTTTAATAGAGAATATGCGTTTTTTTTTGTAGACGATAACTAATATCGTTATATAATTGTAAAGAAAATAATTTAGCTCTAAATATTAATTAAAATAATTATAAATTTTAATTAATAGTTATATATATATATTTAATATCTGGATACTTTAAACGCCCGCCGTTTCGCGCGCTTGGCGTGTCGTCAAAGTATATTGTACTTTGACGTATAATACTTACATAGAAATATTGCGACATTAGTTTGTAGCGACAAAATCACTAATCGCTTTGTTATGATATACTTCGACGTCGTATTCGGTGTTACTAATGGCGTTTGTTTCAACTACTTTGAATTTCCCACCCATATTTACACTTTTTAATAATTATTTTCTTAATCTTGTTAACATTGATATAGGCTTAATTCGAAAGCAATAAAGATTATAAAAAAAATATTTCACCTTTATTTTAATCGCACGCATATTCCCCATTATTCTTTGGGAAGATGTTGCCAATGTTCAATGTCTTGTCTGTCTTTCTGTTTATATAAAATGTGACGCTTGGATGAAATTTTTTGCCACTATTGTTAATAAAAATTGACCGTATCAAAAGGTGTTAGGAGCTACCCTCAGTGTTTGTCATAGTTAGAATGTAAATTATGTATATATGTAAATTTATGTATATACTAGCGGCTCACCCTCGCTACGCTTGGGTTCGCCCCTAGATGATTTTTTAAATTGACATAACTTTTTTATTTAGGAACCAATTGAAATAAAACAAGTACTAAATGTTAGGTGAAGCTTACCACAATACATTAGTGAAAACCGCACCCAAATCGGTTAAGCCGTTTCTAAGATTAGCGCGCACAAACACACAGACAAACAGACAAATCGACAAACAGACAAAAAACGAAAAATCATTGTTTTGGGTTCTATTGCATTAATAAAGATCTCCTATAATAGTTTTTCTCAAATATTTTCCATGTACAAACAGCGATCAGTTACAATTTTATTATATGTATAGATAATGACTATGGTATATACTTCAGAGTGATTTTATCAACTTAAGATACACTGTAATGAAGAGATCCTAAATAGATTTTTTATTAGTGTTTAATATCAGCAGTCGGGATATAAACATAAATCTTTAACACCACCCATTTTCAAATATTATTTTTACATTTTAAATAAAAATATTTTTTTGGATATTCTTTCGGATTTATTTAGATTTTTGGTTTCCGACGCTTTGAATTCTTAACTTAACAATGACCACGAGAGAGACACAAATCAGGTTTTAATTAAAACAAGTGACTCCGCTCGGGTTCGTTCCTACTTACGTTTTAACGTTTATTATGGATTTCTCAGAGATGAGATATTTTCCCGCAGTAAAAAGTATCGTATATGCCAAGTTTCATCAAAACCTCTCTAGTGGTTTTTCCGTGATGCGGTAACAGACAGACACACAGACAAAAAAATCTAAAAATCTGTATCAATAATAATATCTATTTCATTAGATTTTCCAAAAAATATTTAATGGTACAGATTCGGCTTAATCACAATTTTATTATATGTATAGATGTTAAATATTTGCGTGAATCTAAGAAAGTATTAATTTGTAATAGACATACAAGAAGAACGTATACGGTTTCATGGAAAGTATGTCTGAGAGTGAACTGAAGGACACAGAAGGGTTCACGTACTCGAACCTTCTCAAGAGAGATCGCAGGAGATGGCACTATGCTGGTAAGTGTATCCAGTTACATTTTAGTTCATTTGAAAATCAGTATAAATTTCTAAATACTGAGAAATATTCTATATCCCATTAATATTATGAATACGAAAGTTTGGATGTATGTTTGTTATTTAATCACGCCAGAACGGTTGATCGGATCTGGACGAAATTTGGCACAGAGATAGACAGGTTACTAATTTACGGTTCCCGTGGGATAGATTTGTTTTTCATCTGTACATGAGATATTATAAAGCGCACAAGTGTACGCGCAGACACAAATGCACTTCCTACTCCTGTCGCCCGAGACCCGGGAATCCAACCCGGGACTTACGGTACATGCTAGCCACCACCGAGGCAGTGATACCGAAAAAACCACTAACTATACGATGTAATTAAATATGGAAAGTCCATTTAAGGTGTTATTTTTTTTTTCGAAGTATTTTAAAACTACATATCATGATAAAACTATCTTTTCGGATTTTTTCGCGGATTTATTTTGATTTTTGGTTCCCGACGTGTAATACTATATAATGCCTTTGAGACATCTAACACTTAGTCTCTCCCGTGACCATGATTGCTGCAAAGCAATCGAAACGTCGGGAACCAAAAATCAAAATAAATCCGCGAAAAAAATCCGAAAAGATAGTTTTATTTAAATATCTAATATTCGCGTAAATCTAAGAAAGTATTACATATAATGATGTTTGTTTCACAGACAGCGACAAGGACGACGCGCTGAATAGAACTGAATTTGGTGGTTTCCTTCACCCCGAGGACTACGGCACCATGAGGGATGTCGTCGTTTTGGAGACTTTGGAAGACATTGACAAGGATAAGGTGATTAAATTGTAAAATACATCTTATGTCACTGTTACTATTTGTAGTGTTTTTTTTTTTTTTTATATGGGATTCAGTGGCAAACGAGAAGACAGACCACCCGATGGAAAGCAGTACCTGTCGCACATAACACCTACAGTTCATGCACTTATGTAGGATATAAGTGCATGAATATATGGTGTATACATATCTATTTAAATATTGATTATTTATTATTCATTAATATATCCATGTGTGTATACATCATACTATAATATTTGTCGTGTCGGGTGAGGCACTCAGCTGGCCGCGGGAGGTGAGGGATTTGGACAGCCAGCCGGCGGGAAAAGACGACTGAGTGCGTACACGGCGAGCCGATTATATATATATATATATATATATATATATATATATATATATATATATATATATATATATATATATATATATATATATATACATATATATATACATATATATATATATCTAATTTGAATATTCCTATATTCTAATTACTAATATTAAGTATTGTTTAGTGATTTATTAAGTGCACATTATTGATAACAGATAATATATATCGACGATGAAGTATCGATATCTCCTAACTTAATTTTTACGGATTTTTAGATCCAATATTTGATATTTATGCCGTAAAACGCTAATAGGAAAAGCTGCTAAGATATTACACTGCAATTGTGGTGGAAATATATAGGTAACTTTATACATAATCATTTACACGCCATATATACATATATTCCAATAATACTATTCCGTCAATTAAAATCTGACTTTTTTTTTAAATAAAATTATGACACGTTTTTTTCTTTTCCTGTAAAACTGCAATTGTTAAGATAGGAGATATTGGTATTTCGTCGATATCTTATTAAATGAGCAATTCAATAATATACTTATATGTATATGTATCTCGGAAACGGCTCTAACGATTTGTATCAAATTTTGTATTTAGATAAGGTTTTGTTTTTCAAGTTTAACTTTGTAAGTGTCTTTTTTGAATAAATGCTATTTTCATATTTTCCAAAAATTTTCAATTTTATAAAAAAAAATACGTCGAGTGAATCTCGGCCCTAGGTCCTGTTTTTAAGAGTCGAAGACATTTTTTTTTGATTCATTAATAGATTTTTATTTTATCATACTCTTATTGTATTTAATTAAATTTTTAATAAGTTTACAATTTCACCGGTGGTAGGACTCTGTCAAGCCTGAGGAGTCCGACTGGATGGGTACCACCCCCTTATCTATTTCTACCGCCAAGCAACAATGATTGCATTGTTGTGTTCCGGTACGAAGGATAAGGTAGCCAGCGCAATTACAGGCAAGAGGCATATCATCTTAGTCCTCACACTGACAACGCACCTGTGGTTATGCATTTTTGTTACTTAAAACCTAAGTGCATGAACCGTAGGTGTTATGGGCGACAGGTACTGCTTTCCATCAGGTGGTCTGTCTGCTCGTTTGTCACTGAATGTCATAAAAAAAAAAGAGTTTACAATTTAAAAATATGCAGGATTTTTTGTCTGTAGCCTGACTAGGAATTTTGTATTTATATACATATACTAGCGACTCACCCTCGCTTCGCTCGGTTTCGTCCCTCGGTACGTTTTCATTTTTTTAAGCGGAACCCTAATTCTTTTTCTAAAATTAAAGTAGCCTTAGTTACTCCTTATAATAATACTACCTGCCAGTGAAAGTCCCGTGAAAATCGGTCTAGCCGTTTCGGAGATTAGCCGGAACAGACGGACAGACAAACAAAAATTTTAAAAATTGTGTTTTTCTTATATGTACCTTATATACTTTCATATGCATTTAGTAAAAAGCTATTTTTTTACATTACAAACAGACACTTCAATTTTATTTATCTGTATAGATTTCCGATTTTTATTCTATTTCAAGAATGAGTTGCAATGTTGTTCTTTAACGTCGTTATATATATTAATAAGATAATAAATATTACTATAATATCTATTCACAGGATGGCAAAGTGTCCCTGGACGAATATATTGGTGATATGTACAAACCTGATGAGGGAGAGACGGTGGATGATGAACCGGACTGGGTGAAACAAGAAAGAGAACAATTTTCTGGATACAGGTAAGCTATATGTTCAAAGCTATTTAATTAAGTCTCTCCCGTGACCATGATTGCTGTAAAGCATTCGAAACGTCGGGAACCAAAAATCAAAATAAATCCGCGAAAAACTTTAATATACTTTTTGCTTGCTGCTTCATATGTAAACGATGTATCTATCGATCAAAACAGTACTACAAATAATATCAATATTATTAATGTGGATGTTTGTATGTTTGTTTGTTACCCACAAAATTATACAATAATTTTTGAAAATACAAAAATGTATGTGATATTTGAAAATATAAAAATATCCTTTGACACGTCTAAAACCATGGTCTCTCGCTGGTGAAAAAATCCGAAAAGATAGTTTTATTTAGAGTAGCGGTTCCCAATTTTTTTTGGCCACGGAACCTTAATTGGTCATATTTTTTTCATGGATCTCTTTTTTGATAAAAAGTAATCTAAACAGATAAATAAAACTGGAGTGTCTGTTTGTAATATTAAAATAACTGCTTTTTACTAAATGTATATGGATGTGTACACGGTACATATACCAAAAAAACGTTTTTTTTTTTTTACGATTTTTTGTCTGTCTGTCTGTGTGTTTGTTCCGGCTAATCTCTGAAACTGCTGGACCGATTTTGACGGGACTTTCACTGGCAGATAGCTGATGTAATACGGAGTAACTTAGGCTCCTTTTTTTTAGGAAAAAAATAGGGTCCCACGAAAAAAAAAAAGTTTGTTTTGGGAAGCAACCTAGGGATGAACCCGAGTGAAGCGAGAGTGAGTCGCTAGTAATACATATATCCGTATGTTATCAGGGACACGAACAAGGACGGGTACATGGACGAGCATGAAGTGCGCGAATGGATCGCGCCGCCGGAGTTTGATCACGCGGAGGCGGAAGCGCGCCATCTTGTGTTCGAGGCGGACGCGGACGCCGACGAGCGGCTCTCCCGTGCCGAGGTGCTTGATAAATACGATTTATTTGTTGGTTCGCAGGCCACAGACTTCGGCGAGGCTCTGGCCAGGCACGACGAGTTCTAGATATCGATATCTTTAATTGGTAAACCAGCTCCATATGAGTAAGTTTTTCAGAAGACCTTATAATATTTTTTGTACACTAAGTATTAAAAAATCTTAAATACGGCGGGTAGATAATATCGTTTTCTTCTTAAGGGCCGTTCAGTGACACTATAGTGAAGATCACAGTCCGTTCTCGGTCCGATTTCAATCTGTTAAAGTATGTCTATAAAAGAAACGTTGCTAGAGCGTGATTTGATGAGGCTTACTGTTAGTGTGATACTCATTATTTCTTGTATAACAATACTTTACCAGACCGATGTCGGACCGAGAACAGACTGTAATCGGCACTATAGTGTGGAGGGGCCCTAATTTGCAAACCAGGTAATGCCATATGAGTAAATTAAAAAAACACTTAAAACATAATAATATATTTTGTACACTACTTATTAAAAAATCTAAAATACCGTCGATATTTAATATTGTAAAGCTGTTATTTTTGATACTGTAAAATCGTACTAAAATAATCAAAATGAATTACTGTTGCGTAAGATCTGAACACAAAAAAATATTTTTTGTCTTAATGTGCAGTTGGCTGGTTTGCCAATTAATATATTGAATTATGTATGTACAAACAGAAAAACCAATATGTCACTACGGTAAGTAAGAAGCCATAGACGTAGAGAATGTACTGAGCGATACTCATGAAATTGATCACTCTAGAAAGAGAGGGAGCGAACGTGCGGCCAATAGCTATCTTTTATTCCAACTTGAATTTATAAATGTAATGTAAAATAATAATATTATAATAGAATCTAAAATGATTATGAATACATTCATTATTCGTATTTCAATAAACACAGAAGACGTCTGGCCGTACATTCGTTTTGTCTCTGTCGCGTCTTTCCGCCATTTTTAGCTGACGACTAACAAAGAAGCAATCAGTCTATGTCTATGGTATTGGCACACGTTGGACTATATTTTTATTAGTGACGCGCAATAATGTTTCACGTTTATGTGTCACGTTTACGTGTTGGCTAAAGTGTCACGTTTTTAAGATATTTGAAGGCGAAGATAATCAAATAGAAAAGATGACTCTTTAAATTAATTGAACTCATAATGTTTATATGATTGCCATTTATAAGATGTTTACTCTAAAATATCTCAGCAACGTGACATCTTAGATCATCATATTGCTAGTATTTTCTGTTTTTAAAGTGCCCTCTGTCCATACATACTAATTACGTCATGCGCCGCTACTTTGAAAAAAAATCAAAATGGCGACGGTTTGCTAATGTCAACTTCCTTAGTGAAAATATTGGAACTCCTTTGTGAGTGGGAAGTTTTTCAACTCGTATAGTTTTGGCCAGTGTTAATTTAATATGTACATAAATAGTTTTTTGATTTGTCATCTAATAAGATAGTGTGACAGTGTTTCAAATATTCAAAGATGGTTTTTCTTGGTAATCTCATACATTACTTGTTGAAATTTTTATCTATGATTTGAATATAAATACTAATTTATATGTGTATTGTAATATATTCGAATTTTAAGTTTTTAATAACAATGGGGTTTTGGAATAAATGTATGCGAGTTAAACTCATTAAAAATATCCTTTATAGGAAAAATTCTCATAAAAATTGTCGATACAAATGAGTGTTTTGTGTGGATTAATGTTAATATTTTAATTTTACATTTCATTAATTATTATTACAGACAATTTTGCAATAATATGTGTAAGAATCTATTTTTTCTAACTATGTTGACCCAGTAAGTGTCAGTCTAATAGTTTTAATCAATCAATATCTTATTTAACATTTAAGTACAATAGTTTACATACATAGTTGTAAAAAACAAATTCTTATTTTTCTTCCTGCTTGCTTTTGATAACTTAATTATAAAACCCCAATACTTAGACCGACTCGAGACTCGAACCCAAGACCTGAATAATAGACCAACGATTCTACATTTTATTAATTCATGTTTAAGCGATCTGGCAATATTAGAGTATTTATATCTAAATATTTTTTAATTTTTTTACATCTTTGTGATTATTAATGATATATTTTTTACTTGCAATTAATGTATTTCTACAAAAGGCTGTGTTTACATTTTTTCTTATTGAAACGTGACAAAGTGAAAAATGAATTGTTTTTATGTTTAACACTATGAAAAAATGTACTCCATGTACGTTATTTTTGCTAAATAATTAAAACATATCAAACTTAAGCAATGTAATGTATATTGTTGTTGTATAGACTGTTGTACTAATTTGAGAGCCCAGTGAGGCAGTGGTAGTTCAGTGGTAACGCGCTCGCTTGGGAAACCGAGTGAAACGGGTTCAAATCCCGGGTCTCGCACCTCTTGATATTTTCACGTGCGAATCATTTTCCAATATGATTACCACTTGTTTTACGAAGAAGGAAAACATCGCGAGGAAACCTGCATGTCTGAGAGAACCTAGCAAGTTTTCGAAAGGCCCGCGTGGTGGACTAAGGCCTGATCCCCCTCGTATTGAAGGGGGAGGCCCACGCCCAGCCGTGGGACGTTAAAAAGGGCTAACACAATACTCGTTTGAAATATCTTCTAAAACATTTTATTGTATTTCAAAGAATATATAAAAGTGTAAACAAAGCCTTAGAATCTCTGAACATTTTCAGCAATTATATACTTAATTAATTAGGTAGCTATAGTTATATTGAATACCAAAGTTTAATTTGATGTGGACTCCGTATTTTTACAATATTACTCTTATATATGTATTTATAATATTAATATTTGAATCGTACAAGCTATTGCTATTGACTTTATATGCACAGATGATAAAAAAAATTACTAAAATGAAAGTAAATATCTGTATGTATTTTTTATTCTATAATGTTAATATCATAAGTGTTCTGCACTTTTTTATAATAGATAATAATAATAATAAGATTTTAATAAAAATATTAATAAAAAATAATTATTTTTTTAATGAGGCTGTATGTTTAAAGTCATAGCCTTTTCTGTGAAATATATATAAATAAATGTCATGAGTTTTAGCTTGTTTTCTATTCCAGAAAATTATGCATTTATATATTAGATATTATTAAGAAGACTAATTTTTGTATGTATTTTTAGAAACTTGTAATGTACTTCTTTTGAATTAAAGTTCTGTTTTTGACTAAGCAGTGAAATTACACTTGTAGTTTTTATTTATATGATGATAAATTGTTGAATAATGAGAGGCAACCGCGCTTGAATTTGCCGTGAGTGGGCGCTAGTGTAGAGTGAGTTCTAGAAATATCAAATGACAGTGAACGTGCACTATTTGCGAGCTGTTCATTGCGGATTTTCACTAATTATTCATGATTATTGTAAACATTGTGCCACTCTTGATTAATTATGGCAGACACAGTACGGCTCAATATTATTCCTTTAAAAGAAGAGTTAAGAAGAAGTCAATATTTTATTTATTTAGGTATGAGTAATTATTTAAAATCCTGATAAGAATTGTTTTCGCGCTAACAATTGTTATTATTATTATTAATTTATTGGGCTGCCCTACTAGTAAATACTGTTTCAACAACAACGATAGGACCTAACTCGACAGTAGTGCTAACTGATGACACCAGAAGCGATAGTCCTCATTGTGGAAACATATACACTAAACTTGACCACACATTTGGCTCAGTTTGTAATGACCCTACTTGCTGTGCCAACGGTCGCGGGGTCGAGTCCCGCTGGGGGCATCCATTTGTGTGATGAGCACGAAGGCTTGAGAATAAAACACTCGTTTAACTATACAGAGTCATTTTTAATTTACTGAAGACCTTTTGGGGATGTACTATTTACATTATAACAACATCTGTAAGAAAAAAAAAATATTTCTTAAATTTTATAAAAATAAAAACATTTTTATTGCTCACTTCTAAACGATAATAGTCCAGCATTAGCAAAAGAAAGCGCGTGGCCGGTGGGGTGGGAGGGGTGGTGGGTGCGGGAGGCGGCGCTTACTTACTTAAACTTGACCAGATGCTAAGACTATTTTTTTAAATTATTTATATTACATCCACAGGATTTCATTACCCTTGCCCTTTTTATACATTGACAATTTTATTTTATTTTTTTGTTTGGCGATTACATTTATTCTTTTACTTAGAACTAGCGGTACTTAAAGCTATAGGTTGAATGACGTGGTCCGACACTGACTGGTTATTGTTATTGATGAACATGTTTTTTTTTTATAATTTTGTTTCATTTTTTTTTTGTTTTTTTTTTTTTTTTTTGTTGAGGTGATATTATTATTGCTAAGACTATTACAGTTTAGAAGGTGAAATAAAAATTTAAGAAATATTTCCTTTTTTTTTTGTTACAGATGTTGTTGTTATGATCTAAATAGTATATTTCCAAAAGGTCCTCCGTTTATTTTATTAAAAATGACCCTGTACATTAAAATACGAAATATTTGTTTTTTTTCTATATCTTTTTTGTTGGTTGTTTGGTCTTTTACAACCTGTAAATAAAATATAAAGTTAATATGAAGTAGCTATTAAAATCACGCGATACTTCGGACGTCCAACTAATTTATAAATGAAATCAAATACCTATAACTAGACCGTCCAATCAGTCCAGAAATCTTAATTTAGTAACAAAGGTAGTTTATATTGTACTTACAAAACTGAGCTTCAAGCTAGTATCAAATAATTTTCAAGTATAGTGTATAAACTAGATCGTTCTAATAAAAACACCTTGAGGCGCACTCGATTGAACACGTTCGAGTTATAAATGGCGATACAATTAAAGTTAATGTTATATCAGACTAATATTATATATCTGAAAATGTGTATGTATATAATCTAATAATCACTGTGATAAATATATACATATAATAAAATTCTTTCATCCGATTTTGTACATTAAATATTTTTTGGAAAATCTAATTGAAATAGACATTATTATCGATACAGAGGCCGTCTCTAAATCTATAGTTTTACAATTTTTGTCTGTCTGTGCGTTTGTCTGTCTATTTGTGACCATATCACGGAAAAACCACTGGAGGGATATATATATATATATATATATATATATATATATATATATATATATATATATATATATATATATATATAAGTATGCACCTGGAGTCGCACTTAATACGCGAGTAGGTACTTAATTTTTTAACACTTACTTTCTTTCTAAGTCTAGTAATAATTATATCATTCCCTTAATATATAATTGAACTTTTTTGTTATTTTTATAGTGTAGGTTTCATTTCAATCGGTTGAGTATTTACTACTATCGAATTTCACAGTTCTACGGCTTCCCATATAGAGAGGCACAATCGTAAGCTGAACGTAGGGCATATAACGTTTTAAACTCGGCAACTAAGGGCTAAAATGTTAAGACACTTTGAAATATTATCATCTCAATTTTAAAGATATCCAGATTTTTAAAGAAATATCCAGATATCTCACATGCTTATGTAGGTCTTGAGGTGGTTCCATAAAATTTGACACAGAGTATTCCGTTTTCGAGAAAATCAGGAAAAATTATGAAGTTTGAAGTATGTTAACAGATCGAATTAGACTTTTTACCCACTTCTAATTGCTAATCGACCAGAAACTTTGCAAGTGTTTGTATTTCCGATGATAGTATAGTAATTTGGTATCATCGAGCTGATCTGATGGCGAGGCCGGAAGATGGATAGTGGAATTCTTGAACTTGAGTTACTTGGTTTCATTTGACAAGCCCAATACGTTGAAATTTTAATTTCGAGCCTGATTTTTAGTTTTACTAATAAAAGTGAGTAGTTTAGTTTTTTAGTCTTCATATAAAATTTGGCATCTAATCATCTTAAAAAGCTTTTGCTAAATATTTTATTAAAATACTTTTTTCTTACTTTGCTACTAATAAGTCCACACTAAAAATGGAAAATTAAAAACTTAAAAAAAACTATCAGTGTTATTTTAAGTACCTTTTGTTATTTTTTTACTTTTTGGTGTCTAAAATTAGTTTTGTATTTTGCTTTAAGTATTTAATTTTTAGTCTGTAAGTCGGTTTCCATATAATTTATTAAAGTTTTTATTTATATTAATATAAACAAATCAATTTTATTTATTTATTTATTTTTATCGTCTCTATATTACATAATCTGTGCTATGCACTCAGATGCATCACATTTTCCCGCCTATTACCTAAGCGGGAGATCAACCGCAACTCTTGACGTCGTTCCGTTTCACGTTCGATGTGTGCTTATTTATCTATACTTATAATAAAATTGTAGAGGGGTCGTGTACATTAAATATTGTTTGAAATTTCTTTTTGAAATAAGCTTTCTAGACAACAAAACAGGATTTTTAAAAATTTACTTCTTGTTTTCTCAGTGAGAGTACGTCTATCTTACTGTTTACATTTAGGTAAAGGACATTTTTTAGCTATACTTATTTATTTAAAGAATTTTACCGGCTTCGTTCATGTAGAAGGTACGTTATTTCGGCGTACTATTATAAATTGAAAAAAAAAACATATATATTACTTTTCCACGCTAAAACTGACTTGGATGAAAAGTACACAGATAGGTTATGACATGGAGTAACACATAGGGTATTGGTATGCACGTAGAGATGCATTCGAGTAAAGCGATGGTAAGTCGCTGGTAGGCTATTTCAAATCCCGTAGCACGTTCACGTTACACGTTCTGTACTGCAAGTTTTTTGCAGTATAGATAAATTTTATGGAATGAGTATTGGTAGATACATATATACAACTGTTCGCATGACCTTTTTAATTGAAAAAAAAGCTAAATACGTTTAATTCACCATAGTTATCCTTTCACGCAAACCGAATAAACTTCAATGTCTACTCGTGTGATTGTTTAAATAAATCTGACACAGTGAGTCATTAATTATATAAATAATAATGTATCAAGTCATCATCTTGTTGTTTCTAAATTTATGCCTAATTGAATTGTAAAAAGCGCAACGTATTGCCGTCAATCGCAAACATTCCCTCATACAAATTTGCGTTTGCATCTAATATTAGTGCGATTTTAATACAATTATTAATGGTTATCTGCATTCAATAACTACTCCGGCAAAAATGTATTTTAAATTATCCATTAAAGGAACTCAATATAGTTCTCTCAACTCTCAACAACTCAATATGCAAATGGCGACCGTCTTAATAAAAATAGCTCATTTTTCTCCGATTCATAAAACAAACAAAATCGTAAAACCTTGTAACGAAGTAGTAAACTAGTGAAGGCAGTCAATACGCGTCTTGTTTATAACATCAGAAAGGCAAAGGAGTTCATATTTTTGCATCTCATACTGACAGTAACAGCTCATTCCTTATACGGGAAGATTCGTATGATAATTTTCATTTTGCATTCACTTGCGTTATTCTACGTCGTGGCTTGTTGTGGATGGCGCTCGGGGGAAATTCGAGGTTGTCACAAATATTATGGCTCGCGTCAGTTTTTTTCTAGAAGTGTCTAGTGTTTTTTTTTACGTGAAAAACATTTTTAATTATATCACTATTGTAACACAACTCGTATTGTTTGTGCAGTATTTTTAGTGTTTCCAATCAAAATACTTTTGTAAATATCTCTTCAGTTCAAAGGCTGATGTACTAAAACTATTTAATAGTTTTGGTTTAACAGCTGAATAGTCAAAGAGATAGGGTTGTTTATTTGTACATATTCCTTACATTGAGCGATACAGTAACGACTCAAATATATCTTGTATACCTCTCATCATACTTTCTTAGATTTACGGAAATATTTGATATTTTAAATGAAATTAGCTTTTCGAATTTTGTCGCGATTTTCTATACTAATATTATAAAGAGGTAAAGTTTGTGAGTTTGTGAGGTTGTAGGGGGTAATCTCTGGATATTCTGAATCGATTTAAATGAAATTTAGTAAGAAGATAGTTTGATACTCTGGGAAGGACATAGGATACTTTTTATCCCCGAAATCATCCCTTAAGGGGCTGAAAATGGGGATGAAAGTTTGTATGGGGAATAAACCTAGGGACGAACCCGAGCGAAGCGAGAGTGAGTCGCTAGTATTTTATATTTTTGTTCCTGACATTTCGAATTCTTTACAGCAAATATGGTCACAGGTCTCTCCCGTTAAGGTTTTAGACGTTCAAAATTATTATTATTAATTATTATTTCTCATCGGTCATCATAGCTTTGAAGTGCAATTTTATATAATAAAATTTTTCTTTGAACTCAAATAATTTCATTGCACCTTCTAGGAACTTTACATATAAGAGAGCGTTTCCCGACGGTAGGTAATTGTCATCCCACAAATATCAATATCAGTAAATATGCGGTAACTAGAAGCAGGAGTAATACCTTGTGAATAACGTGCGTATTGATGCTTGGATGTTCCACAGTTTTCTTATGTCGTATTTTCTTATTTTCCTTTCACAGGAAAATAAAACGAGATAATTTATTGTTATTGTTATCGATGGCTACAATTTATACTCGCATTTCTGAATTCTAATAAGAATTATTTTTTTAGAAATTAGTGCTTAATAAAGCACTAACTGTTTTAAAGAATTCCTTGATTTTTTTTTTAATTTTTACAGCAGGTTTTTATTTTAATTTATTATACGTTAAACTTATCATTTGTGAAACTTATCGGAGAAGAAAAAATTGCAATTTAACAAGAAATATTAAATCTTAAATGAAAAACTATATAAATTTTTCTTTCTAATTAATAAGTAAGACAGGTCTTTTATTTCCAACTTTAGTGCTACTGAATAGAAGCTTACAACAATAGGCATTAAGATCAATAAGGCTTTGAAATTAAACGAACGAAGGGGATTGTTTCATTTCGATCTAGAGTCTAGTCGTGGTGAAAATATTACAAAAGTAAACAATTCACTTCGATCACTAATAGTTTATTATTGGTGATTGAATCAAAGTCAATTAAAAAAAAAGTTTTTTTTTTTTTTATTTGGGGCAAAACGCAATCACGTAACATTAGTTACACCTTATCTTACTAATATTATAAATGTGAAAGTTTAGATGGATGTTTGGATGTTTGTTACTCAACCACGCCAGAACGGCTGAACGGATCTAGATGAAAGTTGGTATAACTTTTTATTCCAGAAAAATGTACGCTTCCCGTGGGATAGATTTGTTTTTGTTTTTCTAGAAGTGAACGCGAGCAAAGTGAGGGTGAGCAGCTAGTATAATAATAATTGTAGAAAATGAAAAACTAATGAAGTTTATTATACTGACTATAGTAATCATCTTTAACCTTATTTGACCGCGAGCTGGGTAGATGGGAGGGCTAAGGTGCTACCTACTACACCCTCTTATACCATGACTGTGCTAGGTCTATGTCAGGTAAAAAAATATTCTTTGTATTGAAATATATGAGACTCTGTCCACTAGACCGTTTCATCACCGACCGCCACCGTTGCGTGCCGTGCACGGAGCGGTAACAATTGTCGGCGAGAATATTTTGCCGGTGCCGGTACGCTCCTTACCGGTGCGCGTGCAGCACTAAAACCGCTATGTCCCGTACATATATATGATACGCTGTTGATATGTTCTAAAGGGTATAGTAGTCTGTGCCATGATTGTTTCCGTGCCTGATACGTTCATAGCACGGTCATGGTATGAGACGATGTAGTGTACAGATTCTTTTATTATTACATATTATCTAGTAAGTACACATAACATTTTCATCATACTTTGGTAGTCTATATAACTGAAATTATTTTAATTCCAAACTTTCATGGTGATAAATTTTTGCGCTTCGAGTTTCCAAACTTATAAAACACTGAGTAATTTCTCAGGTGGGAACTACTTCAGGAAGTGCGAAGTTGCCGTCTGAAAGCACAATGGAAACTTTCCAAGGCCTATTATTACTTTGACTTAAACAATGTTATACTTGTTGTGTTTACGACATTAACTTTAGATACGTTGAAAAAAAAAACTTCTAATGGAAATGCATTGTGGCTTGTAGAGTTGTTTTTTCTTGACAGATAATAATAATTTTATATCTATAATAAAAAAAATATGTGAGGTGTATTTGTTTAATTGTAGTCTACGACTTCAAAATAGCTTACCCATATCTCATGTCGTTCTTTGTAATATGACAAAAGTCAAAAACTCTTTAATCTCTCCAGAATAATTTCTAAGAAATCCGTGCAAATTTCCGATAATTCAATTGTTATCGTACATGCCGGCGTGTATGCTGTCTTTGAGGGGTTAATCATTAAAAATATACCTATACGCTGCCAATATCGGTCGGTGCCGTATAATTTTAAAAAGGGCTAGACCAATTTTAATGAGACTTTATCAAATGTAATGAAATTATATATATGTAACTCAAATAGAATTTTACAAGCACTCTTAAATTGTAAATTTTTCTTTTTACAATTTTTAATAAAATTTTAACATTGTAAGTCAGTGAATAAATTACCACCGGATCCATATAATTTCAGAAAAAAACATAAGATAGAATAAGAGTGGCAATTGAGAAACCATTAAAACATTTAATGTTAAAAATAAAACTTTTCTTCATCGTAAAGCAGGTAATCATGTTAGAAATACTTCGCACATGAAAATATCAGAGGTGCGAGAATCGGGATTTGAACCCGCTTCACTCGGTTTCCAAACGAGCGCGGTACCACTGTACTACCACTGCCTTGGCCTGATTCCCCTCGTATTGAAGGGAGGCCCGTGCTTAGCAGTGTTAATAGCTAGAAGCTAATAAACTAAAATCATTGAGATATAAGAACCAAAATATTAAGTATGTGTCAATCGTTCAATTTAAAAGATCTAAATCAATACTGATCTGTTCAGAAAATGACCCGATTCGTTCGACCCGTTCAATCGATCGATTGATGACGTGATCACTGCGCCGTGCGTAAGGCAGATCAATCTAGTGATCCAGTTCAATCAACCGGTCGACGATGCGTCAACGGTTCGCCGTTCGACGGTTCACGACTTGGTCTTCAAAGATAGACGCATTCAAATGTCAGTATGAGTCAATCGTTCAATTTAAAAGATCTAGAGATTTGAATTGTGAATTAGATCGAATGAACAAGAACGAATCGTAATTTTCGTGGCTACCCGATCGTTCGCAAAGTGTTTGCGACCCGGGTCGTTCGATTCTGTCAATCGCGAACGACACATGCCTACAAAATATATATCCTTAGCCATAAATAAACTACAAGTAGTCAAGGCAACTAGCATGAAAAAAAATGAGAACAATATGTAATGTTCATTTAGCTACTCGTTTGTAGCCATACGACTCTTTAATTATTTACTTTAATGAAATTTTAGTATATGTAAATATAATACTTTCTTAGATTTACGCGAATATTAGACATTTAAATAAAACTATCTTTTCGGATTTTTTTGCGGATTTATTTTGATTTTTGTTTCCCACAAAAACAAAAATCAAAATAAATCCGCGAAAAAATCCGAAAAGATAGTTTTATTTAAATATGTAAATATTTTGCATTCGTAAAGGATTTCAAAACATCACATATAATTATGTTATCTCTTAGACTATACGCAGTAATTTCGTTTTGCTAAGTTAATTAATTAATATTACTATATTCAAACATAAACATGAAATGTAGTTTATTTAAACAGAATACAAATTAACTTTGTTTCTCTCTATTTAATAAAAAAAATTAAGTTTTACATGCGCTTTGGAATTGTCATATACGTATACCAATGTCAGTGCAATAAGTTTAAAAAAGTTAGTGTTAATATTAGTATCATTAAATTATTCTATAAATACGGTATAGGAATACATAGTGAGGAAACTTGCATATTTGAGAAAACCTAGCAAGTTTTCGAAAGACATGTGAAGTAGGCCAACTCGTACTTTGCCAGCGTGGTGGACTATGGCCTGATCCCCCTCGTATTGAAGGGAGGCCCGTGCCCAACAGTGGGACGTTAAAAAGGGGCTGAATACAATTCTATAAATATTTTATTATCAAAAACATTATAAAGTTTTCTTTCTTTATTAAATATGATAAAGGTACATTCCCAATATTAATCATGTAAAAAAATTGTCAAGTAAAAATGTAAATCGGCCATCGAAACTTTATCGTCCTCCAGATTGTAATAAAAAACAAGTTGAGCTTAAGTTTTAATTCCTTGCTAGCTTAGGTAAACAGAGGAAAGAACTTCGGGCGGGACACGCAACGAATAATGTGCCACAGATTATCTAGACTATATAATATAAAATTATAATAATTAAAAAAAATAAATTTTAAATGTACATTAAACTGCTATAAGAGAGAGAGAGAGAGAGGGACAGAGAGAGAGGGAGAGAGAAAGATAGAGGGAGAAAGATAGAGAGTGAGATTCTAAACAACGTTATATTATTGCATATGCTGATAATGTCGAAAATAATATGGACATGAAACGGACCCCACTATGGGACACTACATTTGTGATACTTTGGTCCCGTTCCATGTCAGGGAGACGTCGCGTCGTCTAAAGTGAGAGCCGCGGCGAAAACAGCTCAATTACTCAAGTTGCGTAAATACGCCTCCTTTAATCAAAATTATGTCATTATACGATTTGTTGTAGAAACCCTTGGCTCATGAAGTTAAAATACTAAACATTTCTTAAAAGACATAACATCTTATCGCCTCTACTGCTGACAGCAGAGCTAACTCGATTTTTGTCTAAAGAATCGTCGCGTCGCGTCGCGTCTTTGCGATTTAGCAAGGGAATGCGGTTAGCATTCTTGCTCCTATTCCACGCGGACTTATAGTACAGTAATAATTAAATGTACATATATTTGCTTTGTTCTATATATTATACATATTTTTTCTGGTCCTGTTATCTAATTGTACGTGACTTCAAATAAGTATTCATTAAAAGCGTCGATAATAATAGATCTACCCTATTCAACATACAACTTAACACAGCTAAATGTACTTTAAAGCGTTACCTATGTATGTCTTCGGCCTAATTTATCAACTGCGTCCTAGTTTTTAGGTGATAATTGCAAAAATTCGAATGTAAACCCTGTTTGTGTATACTCTGTGGATGTCAAAGTACGTTTAACATGGCAGCGTGGAAGTTTTTCACAATTTTTGGCGTAATCTTACAAAGGAGAAAAGTTCGGAACTCATTAGACCGAGAGGAAATGTTTACAGAACACGTCGGGCGTAAAATTTAATTTGATTCGGGTACCGCCTCGCTACAAGTGTGTGTGACAGAAGCTAGCATTCTCGTATGCTTCAACACTTTAAAAATTATTGAGATGGAAATGTGTTGAAGTAATAGGTGTGGGGGAACGGATGAAAGTTCAAATTTATTTCTTTCCCTCCTTATCGTGTTTCTTTGCCTCGACGTAAGAACTGCTATATCTATACATATAATAAAATTCTAACTAAGCCCAATCTGTACATTAAATATTTTTTGGAAAATCTTATTGAAATAGATATTATTATTGATACAGAGGCCGAATCTATAGTTTTTAGAATTTTTATCTGTCTGTCTATCTATCTTTCTGTCTGTCTGTTACCGCATCACGGAAAAACCACTGGAGGGATTTTGATGAAATTTGGTATGAAGATAGCTGGTTATCCGGGTCAACATATAGGATAATTTTTACTGCGGGAAAATATCTCATCTTTGAGAAATCTATACTAAACATTAAAACGTAAGTAGGGATGAACCCAAGCGGAGCGAGGGTGAGTCGCTAGTGTTAAATAAAAACTACGTATGATTATTTTTACTATAGTTGGTTAAGGTGTGGCTAAGAATCAATAGATATTGTTGTTGTTGAAATAACCCTCATAAAATATTAGTTATATATTAAATTTAATTATGATTATTATAAAAATATTCTCTTAAATTTTGCAAACATATATTCGCAAAATTATTATAAATTATATTTGGTAAAAACAACAAAAATATACTGGAAATATTTGCATGTGGTATTTCAGGAGGCTTGTATATTGGTTCTTAATTATGAAATTCATCGAACCGTACGAGGTGAAGTCAGCTGTATATAGAGCAGTGAATTGAGTACGACTACAGTCCGTGAGTGAGTTTACTAAACAATTCTTGGTAACATAATTTCTTGTTTATTATAATATATAATTATAAGTACAAGTAGTTGTTTAAGACAAATAGAAAATTCTATTATGTATAATAAGCGTAATTTTACTTAAAAAAAAAAGAAAATTTCTTTAAGCAAAACTACAAAATTGCAAAAATAGTTCGGTAAAGTGTAGGAATATTTTGCAATCGTGGCCATCAGAGCGGAATGAATCCATCCAATAATATATAGTGATCAGCTGTATAGCGATTTCTTCTTTCAAAGAAAGGGCTCCGGAATTTAGATTAAAAATGATCCAAGTCAAGTGCAATGTTACGTGAAATTCTGGCCGATATTAATTTATTCAACCCTACGACCTTTGCTTTGTGCAACTTCCAACTTTTCCAAGATTGGGTTAGAGCCTTTTAAGTAATGAATAAAGGTTCTAAGATCCTAAAACTTCACAGACTTCTGCTTTCAATTTAGATGTTTCCTATTAAAGAAATTTCTAATTATTTTTAATCTCACTACATGCATATAAAGAAATACAATTAGATATACATATTTTTGCCCAAGAATGTACAAAAAAAAAAAAAAAAAAAATAAAAAATTATAAAATTTCGATGCCGAATGGCATTCCCGGGACAGTTATTTACAAATACATTATATTTACACCGCTCGTGAATAGAATCTGCGACCATTGTAAAAAACAGTGTTAATAAAACACCACACCGTACTATTTCGGTCGTCCTCAAAAGTAGTTCTGTATAATCTATAATTAAATTTAATTTATTCGACCGAGGAAATAAAGCGGTTTCTGGTAACAGTTGTTTGTTCCTGTTTTCCCATAATTGCGGTCTGACTGGATGGGTACCACCCTCTTATCTATTTCTGCCGCCAAGCAACAATGATTGTATTGTTGTGTTCCGGTATGAAGGATAAGGTAGCCAGCGCAATTACAGGCACCTGTGGTTCTGCATTTTTGTTACTTAAAACCTAAGTGCATGAACCGTAGGTGTTATGGGCGACAGGTACTGCTTTCCATCAGGTGGTCTGGCTGCTCGTTTGTCACTGAATCGCATAAAAAAAAATGTATTTGCACATACTATTTACTGTAATACTAGTCTCAATAACATTGATCACCGTAAAAGAAAATATATTAGGAGATATAATCTATACATATAATAAAACTGTAGAGGTTGAATGTCTGTACATAGAAAAAAACAACAAATACAATAAATCCAGTTTTTTTTTGTTTCTCTTTTTGTCTGTTTGTACGGGCTAATGTCTGAAACTATTGAATTGATTAAAATGAAATTTTGTGTGGTGATACGTTATATCCCCGGTTAACATCTTAGATACTTTTCATCCTGGAAAATTAAAGAGTTCCCGTGGGATAGTTAAAAAACTATAGTAACTTATACAGCTTAGTACACAAAAACTACTGATTGGATTTTAATGAAACTTTACAATAATATAGTTCATACATCAGAATAACAAATAGGCTTCTTTTTATCCGGGAGAAATATACGATTCCCGTGGGATAGATTTGTTTCTGTTTGTCTACAAGTGAATCCGAGCTAAGTGAGGGTGAGCCGCTAGTAGCTGAATAATTTACCCTTAACATTTGCCAATAGATGAAGAATTTAACGTTTGTGATAGGATTAGTATGAGGGAGGGGATATGACGTTACGCTATAAATGACTAAAGTTATAAATGTGAATTTACTATTAGAGTTTGTCTTCATTTCATGTATAAGTTACATGGAAACCGATCACCATCCCTTTTTTTAATATTGGGAAATACATTAACGCATACCACCTGTAAACATACAGGTTATGTGGAACTCACTGGCTAAAAAAGTCAGTACTACAATCGATCACCATCATAATTAAGTTGTAGCTTTAGACAAACGTATTTAATGAAATTTTGAAAAGGAGATGAAATAAAACAAAGCTTTAAAGCTTATAGATTCAACTCCGATGTTAGTCAGAAGTTTATGAAAGCGAATAATATGGATCAAAGGACTAATCATATCAAAGTAGATGAATGGACACGATGGCTTAAGCCCTAGGTATAGCATTAATTTCAATAAAAAGGGTTTATTTCTAAGCTCAGTAATTATAAGAATAAAGAGATAATTACGATAATCTCTTAGTCCACTATAGTTAAAGCTTAAAGAATATTATTTTGAATAGTCTAACTTCTTTAAACAGGTCACATTCCCATTTAATTTTCAATTTGCTTTATCTCATATCTTGGGTTAGTGACTTTAGAGTATTTAATACTCTGGCGAATAAATGTAAAACCTTACAACGAAACTCCATTAGCCTATGAAACGTACTTTCCAATTACGTTATCGGGTCTGAATACTCAGCGTTTTGAATTAGATAGCTTTTAATTGTTTTTACCCCCAAAGGAAAAAGAAGTTTTAATGTTGTTGTATCTAATTTTGGCCACGAAGGTAAGATTCGTTTTGATTTTACTAGTTAATAAGACAGTAAAGTATTGTAAAAAAAATCACCTTGTCAGCTCCTCGGAAATGTAATGTGTTATTAATTAATTTTAGACTTAGATAATGCACAAAGTCTAAAGTAATGGAGAACATTTTTAATCTCCAAATTCTACTATTTCAAACAAATATGATTTTAGTAGTCACGCTATCAAATTTATAAAAGCCTTAAATATATGAGAAATTAAAATGTAAAGCAATTTTAACATAATCTCATTTGGGTACCAGTTTTAATTTGCTTTTGAGCTTCAAAAAATTATGTTGGAATGTAAAAATATTCGACAAAAGTAAGACTACTTTAACCATTGTAAATAAATAGGACTAGCTCTACACTTCCACGTGAAAATATTTTAAGGAGAACCTTCAAAGGGACTAGAATTACATATATTTTATACAAAAGGTAAAGTATGAATTGTCTAACAAATTCAGGCTTTTTTAGGATTACGACATTGAAGGGGAAGAGAAAATATTACAGCTTGCGAGGTAAAAACATGTGGGGCATATAATGATTGGAGTAAATAATGACTTTGTTTTGGTACTGTGAGATACGTTATCGGTCCATTTAATAATAGGTACATTCTATTATATTGTTTTTCTATATGGCTTCCTGTGACTGTCCCGATTCCTGATATATGATATGCTTACTGCTTAGTATGGAAGATTTTAGATTAGTATATTTTGATAAGTATTTAATTTGTATAATTGTGATTGTGAAAAACAACATTATGTACTATTTATGTAAATACAAATGCTGTTAGTTATATTATTTAAAAACGGCTGGTTGGATAAGATTTTTTTTTGTTTCCATTATAAAGTTATTCGGATTAACTTTTTAGGGAAACATTGCTCGGAAAATTGGGAATTTCGGAAAAACAAAATGAAATTTGGGCACAACGCTGATGCTGTCGTGTCAGTTTGTAAAATCTATACAAATAAATAAAATTGAAGTGTCCGTTTGTAATGTCAAAATAACAGCTTTTAACTCTTGTCTCTGTTTGTTTGCTTGTCTGTCTGTTTGTTCCGGGTAATCTCCGAAACGGCTGGTCTGATTTTGACTTGACTTTTACTGGTTGATGTTATAAGGAGTAAATTAGGCTACTTTTATTTTAGAAAAAGAATTAGGGTTCCGCTCAATAAAATTAAAACCCGAGCGAAGAGAGGATAAGTCGCTAATCTATAATATATAAATAGGCAAAGACAAATTAGTTTAGTACCTTTTTCTCTTGTTTCTCAACCGCTTTTATTTTTGCTTAGTAGCTATTGACGAGATAATTTAGTGTTATCAAAAAAAAAAATATATATAGAAATTTTAAAAGTCTATTAATATATATTTTCCTCAAATTTCCAATAATGACCATGGTCAAAATTCGAACACTGGGCGAACTAGTTAATTAATTCGCTCGCGGGAAAAACCTACCCTACTTGCTATGCTAGCGGCCGCGGGTTCAAATTCCGCTGAGGGCATTCATGCATTTGATAAGTATGAATGTTTGTACTCCAGTCATGGGTGATTATATTTATAATATGTATATTTTTAAAGTTACATACGTGTAGTGCATCAACTATCTGATAGGAACTAGATGGTGCTGTGTGTTAATATCCCAACATATTTATTTTTGTTAAAATATGGGAAATGAACCTCAAAACCTTTTACACCATAGACAACGCTGAGCTTGGCCTAACTTAGCCGACATGCAACTAAGAATAGAAACAGAATAAAGTATACTACAACGTATCACATACTCTAATATTAATAGAGTCTTATAACTAAGTTGAAATCAGAGCATTTCAATCTGCAGTGAATTCAATCAAAGTTTCCTTCACTCAGCGCGGAGGCGGATTCGTATTATTGCTCCTGAAATAGCTGAATTGCGCTTTTTACTTCTCTTCTATACATTATAACGATTATTTTTTTCATTAAAATAAAATTTGTATATTAAAATTAAGGATGTGCTAACAGTAATGGAGGCATATTTAATTGACTCATATTGTTTATGGCCATGGTCTTTTATATCTGTAACGTTCACGGGAAAAATGCAGCAGCTAACATAGTATTTTTTTACTAAAACATTTTTAAGTGTCTTAATTTTAAATAATTAACTTCAGAATGAGGGTTTAGAGTTCAATTAAATAGGATGTCTCATTCTAACGTGACTCCAATCAGTGGTTCCAGCTCCGCACAAGAATTGCTGTTATTGCAACTTTGTCAAATTGGGATTGCGATTGTGATTCTTGCACTGTGTGCTGAATTAGTTGTATATTTGAGTAAAAACTTAACTTATACCGATTAGGTATAAAATTTTTTTTTTATGTAAAACTACAAAGTACACGTAGGTATGAAGGACAAGGTACTTAATTTGTTTTTTTGTTCTGCGTTACGTAACATTTTCGTCAAATTTAGTAAAAAGTAATTCGTGATATATATGTTTTTTTATCCCTGATTATATTTTTGAATGAAGTTGAATAAAAATATCATAGCTCGATCATTGACTCTTTAACATTAAGTTTTCTTATTTTTAATATATACATATATTTTTAATATATATATATATATATATATATATATATATATATATATATATATTTATTTATTTATTTTTAAAATATATTATTCCTTATTTATAATGTGATGCAGACAATGCAAAATATAGTCAAACTGATTTATTATAATAAGCAAACTATTTTGTTTTTTAAGAAAACCTATCAAGAAATCTAATTTTATAAACTATTGTTCAAGAATGTTGCCGTTTATTCTAGGCATTTTTGTTCATTTGAAAAATCAATTCATCCGTAATCAAGAGAGCGTCTCAATCTGTGAATCCAATCAAAGTTTTCTTCAGCGCGAGACGGATTCTTGCAACTCGCTCAATGACCGGATTGCGCATTGCACTATGCTCGAATTGTTGAGGCGCTTCAGAATTTCCGTTCAACATTTTATTGTGTTGTTACTTGGGAAATAAAAAAAAAATAACGTACTTATATTACTTTGTTACTAATATCCAGTTAAAAAACGAAAGAAAAAGTTAGAAGAAGGCCTTCTTTTACTATTAGGTATATGTATGTATATACATAGATAACTAGCAAAACCCGAGGCTTTGCCCGCGTTCAATCTACAAAAAATTCTTGGGCTTTATGTTATATAGCGATTCATTCTAGCTTTGCTCGGCGTCGTCCCTACGTATTTATTTTATATATAGGTATGTAGTTTTAGAATAATATATGGAAGTCTGCCCGATTTGTTGAAAATGATTACTCCTCCGCTTCCTTAGGTAATAGAATGATGATATATGTATAGCTTTTTTCAATAAACGGGTTATCTAATGCAAAAATAATTTTTCAAATCAGATTACTAGTTCCTGAGATTAACGCGTTCAAACAAACAAATAAGCAAACAAGCAAACTCTGTCCCTTTATAATATTAGCATAAATAGGCGAAGGTATGATATGTAGTAATATAGTGATGACTCATAGTAATATACTCTTAGTGTTGACTAAAGCGTGAGCGCGAGCTGCACCACAGATTAAGTACTCGTAGCTCAGCCGTGAGTCGCAGAACGCTATACTACTTTGGTATAATTTAAAAATTCTCTAAAAAGAAGTCTAAAGACTTCCAATGCATTTTTTAAAGAATATACAAAATAAATATCAAAAAATGAACCTGCTTTACCTCATGATGTCATTACTAAAGCTTATGCCCGCTTAGTTTATTATTTACTAGCGGCTCCTCCTTGCTTCGCTCGGGTTCGCCTCTAGGAAAATAAAAACCAAACTATCCCACGGGGACCGTACATTTTTCCGGGACAAAAAAAATCCGGAGAAAAAAGTAGCAATGGCATTATTGTTATTTTAGACTATAATCTGTCTCTGAGCCTAATTTCATCCAGATCCGTTCAGCCGTTCTGGCGTGAAAGAGTAACAAACATACATACATACTCACAAACTTTCACATTTATAATATTAGTATAGATTAGTGAAAGAACTAATGAAATCAGTGGAGTAGTTTCAGATTTTATCGAATACAAACAAATATTTCCTCTTTATGTTATTAGTAGATATTCAACCATAATATTTATATGTGTTTTGGAGCTTTGAGCAGGTAGCATTATGTATCTATTTTATTATATAACAAAAATACCAAAAGAGCAATCCAATCATGTTCTCTCCAGTTCCTGAGTATAACAATAATAATACTTCGACTTATCCGAATAGTATTACATATTATAATGGTTCAAAGACTTGTAATATTAAGCATGGCTTATGGCTAAAGCGTTGCATTCGTGTGGATTTCTATCAAAGTGAAGAATCTTTGCCTATTTTAAAATACTAAAATATGCGTTTGATATAGGTATCGTATCAATAACTAGTGACTTAAATGGATAAAAAAAAGTTATTACGAAAGTACTTTAGGAGATAGACATATACTATTACGGACATTTCTGTAGGCCTTTTTAAAACCTACAATTTTGTAGTACATTGTTTTGATGTATCTCTAAAGGTTTAGCCAGCGTTAGCCATGTAAATTAAGATTTACTCTATATATAGAACCAGTTACTTCGTTTCGAATGAAAGATTTTTCTGTAGGAAAAAGTATCTTAAATGTTGACCTGAATAATAAGTTATTACTACAAAAAAAAAAAAGTTAAAATCGGTTCATTACTTTTTGCGTGAAATGTACAGAGATATATAGACAAACAGCCAAAACTTTATAAAACTATTGCTTTTGGGTCTATGCCTATTCTGTTAACAATACTTACGTAACAGTATTTGTTTTAATATTTCGTGTACAGATATCGCTTTGTTACTTTTTTATTATATGTATAGACTAGCGACTCACCCTCGCTTCGCTTCGGGTTCGTCCCTAGACAAAAACAAATCTATCCCACGGGAACCGTACATTTTTCCGGAATGATATATAGCCGGAATGATATAGGCCTTCCTCAGTTAACGGGCTATCTAATGCAAAAAAAATTTTTCAAATCGGATTAGTAGTTTCTGAGATTAGCGCGTTCAACCAAACAAACAAACAAACTCTTCAGCTTTATAATATTAGCATAGATTCTTTTCCTTAAAATAAATGTTATAATTTTTGTTGTTTAAGTATTATTATATATTAAGATGAAGCGTAATTAGATGGATTATAATACTATTTCTCAAATATGAAAGGGATTAATTTAATAATTAAGAAAATTACCTGTCTTGAATATATATCAAGTCACAATCCACTTCTAATAACTATTTTAGCTT
This sequence comes from Argynnis bischoffii washingtonia, assembly GCA_033884665.1. Lineage (NCBI taxonomy): Eukaryota > Metazoa > Arthropoda > Insecta > Lepidoptera > Nymphalidae > Argynnis > Argynnis bischoffii. Next base: position 1,795,294 of record CM066622.1, read on the forward strand.
AAACAATAAGGCAAAATTAGAAATGAGTTCGTGCGTGAAACAGCCATTTTGAATTGGATTTCGGAAAAGCGCGGCAAAGGGCAATCACAGATAAAGCTAAATGGCTTGATAATAATCGCGTTCTATTGGAATGGGAGATTATTATTTAATAAGTAGAAAATTGAACTCCATTCGTTTTTATTGTAATTGGACTTAATTGTTTTTATTATATTTAGCTCGATTTATACTTATTATAATGCTTATATACAAATATTTTTTAATAATTCTTTTAAGGTCAAATTGATTAATCAACGTAGCAATTTAGTAATTAAGCGTTGAAAAGGTTGCGTATTCAAATAACGCAGCATAGCAACCGTTAAAAAGATTTTTTTTTGAAATACAATCTCTAAAGGGATGAAAGGAGGTCGTATTTATAAAGAATCAATATATTTGGGGTGAACAATTAAAAAAAAACAGTAAACCGACAACGTCAAGACACGCTCTTAGCCATAATAAAGGAAAATCTTTTCATAAGTAGTGGTTTGGTTCGTACTTAAAATAAAGGAGGCGATTTCTATAATGGTTAATATTTCCCGTTAAGATGCTATGAGATTATGGATAAGTGTTCTTCAAAGCTTTGTGCATATCTTATGATGTGATGAGTGATCTGAGGAGATTGAATACGACCATCTTCAGACAAAATTAATTATTTCTAATCACCGCAAACGAAGCAAAGGGACTAATATTTACCCTCATATTTTATGTTATAAGAGCAACATCTTAGTAGACCCAGTAGAATATCAGGTTTAAAGTTTATATTAGAGATATTTTAACAATTTCCCGGCAAAACCTTTCAAATGAATCATGAAGCGTAACATTCTATGCCGATATCTATTTGGAGACATATTATATCTAAGCATCTTTGAAATTATTTGTAAATTAGTTTCTGTTGAATAAACAAACACAAGGAAATTTCTATATTAGATGTATGTTATGTATGTTATTCTACATGTAAAATTGTCAATTTCATATATTATTTAGTTATCGATTGTTATTTAAAGCAACATATATCCTATATAAGATACTGTATCATCATCTTACCTTTTCCATCGTCTGATTGAATTTCACTGTTGAATGATATTTTCGATATAGAACGTCTTTCTATATGTATGATTAAAAGCGTATATTTATATCCTTAATTCTATTTTTATAAGGTTGATAGTGCTCTAACTTTAAAATGGTATTATTGCAAATTACCGGTGGTAGGACTCTGTCAAGCCTGAGGAGTCCGACTGGATGGGTACCACCCCCTTATCTATTTCTGCCGCCAAGCAACAATGATTGCATTGTTGTGTTCCGGTATGAAGGATAAGGTAGCCAGCGCAATTACAGGCAAGAGGCATAACATCTTAGTCCTCACAGTGATAACGTACCGGCGGTTCTGCAGTTTTGTTACATAAAACTTAAGTGCATGAACCGTAGGTGTTATGGGCGACAGGTATCGCTTTCCATCAGGTGGACTGTCTGCTCGTTTATCACTGAATACCATAAAAAAAAAAGGGTTTTCAAGAATCACGTTTAATCTGACTTTCCATCTAGTTGATTTGATCTTTCAAATCTGTAAAATTCGGAACATAGATATATTAGATTAATATATATATGTTACAGTCAGAGTGCCATAAATGACTAAAACTTCATATTTTTTTATCAGTTTTTACCGATATGACAGTCAAAACTGCTATTGGCAAAGGCCTGCAGTCAAAACTACTTTTGACCAACCTCTTTAGTCCAAAGTAGTTTTGACTAAAAAATAGTTTTGACTGTAGCATTTATACTACTTTTGATCGATGTTCCTACCACGCCTAAGGAGTCGCGGACCAATAGCCATCTAATAAGCATACGTAATAGGTATGCTGTAAATGATTCATCTATACATATTGTAATAAAATTGTGAGTCGAATCTGTACATTAAATATTTTTGGGAAAATCTTATTAAAATAGTCATTATTATCGACACAGAGGCCAAATCTATTGTTTTTAGAATTTTTGTCTGTCTATCTGTTTCGTAACGCATTACGAGTAAACCACTGGACAGATTTTGATGCAATTTGGTATAATCATTGCTGGTTATCCGGGTCAACATATAGGATACTTTTTACTGCGGGAAAATATCTCATCTCTGAGAAATTTATACTAACTGTTAAAATGCGCTATATACGCTAGTAAGTAAGATAAATTTTTACATATCAAGTTTTAGAAGCTAAGTTAACAACTTATAACCGCTTCTACTAGAGTACATATAATGTAAGGCAGAATTAAAATATCACTAGTATTAATAGTTACTAGTAATATACTAATATCACCAGACTTATAAAAGTCTGGTGATATTCAGAATTGCACGAAAGTGGGTTCTTTTTATTAAAGAATTTTCTATGTTAAGTGTAAGTTACTTTTTAAAATTGTATCTTTTGTTACAGCCTAAAAGTTACCAAGTACGTTCTACTAAAGTTGTATAAATACTATACGTCACGATATTGACACTCAAAGTTACCAACATACAATTCAATACATGGATAGATGAAGCATCAAGTTATAGACCGCAAAATAGTTTAGCTATTAGACGTGCAACAGCAAACATTTTAGACCACTATTGGAAAATTTCCAGAGTTTACGATCGTGTTTAACCGTAAATGATTAGGTATATATTTAAAACTCTATGATGCATTTATTGGTGTAATATTATGCACGAAAAGATTCAAAATGAAGTAATTACACGTTCATTTTAGCATTAATTAAGTCAAGAAAGAAAGAATTTTTATTCTCACTAGAATACTCTCAGCAAAAGTTAGATCGATCGAAATTACATATAAATAAACGTTAAACCAATAATCGACAAATCAAACTATCTTCCTAACTATAAAATAATCTTTTCCATTAATATTATTAGGAAGAATTTATAATGCAATGATTTAGAAAAGCTTATGAATAATTTTACTATTTAGTATTCAGCGCGCGATTCGTCCAAAACATAGAATATTGCGTCTCCATTACACGGGCCTTTTCCATCCTCTGTTTACCAATTACTGTATAAGGATTATGGTACATATATTTATCTAAGTTTTGTGCGTATAGGATTGCGTTATATTATTATGTGAAATAGTTGCTTTATATTTGCAAAGCTTTAAGAACAGTTTGATAGTCCATCAGAAGTTTCCTCATAATTGCTACGCTATGGCACTTGTTCAATTAGTTCTGAACACTCTATACCGTGGACGAAGTTCCAACGACTGCCCATTATAAAGTCTTTAAGAGACGAGATAAAATTTAATTTCAATATCTTCAATCCGACATTAGAGGGACTTACTTTACGTAGTGATGGGAGATTAATGTCGTTCTAAAATATTTCCACAAAATTTTCTCTGATTACGATGGGCTTAAAATTTTATCCTTTGTCGGTTAATTACTGATATAAATCAGTACTAATATTTAAGTAAAGTACCTGCTTAAACATTCTGAAAAATATCAGTATTTTTGATATCTCTAGAAAAGCTTGATGAAATTGTGATTTTTATTAGAGTAGATAAGTCGGCTTAACCGTAATATTGCGAGAACATAGGAAATTGCTTTAATTCAATCTACAACAGAAATGAAACGATATATCCATTTTTTGTGTATCGTCAATTGTGTACCAAATCTCCACCAAAAAATACAATTTGTCTTCATTGATAACGCTTTAAGATACTTTGAATAAATATTTCCTTATAATGTTCAAACTTTGAGATTACAGCAATCTTCCAGAGTAAACCCTAAATAAAACCATCCAAAAAGTACGTTGAAGAAGAACAATTGTCGCAATCCAAAGCCGAAGCGGCAAAATTTAATCGGACTAACGAAGTTTTGGTGAAAAAAGTTGCAAAGAATAAACAAGATGGCCGGCTATTGAAATTACCAAGTAATTTAATAAAGCGGACGATAACTAACAAGCGAGTCCCTGCGGTGGCTAGATAAAGGAAATAAGTTTAACGAGAAAACTTCGCGCTATCTCCTGCGCGCGACGTAGGGCCTTCGTCACACTTATATTTACAGCGGAATTGGAATTATTTTGCAGATTTTTTCAATTTTAAAGTACTTAAAGGTGATTGGAGATATACAGACCAATGGTAAAACACTCGTTTGGAGAACCGAGTGAAGCAGGTTTAAATCCCGGGTCTCACATCTCTGATATTTCATGAGAAAATCATTTCTCAGACGATTACCACTTGTCTTACGGTGAAGGAAAACATCGTGGGGAAACCTGCATGTTTAAGAGAACCAAGCAAGTTTTCAAGAAACATGTGGAGTCCACCAACTGGCACTTGGGCAGCGTGGTGGACTAAAGCCTGATCCCCCTTGTATTGAATGGGGGCCTGTTCCCAGTAGTTGGTCGTTAAAAGATTGATACAAGGGAACGTTTTTGAATATTTCCGGAATTTCGTATGACATAAATTTTCTAATTATTCGCAATATACTCTAGTATGGATACAATGTTTCATAATCAGCTATATGTAAATACATATACATACATAAGTAATACATATACGTAAGTTTCGATAGTTTCAAGATATATGTGTAAGTCAAAAATTTCTACCTTCTATAATAGAGATCCCATATAATTTCATATTCATAAAATCTAAGTTTTATATGAACATCATAAGACTAACGTTCGCTCACAGCATTGTGCATACAATCTTTATATCAGAACAGATTTTTTATTATTTTTCTTATAAAAAGCGAAATAAAATTTGAAATGTCAGTAGAAAATTATACACTTCACTTATCTGGTTAAATAATATTGTTCTAATTATATAAATAAACAAGAAATACCACACCAGTATATTATGATTTTATTTTATGGCACAGAATGCGACGCCTCCTCGCCCCGCGAGACTTCTCTACAATTTCTGAAACATGTCACAACATGTATAGGTTATAGTTATGTTACATGTATCAAAGTTTTCTCTTGTATACCATAAAGATTTCCACTTTTGTGTGTTTGTTTATAAATTTTTAAAAGACAAAATTCTATGAAGAAAGGTTAAATTTGTGAACTTTGTTATTGTTTATAAATATTGGTTTAAAAACAAGGCTGAAGTTAAATTGTTGATAATAATATTATTCACTTTTCCTTCTGCTATGAAAAACTCTTTCTATTTCTTTTTAATAGAATAAGTGCAACGATTTGAATCAAGGGTGACGGAAAATAATTAGAATAATTGTAGTTAAACAATTTGATGCTTTTAATATATGATAATAATAATGTCCTCCTGAGCGATTCCGGCCACGGCGGCCAATCTCACTGAGATTAGCCAACTGCAGGTACTATTATAGTGCACAAGTGTACGCGCATACACAAGTGCACTCTCTATTCCTGTCACTCTCATACTCTGGTGGGACGACTACTCGACACGAGCGGTGAGAGTTAAGCCGGATTGACAGCTTTACATGTTCTCCGAGGCACAGGGATGAAACACCGCCAACTTCCCAACTCCGGGCTTTTATTGAGACTTACGATACAGAAAAACTCATTAACTAAACTTGACCCGACCCGGGACTCGAACCCAGGACCTCCGGGTGTGCAGCCGTACATGCTAGCCACTACACCACCGAGGCAGTTGAATGTTTTTAATATAGTGACCACCACTCATATTACTTGGTGACTGAAGAAAGCCATTTTGAAGTAAAGCAGATTCTCTAAGCGCGAGTAGTATGTAACATTAGCGTGTTAGCGAGCTATCTCAAAGTATCGAGTGTTACAAAAGTTATCCTAGTTAAGATGCCATAAATTATGAAGTTAAGGAGTTTGGTGTTAATAATAAATAGTTTGCGAGACTCCAACTTCAAACGTATGTACGCGACTTGGGGGCTTTTAATAATAATGTAACTTTTGCACTCGGTCACAGTCACTCATTTAACTATGGTCTTTGCCTTTTGGACATTTATTTTTTACTTACCAGATACTTATTACTTCACCTGTGTGTAGTTTTATAAAACAACAATAACATCTTTTTGACTAACTGTAATGTATGAGTCGCATATAATCAATTCAAATTCAAAAAAGAAGCCATTGAAGAGTCACCTTTGAGAAATCTATACTAAACATTAAAACGAATCCGAGCGGAGCGAGGGTGACTCGCTAGTTATAGCATAATTAGCTAGATTTTGTTCGGCACGAAGCATGTTTCGTTTGATATTAATACCTTGTGCAGGATTTGGCCCTATTTACTCTACGGTGTTAGGAATAAGGATGTAAATAAAACCAGATATATACTCACTTTTAAATATATTACCATATACTCACAACTATTCTTCGTTTGACCTCACTTTTACACTTATATTCCACACGTATCCAGATACAGCACTTATACACAACACTTATACACTACACAAATACACTGTTTAATTTAGATAATCACTAAACCACACTGCAACTGTGAGTTGGCACTTCGTCTCTTTGACGCTCAGTGAGAGACTGCCCTCTTGACTCGATCAACTCCCTATTTAAGCAATTTTCTATTGACAAGTACTGCCCTGCCATCTATTAAGAAACTGCGTTTAGTCAATACAATATCTTAATTATTAATATCAGTAACTAAATATTAAAAGTAATAATGTTGATGACAGTCGGCCATCCGAATAGAATCGTATGACCTCATACGAGAAAACAATCTAGATAAAATACAAGAAAGAAAACACAGAAACCATTCATAAGTAAACTTGATTAATTAATACATTCAAACGATTCTGTCCTGAATACAAGGCAACAGGCCCCTTACGTCCTGAATACCAAGTAACAGGCCCCTTGTAGTCCTGAATACATGGCAACAGGCCCCTTACGTCCTGAATACCAAGTAACAAACCTCTTGTAGTCCTAAATACGTGGCAACAGGCCCCTTACGTCCTGAATACCAAGTAATAGGCCCCTTGTAATTCTGAATACATGGCAACAGGCCCCTTACGTCCTGAATACCAAGTAACAAACCTCTTGTAGTCCTAAATACGTGGCAACAGGCCCCTTACGTCCTGAATACCAAGTAATAGGCCCCTTGTAATTCTGAATATATGGCAACAGGCCCCTTACGTCCTGAATACCCGAGAAATGCTCTCCGATAGTAAACTTTTTATTAAACTGCTGTTTATGCAAAAAAATATAACCATTAATTTTGATCAATAATATATTATATAACATCTCACAATTATATTTTCCTATAAAGATAGAAAAGTTGTACAATGTATAATGATACTAAAACGTTATTTTCACACAAATCTATTACTACATAGCAAAATCAATTATTTTAACAATGGAAAAGTATTTATTATATTTAATCAACATATTTAATTATATTATTTATTAAATATATTTCGTAATTATATATTTAGCTAAAGTTTAAATAAAATATAAAACATTCTTAACTCGTTACTCACAAGGTTCCCCATCGTCAGATTCACTGGAGTATGTCTCACTTACGTGTGGTCTATTGAAATTAAGCCATGGTTTGATTTTATCAATAGCTACGATAGTCGAGAAGCTTCTACCTCTCTTTGAAGTTAATGGTGTGTCTTCTATGGCAAAGCGATCATGGTCCAGAATAGCTGCGATTCTATAAGGTCCCTGAAACTTAGGCACAAGCTTTTTACTCTGTCCTGTTGCAGGTACTTGGCGTTCCACTCTTACTAAATCCCCAACATTATATTTCGGAGGACTACAACGGTGTTTATCGAATGATTCCTTTTGATTTTGTTGACATACTTCAATATGAGTGTTAATTTCATTCCTTATATTAGATCTGTTCTTGTCCAAATCGTTTATTATTTTACTTTCAGTAGATCCCGTAGGTCTTATCCCAAATAGGGCTTCTGCGGGAGTTCGATTTATGCCCTTATTGAAAGTATTATTTAGACCCCACTGAATATCCGGCAAGTGGTCATCCCATTTATTTTCAGATGTGCCAACTGATTTGGCCGTCAATGCGTCAACAATGACTTTGTTGTAACGCTCCACTTGCCCATTTGCCCTCGGGGTGGCAACAGCATTCATCACGTGCTTAACATCTTTCGCGTTGACAAATTTCTTAAATAAAGTACTGGAAAAAGAAGTTCCTCTATCTGAAATAATTCTTCGTGGTACGCCGAAAATTCCGAAATATTCCTTGAGTACCCTAATGGTAGTATTGGATTTAGTATTTCTCACCGGTTTTAAATAAATATACTTTGTGTAAGCATCGATTATTACTAAAATATGCATGTTACCTCTACTGGAGCGCACAAATGGGCCGACATGATCTATGTGAATTGTATCAAATGGAATGTCAACCTTCTCAATAGGATGAAGATAACCAGGCTTCTTACCCCCAGTTGCTTTAGCATAGGAACATTCAAGACAAGAAGCGACATATTTCTTTATGAAGCTACGCATTTTTGGAAACCAATACACGGATTTAACCTTTTCCAATGTCTTATCCATAGAAAAGTGTCCTATGTCGTCGTGATTGATTTTTAGTATCTGCCAGCGTACCCCCTTAGGTACTACCCATCTGTCACCGTCTGGAGTAATCCTAAATAATTTTTCACCCTTTAATTTGAAATTAGTTTTTATATCTATTATGTCATCTAAATTTGGATCTTTAAGTATCTGAACTTTTCTTTGAATTTCGGAATCTGCACTCTGGACGGTCGCAAGCCAACTTTCCTCAGTAATTTTTCTTACCATACCGGAAGCAATTGGGCAAGAATTTGGAACCGGGTTACGACTTAAGGCATCAACATGGGCCATAGAGACACCTGCTCTATATTCAATATTAAAAGTGTACTCTTGCATCTGTTCCCACCATCGAGCTACCCGTGGTATCATGTCTCGTTTTTGAAATGTTGCACGTAAAGAGTTGCAATCAGTTACTATTTTGAAAGTTATGCCGATAAGATACACTCTGAATTTTCGAAGGGATGCCACCACAGCGAGAGTCTCGAGATCGTATGAAGAATAATTCTGTTCTTGCGGACTAGTTTGTCTGCTAAAATATGCAACGGGCAAGCGTACTCTATCCTTATTTAATTGTATTAAAATACCAGCTACACCTACCTTGCATGCATCTGTGTGGAGCTCCGTTTCAGCGTTTGGATCGTATAAAGCTAAAGTAGGCTTTTGTGTCAGTTTATTTTGAAGCTCCTTAAAAGCAGACTGTTGTTCCTCTCCCCAATTCCACGATGAATCCTTTCCAAGGAGGCGTGTCAAGGGCTTAGCTATTATAGAGAATCCAGGTACAAACCGTCTGAAGAAGCTTGCTAGACCTAGAAATTGCCGTACATTGTGTTGATTTTGTGGTACTGGAAATTTTGCTACAGCCTCTACCTTACTAGCTCCTGGTTGTATTCCACGCTTTGACACCTGAAATCCTAAATAGTCCACATTATTACCAAAAAATATACACTTAGAAAGTTTAAGTGTCAACCCAGCACTAGAGAATAAGCTCAGTACTTTTTCCAAGCGCTTCATACCTTCTTGAAAATCTTTAGCTGGAATTATTACGTCGTCTAAGTATGCAAGAGCTTCTCTGTGACGCGTTGACCCTAAAACTTGGTTCATAATACGTTGGAATGTGGAAGGAGCGTTTGCAAGGCCAAAAGGCATTCTGTTAAACTCAAAATGTCCCTCTGGTGTTACAAAGCCCGTCTTGTGCTTATCGCTTTCTCGTATGGGTATTTGATAGTACCCCGAAGCAAGGTCTAGAGTAGTGTAGAACTCATTTCCAGCCAGTAAATCAAGCTGATCATCGATCAGTGGCATAGGATAATTTTCTCTTACGGTCTTTTTATTAAGCGCCCTATAATCTATGCACAAACAGTAATCACCAGTTTTCTTGCGCACCAGTACTACTGGGCTGGCGTATGACGATGTGGATGGCTGGATTATCCCATTGTCGAGCAGCTCTGTTACCATTTCTCTCACCACCTCCTTTTCTTTTATGGACAGTCTGTATGGTCGGTAAACTACGGGCTCTTCATCATTCAGAGTTATAGACATTTCTCCAACTGTAGCCTTACCTAATTCCGCCAAGCTCGCTGCGAAACATTCTCTAAAGTTATTCAAAAGCAATAAAAGTTTATCTTTTTCCTCAGAAGAAATATTAGGTCCGGTTTTAACCTCGTCCATTTTTATCGGTTGATACAGACCTTGACTTACAGTATTAACCGCCATCACCTTTGGATCTACAATATCCTTATATTCTTCTGCCATATACCCTCGAGCTATCAAATAGTCCTTGTTTATAATAATTTTCTTACCTGATACAATACTGATCAACAGCTTTCCTTCTCCGCTATCATTAATGGAAAACAGGCCTGGTAACACGGAAAAGACAGTATCTTTTATTAATCTTAATCCTCCTTCTATATATACGTCACCTGTAACTAATGGCTCAGTGTAGATACTAATAACTGAAGTACCTGAAACTAAAGTTTCACATTTACAGAACAATTTAACTTTGTAGTGCTTACTGAAATGATTAAAAGCTTGAAGAAGTTCAAGTTTATCGCTTGTTTTGTGGACTACAATATGAGGTTGCTCTGTAAATGTTTGACCAATCATAACTGGTACATGCATAGCTTCATCTGGTACCACAAATAATTCTACTTCAGCTTCTACTTCATCAATTTTTATCGTTGCCAACTGTCTTCCTAGAACATTAACAATGGAATTACCGAAACCCTTTAAAGTTGGAAGCGCATCGGTTTTATATTGGTTATGAGATTTAATAAAATCCGATATTCTTATCATGCAACAATCGCTTCCAAAATCCACAAACGCTTTGTAAGGAATCCCGTTGACTTCAACTGTCTTTAAATATTTTTCTCCAAGTTGCTTATCATTAATCACTCGCAAAACATTCTTATCCGTTGTCAATGGTCCTTTAGAATAACAGTGCTCTGCGTCATGACCTATTCTTTGACACTTACCACATTTCTTTATCGGTTGTGGACATTGTGGTACTGTATGTCCTTCTTGCTTACAATTAAAGCATCGTGTGCTCTTATTCATCTGTTTTAAGGAAGACTCCTGAGATCTATTCATGAATTGACTCCTTGGAATTTTACGCTCATTCGTACGACTGTTCCTGGTATTTCTAAGATACGCAAGTAGTTTATCAGGATTATCATATTGGACCGCCTCTGCACCTAATCTAATTGACCGATCGTCTATGCCATGAAGAATACACTCTACAGCTCGACTACCTGTTATACCAGATCGATTCAATAAAGCAATTTTATCATAATAATAAGTTTCCAGTGAATCTCCAAATCGGGCGCGCTTGGCTAACATATCACTAAGCATTTGTCCATAATTTTCTGTAGACGGAAATGCTGACAATAACTTAGTTTGCCATTCATCCCATGAGAAAAGAACAGAAGGTAGACCTTCGTACCAACGTTGGGCGATTCCACGTAATTTTGGTAAAGCAAAATGAACTATTTGTTTTTCAGTCCATCCATAAATAGTTGAACATTCATTAACCTTATGTAGCCACATTGTCATAGTCTGTTCTTTTCTCGAGGGATCGAATTCGGGAATGGTATTATTCATATTTACTAATTTATCTAAATTATTATCTGTACGACCAGCATATTTTAGTGCATCGAGTAATAGCTGTAATCCACTATTAGCGAACTGAGCTGACTCACCATCGTCCAACGTCCTTCCATGATGGCGACTAGGATAATTCTGAGTGTGAACGCTTCTTCTTCTTGAATCCCGGCTGCGTGGTGTACTGCGAGAACGGCTTCGTTCCCGACTACGTAATCGTTCTAGTCGACGGCTACGTGACCGACCTTGTCGATTGCTGGTGACACGGGGTTGGTGAAGATATTTGTTTCGTGATTCGCTGCTTAATCTGGTACGATGTCGGCTCGTTGATCTGCTGCGAGACCGATACGACGGTCTTCCGCGTGATCGTTTTCGTTGTTGTCTATCAGGAGGAAGCCCGTCGGGGCTACGTAACTGGCGTGACCTTCCCATTTGAGAGCATGGTTGATTGAGGATCGGGCTGCGTACCGAGCTTGACCTCATGAGTCCTACTGGGCTCCGAGAGCGCCGTGCCAATCTATCCATATGACACGACGCACGTGAATCTCCTTGAATGTCCACTGAAAAGCCGAAGATTATTACTCGCATAGTGTAGTGTTCATATTACACTAAACTACTACTAAGCTGTTGTATGTTACATTGCTAAATGTATGTTGATACATTATTGTTAATTTATTAGATAATTAGGGTAAAAGAAGAAAGGGGAAAAGAAAAACAATTCATAGAGTACAGAAAAATGTTACGTCAAATATAACATGAACAACTGAACATATGTTGTTATAATATGTTGGGACATTAACACACAGCACCATCTAGTTTCATGGTAAGCTACGAGGCCTGTGTTATGGATACCAGATAGTTGATACACTACACATATATAATTTATAAATACATACATAATATTATAAATATAAACACCCATAACTGGAGTACAGACATTAGTGCTCATCACACAATTGAATGCCCCTGCGGGACTCGAATCCGCGACCGATGGCACTACAAGTAGGGTCACTGTAAACTGAGCTAAGCGTGTCATAAAAAAAAAAAAAAAAAAATAAAAATAAGGTAGAACGAAAAAGTAAATGAATAAATAAATAATAGTTAAAATATTAAAGTCCATATAAAACAAATTAAATAATGTATATTAATGCTATAGAATATCTATACATACTTAAAAAAAAATACATAATGATAAAATAAACCACATATTATTAATTTTTGTCATCCCACTTCTGAAACTGCAGGATTTGGCCCTATTTACTCTACGGTGTTAGGAATAAGGATGTAAATAAAACCAGATATATACTCACTTTTAAATATATTACCATATACTCACAACTATTCTTCGTTTGACCTCACTTTTACACTTATATTCCACACGTATCCAGATACAGCACTTATACACAACACTTATACACTACACAAATACACTGTTTAATTTAGATAATCACTAAACCACACTGCAACTGTGAGTTGGCACTTCGTCTCTTTGACGCTCAGTGAGAGACTGCCCTCTTGACTCGATCAACTCCCTATTTAAGCAATTTTCTATTGACAAGTACTGCCCTGCCATCTATTAAGAAACTGCGTTTAGTCAATACAATATCTTAATTATTAATATCAGTAACTAAATATTAAAAGTAATAATGTTGATGACACTTGTTTCTTTATCCTGCATATTTGGCAACGGTACAATTTCCCTTCCTCGCAATTAAGAATATGTTCCAGAATTTCTTTGGACTTCCATATTATAAAGTTTGTTTGTAACTTTTATTTACTTTTTGTCTTTTGTTTAAAGTTTATCCCGTTCCGCTTTATACGATGTCGGCGACGCGTTAAAATTAACGACGTGGGGTACCGAGTAAACCTATGTAGTAATAAAACTGTGCGAAATGCGAAAAATCTATTAAATTTTCAATGTTAGCTTTAGAATCGTATGTATTTTTGTGAGACCAAATGTGTAAGTATTTAACTGAGTACGTACATATTTCTGCTCTAGAACGTATGAAAACTTAATTTTATTTCACTTATCATAATTTCTTTCGCACTCTTTTACACTTTCTTTACTCTTACACTTACACTTACTTTACTTTTACTCTTTTACACGTCATGGCTTTTTGAGTGTTTTATGTACGGGTGGAGAAATTAGTAGGTATATTTTACATCTGAGAGCAAAGACACATTACAAAATTGAAGACTCTGTTGCTAATGCTTATTTGGTAAAGTTGGTAAAGTTATAATTAAGTTTTGTCGCTTAGGTATATAAACATCTACAATATCATACTTTGAACACAGTAGAAATGTTTACATAATATTATTTAGTTCTGCTATATTATGGATTTAGTTATATATTTTGGCTTTAATTCTAAAATCATATTTCCCCCGTGTGCCTTGTTCCATGTTCCATAATCCGATCTTTAATCTGAGAGTTTAAAAGAATTCAAAAGTTAAACGTCCCTTAAAGTTTCTTTGTGAAATTTGCGAGATCGGGCAAATATGATTCAAAGCGGAGTTGACGATGTTCCGGATCTAAACAGTTCGACAATTTTGTAGGAATGGCGGCGTTATTTGGACAAATATTTTGTTTGGAAATTGCAATTATTTTGTTTGTCTATCTTTGACGTCTTTTACTTTGTTGTATGAAACTGTTACAAATGGATGGTTTTTTGAAACTTGGTACCTTTTAAATTCAATATTTTGTGTACATTTTATGTACTAGTAACTTACTATTGAGCTGCTCGTATTTGTTTATGTTTATGTTTATTTAGCCAATTTGTATTTAATAAGGCTGGCATAATATGAATATTACTTAATATACCATGAGCTTAAGCCGAACATTAGGCTATGAAACTTACCTGTGGTTTCAATCTAACTTTTGTCTGTCCAAAAATGTCGTATTTAAATTTCATTGGGTGTATTAAATATGATTAATATTATTCTAGAATAAAATGTTTATAGTACAATGTATCACATACATGGCATTTTCGGCATTTTCGCAAGGCGAATGCAGGATTCCTTAAAAACTAAAATGATTTTTTCCCATTAATAGGGTTATTTATGACATTAATAGATATAATATATTTGAGCGATATTAACATGAAACGGCTTTCATAGGAATGATTGATTTTTTCAATGTATATTTATGATGAGCTTCAAGCCTTAATGTATCGTCATGGTCGAGCTGAGTAAGAACGTGAAGACCATGATTTTTACCTCGTACCTCTATCATCCATTTTAACTTGATAAAAGGGTATATTAGAAAATAAACTCATTAGGCAGAATATTAAGTTTTACACACTTTGGCAAATTAATTTCCTCTATAGTGTAACAAGACTGTATTAGCGTAATGAGCACACACTAGGAACGAACGCGCCGCGACTAATTGATCAAGTTGCAGGTGTAAGTGTTAAATACATTACAGTATATTAAGCGTTATACATTACGTTATATTTATTTACTAGCGATTCATCCTCGCTCCGCTCGGGTTCGTCCCTAGTTACGTTTTAACGTTTAGTATAGATTTCTCAGAGATGAGATATTTTCCCCCAGTAAAAAGTATCCTATATGTTGACCCGGATAACCAGCTATCATCATATAAAATTTCATCAAAATCTATATATTATTTATTTAAAAAAGCTACTGTTAGTTAGTAATATTAAATTAAATTAAAATTCATATAAAAATGATTTCACAGAAAAGTGAACCAAGCAGTGGAATATTTTGCTACAGGCGATACCTGTCAGGGAAAACAAAGAGTTGACATCTAAATTGTACCTTATGTGCCTGTATTATACAAAAGTTCAAACAGATGAAATGTTACAACATTTATTTGAAGCTAATTTACCAGGCGGCATAGGTTCGGTTTTTGTTGGACATCAACACATTAAATAAAATATAAATAACTAGGGGCTCACTCTTGCTTCGGTCGGGTTCGTCCCTGGGCACTTTTAATATTATATATACATAGGTATGCTAAGTTGTTGTGCGTTTTATTACAAGGGCGATCCCTCAACAGGAGCATTCGCCTGTAATGTGACAATTTAAAATTCGATGTTGAGCATTACGTTACAGTACTGTCTCACTGACTGACGAACATTCTTCTGTAACGTAACAATTTAGATTTTATTTTGAGTATTCGCTTGGAGTTTAGTCAGTTGTTTTTACAATGTCAGACGAAGCGGTCATATTGAGCGCGGTAATATTGATTCGCTCATGTTATTTACGTAAAAAAAGCAAAAGAAACGAACAAACGATCAAACAAATATAGATGTTGTATCACGATGTAACAAATTGTATCATTAGGTACATGTTGCGCATATTTTAAATGCTCAGTTCTTCTCACTCACTTACGTAATGCTTGAATCTGAATTGTTACAATACAGGCGAATGTTCTCTGTGAGGGACCGCCTTAACGTGTCTTTTCGTGGGTATGAGATAATCTCCAGCGGTGAAAAGTAGCCAATGTCACTCTCCAGCCCTCCAACTATTTCCACACAAAAAATCAGGCCAATCCGTTACTGTGTTTCCACGTGAAAGGAGGACAAACAAACAAACACTTTCACAATATTTGAATGGATAATAAGCTACACATACTCAAAATGCTAACTAGGCTGCTATTTCTCGAGATTCTGAGAAACATTACTGAATTGCTTATAAAATAATATAGAAAACATGGAAATACTAATAGCGAATATCAATATTTTTCACGTCGGATTCAATCCTGTGACCTCGAGTGTAAATACAAATATTTAGACCACTACGCCAAACTACTAAGCTACTTTCTAGACTGACTTCTAGTAGTTTAGCTTAATCAAACTGATTGCTGTTGCGCGAGACTTACACTTGACCGATTTTTTTAAAATGATTTCTGTATATGTCTGGTTTGGTTCTGATGAAAACTTCACACTCTGTGCTAAGCTATCTAGTACCTAAATATTTCCAATTAATTTATTTTAACCTGTCGAGAGTCGCGGGCACACCGGTGTGCCAGATAACAATTGATTTCTTAGAAATTAATCAGGAGGCAATTATTGCGCTAGTTCCGATTTCTTGTTTAATATAGTACCCACTATCTAAGCTTAAGCAAGCAAGCTTTGAACGTGCTATAACAATTGTTCTAATTTCCTCTAGAACCGTTATTGCATTATCTGCGAACATTATTGCAGGATGCGGTTTAGAATTTTAGAGCATTAATGTTTTTAGATAATTTTAGTAACGCATAAAAAATAAGGAATTTAAAGCTAATTTTTAATAGTTCAAATGGTTATTAAAATTCCAAAGGTAAATTAAGATATACGAGGTTATTTGAGGTACTTTTGCTTTTTTAAAGGCTGATTGCCTACAAGATAATAAGTGCTTTTAGGATATTATTAAATCAGGACAAAATGAAGAGCTTTTTTAGCTCGAACGGATGTACCATAAAGCTTTTTAATTTATTTACGCTCTACGTAACGCACTTATTTGATTATTACTTAAGCAAGTCGTGGAAGCTTCAATTAAGCTTGTGGTTTTTGAGAAAATGAGAAACAATTTACGCGCGAAAATACATGGAAACAGAAATTGGCGTTTCCCGCTAAATGCAGGGTTTAATTATTTTTAAACAATTGAAATTATGAAAGGAGGCAGCTGCGCGCTAGTGCCTCGTTAATAGCACACATGGTAGGGGCTCTATTTACTTTGTAAATTAAATCGTCTGAGTTTGAATCTGTTACGAGTTCAGTATGAATTCAAAGCACTGTTTAAGAGAATTTCTTCTTATCTATACATATGATTTAGTCGTAATGGGGTCAACGACCTACATATACATATAAAGTTATTTTTGTCAAAATATAGTCTAATAGTGGTCTAGTTGGGGGTTACTTGGGACTTAATGGGGGTTCTGTCTGTTTGTTTATGAGTCAGCCCGTTTAAATTGATAAGTGGATAGTTATAAATAACATTTAATGAATATATTAATTAATTAATGAGTGTCAATCCTACTTTCTACTAATGTTACTAATCCTACTAATATTATAAATGCGAATCTTTGTGAGGATGTATGGATGTCTGGATGTTTGTTACTCTTTCACGGGAAAACTACTGAATGGATTTTAATGAAACTTTAAAATAATATAGCTCATACATCAGAATAACACATAGGCTACTTTTTATCCCGGAAAAAATATACGGTTCCCGTGGGATAGATTTGTATTTATAAAATAATGTTTGTTTTAAAAATTACTCAACGGATTGAAAAAAGTTTGTAATCTGTGTAATCAATATCGCAAGATATTGCAAACTGGAAAAAACGAGACGTTAATATTAATCTGTAAATGTGTGAGTGCATGTTACTTCTCGCTGTAAAGACTCAACGGATTAAACTGAATAGCTTATATGAAGGCTTAACCCATATGCTATTTTTATTAACGCGAATGCGTTACGAGTAAATCTACATACATATATTGCCATATTTCTATCTATTAGTTTTAAAGATAACAATATTTTGGAACTAGCTCAAATGTTCCAAATGCGAACTGGTGAACTTCACACGTTTAACATATCTCGTCATGGTTCGCCATGTTTTCTTTTACCATGCTGAACATAAGAGCAAAAAAATAAAATAAATATCATGAAAAAATAATTCGAATGACCATGAAAGCTTAACTAATATCGAGTTGTAACTGTTGAAATATTTAGAGTACAGGCGATCACGTTTGTTCTGGCCGGAGGGCGGCTCGTAATTTCCCCAAATAACGTTTAGCAGCGCAAATGACGGAAACGTTGGTAATTGCCCTCGCGATATAAATTGGCTGAGTGTGTAACCGGCAGTGGGAAGGGCTTTGCAATTACTATGGGTCTGAGAATTTGTTGTTTTTGAAGTTATACTTCTTTTGGCAACGTTTGGAAAAAATTATGAGAGTAAAATTTTTACGATGTGCCCGCACACCGACAGCTAAAAAGCGACTTGAAGAAGTTAATTGAAAGCGATATGATAATGCTGCATTCCTTTTACAAACAGAGTTGTGACATACGGGACGAAATCTTTAGTTATTTTTAAGCCAAAGAAGTATACTTTCTTACGTGCTTACACACACGTTTTTTTATGTATGTTTCTAACAGTAAATACCTATTAAATAACGTCATACCGTAGTATTGATACTACTTCGAACGATATGTTATAATGACCAGAATGAAAGAACTGCGTTATATACTAGGTTAACTTTTAATTTAGTTTCTAAAAAATGTTTGTTCAAAAAGAAAAGAAAAAAAAAATGTCGCTGTTTGTATGTAATTCAAATTACATTTGGAAAAATATTGAGACATTATTTTAAAAAATTATATAAATTTCTAAGGCGAATAATTAATTGTGGGTAGGCTGTCTGTAACAACTATATAATACTTTTGAAACATCTTAAACCTTAGTCTCTCCCGTGACCATGATTGCTGTAAAGCATTCGACACGTCGGGAACCAAAAATCAAAATAAATCCGCGAAAAAATCCGAAAAGATAGTTTTATTTAAAATATCAAATATTCGCGTAAATCTAAGAAAGTATTATGCGAATAATTAATTTCGGAATAGTACTATTAAAAGTACATTTAAAGCATATTTTTATAAGGTATCATTATAATTTCCAAACTAATAATCTATAATCTTAAAATGTTGTTGTTGTTGTTGAAATTTTTGACATTATAATGTGGATTCATATACAATTTCTATGAATCCACATTATAATGTCAAAAATTTCAACAAATCAACACCTAAAACAATTAGTGTAATTGATATAGCAGCTACGACTCAATAAATGCGGTTCGGCGATGAAACGCGCCGCCCCGACCGCGCAATTACCGCAGGTGGCCAACGGCAGAATGTGCGTGACATACCTACTACATAGGTATTAGGTGGTGATAATTATGTTAACGTTCCTAGGTATATGAAGGCTTATTGTTAACCGATTGCTTCTGAAGGCGGGTAATATTTTAGAATGTATAGTGTACTAGAGATGTACCCTTGCTTCGCTCGGGTGCGTTACTACAGGTGAAATATTTGGATAATTATTAGTAATAATACATTTGCTTTCAAATCCCTTTTTATTACTCAATCAATATTGACAACTATCAAAATATTGAAGTGTTCTATATTCGAACACATATATTACATTCCTCCAACCCTAATCTAGGTATTTAAATAATTAAATATGGTTACTCCTTATAATTTATGGTTTTTCTACTTGTTCTAATTGGATAACGTCGATCAACCTGTGATTGCATATTACCGACTGGTTCATGCACATCAGGTGGATCTACATCAAAAAATTCATCATCGGAAATTTCATTATTTAAGTCTAGTGTCACCTTCTCATCCTCAACCTCTTTATTTGTGCAACAGGACGCGGTATCTTTCGTTTCTAAAATATCATTTTCATTTACGTAATCTCCAATGGAACTTATATCGTTATCCGATGATGAACTTCCTTTATACATCCATAATTGATCGACATGCTTTTTTGTAAAAAGATTTAAGTCCGGTATGAACACTTTAAACAAACGAGAACCGATACAACTATTAATAATACCTACTTTCCATGTGCTATATTGCTTATTACCAATAGAATAATAATGTTTTACAAGCACCTTATCACCAACTATAAATTTTACATTTCTTTTACCTTTAAATTGCTTACATTGATATATCTGAGCATTACTAACATTATCTCTAGCTACAGATGACGTGGGAAAACAAACAGGTAGTTTTGTACAATCACGAATTAAATCTAGTCGACAACGTAGAGGTCGTCCAAACATTAATTGAGCAGGCGAAAATCCAGTTCTTAAATTTATAGAATTCCTATAATCGAATAAAAACTTATGCATTTTAATCATTAAGTTACAATGGCCTTTAAGCCGCTCTTAATTGTTTTGACGCAAACCTCCGCTTGTCCATTTGACTGGGGGTGGTAAGGAGGACTAGTTAAATGTTCAATACCATTTAATCGACAAAAACCCTCGAAATCATTAGAACAAAAATTCGTAGCATTATCAGTTACTAAAGTCCGTACTAATCCAAATCTGCTAAACATTTCACTTATATTACTAATAACTGACTCAGTATCAATCTTTTTCATATAAAAACATTCCAACCATTTAGAAAATGCATCAACTGCGATTAAAAATTGTTTTCCATTAAATAAGAATACATCTAAATGAACACGTTCCCAAGGACCTTTAGGATAAGGCCAAGATGCAAGTGGCGCATGTGGAGGGTTACTTCTATGCGAGTTGCAAACATTACAAGAACCAATATTTTCTTCAATATTTTTGTCAATATTTGGCCACCACATACGCGATCTTGCTTCTGACTTTGTTTTAACTATACCAAAGTGTGATCTATGTAGTTCGTCTAAAAGTTTCTGTCGCAAGCTTGTAGGAATTACTACTTTATATCCGCGTAATATACATCCATTTTCAAATGAGAGTTCATTTCTATTAATTTTTATTTGACACATTTTCTTTAAATGTCCTTTCTTATTACAATTTTGACATGTGTAATTTATGAATCTACAATTTTCTTTAGTATGATTTTTATAACCACACACATCACAATGCCGTTGGGTAGCAGCACTATTATCACTGTTTCTCGCTTGCCGTCGTTGCAAAGCGAAAACTGGCTGACTTTGCATCATAGGTTGATCTCGATCAAGATGTTGTGTAGACTGTATTGCGTGTCGTGCGCATCGCACGCTTTGCTAGCTCTAATGCCTTATCAAAAGTTAACTGTTCTATGCTTTCAGCAAATAATTTTTCTTTCTCTTTTATATTTTCTAGTCCTAATACAAATCTGTCACGTAAAGCATTTTCCAATTCAAGTTTAAAACCACAGAATTGCGACAATCTACGCACTCGTGCTGCCCATTCTACTAAATCCTCACCTGGATGTTGTTCCGCCTTATAAAACGTGTATCGTTCGGCAAAGGTACATTTCTTAGCAGAAAAATGATTATTTAATTTTTTTATTAGCTGCTTGAATGGAATTACATCCAAATCATCAGGAAAAACTAAATCTTTCACGACGCGGTAGGTATTCTCAGCTAGAGATGTCAGCAAAAGGGCCCGTCGTCTCACACCAGTTTGGTCAGTCTCATCATGTACATTATTAGCTACACAATATTGTATGAATCGACTTCTAAAAATGCTCCAATCTTGTGTATGATGGTCAAAAATAACAATACCACCAAACGTTGAAACGATATTACATTCTGCCATTATTTATTCTTTGTTTAGTCACCAAATTATGCTAAACACAATAAACCAATCCTCGTGAATTCGATATTCCTCGTCGCCAATGAAATATTTGGATAATTATTAGTAATAATACATTTGCTTTCAAATCCCTTTTTATTACTCAATCAATATTGACAACTATCAAAATATTGAAGTGTTCTATATTCGAACACATATATTACAACAGGTCAGTGTATTAAACATCCTTTGATGTAATTTGAATTGTTTTTTTTAAATATTTGTTTAAAACACTTGAAGTTTTATATTTTTCATTACGAACAAGTCTTTTACATGACAAACTTACATAGCTGTAGGAAATTATAATAGATAATAGAACTGAGAACGTTAAAATGAATATATTTATATAACCTAGATTTAAAGCTATTGAAGGTTTTATAATTTTTTATTTCTTTCAGTAAGTTATTATAGAGTATTGCTCCCTTAAAAGTCATAGTTTTTTGTCCAGATTTCTTTCTAGTTACAGGTAGCAAGGACTAAGTGGCTAGGACGTCGAGTAGCATAACTATGTGTTAGACTTTTTTGTACAAAAGATATCTCTGCAGTATGAAATGTCTTATCTATCATTTTACGCTTTATTAATTTTTTAGCCTGAGCTTATATCATGTAAATTTATTATGTAAATGGCTAAGCTTCATTTTTACATTGCGTATTTACTTGATACGACAAAATTCAAAATTCAATAACATTGATATTATTATTTTTATAGCGATTGTGTTTTGTACTTAGTATAATATAAACTTATTTTTTTCATTTCACGTTTTATTTCCCTATTTTCAGCACAATCAGATCAATATTACCAAACATCAACTCCTAAATCAAATAAGAAAACTAAAACTAAATATTATTTAGGTAATTAAACAAAATTCCAACCAGCGTTTTATACTTTGAGGTCCATTAAAAACATTCATAACTTCACCGGTAAAATTAAAAAAAAAACATATAATACGTATAATAAACGGCGATAAAAAAGGCAGTTTGTTTTAAAGTTTTGTGAATGCCATTAATATAAAGTTTTGGCGGATATCATAACAATTTTCCGCGCTGTTTCGCTAGTTCATCTGTCGCGGTCAGTGTCTGCGGCGAGAGGTATGAGTTTGGAAGAGTTCTTTACGTGAAATGCAGTTTAGTAATACTTGCCTCATACGTAATAAAATTTGACACATTTTTAAATAGAAAAGTTGAAATAAATATATTTAGAACTTTTTAATTACACAAGTAATTAAAAAGTTCGAAATTTCGCACGTCAGCTGTTATGTTAACAAATCGTTATGAAATGAACTAAACTTTATTTAATTAGTAAGTCTAATTGAATAATTATAAGCATTTTTGAATCGTCAATATTATTTAAAGAGAGTCAGTGTAGCCAGTCCGCGAGGAAGCTACTACCGGCTCGGGAAGCAGTTCTGCTGAGAAGAGCCCAAGAGGAATTCAACAGTTGCCCTTTTAAATATTAAAGTTACATTTATTTATTTTATTAACATAACATAGATGCGGGCTGCATATGAGTTAATTTTTCTAAATTCCAGAAATGACCATCGACAAGAAACTCTTCAACAGAGTAATACGCTTTGCTTTATAAAATATTGTTACGCGCCGCTAGTTCAGTCGAAGAGATCAAGCGCCTTCGTACAACCTCTGTGGTGTTCGTTGACGCAGGTGCCAGGCAGGCAGGAAAAGTATGACGACGAATATATTTTTAAGTTTGGGCAGGACGTATGATTTTTGTTGTTATAGTGAAAATATAACGATTAAACAGGAAAAGTTTCACTGTTTTACAATATTTTCAGTTTTATCTGTTAATTTTTGAAGTCGAATTCTGGCCGTAACAAGCATATTTATATTCCTGGTGTTTATTGTGTCCATCATATTCTTTAAATAATTATTTGAATTATATATACATATGTAATGTCTATGCAATGAAGTATTACATAATATAAATATATATTATTCATCAACACTTATAGTAAATTTTGAGATAAAATATTATTTTAATAAGATATTCTTATAATGACCTGGATATTATATATAAACGTTTATATAGAATTCTTCGAAATTCATTCCCCAGAGGATGAAATAGGATGGCAGAGTACATGTTAAGAATAATCTTATTCCAATTAAAGTTCCTTGAATCTCAGTATTATTGCTCTTGTACACAAGTAATGAAACTCATTTTCAGAATTTCCGATGAGCTTTAAAGAAAACAGCGTACAAGCGCCGGACCACATCGCTTCTTGATGGATAAACACAAAATAGTGTACACAAAATTTTCCATATACCTATTACACAATATTTACTTAGTATTTTAAAATTCTGTAAAAAATATTTGACTGGAAACATTTGTTAAATCGTTACGTCGGGTGCATCACGTTTTTAAACAAAAAACAACTGAAAATATCATAAAAAAACAATCCTCAATATATTAATGTTCCATTGCAATTGAAATAGCACATGTTAAATGCAGAATGATAAACAAACAAACGGTACGTGTCGGACAATGTTTGCTGACGCGATGACCGAAGCGAATACATTTACCAAACATTGAATTAGCATAACGCATCTATTCGTATAATCTGCCACAAGATTATCATATTTTAAAATTGTCCATATTAAAATCGTACTTAATCCACAGCATTTAGTTACATAATCCTTTGTAGCTAAATTTTCGCAGTCATATTTGTATTACTGTACGCGATGCGTGAGTTTCATTCGATTATCCGTCCCTGGATTATAACCTCATTCAATGGACTTTGACTGTAGAAATGTTTGCCAATAGTTATTGTTCAGAAAATTGAATCGATTTAGTGTAAGTTTGATGGCCGGAATACATCACTTTATCTGTAAACGAATCGATTTTCAATCTCCTAGAAATGAGATCGTTTATCGGCTGTTAATGGAAAATCGTTTAGATTTTTTAAGAAGCATCGTTAAGGTTCGTAATGTCTCCATCAAATTGTTAGGTTAATGACGTCAAATTGTCTTATTTTGCATTTAGCCCTTTTTCAACGACCCACTGCTGGGCACGGGCCTCCCTTCAATATGGAGTGTATTACCGGTGAATATATTACCGGTGGTAGGATTCTGTCAAGCCTGAGGAGTCCGCCTAGATGGGTACCACCCCCTTATCTATTTCTGCCGCCAAACAACAATGATTGCATTGTTGTGTTCCGGTATGAAGGATAAGGTAGCCAGCGCAATTACAGGCAAGAGGCATATCATCTTAGTCCTTACAGTGACAACGCACCTGTGGTTCTGCATTTTTGTTACTTAAAACCTAAGTGCATGAACCGTAGGTGTTATGGGCGACAGGTACTGCTTTCCTTCAGGTGGTCTGGCTGCTCGTTTGTCACTGAATCGCATAAAAAAAAATGAAGGGCTTCTGGCCA
Source organism: Argynnis bischoffii washingtonia (assembly GCA_033884665.1). Classification (NCBI taxonomy): domain Eukaryota; kingdom Metazoa; phylum Arthropoda; class Insecta; order Lepidoptera; family Nymphalidae; genus Argynnis; species Argynnis bischoffii. The sequence continues at coordinate 1,820,550 of CM066622.1, forward strand.
TAAACCATGCCGGCTAAGTGAATGTTGGCGAACTTCACATGTCTTTTGAAAACTTGCTAGGATCTCTGTGGCATGCAGGTTTCCTCATGATGTTTTCCTTCACCGTAAGACAAGACGTGGTAATCATGTTGGTTCACATTCACATACGAAAATATCAGAGGTGCGATACTTAGCATAATAATAAGGTAGCCAGCGCAATTACAGGCAAGAGGCATGTCATCTTAGTCCTCACAGTGACAACGCACCTGCGGCTCTGTATTTTTGTTACCTAAAACCTAAGTGCATGAACCGTAGGTGTTATGGGCGACAGGTACTGCTTTCCATCAGGTGGTCTGTCTGCTCGTTTGTCACTGAATCTTATAAAAAAAAAAAACCTAAAAATTACTGAACGCATTATAAGTGTTAAAAATATTAACTCATTATTTATAACAATCTTGGGATTGAAGTTTGAAGAGCATTAATATCAAGTAAACTTCACCAGAAAGATAGATTTTCGATGTAGTTTGCCACAATTTTTGCATACTTTAAATGTTGCGATTTCAAAATATTCTATCTTGATAGATATAAATGTCGTTGTAGGTATACGCTAACAAAGTGTGAGTTCTTTAGATCCAGTATCATGTCGGTCAATTGAGGGAGAGAGACAATTATTACTTACTAGCGACTCGCCCTTGCTCCGCTCAGGTTCGTCCCTAAATACATTTTAATAATTAGCATAGATTTCTCAGAGATGAGATATTTTTCTGCAGTAAAAAGTATCCTGAATGTTGACCGGGATAATCTAGCAAGCTATCATCATACCAAATTTCATCAAAATCAGTCGAGTGCTTTTCTCATGATGCATTCCCAGACAGACAGACAAAAATTCTAAAAACAATAGATTCAACCTCTGTATCGATATTCATTAGTATCGATACAAAGGCCAAATCTAATGTTTTTAGATTTATTTCATTTATTTCAATAAGATTTTTCAAAAAATACTGAATGTACAGTTCGACTCAGAATTTTATTATAATATAGATTATTTATACATGTTCCTTTTCTTGTGTTAAACGATGAATTAATTATACCTAACATTTATTTTATCGAATATTAATTTATATAGAATTAGATTATTGTTATCTTTAAAAATTAACTGTTTGATTGTAAACATCTCATCTGCAACGCAGTTTATACTTCTGTAGTATCATCGTAGCCATTGTTTTACTGTATATATAAAAGAATTGTTACTAAATAAATAAATTTCATTTCAGATTTCATTTTTCTAGCATACATTTACACTTTGGAAGCCCAAATACAGAAAAATACTAATTGTGGCCTTTAGAATATAAAACTGTAATATTAACTATTACATCCCTCTTAAACACCCAAGAGGGCGTTATTCGATATCAAATTGTACGCAATGTTTATTAATAAGTCACTCAATATACATGGGCTTGAAGGGGTCTCTAATGATTTGCGCGGAGCTTTTACTTTAGTCATGTTATCTTGCTTTATATTTTAAGTAAAGTTTGCCAATGATATAAAGTTACAATATTATTGGTTTTAGTATATCAATACAGTGATTATTTAAAAAAAAAATGTTTTTTAAGAAGAAATATGTTGAAGTGTTATTAGTTTTTTACATAAGCAATTTTAAAATGCCTGTAACTCAATTTATTTGGTTGGTAATATAACTGTTGGTCAAGGGTTTTTGAACCTGTGACTTATGACATAAAGACACCGACTACTATAAATAGCAACTTTTGAGTTTCTCGCCGGCTCTTTTCAGCAGAATTGCTTTCCAGCCAACGGAAACTTCTTCAAGTTGACGATTTAAAAGTGCTTTTTAAAATCTAATTGAATTAAGATTTTCTTATTCATATCACTACATATTCCTAAAATACTGTCTGAAATAATAATATATGTATGTATGTAAACAACCTAAATGTAAGTAGCAAAGCGTGATTAGATCTCGGCTAGAATGTGCGCATATCACCAGATAGAAACCCTGTCCGGAATTCGGTCCAATAAATTTTCATCAACGCACAAACCCCTCAAATTAAGTTATAGCCACTGTTTACATAGTAACTACATTACGTTCCAGTTTAGCTTCTTGATAAAATTTCATTAGATAGTTATTTTGTAAGTTAAATAAATACTTAATAAATTGAATTTACCGCATCTATATAAGTTTATATATATATGTGAGTTTTTAAGGTATATATGCTATGGGCCTCTGTTTACATATTTAAGATCTTATTGTAAATATTGCCTGAAATAAATGATTAAATAAAGAAATTAAAAAAAAAGCATCTATACTAATATTATAAATGTGAAAGTTTGTGAGTATGGGTTTATGGATGTATGTTTTTAAGTATCTGGATGAAATTTGGCACAGAAATAGATTATAGTCTGGAATAACACATAGGCTTTTTTTTGTTTTCTCAGAGGCGAACCCGAGCGAAGCGAGGGTGAGGTGCTAGTATAAAATATAGTTTTATAATAATGATAAATAAATAATAAAAAAAATAATAATACATTTTAGTTTTTTTATCGAAAAAATACGATATAACAAAAAAGAACTCCGAGCGAAGCTCGATCGCTCAGGCTATATACGAGTATAATGCTCGAAGCATTCTCTACCAGCCACATCACAGTTTCAACTGTAAGCTAAATGTTTTCATTTTTTAAATTAATTAAAATGATATAAAAATTTATTAAATTTAAAATACAAGCACTTTTAATAAAAAAATATATTTTAAAAATAAAAAACCCAACTGCATAAAAGCTAACTAAAACGACGATGAAAACAAGTTGACGGAGGAATATAGTATTATGCAGTCACTGTTTATAATGAATATATATAAAAAATGACTTTTTGTAATGTTCTGTTATTTTACAGAAATCACGTAAACATTGTATGCGAGTTGTATCATTGTACTCTCTTCTTTTCACTTTAAAAACATGAAGAAGAGAGGGAATATGCAAATAATAGAGGTAGTGGGGCTTGCTAAATACTATAAAATATATCTTTTCATATACAAATGGATATTTTGAGTTACGATCGTTAAAATTAAATTTGTTTTGTATAATATCTTTAAGAATTAATATGAAACGCGAACTTATTTTTGAAAATAATAAAATATATATTGCGAAAACGTAAAAATTTTTTTGGTGTAAATGTATATGTTTATTTGTAAATATGTTTGCAAAAACAAAACAATATTCGGCGGTACGAATAACGGAACCCTCGATGCGCGAGTCAAAATCATACTCATTTACAATCATACACATTTGAAAATGATTACAGCCTCAAAGTATTACTTTGATTAGCTTGATTCCTCATACAAACTTTCATCCCTATTTTCACCCCCTTAAGGGATAATTTCTGGGATAGTATCATATATCCGTCCCAAGGTCTCAAATTATTTTCTTACAAAATTTTATCTAAATGGGTTCAGGAGGTAAATCCAGAGATTACCCTCTTCAAAGTCACAAATTCACAAACTCAAAAACTACCTCTTTATAATATTAGTATAGATAGCGTTAAGCCGAAAAGTTTTTTCGTAGCGCGAGCGAAGCCGCGGGTACTGCTAATTATACATAATTTTCCTTTGGATTTGAAATAATCTCTGTTCTCTATTCTATACAATAAGTTGCATACTTTCGGAGAACTTGAGCTATTATATTTAAATATATTTCGTTCGGGGATTTCAACTTGGGTGAGATTGAGCAGGAGTTTAAACGCAGCGTAAAAGGTTTTACCATCTTTTAAAAGTGTAGTAGCATTTCAAGATGAGGGTACAGCCTATAGCTAATACCAACCCCCGGTTACTTAATTTCGCCAAAAGCATTTTTTATTTCAAAAAAATCTTTTTTAGGTATTTAACTGTTTTATTAACTAAGCGTCAATAACCCTTGCTTATTTAATTGAATTGAAAATCATTAAAACCAAGTTTCATAGAAACTTTCACCCTCTATTTTACCCCCTCAAAGAAAAAAAAAACATAAAAAAGTGATACTGTAAATTTTTTCTCTAAGTGCTCATATATACATTTTTACATTTCTAACGTCAAAGATGACGAAGTTTCATACAAACTTTTATCCCCTTTTTTAACCCCTCAGGGGATGAATTTCCCAAAATCCCTTCTTGTGCACACTTTCGTTATTTAAGGAACATTTGTGCCATGCTTCTAGACCCAGCGGTTTCAATCAATCAATCTTTCAATCGATTTAATGAATCAGCCAGCCAGTCAGTTTCTTATGTATATATATATATATGGTTTGTTTTTATTTTTATTATATGAAAAGTATGCAAGTAAATTTAGTAAAAAAAAATTAAAATTACACTATATTTTTACAAAACTCTATCAAATAAAAAAAAAAAATAGTCGAAGGAACAGGAAGTAATAAATAGTTGTAAGCACAGATGCTTGTTTATACTCAGCGACTAAAACAATATCGAGCAAAATCGTAACTTCTAATAAATATGGAGTCATCAACAATGATTCACTCCGAGTACTGCCTACCGCCATCTACTATGAATATATGATACTAATAGCCGAAATATATCAAAACAAAAGATGCTTTATTTCTGTTTAAATAAGATCTATATTGTCATAAAGAATTTTATATACATAGTGCGTAGTTATGTTGTAGTGTAACCGCAAGAGGGTATGATATACTGTTATTGGCCTTCCGCTTTCAAGAATGAATGGTGTACACTCTCAGTCATGACGTATGATGGTAATCATAGAGATAATAAAAATTAAGGCTATTTCTTATTTTACGGAAAATATCTTAGAAAGCCTTAATTAGAGGACGACATTCATAAGGTTTTAAATTTCATTTGTGTGTATTTGACTCATATATTGTATATAAAGTAATATTTGTCACTTTGTATAATAATAATTAGGCCCTTTTTAACGTCCCACTGCTGGGTACCGGCATCTCCTCAATGCGAGGAAGGAATTAATTTGGAAAATTATTTGAGACCTCGTTATAAAATATATTTAACTAGCAACGCATTCTCGCCCCGCTCGGGTTTGTCCCTAGGTATGTTTTAACGATTAGTATGGATATCCCACTGTACATTTTACCGGGATTAAAGTAACCTATGTGTTATTACAGACTATAATCTATTTCTGTGCTAAATTTCATCCAGATCCGTTCTGGCATGATTGAGTAACAAATATTCATCCATCTATTTTTTTTTTCTTTTTCTTTTATTACATGCCTCTGATCCCACAGACAAACTGTGCAAACAGTTTTGTGGGTCCACTTATGTAAAATGCTGTATTAGTACTGTTGAAGGTCACCAATAAAACTCCAACATATTCCTTTATATAGGTATATTTAGTACTTTTATAATCGTCAGTACGTTTGTCCGTATAAAAGCTACCACCAGCTCGGAAAACAGTGCTGCTGAGAAGAGCCGGCAAGCAACTCAACAGTTAATCTTTTAAATAATGAGTTACATAATTTACAATAATCATTTTCAGCATTGCAAACAATCTATGACTAGTCACTACAGGATGCTACCGAGATCTGCCCCTCTGTCAAGCGCGGGGAAAACAAAAGAATATCAGCGTCCTATTTTATTTTTTTAAATACATTCTTATCGGCCAACATCATATAATGACATGCCATATACATACATAAATCATTAAAAATTAATTAAATATATTATTTTCCTATTTTCCATTAAAACGCTCAAATATAAAAGTGCAACCTTACAGTACATACTATAATAATCAAATAAATAATAAAAATAAAATCCAAACTTTCGCATTTATAATATTTATGGGATTCAAAATTTCAATTCTCACAATATAATACAATCGTTTTTTTTACAATAGCAAGCAGAAATATATTTTTTTATTTAGTTATTGGATTACCAACAAGAGTTACAATGGATAACACATATTATCTAGGCACTACACTTAACATGTTAATTGCACTTTTAGTTATAGGTAAATACAGTATGATAATTATTATTAAGGTTTTTAAGTGATCATGTGGATTTAACTACAAACTTAAATTACTAAAAAGAAAAAAAATCAATCATAATTATAAATTTCTAAATAATATTTCTAATTTCAAACAATAATACTAACAATAATATATCTATATATATTAAATCCACTTATACCTTAATGCCATTCAGATATTCTGTGAGCACTCCTTGACATCAAACAATTTCTCTATCATGCACATGATGGGACATACTGTATAGCTACATACAGTGCACGTTTTAATGCATGGGAAGGCACAGTAATCCCTTAGTTCTAATGTTTAAATGCAGCTATAGTCGACTCTTAACAACCTAACAAAAAACTGGAAACATATTTACTGACTAGAACATGGGCTTTTAGTCTTGAATCTTATTTTAGAATTATTTTGCTGTCACAGAAGGGAAAAGTAGATTTTATCTAAACAGCCAAAAAAACAGTTTTTTACTAATTGCATATAAAATGATGTACGGTACTTATAAAAAACAAGTTTTAAATTTTTGTCTATCTGACTGTTTGTCACGGCTAATCTCCGAAACGATTAGACTAATTTTGATGGGACTTTCACTGGAAGATAGCTGATGTTAGAAAGACTAACTTAAAGTACTTTTATTTTAGGAAAAAAATTAGGGTTCCGCTTAAAAAAATTAAAACGTACCTAGGGATGCACCCGAGCGGAGTTAGGATAAGTCGCTAGTGTAATATAAACTTCTCAATGATTTTCATGGGGACGTTTCATAAATTTACAATTTACAAGCTATGCTAAAATAATATCTAGGTACGATATATATATTAAGTTAGGCCATTAAGCTGGCCATCTAGTTTCCATATTAAACGATAAACGCCCGTATCAGTCTAGATGTAATCGCGCCGCGCGGACCATTAATTAATTTGTACGACTAACTTATATTAAACACTCTATAGTGTAGATGAAATACAGAGGTTAGTCGGTTTTTGTGTTGCTTTAATATTGTTGATGATATCAAAATTAATACAGTATTACTTCTGTACAAATTCTAGACAAATTGTAGTGTACAAGTTTGTGCGCAGACACAAAAACATTCTATTTCTTTAACCTACATTTCTTGGTAAGACGACAACTCGACACGACAGGTGAGAGATACACCAGACCAACAGCCTAACGAGTCTTGTGAGGCATGGGGGTGTTCAATTTCTCAAGTCAGGGCTGCAACTAAGTATGACATGACAGAAAAGGCTAGTAAATATTTCGGCCCAACTCGGGAGCCAAACCTCATGATCTCCTAGTTGTACATGCTATCCACGACACCAACGGGGCAGTCAACATAAACAACTAGAAAATACCTACATAAACTTACATACACAACTGCTGTTGTTTTAATCAAGAATATCCCTGAAGTTCTTCCAATTAAACTTAGATTTTAATGAGGGCTTCAAGAGTGCTTTAATCAGTAAAGTTTTAATGTATCTTGTAATAATATTTTAATTTATACCAATATCTATAGAAACATGCTCTGCATAATGAAGTAAAATTTTTTATAATGAAGTAAAAGTTTTTGAAGTAAGTTTGTATGTACAGGATAATCTCAGAAACTACTTAGCCAATTTTAAGAAGATTTGCGTTAATTACACTATTTATATACATTTGAATGTGACCGGAAAGTTCGATTTAACTATGAAATTTTTCTTTTGGACCCAGTAGGTCTTTTATACGTAGTAGTATAGTAGGTTCGTATAGTAGGTTCAATATTAGAATCTCGCTCTAAGATATGCTATTTTTATTAACGCACACGAGTGGCACGAGCAAAGTCATGTGAGAACTAGTAGTTTATAGTTTTAAAGATAAATAAAATCACATATTTGTTTGATCTGTCTTCACCCCGAATAGCAGAATAACTATTAAAACATTGAAAAATTCATGAATTTTTTTCCAAAATATACATGGCTAACGCTGGCTAATAACTATTTAAATCAATTTCAAACGTACCTAGTTATATATATAAAACAAATGCACACTTAATTATTACTGTACAAGTCATGTCCGCGTCGGTGCGTGGTTTTATATGTATAGTTTATATATATTTATCAATTAGTTGTAAGCTCTAATATGCATAGATCTGTGTAAGCAAATTTAGTATGAAAACAATTCATAAGCCGAACGAGAGCCAAGGGAGTCATGCATGGAACGTTAGTACTAATAAAGATTTCGCGTCGCACGCGGATGTTCCGCTGTGATTTATTGTCGCCGTTGCAGATGTGGAAGTTGCATAATCGCTCCCTAGTATACTTTTACGAACAACAGTTTTAGAAGTTTTATATAAAAGTTAAGATAAAATAGGTCATTTAAGTTTTAAAGCAGTGTTTCGTTTCGCTGTGAAGAATGTGCTTTTTTAATTTTAATTTTTTGAATCAAAAATAAATGTAGTGTTTAGGTGGCAATGGTCTCGGTAACATGAATGAGTTTGATGATTTGATGATGAGTTTGATATAAATAGTGTATTAAAACTATGGATGGTAGAGATAAGGAGAACCGTCTTATATGGGGAGTTGAAATTGAAAAAGTGTCCAGCTGTATTCTGAAAATAGAGGTCGCTGGCATACGAAAAACTATGATATGAATTTAGCTTTTGTGGACGGAGTGAAGTGTGCTGAGTTCTTGAAATTTAATTTTTTTATGATTAAAGTAATTACTGAAATAAAATATATTTTTATTTTTATAATTATAAAGCTTTGCTAACAATTTTTACATTTCTTGAAATATTCGATTTTAATTTTACGTAATAATCAATTGTTAAATGTACAACTATATTAAACCAAACAGGGCATGCACAATTATTTTACATTCCGTTTGATTCTAATCGACTTAAAATGTAAATATGATCAAATGTTAGCAGATATTTATTTGTTAAAATTAAATCGATTAACACAAATTAGATTAAGTAATTAATGATTCAAATTCTAAAAATAACAAAGAGTCAAACATTGAATAGCAATATGTCAATTCGATAATTATTAAATTATGCTAGTATTTGATCAAAATAAATTATTACCAATTAAGTCAAATTAATGGATTAATAAATTCATAATACATAAAATTATAATACAATATCAATTAATATCAACTGAAACAAAACCTCACACTTAACTGCACTAAAGTTTAGGAATTAAATTTACATCAGAAATCGATTATACTTATTATGTACATAATTATATAATACTAGCGACTCACCCTCGCTCCGCTCGGGTTCGTTCCTAAGTAGGAACGTTTAGTAACGTAAACGTTTTAACGTTTAGTATAGATTTTCCAGAGATGATATATTTTCCCGCAGTAAAAGTATCCTTTATGTTGATCCGGATAACCAACTATCATCATACCAAATTTCATCAAAATCCCTCCAATGGGTTTTCCGTGATGCGGTAACAGACAGACAGACAAACAGACAGACAGACAGACAGACAAAAATTCTTAAAACTATAGATTCGGTCTCTGTATCGATAATAATGTCTATTTCAATAAGATGTTCCAAAAAAATATTTAATGTACAGATTCGGCTTTGTTACAATTTTATTATATGTATAGATTTACGTAGTCTGAAATAACTTAGTAAATACCATCCTTGTTTATTTCTTTTTCTTACTCTAATTACTTTTGGAGCTTCCATTACAATTTATCCTACGCTACCGTAGCGCCACCCTTATTGGACGCATTTTGACGGATACTTTTTCATACACAGAGTCGTTTCCTTACCTCTACCCTCCATAATTAAAACATTGGTAAGTTATTATAATTTTAAACTATTAGATAGAAAGATACAGCTTGAGTTACCGCTAATATGCGGTTTAATGTAAAGCGGGAGTAATGTTTAGTGGTCGAGAACTAATTGAAAATATCTATACCTATATAGATGGTACACGCGTATGAAATTTCGTACTTCCGAGTATATTTCAAATAAGAGAAGATAAGTTATTTATATTTATTTATACTATAGTATTTGATGATAAGTATAATTTGTTTATTGACAAAAATAAATAAAAATTCTTAGTGAATTTAAACTAATATGATAGAATAAATATAAAAATAAAATTTAGACAAATGTAATCAAACAGAAAAAACGTGAGCAAAATTGGCTTTTAATTTGTGTTAGAATCAAAATTAATTCAATTTATTTTCAAATTATAACTCCATAACTTAAAGTCAAAAATTTTTAATAAATCTAATATTTATTCTTTGTTGTATACAAAGTCATCGTAACAACGCAATGGTCCGATGTAGATTCCCATACATTTGAATTTTAGGAATAGTTTGCGGATGTTTCTCTGTGATTTATTACCTAAGTTGACGCGCAATCTGTAATAGAAAAAACTTTGTCTTTTGAATTTTCATGAAAAATGTATTTTTGATATAAATTCAGTAGTAAAAATTTCAATTTTAATAACATTGGATTTTATTTACTTATGACAAGTATTAAGTGTTTGGAATCAACCTTATATACGAATATTATAAACGCGAAAGTGTATTAGCAATGCTTGAGTACATACATACATATAATATGACTAGCGAGTAGCATTTTCATCCCCTTAAGGGATGATTTCCGGGATAAAAAGTATCCTATGTCCTTCCCAGGGTCTCAAACAATCTTCTTATCAAATTTCATCTAAATCAGTTTAGTAGATCCAGAGATTACCCCCTACAACCTCACAAGCTTACAAACTTTACTTTTTTATAATATTAGTGTAGATAGCTAGTTTTTCCTCTTTCATGTAACAACAAAGTATTTTTTGCTAAAACATAGTTTATTGGCTGAAAATGAACAGATAAATACTATACTATATAAAACGAGTTTTTTTTTATGAGATTCAGTGACAAACGAGCAGACAGACCACCTGATAGAAAGCAGTACCTGTCGCCCATAACACCTACAGTTCATGCACTTAGGTTTTAGGTAACAAAAATACAGAACCGCCGGTGCGTTGTCACTGTGAGGACTAAGATGATATGCCTCTTGAATGTAATTGCGCTGGCTACCTTATCCTTCAAACCGGAACACAACAATGCAATCATTGTTGCTTGGCGGCAGAAATAGATAAGGGGGTGGTACCCATCCAGTCGGACTCCTCAGGCTTGACCGAGTCCTACCACCGGTAGAATCATGTTTAGCATGGGTATACCCGTGACCATGGTGCTTGTAACAGCGCCGAAATATTGGTAACTCTCAAAAGTAAGTGCTAAACATGGTAAATATTCCGTTTTACATCATAATAATATTGTGTGACCATGAAAATTTAAAGCCTTATATCAGATATATGCTTTTTAAACATGTATATTGTATTTCTATTTCCGTGGAAAATCGGTTTATTACGATCAATTGAGTAAAGTAAAGACGTATGCTTGTTTATTGTATGTACAAGATGGACAAAGAAGTGTAATAGGATTACGCATAACGTATTTTTTATAATTGATTTGGTATGAAAGACCTCCAGTACAGCAGGAAATACATATATTAATAATAGTTAGTAACATGCTTTTGAGTTTCATTAATAAATACTTCTCAAGACATTTTATTAAATAAATAGTGATATAAGTCTTATATATTAACTGTTATGGGTTTAGTAGTTTTAATGTTGAATAAAAAAGGGTGTGTACTGTGCTACGAATAAAAACAAAAAACGTATATGTTTGTACTTAAGTACGCACGAAAGAAGTTATACTTCTTTGGCGTAACAGCACAAAAATTGTGAAAGATTTCATCCCGTATGTCGTAACTCTGTTTGTAAAAGGAATGCAGCTAACTTCATCATGTTGGTTTTTGGCTGTTGGTGTGCGCGCGCATTGTAAAAATTTTACTCTCATATTTTTTTCCAAAAGTGCCAAAAGAAGTATAACTTCAATAATAACTGTGTAATAACTTGCTGTAGAGGATTCCGTTCCACGTAACGTAATATAGTTATTTGTTGGACTAGTAACTACATAATATTAACGGTCCTGCGGCTAATCTCTCACCGGTCATATCTTACCACCAGAATTTGTAAATGGAATAGAAAGTGCGAAGTCACAAGTGCACTCTGCACTGTATATAGTGCTACAATGATCTTTTAACTCGTGGCGGAAATCAGAACTAACACCGCCATCTTGTAAAGCGTCACTTTTGAGAGAAGTTGGAGTTGATTTTTCCTGTGGATATTTTGTGCTTTTATTTTAGTAAAAATATTTCAAAACATGAAGTGGTGTTAGAGAGGTTAGGAGGTTTTTTTATAAAAGAAAAACCCTAATTTCACGCCCACGCCCTCATGTCAATGTCACCTAAGTGCCAAATGATCCTTGTAGCACTGTAACTCCTGTATTACACTATAATACCCACGAGTATTATATCTTCGTAAGTCACCTCACTACACATTTTTTTTTTTTTTTTTTATGCGATTCAGTGACAAACGAGCAGACAGACCACCTGATGGAAAGCAGTACCTGTCGCCCATAACACCTACGGTTCATGCACTTAGGTTTTAAGTAACAAAAATGCAGAACCACAGGTGCGTTGTCACTGTGAGGACTAAGATGATATGCCTCTTGCCTGTAATTGCGCTGGCTACCTTATCCTTCAAACCGGAACACAACTTTTACTTATCGTTATTTAGAGATTGTAGCATAATATATTAAGTTACATTATTTAGTTCTGAATAAATATATCAACCTTCTATCAATTACTACACTCTTACGTGTATAGTATAAATAAACAAGGGTGTAGTAAAAGCCTATTAAAGCGTTTAACTATCTCAAACGTAACTATACACTTTGCAGTCATAATCCCCACCGTAAAACCATAAGCTGCTGTATCTTTATAGTTCGTATCACATACATACGTCACTATAATCGTGGCGTACACTAATCCTCTCGTCGAATTATCTCTTATCACGCCTGGAGCCCAATTCAAAGTGTAGGTACTTGGCTTTGATAGACCTAATTAATGTTATCTTTGGATTATTCTTCTTTAAGATCTTTGTTAATACACGAACTATCCAATAAAGGTATTTAAAACATTAATATGATGAGGTTATTCTTCTATATAAAAATAAGTCGGGTTTTCCTTCCTGACGCTATAACTCCAGAACGCACGAACCGATTTCCACGGTTTTGCATTCATTGGAAAGGTCTCGGGCTCCCTGAGGTTTATAGCAAAGAAAATTCAGGAAAAATTTCAACAAATGTACTACAAACCAATATCGGGTCAACATATAGGATACTTTTTACTGGAGGAAAATATCTCATCTCTAAGAAATCTGTACTAAACTTTAAAACGTAAGTAAGGGACGAACCCGAGCGGAGCGAGGGTGAGTCGCTAGTAGTGATATAATGGCGAAAGTGTTTTGTTTGTTTTACTGTTTGTCTTCTTTTCAATATAATCTCATACATTTTCTTGTAACATTCACATTAAAGTTACTTATAAGATATTTTATGATGTAATTTAGTTTTAAATAGTGTTCGCCCAGTGGTCAAATTCTACCATAATCACTATCGAAAATTTGTGATAAACACACATAATATGGATAGAATTTATGTATCTACAACAAAAAAATAGTTTCCAAAATTTTTATATTGATAATACTAAGGCAGTGGTAGCCTAGTGGCGATGGGCTCGCTTGCGAAACCGAGTGAAACGGGTTCATGTCGCGGACTTCGCACCTCTTGTTATTTTCATGGACGAATCATTTTCCAAAATGATTACAATTTGCCTTACGGTAAAGGAAAACATCGTGAGGAAACCTACATATCTGAGAGAACCTAGCAAGTTTTCGAAAGACATGCTCAGTCCGCCCGCACTTGGCCAGCGTGATGGACTATGGTTTGATTCCCCTCGTATTGATTCCCCTCGTATTGAATGGAGGTCCGTGCCCAGCAGTGGGATGTTACAAAGGGTTGAATACTACACTAAAGCTTGTCAATAGCTCTTAAATAAAAAAAAAAAGAAATCAGTTGACGAACGGAGTAAAAAAAGGTACTGAACTGTTTTGTTTTTGCCTATATATAATAGATAATAATAATTATGGTTTGCTGACATGCTCAAAGCATGTAAGAAAGCGGCATACATAACTTTAATGTGTATGTTCGCGCAAAAGGAAAATTGCTGTAATATAAAGTGTAATATATTTGTTCTTAGTTCTAAAAGTGCAGTTCAGCGGTCTAAGATATATAGGCGGTGCCGACGGGTGGCTATAAAAGTAAATATGCGGGAATACTGTCACGCTCTTCGTAAAACGCAATCGCAAGCACTAGCGATGTTTATATACGAACTATAAAATTGAAATTGAGTTGTTTTGCTTCTTTATCTTGTATTACACAATTATTTTAGTATAATGATTGGTAAAAGTTAGTTAAAAATATTTAATAAATAGTACCCCAGGGTCCAGACGTTTATTAAAAAAAACTTTTTCATCCCTCAGTTACATGTGTGGAGTTCCATTTTAACTTTGTTATTTATTGTAATTCGACTACAGAATTGTTTAGCGGCTTACTTAAGATTTGCATATACTAAATTTCAGCAATTTACGAAAAATTTTGAGTGAAATACATACGGATAGACGTATATGACTAAATACGGAATCCTATAAGTTGTACATGTTTTTTGTTTCGGCATATACATAAAGAAATTCTCTTTTTTTATTATAACTAGCGACTCAACCTCGCTTCGCTCGGGTTCATCCCTAGGTTGATTCACCATACAAACTTTTATCCCCACGTTCTAAAACTATCTTCTTACCAAATTTCATTTAAACCGGTTCAGTAGATTTAGAGATTACCCCTACAATCTCAAAAGTCAAAAACTCACAAACCTTACCTCTTTATAATATTAGTATAGATTATATATTTTTAACTTCATCATATACTAGATACGATTTTTATGCATAGTATAAAGTAGAGGGCATAAAAATAAGTATGTGATATATTGTCACGTTTGCCGTAAATGGTGTATAAAGTCTTTATCTGGAGCAATTTATTTAGATCTGTGTTGGAAAAGATTTTTTCTTATTTTCTCATTTCGAATAGCGTAAAAAATATTGACAAGAGGATTTTAGACGACCTGCTTTCGACATTTTGTAATTTCCTCACATTGATTTACTTCTCGTTATTTTGATTAAGTTTATCAGAAGTAATAATATTTTTAGATAGATAAAAAAAATATTCAATTTTCTTTTTAATGGCTTCGAAGAAAAAAAAATATTTAATATATAATACTAATATAAAATATTAATAAAAAATACCATTATAATATATAAAAAAATATTAATATAAAATATTAATAATAAATACTTATTTATATGTTACAAATGTCAGATTCATGTCTAAATCATAACTAAATATTTGGCACAACAATAACTTGATTTTATATATGGTTGAGGGCTGCTTAAATGGAAAAATTAAAAGTACCTCATATCTGAATTGACAATAGTATTTTTTTAACTTAAAAGCTATATTGATTGGGGTGGTTTTTTTTTATAAAGTTTATACATCTACCTACAATTATTAAAACAAAGACGAAAATTGTTCACTATTAACGAAAATTTAGTGTAACATTTAAAAAAATTAATTAATTAAAGTACCTTTTAATTTTAAATTTTAATGTAAACCATTAAAAAAAATATAATGTAAACTGTCGTGAAAATCAAAAACTTTACTATAGAACAGCCAATTTAATATGAATAGCAATAGTCAGTTAATTAAAAACGTTTAATTTATATCTTTATTTTATTTTTCCGAAACGGCTCGACCGGGTTTAATGATTTTTTTTGTATATTTGGTAGGTATGAGAATAGGCCGTAAAGTATTTTTTACTTTCCTACCCTACCCCCCATTTTTTAATCGCGATTTTAGCATTTTTATAAAGTCAAAGAGATTGTTTGTAGAATAAACGCGGGCGTAGCCGCGGGTTCTGCTAGTTTCCTTATAATTAGGACACTAGGTACATATGATGAGTTTAAAAGGTTGTTTTAAATAGAATAATGTTTAATTTAAATATTTTTAACCCAATAATTTGCGAGCTTGTACATGTTTACTATTCACAAATTAACAATCAATGCATATGTATGCAATGTTGTCGGTGAACTGCGACTATTCCATACATTAGTTCATCTGAATACACTTGAGCTAAACTAATTTGCTTTGTACTGCCAGAGGACAAAAAAATAATTTTAAAATTGTTTCTTATGTATGCATTTGTACTTTATTACTACTATATACTTTATTACACATATATATAATACTATTACACATATTTGTACTTTATTACACATATATATAATAACTATATAAAAAATAAAAATATATGAATAACTTCAAAATCGTCGTCTTTTTACTTTTTTTGGCAATACTTGTTACTTGGCATTGTTTATGTTATTTAGAAAATTTTTCTTTCCTTGAAATGTCAGCTTAGCTGTTCTGCGACTAGTTCTTGCGACTAGGTCTTCTAGTTCACAGCTAGAATGAGGCTTTTATTAAGACACTAGCGTTTTAACGTTCAGTATACATTTCTCAGAGATGAGATATTTTCCCGTAGTAAAAAGTATCCTATGTTGACCCGGATAACCAGCTACCATTATATCAAATTTCATCAAAATCCCTCCAGTGGTTTTCCGTGATGCGGTAATATACAGACAGACAGACAAAAATTCTAAAAACTACAGATTCGGTCTCTATATCGATAATAATGTCTATTTCAATAAGATTTTCCAATAAATATTTAATGTACAGATTCAGCTTTGTTACAATTTTATTATATGTATAGATAAGACTATTTTATACTAGGAACATGCAAGCAGAACCACGCGCCAAACCTAGTCATAATAAAACTGGTATCTGGATTCCACGGTGATAGTGCAGAAAGTCATGTGGGATTACTATTCAATCTAACTCGAGGTTTGTTAGTAGAAGATATTCTCAGCGTTTCAATTAGTACAACAAAGTGATCATCGGTGTCAAGAGCTTATTGTCTGGCTTCGGGTGAAGCAACGATAGAACGATATTATAGTCTGATACTAATTTACCCTGATTCAGTTATGAGCTTGCTTGTTATATTAACGAATATATTTAAAGTACGATGTTAAATAGTATTTACTCATATTATCTATACAGATAAATAAATCTATACAGATAAATAAAATTGAAGTGTCTGTTTGTAATATTAAAATAACCGCTTTTTACTAAATGCATATGGATGAATACACGGTACATATACCAAAATAACATTTTTTACAATTTTTGTCTGTTTGTTTGTTCCCGCTAATCTCTGAAACGGCTGGACCGATTTTGACGGGATTTTCACTGGCAGATAGCTGATGTTATAGGGAGTAACTTAGGCTACTTTTATTTTTAAAAAAGAATCAGGGTTCCGCGAAAAAAAATTAAAACCCATAAAATTGTGAACAAAATCCGCATACGGCGTACGCACCCGAGTAAAACGAGGGTAAATCGCTTTACAATTTAAATTAAATGAATATTTTAGGAGTAGCAAGCTATTTATGTATACCTAAACGTAGCTAACCGTGAAAACATACTACGGACGAACGCGAGCAAAGCGAGCGTGAGTCGCTAGTGTATAATATAATTTAATCCCTATAATAAAATATAAAGGCAGTGGTAGCCCAGTGGTAATGCGCTTGCTTGGGAAAACGAGTGAAGCGGGTTCAAATCCCGGGTCTCGCACCTCTGATATTTTCATGTGCGAATCATTTCTAACTTGATTCCCACTTGTCTTACGGTGAGGAAACCTGCATGTCTGAGAGAACCTAGTAAGTTTTCGAAAGACATGTGAAGTCCGCCAATCCGCACTTGGCCAGCGTGGTGGACTAGGGCCTGATTCCCCTCGTATTGAAGGGAGGCCCGTGCCCAGCAGTGGGACGTTAAAAAAGCAAAACAATAAAATATCATAATTAATTTGAATATTATAAATTCGAAGGTTTGGATGGATGTTTGTTACTCAATCATACCAGAACGGCTGAATGGATCTGGATGAAAAGCACAGGGATAGATAATAGTCTGGAATAGCAAATAGATTATTTTTTAACCCGAAAAAACGTACGATTTCCGTGGAATAAATTTGTTTTTGTTTTACACAAAGCAAGTGATCGACTATCTCAATATTCAATATTAACCGTTAAAATGTACTTAGGGATGAACCCGCGCGATGTGAGGTGAGTCCTAAGTCCTACGCTCCTAGCTAGTGTCAGATAAATAAAATTGGTAGTTAGCTGAAGTTGTGTTTCTCTTCATTATTCATGAAATTCAGCATTCATACCCGGCTATGTTCCGGTTCCGGCACTCCGGCTTCTTTATCTTCGTAATAATCCTTCGATTGTAGAAGAGGAATCAGGCAGGAGAGGCTTAAGGAACTTATAAAGTATACTAGAGTAGACTACAAGACTACTTGATTAGACTTAAAAAGATATAAGTCGATAGTCGCCTGTTAAGAAATAATTCTCTTTGGTGAAACGTTCGTCGAACGGAACAGCCCAGTGTCCAGGGTTATACCATACCTTTATAGGTAAAAAATTTAATATAAATAATAACTCGCTACACATTCTGTCTTTTTTTCTCTTGCTAACCTAAAAATCTAAATAATCAATGGGAGGGGACGGGTCGGGACAGCACGGACTGTGACCGGGGTCGTAACCGGACCGTAACCGAATGGAACGTAACCGGCACGGAACGGACCGTGCCCGGAGTGTAAACCGAGACGTAACCGGGTTGTAACCGGACCGTGACCGGACCGTGACCGGACCGTGATCGGACCGTGACCAGACCATAACCGGACCGTAACCGGAACGTGACCGGACCGTAACCGGACCGTGACCGTACCGTGACCGGTCCGTGACCGGAACGTAACCGGACCGTGACCGGACCGTGACCGGAACGTAACTGGACCGTAACCGGACCGTAACCGGACCGTGACCTGACCGTGACCGGACCGTAACCGGACCGTAACCGGACCGTGACCGGACCGTGACCGGACCGTGACCGGACCGTAACCGGACCGTGACCGGACCGTAACCGGACCGTAACCGGACCGTGACCAGACCGTGACCGGACCGTAACCGGACCGTGACCGTACCGTGACCGGTCCGTGACCGGAACGTAACCGGACCGTGACCGGACCGTGACCGGACCGTGACCGGACCGTGACCAGACCGTAACCGGAACGTAACCGGACCATGACCGGACCGTGACCGGACCGTAACCGGAACGTAACCGGACCGTGACCTGACCGTGACCGGACCGTAACCGGACCGTAACCGGACCGTGACCGGACCGTGACCGGACCGTGACCGGACCGTGACCAGACCGTAACCGGAACGTAACCGGACCGTGACCGGACCGTGACCGGACCGTAACCGGAACGTAACCGGACCGTGACCTGACCGTGACCGGACCGTAACCGGACCGTAACCGGACCGTGACCGGACCGTGACCGGACCGTGACCGGACCGTAACCTGACCGTGACCGGACCGTGACCGGACCGTGACCGGACCGTGACCGGACCGTGACCGGACCGTAACCGGACCGTAACCGGACCGTAACTGGACCGTGACCTGACCGTGACCGGACCGTAACCGGACCGTGACCGGAACGTAACAGGACCATAACCGGAACGTAACCGGAACGGAACCGGGACGTAACCAGAACGGAATGGAACGTAACCGGAACGGAACGGAACGCACCCGTAACCGGACTTTATACCAGACCGTGACTGGACCGGAATGGAACGTAATAGAACGGAAAAGAAGAGAAGACGTCGGACGAAGAAGACAGAAGGAAGGCGGTGAAGAAGGCGAAGAAGATTAGCGAAGAAGACTGTCTTAGAAGATTGGAGATAAGACAGTCAAAGAAGATTGGCAAAAAAGACAGTATTTTTGGTAGGTATACGAGTTGTATCATTGTACTCTCTCCTTCTAACTTTGAAAAGATGGAGTAGAAAAAGGTGCAAAAAGTTGCGGTACTGAAGCTTTATATAATATTACTTATAAAATAAAGCAAAAAAATTTTTTTGTAGGCTGAACGCGGGTGAAACCGCGTGTTATGCTAGTAAATATTAAAGTGTTATTATTATACTTTTTCGTTAAACTGCTGGATCCATTTTGATGCAATTTGGCATTAAAATAGTTTGTGTTTAAGAAAAATATATTCTTAACCTAAAAAATTTTTTTTATATAAAAATTGTCATACTGCTTCCTTGAAATGTCAGGTCATTATTTAGGATAATTGACCTTGTTCATTTTTTTAATATAACATTTTGGTTTAATTTGCGCAAATATTGGACAGTTTTAACACAACTGTCTAATCTCTCTATATCGCATCAAAACACGCGACAAAATTCCATTAAAAAGTTTCATTAAAGTAAATGACACACGATAACCACTTACATATACAAAAATTATGTCAATCAATGTATGGACATACGTACACAAAATTACGAACATACGTTAACATTTATAATATTAAAGATATTTATGAAGTCAAAACCAATTAAGAAACAACCTTGTAACTCAATATTTTAGCAATTTTGTATTTGGACTTGTAATACATGTAACCGGTGGTAGGACTCTGTCAAGCCTGAGGAGTCCGACTGGATGGGTACCACCCCTTATCTATTTCTGCCGCCAAGCAACAATGATTGCATTGTTGTGTTCCGGTTTGAAGGATAAGGTGGCCAGCGCAATTACAGGCGAGAGGCATATCATCTTAGTCCTCACAGTACTGCATTTTTGTTACTTAAAACCTAAGTGCATGAACCGTAGGTGTTATGGGCGACAGGTACTGCTTTCCATCAGGTGGTCTGACTGTTCGTTTGTCACTGAATCTCATTAAAAAAAAAATTAAAACGTTATTTTCATATTAAAATCATGCCTGTGTTACAAACAATAAAGAATACTTACATTTTCAAATATATTTGATTTTTATAAAGATTTATATAAAACTAGCGACTCACCCTCGCTCCACTCGGGTTCGTCCCTAGATACGTTTAAGCGGTTTGTAGTCCCGCAGCAAAAAGTATCCTAAATGTTGACCCGGATAACCAACTATCATCATACCAAATTACATCAAAACCTGTCCAGTGGTTTTTTCGTGATGCGTTCATAAACAGACATACCTACAGACAGATAGATAAAAAATTTTAAAAATATAGATTCGGCCTCTGTGTCGATAATAATGACTATTTCAGTAAGATTTTCCAAAAAATATTTAATGTACAGATTCGACTCAGAATTTTATTATATGTATAGATAGTGTAAATAAGACCTAACAAAGAATTATTATACTTGTTTTATAATTTTATGTACTGTTACATAAGTCAATCTAAATGTACGTAAAATGGTTTTGTTTGTATAGCAAAGTTATGAGAGGTCGTATCATTTAAATTCAAACTAATCATATATGCGTGTTTCAGATAAGAACAGCGCAAGGAACACGTGAAGTTTCTTAAATCACAATAAAGAGAGATGCGAGTGGAAAAGTAATTTACATAGACAAACTATATTTCAGAGAACTTTTGTTCAGTACATATTTTTAGGGTTCAGTAGTCAACAAGAAACCCTTATAGTTTCGCCATATCCGTTCATCCGTCCGTCTTTCCGCAGCTTACGTCAGTGATTTTTTGTACTAGAAAGCTGTAATTTGGCATAGATATATATATATATATATATATATATATATATATATTAGTCACGCCGGCAAAGTGGTAAAATAAGATATTGAAAAAAAATAATTAATGTTCCTTCTATATTTGTAAAGTGGGGACGTTTTCCTCGTCTACCCCATGGCGTGGGGTGTCGTTGGATAGGCCTTTCAAAAATATTGCGGGTTAGGGAAAACTATTTTTCAATTAAGGGATCCGTTTGTGAAATATTAAGCTTTGAAGTGCTAATTTTTATAATATCAGTAGATAAATTGTAGGAAATAAAGGTTTCATAGAAAGTTTAATACTGTTGCGGTCTGCGGTTCTCGCTGACTCTTTTTAGTAGAATATACTACTACTAGTATAGTACCTATTGTATGAGCTGTGATACTATATTCTGTACGTCTAGTTTTTTTGGACTAATAAGATGGATATTTTTATATTAAACTAGTGATTTACCCTCGCTTCGTATGGGTTCGTCTCTAGCTACATTTTAACGGTT
This sequence comes from Argynnis bischoffii washingtonia, assembly GCA_033884665.1. Taxonomy (NCBI): domain Eukaryota; kingdom Metazoa; phylum Arthropoda; class Insecta; order Lepidoptera; family Nymphalidae; genus Argynnis; species Argynnis bischoffii. The sequence goes on from CM066622.1 coordinate 1,842,684, forward strand.
AGTATGGAATAGATATATATATTATAATATATTATACACATATATACATAGGTATGATGAGTTGTTGTATGATGTATAATGTATAATACAACCCGTATTATAACGTGTTTTCCCGTAGGGACGAGATAATCTTCCGGTCGGTCAAAAGTAACCAATGTTACTCTGTAGCCCTCCAATTATGTTCATATAAAAATAATGTGAATCCTTCACTCTGTTTCGACGTCAAAGAAAGACAAACAAACAAACAAACAAACACACTTTCACATTTATAACATTAAGTTTGGATATGGATATACAGAAAGTCAACTTTTGGCAAATTTTATTCCTAATAACAAATATATATTTAGGATACGTATTTGGATGTAGCAAGTACACCGCCCACCGTTTCATGTTATTTCTCCTACGCCCTAAGGTTGTCAGGAAGAGATCGCTTAAAGTGATAAAGCCGGCTCCAGTGCATAAGTCTTTATGGGATGAATTTCGAAAAATGCTAAGATACGTATTTATTTTATTGTATGGAAGAGCATTAATACCAAGTTTCAGGTAATTCTGGTTATATGTTTTTTTTGAGTTGTATCATACCGTGTTTTCCCATAGGAATAAGATGCTCTCCCACGATAAAAAGTAGCCTAAGTCACTCTCCAGCTCTCCAAATCTCTCTAAACAAAAAATCACTCCAATCTCTCACTTATTTCGACGTGAAAGAAGCATAAACAAACACCGGTGGTAGGACTCTGTCATGCCTGAAGAGTCCGACTGGATGGGTACCAACCACCCTCTTATCTATTTTTGCCGCCAAGCAACAATGATTGCATTGTTGTGTTCGGGTACGAAGGATAAGGTAATTAAGGCCAGCGCAATTAATAACCGCCTGTAATTACAGGCGAGAAATAACCGCCTGTAATTACAGGCGAGAGGCATATTATCTTAGTCCTCACAGTGACAACGCACCTGTGGTTATGCATTTTTGTTACTTAAAACCTAAGTGCATGAACTGTAGGTGTTATGGGCGACAGGTACTGCTTTCCATCAGGTGGTCTGTCTGCTCGTTTGTCACTGAATCTTATAAAAAAAAAACACTTTCAAATTTAGAATATTAGTATGGATAATAGTATGGATTTTTGTACTTATTTAAATTTTCTCACCAAAATTTTGTCTGGTAGAGATTGTTTTTAGCTAAAAGATCGCGATTGCATGCGTATTGTAGATTAATAAATTATATATATATATATATATATATATATATATATATATATATATATATATATATTCCCAAATTAGTAACTACTCTGTGGTAATTGAAGAAATTCGAAACAAAGCGTCAAGTTCGAAGCAACAGATGTAAGGCTTAATGAAATAAGCAACGGATGTTGCTGGGTAAGGCTTTGAAGAAAATAACTATGTTATATGTTCAAAGGGTTTCATTATATAACCATTTAAATTTGTCTTAATCGAAGATTGTGTTACTTGTGGATCTATAGCACAGGGCGAGTATAGATCGTCTATACGTATCTATACCTATCGATACATACTATCTATAAACATTATAGGTACATATGTATCTCTTTAAGAAGTCATTCTTGTTAAGCGCGTAATAGGCAAATAAATATATCTTACTACTATTATAAATGAGAAAATTTGGATGGATGAATGTTTGTTACTTAATGTGATGAAATTTGTGGGATATATTTGAAAATCAAAGACCTAGACAAAATTCGTCATAGACAAAAGTCTGAATGCGTGAAAGAATGCGTAGCGAAGAGAGAGTGAGTCGCTATTATAGTCTTATTTTTATCATTCTAAATAGCGAATAGAGTTACGGGTTAAAATTAATACTATCAAAATATGTATATAGAAGCTATTTCACAATAATCTATCTATACATATAATAAAATTCTAACTGAGTCGAATCTGTACCTTAAATATTTTTTTCTGGAAAATCTTATTGAAATAGACTTTATTATCGATACAGAGACCGAATCTATAGTTTTTAGAATTTTTGTCTGTCTGTCTGTTATCTCATCACAGAAAAACCACTGGAGGGAATTTGATGAAATTTGGTATGATGATAGCTGGATATCCGGGTCAACATATAGGATACTTTATACTGCGGGAGATTATCTCATTCCCACGGGAATATACGTTATAACACAACTCAAAAAATATGTATGATCAGAATTTCTTGAAACTTGGTAATGCTCTTCAATACAATTAAATAAATACGTGTTTTAGCGTTTTTTGAAATTCATCCCATAAGGAGATAAAATAAGGGATAAAAATTTGTATGAAACCTACCTTTTTACAGTTTTTTGTTTTAGTTTTAGCGCGAGCGAAGCCGCGGATTTTATTAGTGTCATTGTAATATTTATTATAATTGTTATTTTGTGCTTAATATACTTCAAGACTCAGCAGCTTAGCGGGAGCTTTGCCATTTAGTGATACTCCCAACTTGGAGTTCAATCAAATACATAGTAACACAGCTAGCTAACGTTCGATAAATTCTACACAAAATTGCTTCATAAAGCCAAATTATATAACACTTGAAAAACAAAAACAAATCTATCCCACGGGAACCGTACAATTTTCCGGAATAAAAAGTAGTATATGTGTTATTCCAGTATAATCTATCTCTGTGCCAAATTTCATCCAGATCTGTTCAGCTGTTATGGGGTGATTAAGTAACAAACATATTTATAATATTAGTAAGATTAGTAAGACTACTTTACTTTTATGTAATTATAATATTAAATACTTTCAAAATGTACACGAAAATATTTCGTACTTAAAAATCGTACGATAGATATTTTTATCAATAATATATTAATATGTGAATTATTGTAGAAGAGTAGCGCAGAAAAGCTCAATCTTCCATCCGCCTGACAGCATCGCCTCTATATTTCATTAAAGTTCACATCTGTTGCTTTCGAACTTGAGGCTTCGTTCCAATCACGATTTAACTATATAAGTATATGTTCAGCGCAAAATTAATATATTAGTAGCTTTGAAAGACCCTTACAATGTTCTAAATGTTATTTAACATAATTTATTATATAACATTATTTATTTTTTTGTATATGAAGTACTAGCGACTCACTCTCGCTTCGCTCGGGTTCGTCCCTAGCTTGTTTTTCAATACAAACTTTCATCCCCATTTTCACCCCTTTAACTGATGATTTCCAGGATAAAAAGTATCCTATGTCCTTCCCAGGGTCTCAAACTATCTTCTTACCAAATTTCATCTAAATCAGTTGAGTAGATTCATAGATTACCCCCTACAACCTCACAAACTCACAAGCTGGGTCGCCCAGGTACTTTATAGTAAACTAGCAACTCACCCTCGTTCGGCTCGGGTTCGTCCCTAGTTACGTTTTAACGTTTAGCTCAGAAATAAGATATTTTCCCGCTATCATCATACCAAATTTCATCAAAATCTGTCCAGTGGTTTTCCCGTGATGCGGTAATAGACAGACAGACAGAAAGACAGACAAAAATTCTAAAAACTATAGATTTGGCTTCTGTATCGATAATAAAGTCTATTTCAATAAGATTTTCCAAAAAATATTTAATATACAGATTCAGATTAGTTACAATTTTATTATATGTATAGAAATGCATGAAGTAAATCTATGTAATAATCAAATCATACAGATAATATTATTGGTGCAATAAAGCTATTTTTTATTGAAACTAGTGATGGACTAACATACATTACTATCTTTTCAAACTGGCGGTTTGAGATTTCTTTAAAAAAATGTGAAATTTGCAATAAATAAATGTTAATCAGTTTTTTTCAATTGAATTGAATAACCTGTGCCAATTGAAAGAAATGGGAATCATATGAGATATTATTTACAAAAAAAGGAAATAAATCTAGTAAACGTTTTTAAAACGACCTAAAACAATTTTATACGACAAATATTTTCTCTTGAAACAAAATAAAAGATTTTATCTGTGGTAGCGGTTGTGCGGCGCTTGTAAAACGAATTTAGAACAAAATTTCCATTCTTTCTATAAATCAAAACTGAACCTTATCACTATTTGTTTAGATGTTATGAAACCGCACATATATTTTTGTTCAAATCCTAAATATTACAGAAACAATTGTTCATTCGAAAATGTATTCTATGTAGAAGTTTACAGTGATTTTGTTGGTGTAAAAGAAAATTTGTAGTTTTGTAAGTAAACATTTCAGTTGGGAGCAAATTGTTGCGGCTTGCGGCCAGTGTGCCTGTTTGATGAACAAACAGCACAGTCTCTGATTTGTTTGTTTATGATGTGAATGTCGATGTATAATAAATATTGAACTATGATAGTTAAATTAATTTATAAAAAACTTTTAAGCTTTAGGGGCTTTGGAATGATCGTTGGAAAATTAAGAAAATACCTTTCATACTCGTAAATCCCCGAGAAGCAAGCTAGTTGATTAATAAAATCGTTGGTAGATCAAAGTTGTATGATATATTAGGAGCTAACTGTGTTAATCGACATTCAAAAATAAGGAGGTTCTATGTTAGTCTGTATGTATTCTTTTCTTTTTTCATCAAGAAAGGCTGAATTTTGGGCTTGTGGCTGAATCCCAATTTTTATACCTATCATTTGTCTACCTCTGATTTATACCTTGTAGCGCTTACACGACATCGTTAACCTACCTTATATAAGGATAAAATGACGTAAAGTACACATTTCTAGCTTACTAGGTGCCTATATGTAACGCCAGGTATGACCCCATCAGGTACAGGTATGTATCTAAAGAGTAAATGACATACAAACATTCGCATTTATAATTGTAGTCTGATTGTCGTTCGAAAAGATAGTTTTATTTAAAATGTCAAATATTTGCGTAACTCTATCTAAACTCTAGAAAGTATTAAGCTGTGAAAATAATAAAGATGTTATGCACTTGGCACTATACATACTGGCTGTGGCTAGTTGTTCAAGATACTTGTACGTAATCTAAGTCTATTTATATATAAGTTTTTTTCTAAATAATTGGTTTAATACCACAGTATAATTTTTGATAGCCCTCCTAATTAAATGGACTATTAAACGCAAATATTTGATGTGGACTAAAACAAAAAAAAACTCTTTAGTTTTTTATATTAGTAAATATACATATCGAATCACCTTCGCTTTGCCTCGGGTCCTAGACAAAAACAAATCTATCACACGGGAACCGTACATTTTTTCAAGATAAAAAGTAACTTATGTACTATTCCAGACTATAGTCAATCTTTGTGCTAAATCTAACCATTCATCCAGATCCATTCGGCCGTTCTGGCGTGAAAGAGTGACAAACATCCATCCATTCTCACAAACTTTCACATTTATAATATTAGTAAGCCAGCCAACCCGCACTTGGCCAGCGTGGTGGACTATGGCCTGATCCCCCTCGTATTGAAGGGAGGCTCGTGCCCAGCAGTGGGACGTTAAAAAGGGCTGAATACACATACATACAATATTAGTTTGGATATGGATGCGCATATTAAATGATCATATTTTGTATACATATAGCACGATCACAAAAACTGCTATGAAAATTTGTTAGGTATCAGATGCTAATTTTTAGATATAACATTAAATACTAACGAGGCTATTTAAAGCTGCATATAACCGCGCAGTGTGACCGACGTCATATTTGTTACGGTGCACCGCTTGTTAGCCAAACAAATTATTTATCTATATTCATAATGAAATGATAGCTTGGCCTTTTGTTGGTAATACATAAACCCGTTATAAAAATTATATAAAATTATGTTTAATGTTCTGTTTTGTTCTGTGGCCTGGTAATGTTCATTTAAAACGGTATTACCTATGACGTAAGTTTTTTTTTAATATGGTATTTATAAAAAAGTATAAGGAACGAATATGGTGAAATTGAAGTAAAATTAATAAAATTCGGTCAAGTGCGAGTTGCACTGAGATATCATGCAATATTTTGCAATCTAAAGATTTTAAATGAAATAATTACGTAAAAGCTGACAGATTTTCATGACTTATAGTTAAGAATTATACCAGTTATGTAAATTAGTATTCTACTTTATCTAAAAAAAACATGTATTTGATGAGTTGAAATGTATGGGTCTTGTTTAAACGAATCATATGAACCCAAACTTGAGGGGTCTACTAGTAGTCATTGAAAAGTTCCACTACCCTCCTGGCTCTCCAGGATCAGAACAGCTTCAAGGTACCGAATTATATTATTGTCATTCGAACAACATATACATACAAAGTTTCATTTCGATACAATAATTAGAAGAAGGTAAAAACTCACATCCAAGATTTGATTACATTGTTAGTTACAAGTAAAACCAATAAAATCGCGATAAAAAGTGTGTTCAAATTAATCTATATATCTGGAAATATAGCCACAGACCTATTTCTTGTATTAACGGAGCCCTAAAAAGAAACTTAAAGAAATTAATATTACAGAGTATTAGTTAAGTTAGATATAATTAGGTTAAAGATTTATTAAATTTCTTCATCATTAACCTAACAAATATTAAATAATAACATCAAAAAAGAGCAATAGCGTAAGTGAGTTATAGATAATAAGGCTGCGAACGTCTAGCCGGATTCCCTCTACAAGGACACGATTTAATATCAGACGGTCGTCCCATTGGTCGGGGTACGATACCTACTCGTTTGCAATTAACAACACTTCCGCAGCCCCCGGCTACCGTCAAATCACTTTCACCGGGAATCTACTGATATACCTGCCATAGACTAAAAATATACTGATAGGCTTAAATCATAGGTATGGGAAGTTTAATGACCTGAGTTTAGCTTGATTGGTGCTGACTAACATGTCTGGGATGTTTGGTTTAGATATGTGTAGGGAATCTCTTAAATAAAATGTTATAGACTTAGCATGAGTTTAACTTATAAAAATGAGAGTGATTATACAATGCAGAATAATTTCTTTTTAACTTAAAGTGACGCCTGCTTTACAAAATTAATTATTTGGTCTAGGAAGGATAGATTCTTTTTTCGATTTATGAAACTAGAACGTTTTGCTCTTGAAGTATAATCTATTAATTATAATACTGGCTAAGAAATACAATAAAAAATACACTCAACATTTAGCACCTTTTCTCCTTTTGATCGATTTTGACTAGGTTAAAAATTTCTGAAGTCATTCATTGATACTAGGTAGTAAACAATACATTCTCGTTTTTAATACCAATTAGTTTTTGTCCTCACTTTTTCTCACAGTCAGACACTTATTGTCAGTTTACTTTCCCTATCCTGCAAATACAAGAGTTATTATTACTACTAACTAAAACATATGAATAAAAATTGAGCATATTACAAATGTAGATGTATATTGTCGCAATATATTTTTAAGTTTGTTATATATGTATTTGGGTATATACTATATAGGTAATTCATTATTTTTCTTTTAAAATTAAACTTATATTTTGAGTTTCGAATGAAAACACACAGCTTGAATTTAGAAGGTATTATTTTCTTAGGGGCCTGATTTTGTAAATATTTTTCACAATAATGCCTATATCCATATCGACTCTAAAATACAATTATTATTATATTTCTACATAATTCGATATCAAGTAACTTATTATTATTTTAAGAGTGGAAATTTCATCCATAAATTTTCTTTTTCTTTGAAGTTACTTCATAAATTCCTACCTCAACCACCATTCAGAAACAGAGAACGTAATAATAAATCATATTGTTGTTTTATTTTATACATTTTAAAACATTTTAAAGAACGTACAAATAATTGTTAAAATTTTAACTTTCATGTTAACATTAAAGGAAAAAAAAAATTTTACATTTTTATTCTTTGCTGGTTTAAAAGGGTCACCAAATTCGATCACGGACGCCCTCCGCAGCGTAATACCCATAAAATTAGTTATGAGAGGGTTCGGTGGGCAGTTATTGAATCACTTTGGCATGCATAAGATATATTTTGCTTCGTGGACACTGTACTGTCAAATAAGCTGTTAATCGTTCAAATAATGGTGAAAAATCTATACATATAATAAAATTCTAAGTAAGCCGAATCTGTACATTACATATTTTTTGGAAAATCTTATTTTACATTATTATCGATACAGAGGTCGAATCTGTAGTTTTTAGGAATTTTTGTCTGTCTGTTACCGCATCACGGAAAAATCACAGGAGGGATTTTGATGAAATTTGGTATGATGATAGCTGGTTTTCCGGGTCAACATATAGGATACTTTTTACTGCGGGAAAATATCTCATCTCTGAGAAATTTATACTAAACTTTAAAATGTACATAGAGAGGAACCCAAGCGAAGCGAGGGTGAGTCGCTAGTGGTGGTATAAATTTTCACTTAATTAATTATCCGTTACTTAATTATTTAAAGTATTGCGTTCATTGATTTTATAACAGACAAATCGACTATTTATTAAACAAAATTGTTGCAAGCCAAATATAATGTGGGTTTAATGGTTATTGCCATGAGAAGATTGAAATAAATCTAAAATGGTGTTCTATAATGAATTTTCTAAAAGTATCCATACTGTTTTTTTTGCGTGAATTACAAGAAGACAGAGCTAAGAAAAAACATGTTCATATCATTTTTGTAAAATTGTGGGTAGTCACTGTCTGCAACAAGTACCTATAGAACGCCTTTGAAATGTCTAAAACCTTTATCTCTCCCGTGACCATGTTTGCTATAAAGCACTCGAAACGTCGGGAATCAAAAATCAAAATAAATCTGCGAAATAATCCGAAAAGATAGTTTTATTTAAAAAGCTAAGTAAAACTCGCAATATTAATCAATTTTATTGAAGAAGATTAGAAGTTTTTCAACATAAAGATTCACGCTCAGATTCACGATACGTCAGAATTTTCTAGTGGAGCAATACCTACTTATATATAAATAAAATACGCAGACAGATTTATGGAAAAAGCCTGTGACATCATAATAAAATCTGACAGTTAAGGAACAAAGAAAAAGGGAAATAAAATTAAAAAGCGCTTTTTATTCTGTTGACGAAATGATCACGAAAAAATCCGGCTTTTATACATTTTTTTAGGTAAAATTAATAAATATTATAACGTAACCTTTCAAGTTTAATCCATTAATCACATCGCAGTTTCATTGGTATCGAGCTGTATTGGGCATGTCGGGGGAAAGCTGTTATGACTTCAATATTTCTAATAGCGCACGATCCAATCTCGCCCGATGGCTTCGTCATTCGTTACTCGGTATAACGCGGTACACTGATTGTATCATTTATGGAACTAAATTCCTTACCGCACGTTACTCAGTACACTTAGCATATGACAGCTGGACGGAAAAACGTAATATTTCGACCATCACGACACTTTATGATTAACTAAGAACACCTCATGTGACGTCATTATAAACACCAGACGATTGTAAGTGTTAAGGAATGTATATAGCAAGTAGTTCGTATGCACTTCCAACCCCTACATACATATATAATGGACACTCCTTGAGGTTTATGGTCCTCTAATACTTGTGACAATTAATGTGTCCAGATATTATGAGCTAGGGGCAGCTCATAATGTGACGTCACTATAAGTTCCTACCAGGCGATCATAAGTTTTAAGTAATGTATTTTGTAAGAAAGTGTGCACTCTGAGTAAGCCTTTCTACGATTAATCTCAATATGTACAATGTACGTTGCTTGATATTTATGATACCCTAGTACTTCAGACGATTGCTATGACCTATATTATGAGCTAAGGGCGGACAACAAAGGGAACTTCATTCCTATTGGGTATCCAACGATACCGACCGACTTTTTTTATTTTAAACTATGTAACTTTGAAAAATATAGAACAGTAAGAGAGAGAGAGAGAGAGAGAGAGAGAGAGAGAGAGAGAGAGAGAAGAAAAATAGAGATTAAGGGATAGCAATAGAGATAGCTAGCAAGATGTTAATTATATTAGAGCACTTATAACTGTTTAAATAATGGTACCGTCCCACAAGCAAAATATCTGCAAACACGGCAGAGTACTTATTGTTAGTCTAGAAACGTAATCTTTTGAACTTATTTCATTCAAAATTTTTAATGAGATTGTCTTTGGCAAACTTTTCTTTATTCTTTACAGCAAATTAAATTTAATATTAACTTTTAAACGAAAATAAATAAATAATTCCCCACTAGTAGCTCCAAATTTTGTACCGAGGTATATGAGTGTCGTTTTATCGGTCGATTGGTCACCGCGTTTTGTCACAAGGCTTTTGTTGGCGTATTGACGCTCGAAAGTATTCCAGGACACTGTGTAAATGTTTAGAGGTGCTTTTGTGTTATATTACATTTTTCATATAAAATCTTCAACAGTTTCCAAATAAAATCTAAAAAATCTGTATTATAACAATATGTTGTTTTAAATATTGTATTGGGCACGTTAGAGAATAGAATAAAATAATACTTAAAAGATATATTAATATTTATGTATAAAATTCAACAACGTTACTTTGAAAACGAAAGCTGTAGATAAGCTTTCTGTATGGAATTTTTTATCGATATCGGCTTAGATATTAAAATCAAAAAGATGATAAAAAGTTGATGAACAAGACATGATGTTCCAAAAAACAGCAGTATCTAGTGATGTCAAAAATAACCATTATTGATCCAACATTCCAAGTTCTCAATATTTCCGTACACTATTTGTCTTGAGTCAACGTGTAGGAATGCCTTGCACGTAGGCAATAATGCTAAAAGGTGACACTTTTGTGTGAGCAGCTTTTGTTATATAGCTTATTAGCTTTTACGTCGTGTAAGTACAATTTGTTAAAGTGTTTTGTGCCTTTAAACATCTCTTTGATTTACATCGAAATTTCTGTGACGAAAGCTCTAGATTGAGTTGGATTAAGGCATATTGAAATTGATATTAGTGAAGTAAAATATTTTAGGCTATTATTATAAATAGGACACTGTACACGTGTGTATTTATGTTTTCATACTAAAAGGACTGGGCTCATTAATTAATTATGTTGGGACATTAACACACATCACCATCTAGTTCCATGGTAAGCTACGAGGCTTGTGTTATGGATATCAAATAGTTGATACACTACACATATATAACTTTTAAATACATACATATTATAAAATATAAAAACCTATGACTGGAGTACAAACATTCGTTCTCATCACAACAATGACCTGCTGACCTGATGACTCGAACCTGCGACCGCCGTCACAACAAGTAGGGTTACTACAAACTGAGCCAAACGTGTCGTTCGACTCATCTGAATTAAATGTAAATACATAGGCTACTATTAGGAACCTAGGGTCGTATCCGAGCAAAGCTACAGTAAGTCGCTAGTACTTTATAAACTTTAAAAGAAAAATAAGAGAAATGACCTATGTATAGACATAGGTCATTTCGTTTAAGCTAAAAGCTAAGTTGTAATAGTAAAACTTAGCTTTTTAGACCTATTTTAATCTAATTTTTATTTTTAAAGGTCGTTTAATGATAAGAAAATGTTGTTAAAATATATCGTGCTTAGCTTATTCTCTTGGTTGTAATAATAGTGAAGCTCACTTAAAACTTGAATAAACTTGGAAGACGGTCTAATGAATCCAACGCTATTATCGCTGTAATAATTTTAAAATATCTTTACGTATATTTTTTAACTTATCAGAATTAATTACGAAGCATCGTTTGGCTCAGTTTGTAGTAACCCTATTTGCTGTGCCAGCAGTCGCGGGTTCAAGTCCCGTTGGGGGTATTCATTTGGGTGATGAGCACGAATGTTTATACTGAAGTCATGGGTGTTTATTTATAATATGTATGTATTTAAAGTTATATGTGTGTAATCTGTCAACTATCTGGTATCCATAACACAAACCTCGTAGCTTACCATGGAACTAGATGGTGCTATGTGTTAATGTCCCAACATATTTAAAAAAAGGATACATTTATAAAACATAAAATTTATAATATTATAGTTTTATATTCACAATGTGTAGCTGTATGTATGATTTATATCTAATATCTTTACAGAGGTACAAACTATAAAACATTTCCAATCTGGCAAACTAGGATATGCATGATATTTGTTCACGTAAACACTTGCTTGTGTTGTAATTAGTATTCTATACAGCCAGTTGACGTGAGCAAACAGAGTTGTCTCATTGATATACCACAGTATCTATGTTTAATATAGCTTTCATGTTAATTTTTAGTAGAAATACGCATGTCTATAGAAGACTTTAAAACTTTATGTTAAATAACGTAGAACGTGTGTGAAATATTAAGTTTTCAATTACTATGTGTGGTTTGTAATTAATAAAAAAATTAAAAACTATAGACAAATAATAATTTACCTTTATATATCAGAATATCTTTAAATAACTCGTTTAATTATATAATCTACTATATTATATTGTAAAATATGTTATTAAAAACCTTTCAAGTCCAGAGGCTATCTATTGTCTACTGAGTTATAAAACTAATTTCGCTTTTAAAACTTGAAAATAGATGAAATATTTTTGTGTAAATAAAATTTATGAATATTTATATTTCAGCACTAAACTAAAACAATTTACTAGATTTTCACGAGACGACCTAAAAAAGCATGAAATTAATATTATGAAAAAATATAGCAGCAATAGCAAATATTTACGTTTAACGTCCTACAATATTGTTTCAGTAACGCACACGTGCGAAGGTTTTATGGACTCGAATTTCAATTACGCCGCGTGAATCAAATGCTACAAAAATAATAGTATGGTTGACAAAAAATGACGATTTACCTATTGTGTTTTGGGTAGAGTCTACGAGTATATTATGTTTTATATACTTATACCTTTACATTGGTAGCCCACTTGGAAAACCAAGTGAAGCGGGTTTAAATACCGGGTCTCGCACTTCTAATATTTTCATGTGCTAGTCATTTCCAACATGATTACCATTTTACGGTGAAGGTAAACATCGTGAGGAAACCTGCATGTCTGTAAGTTAACTAGTAACTTAGAAAGTTTTCGAAAGACGTTTGCGGTCCGCCAACCCGTACTTAGCCAGCGTGGTGGATAATGGCCTGATCCCTTCGTATTGAAGGGAGGTTAGTGCCCAACAGTGGGATTACATCTATAACGTTAATCCTGCGCTTTCACCGCGATTTGACTGGGACAAGTGTAAGGTACAAAAGAATAAAAAATGTATGTACCTTTTAAATGTACGTAGTTTTTACGTTCTTAGGATAATTTGAAGGTATTATTTTGTGATTTTTCGGAAAACTCCAGCCATGAAATTTTAGTGGTCACTCTATGCATATTGGAGAGGCCATTTTTACTTGCACCTGGCATAACTGGCAACATCTTTTGTGTATCTTGGTCTTGTATTCTTATAAAAATATCGTTACACAGAAATACTTAACTTTTTTTCGATAGTACCAACACAGAAATCACGATGCAACGAGATTGCATATATATATATATATGTATAAAAAATATTAATACTTAGCAAATAGTGTCGCGCCGTTCAAATTGAAAACGTGCCTCTTTGCTGCTTCGCTTGTAAACACTTCTAGTTATCTCCAGATTGGATTCCAGTTACTGCAAACTGTTTCAATTGACACTTTAGTGATATCCGCTTTTACAATTACTTTCTTTCTAGATGTATTTTTTCAGCCGTTTGATTTTCTTATATTATCCTAAAAACTAAAGAATTTTCCTACATATACATATATTATTAAAAATGTTTAAACTCGTTCTTTTTTTTGAGTTAATAATAAAAATGAATTTTATTAAAATAGCACATACTGTTAAACTTTTTGGTACCAAGTACTAACCTTACAGGTACTAATCTACTACGCAACAGATGTTACAATATGTAGTATAACATTGTGTGTATAAGTGCAATTGATCTTTTCATTCTCATATTGTCATAGTATGATATTGTATTCAGCCCTTTTTAACGTCCCACTGCTGGGCACGGGCCTCCCTTCAATACGAGGGGGATCAGGCCATAGTCCACCACGCTGGCCAAGTGCGGGTTGGCGGACTTCACATGTCTTTCGAAAACATGCTAGGTTCTCTCAGACATGCAGGTTTCCTCACGATGTTTTCCTTCACCGTCTAAGGCAAGTGGTAATCATGTTAGAAATGATTCGCACATGAAAATATCAGAGCTGCAAGACCCGGGATTCGAACCCGCTTCACTCGGATACCGAAGCGAGCCGTTTACCATTGGGCTACCACTGCCTAGTATGATATTGCACAATGGTAATTTAATAGTAACAGGAAGAGACTGACTCTCAGGCTGACAGCTTTATATATTTTCTGTTCTTAAGCATAGTGTTGCCAGCATTGGAATCGAACTCAGCACCTTCCAGAATTCTCGAAACTAGCTACTAAATTAAAAAGGCAGTTATATTTTTCTATTAGCATACATAATGTTATATATCATACATCTATGTGCTCTTTCCCGCTTTAAGAGATAATGCTAAACTAGAAACAATAAAAAGTATATTATATATTCAAGTTACAAATGCGAATCTAAGAAAAGCTATATGCTATACATATATGGGGACATATTATATGCTTTGTTTTCAAAGCTAAAAAGCTAAACAATTTTCATGAAACACGATAAATAAATATTATTTTATAATATTTCTTATTAATTTCATTTTATAGGCAACCTGAACTTTTAGCCTTTAGCCAAAAGGCTAAAACGGAACTCTTAAAATGTCGTCATATTCGTCTGTCCGTATGTAACTTACATTTTACTCAAAAACTATTGGAGCTATATCGCTTAAATTTATTAGGTGTTTTTTGTAAATCCCTACATAATTCTATAGTCTAATTATGAAAAGTGGCACTCAATACATGGGGTGGAAAAAATTCCACATAAAAGTGTGGGGTCACTGAATAGTTCTATTAAATTTATTAACGTAAGAAATTAGTATGATAATATGCCATGTTAAAGAACCCTCGGTGTACGAATCAGACTCGCACTTGTCCGATTTTCTGATAATAATAATATCACCTCCTGGATAATTTCTAAGAATTTCTAAGAAGTTAATTGTTAACTGACACGCCGGCGTGTCCGCGATTCTCAACGGGTTAAATGTAACGTTAATAATACATAATTTTAGTTATTGATTTAACTCATTCAATTATGTAGCTTTATAAGCCTTATCATTTTCAATTCTTGTCCAGTCTATGAAAGATTCTGAAGTAAAATTGCTTTTCATACTCTCTTAGGAATATTGCAAACACGATGTAGTCATATCAATCGTAGGTTACGTTCGATGTATTCAAAGGCGATCTCGTCTCTAAGAATTGAAAATGATAACTCACCATATTGCCACGTAGGTCCCTTTGATCCCTCTCGTTACTAATATTGAATACGTGATAATACTTCCTATGTGCATGCTTTCCCATATATGTTTTAATCTATTTATATTGCATTTTTTCCCACTTCGTGCTATGTTAAAATGAATTTTCGTTAAACTTTTATTTAGAGGCATTTTTTTAATTCAATTCAACCCTTTTATTTCGTGGCTTCTAGAAGTGCCAGTTGAGTTTTTTGCTAGTTATTTCCAACATGATTACCATTTTACGGTGAAGGTAAACATCGTGAAGAAACCTGCATATCTGTAAGTTAACTAGTAACTTAAAAAGGGCGTTAGACGTTAAAAAGGGCTGAATACAAACGTTAATTTTTAAACACTCTTTGCTTGTTTTTTTTTCTAATTTTGTTAAGTTCTTGAAAAATTAGATATTGTGTAAGCTTGATATAACCTTGTAGAATAAAGCTCCTATTTTCAATTGAGGTGTAATTATATTACTAATATACCTTACAAAATTGGTTTGGTTTCGCCAGGATTCCAAACTAGTGTAATATTACAATTGGTTATATATAAATAGATATTTCTATGATATTTGGTCTAAGAGCATTTTATATTGAGCTACAGTATGAATTATTTAGCTCACTATCATACCTTTAAAGTTCGACCACAGGAATATAGCAATATTTGAAATTTTCCCTTTTAAAGTGGCTACGTTTTAGTTTCGAACTCGCCCCTTATAACGTATTGAAATGATATAAATATGGCTCTGTGGGAATTGTTTCGGAACATTTTCATATTATGAAAACTATATAAATTCCTTAACAGAAGTTTTTACACGGGTTTAACTTTAGTTTTAGAAATATTTGGTTATGATATAGCTATAGACTAAGACACAATATATTTTAAAGCACAAAGCTTGGTCTGCGTAACCAATAGGTATAGCTACTTCAAAGCTCATTATCTAGTATTAAAAGGTTATAATAAAATAACTACAGCAGTGGAATTTGTATTCCATTTAATGGATTTGAATTTCTTCCTTAGTATATTTTGACTAAAGCCACTTTACAGATTAGACGTAATTCATCTCCTTTTTGTAATATAGATATTGTACGTAAATCGCTTAGTGTACCGGTCAGTCTTGAGATTTTTAAAGATTAAAATAAGATTGAATTACAAATTATGCTAACTAAAATGTAGAGAAATATATGTCTCAGGATTTTATTTTTTCCTTGTCTCAGTTATATTATTATAAATGACTGAGATAAGGTATATAAATATATAAATCTGATGAAATAAATAAATAAATATATATGTTGGAACATTAACATATAGCACCGTCTAGTTCCATGGTAAGTTACGAGGTCTGTATTATGGATATCAGGTAGTTCACACTACACATATATAACTTTAAATACTTACATATTATAAATATAAATACTCATGACTGGAGTATAAACATTCGTGCTCATCACACAATTGTACCCGGCGGGACTCGAACCCGCGACCTCTGTTCTGGCACAGCAAGTAGAATCACTACAAACTGAGTCAAACGCGTCATTAATATGTATTATTTTGAAAATTCAATAAGTTAAAAAGAGCTATCAAAGGGCTATGTGGGGTAAAACTATATAATATATTGAATCTCAAAAGTAATTCTTCTCGCATCCGCATTTGGAGTACGGCGTACGCGTGATTCTGATTCTACAGTGAATATCATAACGTGCATGTGTTGAATACATTAGTTAAATTTTATATGGGATAGGAAAAAGATGTTAAATATATTTAAACTAGCGATTTCACCTCGTTTCGCTCGGGTTCTAATTTTATAATTAATTACTGTTAAAATTTGTGTAAATGGGTCGTTCTTCTTTTCTTGCGACAATTAATTTGGTGTTTCTCAGTTTTTCGAGTTTTTCAAGTAACAATATTTTTATTTCAGAGTTAGATATTTTTTTGCAAATGCATTTAATTTTCATTTGAATCATTTAATCTTTGTTTTCATGCCCGTTATGTTGTTTGTTTTGTGGATATTTTCGAGAAAACACTGTGACAGAGTGGTTTCTTTTCGGTAGAACATCATTATGAATTACTACACTGTCACGGTTTTTAATGAGAAATAAACACATGCAAAAAAATTATTGGCTACAGAAACTTAAAGATTATTTAGTATTAAAAGGTATAAAGCGATGAGGATGTAAATTCAAACAATGAATATATAATAATCTATAGGTACTCTAATATGACACAAAATGAGATGAGGAACACATAATTGTCGCAAGAAAAGAAGAACGACCCAAATAATAAATATAGCTTATCTATTAGTCACTCCTGCAAGCTAATCGGATTTGTGTGATATAATACACAAGTAGTATATGACCTAGATTAGCACATAGGCTACTGTTAGGCAACTAGGGATAGACCAGAAATCTAATAATGTGTTTTTGTTTTTTTTTTTAATAAAAATGAACATAAAATAATCTCGGTTTATTAATGTAAAACTTCTTTACGCACGCTTGACTTGGGGGTAAGCTGGTGAATGCGTTACGAAAACATGTACGTACGTTTGTTGCCATGGTAACCGTTGTTATTGTCTGACAAATGATATATAATATTCTTTCCTTAAATGATATTCTATAAATATATGATTCTAATATGCCTAATATGCGTTATTTTTAGTATCTCACCTATCCTAATTATTTAAAACATAAATTGAATTTCATAAAGAGTACCGATAATAATCTACAGAAGTTTTACTTCTTGTAATTGTACTTCTTCGCGTGTACACATTCATACACGCACTATTTATTTATATTTATATATATAGTGCCTATAGTTTAGGACTTTGTCACCTGTGACTCCCTGTTATAAAAATCACCCTGTATATCAATAGAGACGCCAAATATATAAGATGTTGCATGAAAAATATAAAGTACTCTTGGTCTGAATAGCGCTTGAAATTTTAATTTTACAAAATATATCTAATCTCCAGACTCTGTACAATATACGAGTATCAAAATAGAAAATTTCCCCAGCGTAGTGTATTTCAACGGTGCATTCAAGATCTTGGCACTATTCCTTTCAGTCTACATAATTTGCATAATTTGTATGGCTGTTTATCTAAACGGGCTACGTTGTGAGCAACATTTTTCGAGGATATAAGTAACTTCATATCGTGTTTAGTTAAATTTTAGATCTTGAGCAATGTTGGTTAAATAATGTCAGAAATAGCCTTTGCTGTGGTAACCGATGGTCGCAGGTTTGATTCCAATGGTATAAGTCAGTTCCACCATATGTTTTGATATGTTTCCGTAAATATAAATCGGTATGAATCATAAAGAGAGTCGTTGATTGTATTGTATTTTTTATAATTAGTCATAGCCCAATTGTCGTTTTTTTTTTATTGATAATACTGAAGATCGATAGTAGTTACAAAACAAAAAAATAAAAGAAGGTAACAAAAAAAAAAAAAAAAAACAGAGGAGAAAAGATACGGAACTGTTTTGTCTTTGTCTATAGATTATATATTTATAGATATAGATTTTAACGGTATATATAGAACAGACTATATATACATATATGTACAATGTACATACATAGGTATAGAAAAGTAGGTAAGTATTATAAAAAATATATATGCCTTACTTGAGAAATGATTGATTCCCCATTCAATCTTCCACCACCCTTTTCGCCACCTATTATGATATGTTTTCCGCGATGAAAACTATCCTATGTCATTATCGGGGTCTCAAACTATTTCAATAACAAATTTCATCTAAATCGGTTCAGCGGTTAAGCGTGAAAAGATGATGGACAGACACACTTTAGCATTTAATTTAGTATGGATATATAAAGCTGGCTTTTTTAGTGATGCTGGTCTGTCATCATCGGTTTGGGCTCAACGTTGATAAGTCAGTCAGTGAGTCGCGACATTGCCTTTAATATACGAGTATAATAAAAATAGTAATTGCGAATGTACCTTAGGAGCTAGACATATATACAATTGCGGACTTGTCTGTAGACCTTTTTAAGACCTACAAGTTTCTCTTAAGGTTTAGCCAGCGTTAGCCATATTGTAGGGACGAATCGATAGAACCAATTATTGCGTTTTCCCGTGGGAATGAAAAATTTGCCTGTGGTAAAAGTTATCCTAAATGTAATAAGTTATCACTACACAAAATTTAGTTAAAATCGGTTCAGTACCTTTTACGTGAAATGCGCACCTCAATTTGAGTAAGTTAATTTTATTATAGGTATAACTAAGAACAGGTATTGCGACTATTCCTCATTCTTACGAAAAAAAAACACGTTATAATAAACCGACATCCAGTCATCATACCTATGTATATATACAAAATGTATAGGTAATCAGATAGATTATATCTCTGTCTATCCCATACTAACCGTTAAATCGTACCTAGGAACGAACTGCTCGCTAGTACTTACTCTATATGAAAGTTTGTGAGTATGGATGTTTGTTACTCTTTTACGTTAGAACGGCTGAACTGATCTGGGTGAAATTTAGCACAGAGATAGATTATAGTCTGGAATAACACATAGGCTAACTTTATCTTTAAAAAATGTACGGTTCTCGAGAGATAGGTTTATTGTTGTTTTCTTATAGGCGAACCCGAGCAAAGCAAGGGTGAGCCGCTAGTCTTCTATAAAATCATTCATTGTATAATAGTCATTAGCACACAAACTTTCCTCCTACTCCTTCCTAGGCGATAGAAGCTTTTTGAACATTTTCTGGGATCCTGTTGTACAAGCGTATACATTGTCCATAAAAAGAATTATTGACTCTGTGTAAACGAGTCACAGACATTACAAGTTTGTGTTTGCGTCTAGTATTAATGTTACGCATGTCACAATTCTTGGGAAGTTTGTGTATATTTTTACGAACATACATAACATTTTCCTACATGTACTGAGAAGCAACAGTCAATAATTTTATTTCTTTAAACTTATCTCTTAATGACACTCTAGGAGCTAAACTATATATTATAATATAAATACTGGCTAAAAACGGAGAATAGACATGAATCATTATGTTTTCGTTTTCCACCCCAAAAGTGTAAAGGGTAGCTTAAATATAAAATATGTAAATTCAGGTCAGGTCCCCAGTAGGTACCTACCAAACTCAACCTATTTAATTTTTTTAATTAAGGAAATCTCTTCATAATGTAATTACGTGGTTAAAGCATTTCGCATGCTTCGTATGTAGGTACTTAACAGTCGAGGTGACCCAGTTAACTCCTAACCAAGGATTGTACTGCAACCTAGGACGACTTTTTAACGACGAACTCTTTTTTCAACTAAAATTAATTTCACTTTAATTTAATTAAATTCTTTGTTATTAGGCTTTTAGGCGAGCCAGTTGGGCACAGATTACTTCGCCAATGTCGTGTAGAATGAAAAAGACACGATGTAATTTCACTTTACGTAAAGTTTATGATAAAAATTAAAAGTTGTCTATTATACATTTGACAAATATTAATTTCAAGAGTATCGAGATTTAGTATATTTCGATCAATCTTCTTTGTGACTTCTACACTATACGAGACATTCGCGAGGTTATGGTGGTTAATAATGAAATTTTAAGAGAATTGAGTAAAAAAATGTTCATTTTAATGCTACCATTTACTTAACGGCTTATAGCCGCACTAGTTAAAACAATACACTCTACTTAGTCGCATCCACACCGTAATATCTTTGTATTCAGCCCTTTTTAACATCCCACTGCTGGGTTCAAGCCTTCCGTCAAGGCTAGGGAGATCCGGCTATAGTCCACTACGCTGGCACGTGCGGGTTGTCGGACTTCACATGTCTTTTGAAAACTTGCTAAGTTCTCTCAGACACACAGATTTCCTACAATGTTTACCTTCACCGTAAGCCAAGTGGTAATCATTTTGAAAAATCCATAATGTCCTATGAATATAAAAATATATTCAATACAAAAATGAATTAATTTAATAAGGTATTAAGTGCATTAAAACAATTTA
Organism: Argynnis bischoffii washingtonia; assembly: GCA_033884665.1. Lineage (NCBI taxonomy): Eukaryota > Metazoa > Arthropoda > Insecta > Lepidoptera > Nymphalidae > Argynnis > Argynnis bischoffii. The sequence goes on from CM066622.1 coordinate 1,863,955, forward strand.
TGTTAAAACAGCTCAATTCAATTAACGGGATTATAAAATTATTGGAAAGCTCATACATTTGCCGAAGTGATTAATATTGGACGAATCAGTCACTGCGAGATCGCTGATCTGAATCTATGACATTTCATTATAACTTTAATTGACGATTGGTTTAAAAAAAAAAGATGTGACTAAGATGTAAGATTTTACAGCTCTTTTAATTTTTGTGTAGTAGTAAACACTTCCATCATGTTACAATAAATAAAGATGGAGAAAATTTTAACTTATTTTTTCAACGTCAATCGCATTTAAAATGTAAATTATGATGGACATCTTTTAAATAGTTTTCTAGTGATGCACGCGTAAACAAACTAAAGTGATTTTCAAAAGTGTTGACTAATTTTTGAATAATAACTATCTTTATCTATTTTATAACTATTATTTATATATTATATACTATATAGATATCGTTCTTTCACTCGAGTTCGTTTCTAGGTACGTTTTATCTTTAGTGTGGAATAGATAGACTATATGTTATATGATATATATGGTTATAATAAACGGGCTACCTGATGCAAAAGGAATTTTTCTAATCGAATTAGCAGTTTCTGAGATTAGCGTGTTCAAACAAACAAATAAACCAACAAACTCTGCCTCTTTATAATATTAAGTATATATAAGAAAAAGATTAAATCTGTTCGGACGTTTTCTATAATATTAAAAGTTAAAATTTTATTTAAGTAGATGTACATTCACAAACTTTGTAGAAGTGACGATAAAATCGAGTTACCAATTAGAGACGAGTGAGCGGAAAATTCAGTCAGTATTTGCATGAGGGTAGCAGACGAAGTTAAGGCCGATAGCTAGTAGAAAACAAATCAAAGTTCAAAGCTCAATGTAAGCCTGCATCCCTTCTCTATAATGGGGTTGCTTAAAATTCACATCCGAAAAGGTAAAAGGCTGCACTAAAAGCGGTTTTCGGTCCTTTCTTTCATTATAATAGAATATATGGGTATTCTGGCTTCGTTAGTATGAAAGAAGTATTACAGTACCTCAAAAAGATAATCTGGGACCACAAAAAATGTATTATGTACGGGTTTCCCGGAATTATAACCTTTGTCTCTTTTTAAGACTATTATCCGCGGATTCGGTAGCAAGATTGTATAAACAAGACGGTACTAAGGGAACTCGAAATGATTAAAAAAATCCTTTAAGAATCCTTTAAGAATTCTAAGTCTGTTTATTGAGGAAGGCCATCTAACATAATGCTACAAATATTAAGAGCGAAATAAATACATACATATGTATGTATATGTAAATGAACAACGCGAGCTAATTAATAAAAATATTACAAGAAAATCTTAGCTATTTACGGTATATGGAAAGTGGGTAGTACTGACTTTTCTAGCCGATGAGTCCTACATAACTACCTATCTACAGGCGGTATGCGTAAATGCATTTACCAACATTAAAAAAATAAAATAAAAATAATTTGTATGACACTTCAAATGGCATAATTAGTGGTTATATTTAGTTTTCATTATGTGGTTAAAGTCTTCGAAGTAAAATGTAATTTTTTAGTCTATGCACAATGGTAGAAGTCTCAACGAAACTTTTAAAAGAAAAGTAGCTTCTGCTTTACTAGAGACTTATGACATCAGCGAGTTTATTATCCTGTTATTTTATGGGAGTTTTAGTACTATGCAGCTGAATGTTGCTGATCTGCTTTTGTTTTTAAAGAAAATTGATTTATTACTTTACTAGACTGGCAACACACTATTTTGGAGAACCAATGATTATGTTGTTTTATATTTTTGTAAGTTTTTTTTATTATTCATGTGCTAGGTTTTATGAATTTTGATATACATATAGTAATATAACATATATTAAGTAATATATGATAATATTACTTTATATATGTATAAATTTAATCCATATTAATGGGAACGTATTAATTCAAGCAAGTACAGTTTATGTGCAAAGGAGATATTCAATTGACAATTCGTGTGGAGTGACACTGGGTTCACATTGCGTTATCTAAACGGTCAGACCAATAAAAAAGTATTTATTGGTCTGAGTCTAAACGTTGAGAAATCGAGATGTTCACACTATATATTTTTCTTCAATGATCGAATCATTTTAAAAAAAACTATCTTTTCGTATTTTTTCATGGATATGTTTTGATTTTTGGTTTCTAACGTTTCAGAAAAGTTTAAGAAAAATGATTAGAAAAGTATTATGATCGAGTCGTTGCAAAATTCTTCTGGTTTCCTTCAAAAATCCGGCGAGTTTTCGGTAATCGTTCATATACCTATAGTGGTGTAGGTTTTTAACATAAAAAGGATGTGTTATGGGTTCTAGGTAGGTATAATGTATAAGTCACTTAAATTTAAAGTATGATGGAAAAAAACTTCAGTATGATGCCGTATGGAACCAGCTTAATAGCTCCCTTAGCGCGCATTGTCTTAACCATACTGTAGCAAACATTGTATTTGTTTGTTATCTTTGATCTGATCTGTCTTACGGTATAAGTAAGCAAAATATTTTTTTACTTTGCTTACTTAAACCGTACCTTGATTTTTGGTTCTCGAAATTTCGGGAACCAAAAATCAAAATAAATCCGCGAAAAAAACCCAAAAAAAATAGTTTTATATAAAATGTCAAATATTCGCGTAAATCTACGAAAGTATTATGTTTTTTTTTTTTTAATTTTATTAGTTAAATTTGGGCATTTATTTAAATAATTCAATTATAATAACGCAAGTGCAAACTATGTGGGAGGTCTTGTAGTTAACATGGCTGCTCTTCGAGGAATGGTGGTAGTGCACCGCCAACTTTACAATAAACCCAGAAACTATATTTGTCCCGACCAGCAACTTGAACCCTAGGCTTCACCATATATAGCTGTATATACTAAGCACTAGACCAACACAAATATGAATTTTATATCGAAATTTTAACCTCACTCACTCACCTTTCGTTAGAATAAAAATTGTAATTTTCTACCATTTAACACGGAATAAGTTTTCGTATGCATAAATAGACCTCATTCGAGAGTTACAGCAATGAAAAATTCTCTCTAGACATTGGATTCTTTATTTTTGCCAACTCCCTACAATTTTACTTGCAAATGTTTCCTTCTTTATAAATTTACTGGGAACATTTAAATCAAATTTATACAAATGTTTGAAAAATACATTTATGCCAATTTATTACAGTTCAGATTATTGAATGTCAGTTATAATATTGAAGCTGGGCTAATTTCTAAATGTATATTCTTTTGTCCTGTAGTTTTCTCTGACATCCTTAAATTGTTACTTTCTTTATTTCCGTAGTACCTGAGCGACCGGAGTTCTTTTTTGTTATATCGTTTTTTTTTGGATAAAAAAAAACTAAAAACTTGAATAAATACAAAAAAAATATATTGAAAATTTCGTAATCCGACCGGGACTCGATCCCGGGTATATGTGTTGTCTAACTTGCACCTTGACCGTTGACCACGATGCTTATAACAGAGTATAAGAAATTATCGACCATATTCTGCGTAGAATAATGCAAAAGAAAACCGCATGAAGTCTCGAAAACACGCGTTTTCTCAGACATGAGAAGATCTAGATCGATTTTTCGCCCCCGAACGCCCCCACATACAAGATATCTGCAAAATCGTTAGAGCGGTTTCCGAGACCGCTGGTATAAAGAAATAAAGATATAAAGATATAAATATACAAGAATTGCTCGTTTAAATATTTTCCGAATAATGCGTCATATTTTGCACGCTCTGCATGTGCAATTATTCAAGGTAATTTTGAAGTCAAAGTGCCTGTTTAGTTGAGCGGTAATTATTTTGTAATATTTGTTTTTCAATAATTACATACACATCTAAGCAAAAGTTTCATAAAAAGTGCTTCTCAAGCGAGCTCAGCCTGAAACTAGTACCTTAATTATTATCATATCAAATTAAGCAACCAAATAGTTCTAACCATAATTGGACACGTCTTTTAATATATTCTTGTATTATTAATTAGAAATCAAACATCACAAGGTAAGTTCGTTTGATTCTCAATTATACTCATATCCTATGGGAATCATATCCGTAATTAAATTGAGATGAAAAGTAGCCCTTTGTCACTTTTCAATCCGTAATGATTGAACCTAATTTTATTAAATCACAAAAAAAAAAAAACGATTGCATATTTTTGATAAAAATGCTTAAAGTTTATAAGTTCATATTTTAGTTCTTAGTTTTGAAACTCGATATTTTGAACACTTTTACGTAGTTCATGTTCTCAGATTATTCAAACTCAAGTTAGTTTCTTTGAAATTATATAATAAAAAGAAGTAACTATTATACTGCAAAGTTGTATATACGTATATAATTCAACAATCTCAAGTATTCGGAGAAGAATTTTAGAGCAGTAATACGATTTTGTATCGGTGTCGGCTCTGAATAACCCATCACAAGACAATGCTTTAGGAAATTAGATTCGCGTCGCAGTCGGAGCACGTGTGTTGTCTTCACTGTCCGGCTTGTTATAGATTGAACACTTAAACTTAGAAGCTATGTCTTCAAAAAATATTTTAAATAGTTTTTGTCTGTTATGTAAAAACCGAGGTAAGAATTCATTGATCCATGCAAAAATGTTATTAGTAAAGTTACCTCGGGCTTCATAAGAAAGTTCAAGATCGTCTAACGAGTAATGGAGTCGGAGTGTCTCGTGCTGTAAATTAGCAATATGGAGATAGCTGATGTTATCTACCAAATCCCCAAGTTATGGCAGTGGATGGACCCATCATACAAAGGATGGTCGATGGGGACATAGAGCTTTTTAGTGGCGGCCGTGTACCGAAAGCCTGATCGTGGGTCTGCCCTCAGAGTCCTGACTCTCACACGATGGGCTATCGATTTGGTTAAAGTCGCCGAGTCACTTGTACTATCTACATCCAGTTTGGTCCGGGCTTGACCACTTTTTGTATAAATACTTGGAATAGGCCCATTTCCAGTAGTGAACATCTTTTACCTAATAATAATGTCTTTACTTTTGTATTGTGTTTTGTAGAATAAGTTCACATAATATGTAGTAGCAGTAAGCATTACATTGGATATTTGCACCGGCAAGTCGCAAGCTTAAACTAGCCGTCCACCTGCTCGGCGCTGTGCGACAAATCACACGCGGGCTATTTGTACAACGACGATGCTTAGACAAAATCGACGTTAGTGACGGGGGATTCGTGCCGAATAGTAAGTGCTTGAAATAATCTACAATGATTATACTAGCTATAACACGTTTATCGAGCTCATGTGAAATATGTATACAATTGAACGTTTTTTTGTTGTCTGTGTGATTTTTGACGTGGGAATATGACTGGGTTTACAGATGACAAGACTTATCGACAGCTATCTATCGATACCATCACATCGATCAGAATCATGCTGATGCTATCCTTTAAAGCCATCTATCGTTTGTGATCTAAATGTTGATCACTTTTTTATAAGATCGCACAACACACAATACAGCATTATAATAATCTATACATATAATAAAGTTGTAACTAAGCCGAATCTGTACATTAAATATTTTGGGAAAATCTTCTTGAAATACAATTTATTATAGCCAAATTTAAAGTTCTTAGAATTTTTGTCTGTCAGTCTGTCTGTCTGTTACCGCATCACGAGAAATTCTATAACGGCAAATGTAGCTTTTATTCTGGTATAAAACTTAATTGGTATAACTATCAAGGTACAGGAGCCGAGCCGCGGGCGATATCTATAATCTTAATTATTAGGATGCCGGAATGTTATACAACAAAAGGTTTATATCCTTACTAATATTGTTATGTTTAGTTACTATATCCTTGCTAACATTATAATTGCAAAAACGTGTTAATTGTTAAACATCTTCTTTTACACAGTAGCAAAATAACGCTTCGACTTGATTTTTTTCATATAGGGTAAGTCTGGGAGAAAGCATATGAGGGAGAGATGCCTACTAAATTTAAAAATTAAAATTCAATATTTTGCGTGATCCGGAACGTATCCATAATACGTCAATATCCATAATATGTAAAACTTGACGACGACTTACATATATTGACGACACGTTTGGCTCAGTTTGTATTGACCCCACTTGCTGTGCCAGAGGACGCAGGTTCGAGTCCCGCTGGGTGCATAGTGCATACATTTGTGTGATGAGCACGAATATTTGTAGTCCAGTCATGGGTGTTTACATATATTTATAATATGTAATGTATAGTGTTTCAATTATCTGGTATCCATAACATAGGTTTCGTAGCTTACCATGGAAGTAGATGGTGCTGCGTGTCCATAAATTATTATTTTTTTTACATTATCTTGTAAAAAAATAATAGTTTTTGGATTTTTGCATATAGTTTTGGTGTGAAAGTAAATTGGCTTTTATATTATATCGTAGATCTTATCTGTGCCTTCGAGCTAAGATGAAGGCATTTCATTAATAATAATAATAAAAAAAAAATTTATTATTAATAATTAAAATTAATAGTAATAATAAAAAAATATTATCTGGGAATATCAGCCTGTATTTACACTATTAACAATTATTAACTATTAACATTGAATTTATAGCAAAGAACATTTTAAAATAGCTTGTATTAGGACTTTAACGCTGAACTTTATAAATTATTATATATAAAAAAATCTAAGCATTTTATATTCAAATAGTTCTTAAATGTCTGCTTTGTTCAGAAACGCCTTGAACAATTTTATTACAAGATATAATTTTATTATCCGAACTCTGAGAATCCTTACCAACGATAATACCTCGATAATCGTGAGTTTCGTATTCATAAAACGTTACAAATTCTTTTATGGGGAAACTTTAAAAATCTTTGTCTTACTTCGCTGGACGGTTTTACGCTTGAATATCTGTATAATGCAGCGTTTAGTTTATGAAATGACTGGATTAAGTATGTCGTTACGATGGTATGGAGTTTTGTAGATTTCATTTTTATATTTTAGGCATGTAATACTTTCTTAGATTTAGGCGAATATTTGACATTTTAAATAAAACTAACTTTTCGGATTTTCTCGCGGATTAATATAATACCTTTGAGACATCTAACACCTTAGTCTCTCCCGTGACCATGATTGCTGTAAAGCAATCGAAACGTCGAGAACCAAAAATCAAAATAAATCCGCGAAAATTCCGAAAAAATAATTTTATTTAAAATTTTAGACATGTTTTGGATGTATGATATATGTATATTATGATACTCAACATACTATAACAACTCTTCAAAATAGCATACAAAAATGTATAGTGTATCTATATAATGTATATTATTGCTATTTTGAAGAGTTGTTTAAAATATTGTGTGCTATTTTATAGTTTTGTATAAAGAATATTTCACTTTATGTGGTGTGGTTTTTAGTAGTAGTTGTAGTAGAATGTAGACTTTTTTAACGTCTTGATGGTGGGCACGGGACTCGCATATATACACAAACATAGCCCACCACGCTGGCCCAATGCAGGTTGGCGGACATTACATATCTTTTAAAAATTGCTCGGTTCTTTCAGATTTACAGGTTTCCCTTTGCCGTAAGACGAGTGGAAATCATTGTGGAAAATTATTCGCACATATAAATATCAGAGGTACGAGACTCGGGATCTGACTCTGCTACACTTGTTTCGCAAGCAAGCGCGTTACCATTGGGCTACTATAGAGTTATTGAATCATTTTTTGCTTTACAAAAAGCGTTTTGAGTGAGACACCCCTTTTAGGTTGGTGTTATTCTATATTAAATAAACAGCAATTATATCTCTCAATCTCAAGTTTTTACTATCCTTGTATCCTTTAGTAATTCATTGCAATACTGGCAGTACGCCCGATTGAATTCTCTATTGGCAATATAAAATTTATTCAATCGTAATCTAGGATGACTAGTAAGGTGGCAGATGACCTAAGGAAGTTAGCAGGCATCGGATGAATGAGGTCTGCCCCGGACTGAGATGGTTGTCGCTCATTGAGGAAAATTTTAGTTCAGCAGTGAACGCCGATAAGCTGATTGTATGTATATGAATGTAGAAGTTTAACTACTACAATACATTTTTCTACAACTTTTCATCATCTAACTAGTCCTTTAAGGAAATGACTTTTAAAAAATCCTTCCTTTATATATAGTGATATTTTAAGCAAAATTTCATGCTTCTAAAACCAATGGTTTAGGTGCATAATTTGTAACTGACAGTTCGTGTTAGAATTAAAATAATCTGATATGAATTTAAGTGAATCACATGTTTTACAAAAACCCTATTCAGCTATTTCTGTGTAGAAATTAGTATCATTAAGTCCGTTTCTTCGTTGCTAAGTTAAATAGCAAACTAACAAACATAATATTGTTTTTTTTATAACATTAGTACGAATATATGTAATATATAATATACCCTTACATACATATTATTCCCGGGAACAGCTCGGGACAATATCTGATCTAAAAGTTATTAAAAATTCAAAGTTAGACACTCCACTACCACTGCTTCAAAACGTAAAACTTTTGAAACATAAATATATAACAAAGAAAGTAAAATAATGATTTCAATATCAATTTTAAACAAAACACAAAAATGGAAGAAGAATTATACAGATATTATTATCTGTTAAAGAGTCCCCAGAGACTGGACTGGATAATGATAAATTGCTTTATCGCATTATATTGTGGTTAAAGCGATTTCACGTCAAAGGTCTACAACATAATTTTTAAATTTTACTAAAAATAATTTAGCTGAAACGTGTTTTTATTTTTTAGAGTATATCATAAAAATCACTAGTTATTATAAAATGTTATTAAGAGGTTAACTTAGTTATTTTATCACTAAACGATACTGTCTGAATAATAATTCCAAAAATATTTTGTTAAAAACATTGCATGTAAAGTAAAATAAGGAATTCTTTTCCCAGATATTTTTTTTTATAAAAATCTCTCTTAGCCTCAAATAACTTTCGATATATAATATTTTTTGATCAAAGTTAATCAAGCATAATAAATCTTAATGTCAATTCTCTAAGGTATATAAATATGTATAAAGTGTTGTTGTATATTCATATAATACAAGAATAATTTTTGGGAAATTATATCAACAATCTTATCTTTTATCTTGTTACCAAAAACGTAATTACAACAAAAGCATACAAAATATCCAATTGACGATGATCCATAATCCATCACTGAGATAGCGAGCAAGTGATTTATCATGTCGTTAACAATTTTAACTTTTAAATAACCTGCCCGTGGGGATTGATGCAATATATTTGCTTGCCCGCGGCGTTGTTTAATTTCAATAGCCATTATGTTTCCATTTTCCTCTGGTCACTGAACTATTAGGATAATACGCTCACTTGCATGAATCGCTTTTGTGTTAAACTTGAAATATTAGTTCGAAGTAGTTTAAATTTTCCATCTTCCACTAACTTTCCCTTTAATCACTGAGGGTTTCCATACATGTTCCGCTAATGAAGAAGTTATGTTTCGATATCAATAGCAGTAATAAGTTCACAGAGCAGCTTGTGGAGAACTGTTGGAGTGTCGACTTTACGAACCTAACTTCTTCAGGGACATGTGTCCTCCGCCTTTGGAATACCTAATCGGCCATCCCAATTGGAGCTAAAGAGCTTATTAGGTTAATTTGCGAAAGGAGGGCGAGTCACCGTCCGCTAAACATTTGATGTGATCGTTGAAAAGGAGGACGTCTGGAGTTTTCATGTAAAACCCATTTTATGCTCCCTTTTAATATTTTTCGTAGTTCCTATTTAGAAGTTGCTAAACAATTTAGTAGAATTTTCTATGGTTATTCAAAGATTAATACTGATGCATCACATCAAACAAAAGTCAGTTCTTACCTATAACTTTGCGCCAACTTTACAAGGCTCGGACCTTTGAGCCCTAAAGTTTAAAGGGATAAAAATTATTAACAATAATAAATCACTTATTGGGGGAAACCCGTGAGTACAAGAATACACATAAAATATAGTGTATTGATAAAATTGGAGTAAAAATTACAAACATGTATTTACAGAAATATAATAAGTTAGTATATTTTCTTACAAATAAATGTCTCGTATACAAAAAAACGAAAATACTGTTAAGATATTTATTCGTGATGTTGTTATTTGTAATATTATTATTAGAAATATAAGAAAAGCTTGTGCATAAACGGATACAATACTTTATAAGTATGTTATTCAGACAGTCAGTTTTGATAGTTATTTTGACGTTCGTGTGATATTTTATCGAAACACGATCAAAAATTCCAATTTCAAGTCTATCAAGTTAGTTATCATTATGTAATATTATGTATTATTATGTATTAAAATATTTTTTTTTTAATTTTGCAACAGGAAATATAGTTTACAGTGCACTTTTCGTTTTCAATAGAGTTCAATCAAGTCCTTTCTTTATGTTCGTGGAAAACGAAAGATGCTTGTTACGAAGGCTATTAAAATAAGCTTTATTACTTTTTATATAATATTAATAAGCTTCGTTTTAATTATGTATCTATCATTTTTGAATTAAGATCTCATTACCTATTTTACCTGTATCTCAATGTTTTACTGTTCTTATTCTAAATAGGCAAGAGTAAGAAGTCAATAAAAATAAAATGGAAATATGTTGAAGAAAGAAAATAGTATTATTGAGTTGAAGACACACACGTAGCAACACTCATAAGTATAAAACATATGGCCCGTAGTCTGATAATATGAGATTTTTGACAGATTACACGTCAAAGATGAACCCTAAAAGATAATAAAAAAGAGAGATAATAATAAAAGAAAAATCTCTTTTAATACTGTTCTTGTTTTCGCTGGACCGTAAAAAGGATAATATGCGTAAATATTAATTTTGGTGTAATTTGTTTTAATTTTAAAATCAAGCAACAAAATATAGTAAAAAGTGGCTAAATGTCCATGGAATTCGGGCTGGAGGTCTTTGAGATTAACTAGTCGAAGTTTAAATGTAAAATCTAGTTTTATTTGTAAAATACATAAATACATTGTATGGGTACTGGGTAATGGATATTTTTTCTTAAAGAATTTTGTTTTCAGTTTTGATATATTTGAAATAAACAAGCTGTAGTTCACTTAAATACTTTCTTGGGTCTCTGCAACAGATTTTAAAGGCAAGATTGCCAAAGCAACTCTATGGCAGTCGTTTGTATAAAACTTTCTACGTATTATTTCCCGTTTACTTCCTTGCGGTAAATTCAACTTGAATGGATCTGACAGGTTATCTAGGAAGCCATTAGAGCTATACTTTTTAATAAAAATAAATCTTCCGTCGTTATTGTCTTTGTGGGTTTAAGAAAATTTTATTATTGGGACATAACATTAAAATATCCATGACACATAAATTAAAAAAAAAAAACAACACTCTTCTCTTTATAAATTCGTTTTTTCATACACTAGCTTATGTTTTTACGTTTTAACGTTTAGTATAGATTTCTCAGAGATGAGATATTTTCCTGCAGTAAAAAGTATCCTATATGTTGACCCGGATAACCAGCAATGATCATACTAAATTTCACTAAAATCTCTCCAGTGGTTTTTCCGTGATGCGGTCACAGACAGACAGACAAAAATTCTAAAAACTATAGATTAGGCCTCTGTATCGCTAATAATGACTATTTCGACAAATTAGATATAGATTCGACTGATTTACAATTTTATTATAAGTATAGATAGATAGATTAGTAAATCACGTTAGTAATGTAAGCCAACACATTTATTAACACGTTAACGAACGTAGCTTCTTTATTGGTACATAATGCATTGAGATTTTGTTCGGTACGACTATAACCTTCGCGAGGGTACTCAAAAAAATTTATTTCCTGATATTTATTATTTTTTAGGTAATATATCATATGATCATCTCACTACTTTTATAAGTGCGAAAGTTTGGATGGATGGATGTTTGTCACTCAATCATGCCAGAACGGCTAAACGAATCTGGTTGAAATTTGGCACAGAGATAGATTATAGTCTAGAATAGATATACTTTTTATCCAGGAAAAATGGACGCTTCCAGTGGGATAGATTAGTTTTTGTTTTTCAATTTAGAAATCGACTATCTATTCATACTAACCGTTAAAACGTACCTAGGGATAAAACTGGGCGAAGCTAAGGTGAGTAGTTTGTATTCTATAAAAATCAATTTACATTTGACTAAAAGGAATTACAGTTTCATTTACATAAATATATTATGCCTAGTTCTATAATTCGGTTAGGGCTCTTAGGTTTTGGAACCCTCAAAGCCTGTGATGATATTCTTCCAACCGATTTCTGCCATGGCGGCCAATTTTACTGAAACTAGCTAATGGCACAGGAGATTTTATAGTCACACGTTAAGCGCAGACATCAGTGCTCTATTCCTTTCAGTCTCAAATTCTGACGGGACGCTAATTCGACACGACAGGTGAGAGATTCTTCCAAATTCCGGCTTGTTACTGGGATTTTTTTTAACAGAAAGACTCAAAAGTAAACTTGGTTCAACCCGGGATTCAAACCTATGACCACCGGATCCGCAGCCTTATACGCTAGCCACTACACCACAGAGGCAGTTAAAGTAAGTGATATAATCAATACAGCTCTTTCGGAGCTAGAAATTAAAAGTTTTTCTTTTCTATTTCTTATATTTTCTTTTATATATTAAGCCATAACCTAATACGTATGTCCATTGAAGACGATCGTATGCAGGATCTTTAATTGGTATGTATTGGTTTGTTTATGGGAAACGTCAAATAAATTAATTACTAAATCCGGGCTTTCTCATCAATCACGCTTAGTGCTAGTCATGAGTGGAAGCGGATGGGCTTTGAAATAAGGTTATTATCACATGGCATTAGTAAATTATGTTTATGTATGTATCTGTTACACAGAAATTGTCCGTTTTGTCGGAGATGAGATTAGATTGGTGTTAACTGACTAATTATACTTTCTTAGATATACACGAATATTTGGCATTTTAAATGAATTTTGTCGCGATTTTATTTTACACTAGCCGAATCACCCTAGCTTTGCTTGGGTTCGTTCCTAAGTACATTTTGGCGTATTTTCCCGTGGGAATGTGATAATCTCCCGCGGTAAGAAGTAGCCTATGTCACTCTCCATCCCTCGCAACTATTTCCACACAAATGACGCTAATCCTCGTTTTGATTCGACGTTAAAGAAGGACGAACAAACAAACACACTTTCACATTTATGATATTAGTATGGAGTATGGATTTGGATTTTTCATTCCCGACGTTTCGAATGCCTTACATGGTTACTGGAGAGACTAAGATTAGGACGTCTCAAAAGTTATATATACGAGTAGTTGTTACAGACAGTATCTGATACTGCATTGCATGCATTCTGATAAACGTCGAGAATCAAAATATAAACCTTAAAAGATAGTTGCATTCAAAATAATTTAAAATATGGACAAAATATACGAAATGAAACTTTAAATACATTTTTACTAGTAATGGTTAAATAAAGACAATAAAATTATTTGAATGGGGCTCGAATAGCATCAGAAAGATATACCTAGATATTTTGAATGTATACGATAATTATATATAGCATTTGTAAATAACAATCTTTAGGTCAAGGAATTTTTACTTTGGTAGTCGGTAAGGTAATGAAAAGGATTGTCCTAAAATTGGAAATGAAGATAAAGTGATGATTATATTGGTGTCTGATAACATAAAAAAAATAAGTAATTTTTAGAAATATAAAAATTTTGATTAAGTTTTTACATTACAATAATAAACTTTATAAAAATGTTTTTTATTCAGAATTATGTTATATAACTTTTCAGCGTATTTAAATATTTCTTTCTTGTTTTCTTATGCTCTATTTCTTCTATATGAGTATTCCAAAAGCAGATCGCAATAGCGTATGAGGATTTACAAAATTTAATATTTAATCTATAAAGTAAGATAGATAAGATATAAAAAAAAATTATAACTAAATTTTACTTGTTTTACAAGAACCCATTGCCGACCAGGGAAATCCACATCTATCAAGTAACTATTCCAAATCTATACTAATATTATAAAGCTGAAGAGTTTGTTTGTTTGTTTGTTTGTTTGGTTGAACGCGCTAATCTCAGGAATTACAGATTCGATTTGAAAAATTCTTTTTGTATTTGATAGCCTGTTAACTGAGGAAGGCTATAGGCTATATATCATCCCGGAAAAGTGTACAGGTCCCGTGGGATAGTTTTGTTTCTGTCTAGGGACGAACCCGAAGTGAAACGAGGGTGAGTCGCTAGTCTATACATATAATAAAATTCTAACTGAGTCGAATCTGTACATTAAATATTTTTTGGAAAATCTTTTTGAAATAGTCATGATTATCGATACAGAGGTCGAATCTATAGTTTATAGAATTTTTGCCTGTCTGTCTGGGAGCCTATCACGAGAGAACCGCTAGACAGATTTTAATGAAATTTGCTATGATGATAGCTGGTTATCCGGGTCAACATATAGGATACTTTTTAGTGCGAGAAGATATCTTATATCTGAGAAATCTAATACGTAAATAAATCGTACTGAATACATTAAGTAGTAGACTTAAGTCAAGCCACAAATCTATACGTTTAACATGAAAGCAATTGCGTAAGATAACCAAACTTAGGGACATTTGGCCCGTTCCGTATGGGTTGAATTAGTTACGCACACTTCTATCTATTTCTCGAGGTTAAGACTTGAAATTGATTTCTGTAATTAATTTTCTGTCACCATAATTTATTGTTGATGAATATGGGTCTGATTTAGATGTTTGGGAAGTTCACAGTTGGTGTTATTCTGTGTGAAGGCAGTGATAGTCCAGTGGTAACGCGCTCACTTGGAAAGTCAAGTGGAGCGGGTTCAAACCCTGGGTGTCGCACCTTTGAAATTTTTATATTAAGAGGCCTATCACAAAATATACTGAGTTCTATGGTATTGAGTTCGAGCGGCCGACGCATCGCTTTTTCTAGCATTTTCTGCAGTTGTAATTACTTCTATGTAAAGTTTTATATTAATTACTTTAAAACAAAATATGTTATTACGTTTCTTTTGAACTAATGTATATTCTGATTTAAATTTTACTTAATAATAATATTATTTATTTATTTAATAATATTAATCAATACATATTTTCAAATTCTGAGGCCGCTATAAACTCAACCACTATATACGAAATATTATTATAAATTTTTCATTTCGTTTGTTTAGTACAGTATTTCAATCCATGAGCTTGAAAAAGTGTCGTCGCGCATTTTATTAAAAACTAGTTTCAGAATTTTGGCTTTATTTCAATTAATAATGAAAATTTGCGAAAAGCGAGGCCGCTATGAACTAAATTAAGAATTATTCTCCATCATACTATAAGTCTAAATTGTCGCAGAGTTTCAGTTTCAGAACGTCAAAAATGGTCATTAAATTGAAAAATCACATTCAAATTATAATAGGCCTCTTAACATGGTTAGTTTTTGTCTTACGAAGTAGGAACACACAGTGAGGAAACATGAATGTGTGACAGAACTTTACTAATCCTTGAAAGATGGTTGAAGGCAGCAGCGTGAACCTAATGCTCCTCACAGGGAAAAGTGACCCGTGCCCAACGGTGGGACGTTAAAAGGGCTGAATTATTATTTTATTTAATATTCAGACAGATTTTAATATTTCAAATAGAATATACTTAGAAAAAGCTGGTACCGGGAAAAATCTATAAATATCTTTTCTATTGATTATTACAGATACTTAATATTTGCGTACATTATATATAGTAGACTATACAGAGTAGTTGGTTGTTGTAGTTACGCTTTTTGTTCTTTACAATATTAGTAAATTAAGTTTATTTTTTATGTCTATCTTTTTGTTTAGTATCATATGGCGGTATGGTTGGTATGATATGGTAGTAGCTCCCTCATGGACTAACTACACTGACATTTAATTTAAATTTAAAATGTAAAATTGACGATTCAAAAGTGCTTGTAAAAGTCTATTTGAATAAAGTATATTTTGACTTGATTTGATTTGATATGGTTATGAAAATCAAGAGTTAAAGAATGGAAAATCTTTACAAAATGGCTATGTCATAGTGGATAAGTCGTAATAAATAAATTAATAAATAATAAAAAAATATTTTATTTATAATTTTTTTTTATATATAAATTGTGTAATAAATTGATGGGTTTGATTTAATTTTAAATATTTTCTTCTCTTTTGGGCATTTGAATAAAAGCTTGTTTTTAAAAATGTTTTGTTACAATTAATTTATTTTTTAGTTATTTATTCGTATCCTTCTCAGCAAACCCTTTCATTTGATATATCATGGGGGCGCATAAAAAAAAACCATAGTCTTTTCACCTTTGTTGGTCCGCCATATTAGATCTAGAATGACGTCAATTAGCTAACCATGCATTGTCATCCAAACTAAACATGTAAGCGAAATTTCATTTTCAATCGGTTGACGATAATTGCTTTAAAATCCAGTTGCAAGATTTGACGCGAACAAACATACAAACAAAACGTAAATAAAAGCTAGGACAAATGGGGTAGCTTAGATTATTTTATTATTGTTACTTTTAGTATTTAACTAAACAATCTTTTGTAATAAAGGCTTTATTACTGTCTGTTCTTTTTTATATTTATTTAGGGAATTAGGTAGATTAATTTCCTATCTATTAAACCAAAGTGAAAGCTGGCTTTATAATAATACTTCTTTAAAATATTTAGAGCTAGAAATTATTACCTGACTATTAATACATAGAAGAGTTTCTTTTAAGGTAAAAACATCTAAGATTTACTCACAATGCTTTTCTAATAGATATTGAGTGAATTTCTCTAAGGAATATTGGCTTTTTTATATATTTTTAATCGGAAAATACGGTAATAATTTCTAAATGTGGACTTTTATGTAATGAAAAACATAAAGGAATATGTTAGTAATTAATTTAAAACAATGAGCGAACAGGTGTTGGCGATATAATTAAATTCGATGCAACGACGCAGTGAAACATCGCAATCATGCTTAAATCAGTTATTGATTTTGTATTATTAACTACCAATACCGAACTGGGAATGGATGAACTGACAAATTGTTTAGTGATTTCTTAACTAGCTATAAATTTGGCTTTGCTTGTAAATTTTTATGGAAAATCAAGGTTTTAGAATGATGGTATTACACTTTGTTATACTTAATACCATTGATAATATGATAATACAGTACCAATAAATATATGTATTTATAGAAATTTTGTGTAACTCACATTTACATTTTTTCAAATGTTTATGTCCATCTATGGTTACTAAGTTATATGATCTTTCATTTGTAACCGAGTTCCAAAATGGAGGAGGCTGGTACTGATTTAGAAAATATTTGATTAGGTATCTAGTTTCATTTCTAACATTTGTGAATTGCTTACACACGCACTTTTTTAAAATTTTATTTTGAGCATCTGGATGTCGGTTTTATTTTTCACTAACGGCCCATCCACGCTTCGCTCGGGTTCGCTTCTAGATAAACAAAAACAAATCTATCCCACAGGAATCCCAAATTCTGATGTATAACTATATTATTGCAGTTTCATTAAAACACAGGCTTCGTAACTTACCATGGAACTAGATGGTGCTGTGTGTTAACGTCCCAACATATATAAAGTTTCATTAAAATCCAATCGGTAATTTTTGTGTACTAAGCTGTGTAATTTACTATAGTTTTTTAACTATTCCACGAGAACTCTTTCATTTTTCAGATGAAAAATATCTAAAATTTGACCGGGAATATAAAGTACTACCATGCAAAATTTCATTTAAATTGGTTTAACAGTTTCGGAGATTAGCCCGTACAAACAGACAAACAAAACATTTGAAAAAGAACTGGATTTGTTCTATTTCTCTTCTTACATCACCCTGACTCGATTTTTACCTTTTTTTCTATGTACAGACATTCAACATCTACAGTTTTATTATATGTATAGATGAGTATAATGTTGTGGAAGTCTAATATATTTGTATGAAGCTATAAAATAGCTCTATATATTAATAGTGAATATTAAACAATTGTGTTAATCAGAATTCGAAACTCGCTTTAAAATCCCTTAAAATCCTTTCCGATTCAACACAATTCCGATTGTACATTGCGAAGTTATTCAAAAAGTCCCAACTATTCAAATAGCACGTATTCAAATCAGCGTCGTTCTTTTCGCCGGGATATATTGCGGGATTAAGCCGGGATTCGCAGCACGCTCGACAGTTTCGCGGGATTCCCTGGGATTAATATTCCCGGGGCGCTCGCCTATCATAATTCCGAAACACGATATCATGAGGCCGCGCCGCAAATCTTGGCTGACGGCATGCTAACTAGTGCATTTGCATGAGATGCGTGTTATCTTACTCCGCTTTTGGTGAATTTTAATGATAATGAAGCCATTTTATAGTTTGTTAATTATGTTATCGAAGTAAGCCTCTGAATATTCCCTAATTTTCATACTTAAAAGTAAATTTTCCAGTTAGCTTAATAAGTTACAATATAAGGTGTATACAGTATATGACATAACTTAAAATGTTGAATTATAAGTAAATAGATGATTCTAATATATTATGGAAAACATTATATATAATTTTTAGTACTTTATGTGGCGTGGTTAAAGTAGTAGAAATTAAAAAAAAACGTTTGGAGGTTAAAAAAATTAAAGAGTATGTGTATGAATGTGTACGCAAAAAGTAAATAATTAGGATAGATTATGTACTAAAAATAACGTATATCAGGCATATTACAATCATATAAAATATCTTTAAGGAAAGAATATAATATTATATATTATTTGTTAGACAACAACAACGGTTACCATGGCAACAAACGTACGTACATGTTTTCGTAACGTATTCACCAGCTTACCCCCCAAGTCAAGCGTGCGTAAAGAAGTTTTACTTCAAAAACGCTTGAATGTTAAAAAATAAAATAAGAGTAAGTTATTGTAAAGTCGTAGTAGATGTAGTCTTTCCAGTAATAAATAGTTTCTAACTAGCGACTCACCCTCGCTCCGTTCGGGTTTGCCACTAGTTACGTTTTGACGTTTAGTATAGATTTCTCAGAGATGACATATTTTCCCGTAGTAAAAAGTATTTATTGATACGAATAACTAGCTATAATCATAACAAATTTCATCAAAATCTATCCAGTGGTTTTTGTGATTGTTTCCATGATGCATTCCCAGACAGACAGACCGACCAAAATTTAAAAAATTATAAACTCGATTCTGTATCGATATAATTACTATATCAATAAGATTTTCCAAAAAATATTTAATGTACAGATTTGATTCAGTTGGAAATTTATTATACGTATAGATTATAAAGAAACATTCTACACAAAATCAAATCTTGAATTTATTTTCTTATTGTATCCAATAGATACGTTTATTTTGATTGTGCGTAGGAAATGAGATTGAAAAGGGGTCACAGAGTCCTCACGCAGCACGCATCGCCCTCTGACCTTTGTCCCATAATGAAGTGGCTTGAGTGGCCTCGGGCGTCTTTGTCGACATATTACACCCTCCGATTGTCTGATGGTGCAAGTGGAAACCAATTGTATTTTATACGTCTTGCCTAAGTATTATCGATTAAGAAAAAGGTATGTGGTTCGATTTCTGTATGACGCACATTACATTTATGTATAATCTATTTATATTATTAGGTAAATAAAAAGAAAAAATATTTTCATTTATAATTTTTGCTGTTATAATTGTGCTATAATGAACAGTTTCCTTAGACGTATTCAAAACGAACGTATGAATTAGTTTCTGAACGAAAACACTAGAATATTATCTGAGTTTAGTACATATTTATTGATTTAATATTACCTATATTATCTATTAAGTTAATAGCTACGCTCATCGCTTATAACTTGCCATAAATATCTCATTGTGGTGCTAATTATGGGATACAGAATGAAGAGCTTTGATTGCAGGTGACCGAGATCACGTTACTTTGTGGCTGATGTCCCTTTCCTTTTGACACTGTTATAATAAAGCCAGCAAATGTCGAACAATGTTGACTTTTGTTCCGGATGAAAATTACATGGGAAGCTTTCGTTTTTTGATTGGAATCTGATGAAAGCTATGAAGAAATATAAATACGAGAAAATTCTATATGAATTGTAAGGAGTTTTTTTTTGTTACGGAAAGTTAATTCTTTTTTATATATCTAAAGTATGGTTTAAGGTAATCATAAATATTTACATTTTCATAAACACTGATAGTTTTAAATAATCTATACAGATAAATAAAATTAGAGTGTCTGTTTGTAATATTAAAATAACTGCTTTTTACTAAATGCATATGGATGTATATGCGGTACATATACTAAAACAACATTTTTTACAATTTTTGTCTGTCTGTCTGTTTATTCCGGCTAATCTCTGAAATGGCTGGACTGATTTTGACGGGACTTTTATTGGCAGATAGCTGATGTAATAAGGAGTACCTTAGGCTACTTTTATTTTAGAAAAAAATAGGGTCCTACGAAAAGAAATTAAAACCAAATTAATTAATTAATTTTGTTTTGGGAAGCAACCTAGGGACAAATCCGAGCGAAGTGAGGGTGAGTCGCAAGTTTTATACATAAACCGTTCAATATTTATTTGCCTGGAATATGTCAAAGCTATCAAGCATGTAGAGTTAAGTTCCAAAACGTTGGAAACAAACGTTAAAGCTTAGCTTGATAATTGTGAATACCTTAAGTTTGCGGCCTCAAATCAACCAGTGCTAAATTACTTTCGGCTTCTAGCACTCTCAAATTGAAACGTCACATTCTAACGTTTAATTGTGAGGGGCGCGTAACAAACAAAATATTTAATGGTAGCTCTTTCGTAGGCTGGAACTTTCTTTAATTAAATCTCCGACGATTTCTAAACATCTGGCCCGTTGTAAGAACTTTAACGGTGAGGTCTCACTTCACTGCTGAATTTTGTAACTAAAAATGGTTTTTGGTCAATGTTGTTGAGTTTGATTATCGCTGGTGCTTATATTGTTTAGAATTTAATTTTGCAGTTTTAGAGTATAAGCTAGAGAAAGTCTATGATGCACTGGAATGAAAAAGTATGTAGAACATCTATGTATATTAGTGTCACTATCTATTCAAATTCGTTTAATGGTTTACGTGGCTAATTAACATATATCCAAACAAAGCAATGTCCATGTTATGATAAAAAGGCGGGGATACATTATAGGATATGTATGTTCAAATATATTTTTTTTCAAAAGAATACTCAAGAGTGACAAGAGAGCTGGCTCGGTTTTTACCCAAAGAATGGTATTGTCATTCAGCGGTGGAATGCGGCTAGCATTCTTGCCACAATTATAGGTGGAAATGAATTGTATAGTAATAATTAAGTGTACATTTGTTTTATATATATAATTAAGTTTATATGTAATTTCAAGGTATTTTTTTTACTAAAATTAAAAAAAGTCGTGAATTAGATAATGAATAGTGGAAGAAAATGAGAAATTCCTTCAACGGTCTCCTTAAGCTAGCCACGCAATATTTCACACATAATTCTGGACGACATTGGCTCATGCAATGGTCGATTTTTTAAATAATACTGTGGTTTTTATCATATTAGCCTAATAGGATAATTTTTTACCAAATATAAGAAGGGAATACTATTAAATTTATATAAAAGCTGTAAAAGTTAAATACGTAGCCACACAAGTAAGAAAGTACTAAAGAACAAAATAATCAAATACAAAACTTTTACAACACTCAAAGTTTCATGTATCATACAAGCTTTACATATTAAAATAACTATTCAACGAAACAAAATTTTGAAGTAAATCTTGTACACTAAGTATTCACAATATAGTCCTATCTCTACCACAATGGGAACGATACCTTTATCCATTCCCACTTGCTTTATAAACCTCGTAGCGTTTCGAACCTCAATTAAGTTGAATTTGTAAAATTCTACTTTGATTAGGCCCTGTTTCTCTATTGTTGTGGCCCGTCTATGAATAATGAATAGCTAGTGGAGCAAACAACTCAGTTAGGTGAGTGTCTGATGTTTCATGAAATATACATTGTTTTCGTAGTTGTTGGCAAATTAAATCTTATTTTGACTATGTTTTGTGGTATATGATATTCAAAAGGGTTTGGATATCTATTCCTGGCATATTTTATTATATGTGAATACGGTTAAAGCATAAAAAGGTACGTTAGTATTATATTAAAGATCAACAAGTATTTAAATATATAATTGATTATATTTTATATAAATAATTCATAACTCTTGTTATAATATTAGAATAACATAGTTAAAGTTCATTATTTTTATCATCTTAAACATAAGTACCTGGGCGACCGAGCTTCGCTCGGAGTTCTTGAAAGATTGTATATTTTACATTAAGTGACTAAGTGTTACTGAGACAGTTGTATAGATGTCGCGATAAGAACAATTTTCTTTTTAATTTGGCTTAAAAATAATTTTACATTAAGTGACTAAGTGTTACTGAGACAGTTGTATAGATGTCGCGATAAGA
Source organism: Argynnis bischoffii washingtonia (assembly GCA_033884665.1). Classification (NCBI taxonomy): domain Eukaryota; kingdom Metazoa; phylum Arthropoda; class Insecta; order Lepidoptera; family Nymphalidae; genus Argynnis; species Argynnis bischoffii. The sequence goes on from CM066622.1 coordinate 1,886,471, forward strand.
ATAATTTTCTTTTTAATTTGGCTTAAAAATAATTTTACATTAAGTGACTAAGTGTTACTGACAGAGTTGTATAGATGTCGCGATTAAATTTTGCGTAGAATAATGCATAAGAAAAACGCATGAAAACTCGAAAATATAATCTAGATCAATTTTTCGCCCCCGAAAGCCCCCATATACCAAATTTCAGCAAAATCGTTAGAGCCGTTTCCGAGATCGTCGGTATAAATAAATAAATAAATAAATATACAAGAATTGCTCGTTTAAATATATAAGATACCTTTAAAGTCAATTCAATTCAGACCATATCTTTCATCAATACTTTAAAAATAAATCATATTTTAAAAATGCATGGGATTTTATAGTTTTTAAAATATTTTTTAGTCTGTATTTTTGTGTGAAATAAATGACAGTACATAACCTACGCCGATGGGAAACATAAACTTTTAAAAAAGAGGTCCTAATATAATGAAGGTGAGCTTTAAGAAGGAATATTTAAAAATTAATTCTTTAAAGAGTTAAACAGAGAATGAAAGTTCATAATTTCCAAAGTTAAAAATATGGAAATTTAAAGCTTTTTCTATTATTGCTGACGGCAACCTCGGACTTTTTGCTTATAATTTTTTATAATTGTAATGACATTCAAAACGGAAACAAAAGTAGAGATATATAGTGTTTCTATATAATTTTTAATAACTGTACCAAAAATAAAGTTTAAATTCATTATTATACTAAGTTTGTGTCCAATTCTCTTTCCAAGCAGGTCTACAGAATCTACATCGGTAACTCGGTCAAGCATGTTGATTGGTGCCTCGGACATGTTTAAGCGGTCGTTCTACTTGCTATACTGTTTCGATTCGGTCTTGCGAATACGTGGCTGCAGTCGTGTGTTTTCATTTTATTTTTGTACCTACTTTGAATTTCGAAGCTTATTTTTAGAGGTTTTGGAAGCATATATTCATATTTATTTGTATAGCTAAATTTTGTTTAAGCTTGTATATTAGTAACTTACATATATTTTGAGAAATACCTTATTAACACTAAAGTGGACTTGTCTAATTAGTTTCCTTTCTCCTTTTTTTGTTATCCATATTATATGTACATAATAATGTTCTGGGATTTCAATATCTATTATATTGAAATTCAATATATATATAAGTTTCAGAACTAAAGGATTATAATTAGTAAAGAAGATCCCAGAAGTGAAAAATATCTTAAAAATTATACTAGTGTTAGTGTAGCGTGTGGATATATTTAAGGAATCATATAAAAATTATATTTTGATATATATAAATATAAAATATGTATATTAGTAAATGCTATAATAATGAAATTAAATAATTTGTCTTTATATTTTAAAAATGATTTTACTATGTCTCAAGAACTCGTAGAATAATCAAAAATAAATAATAATAATAATATTAATATGAATTTATTTTAAATAATCCATAATAAAGAGTTACTTATATTTAAAAAGAAAATATTTACAATTTTAGTTTCTAGATGTTTATTATTATTTTCGTGATTTAAACATATTACATACATCAAATAGACAAAATACTTAATAGTGACTATGCGTGATTTCTTTTAATTTCTAATACAATAGCTCACATATAATTGAAAAAATAAAAACCAGCTCCAAAAAACAAAAAATAGTATTAAAAAATATTATACTATTAAATAGTATAAAAAAAATACGGATACTTCAAACGCCCATCATTTCGCGCGCTTGCCGTGACGTCATAATACACAGAAAAATCACGACTCAATTCGTAGCGACAAAATCGCTAATTGCTCTGTTATCATATACTGTGACGTAATATTCGATCTGACCAATGGAGTACGTTTCAACTACTTTGAATTTCCGACCTATATTTGCAATTTTTAATAATTATTTTCTTAATCAAAGAGAAAATCCATTAAAAGTATTAATACAGGCTTAGTTCACAAGCAATAAAGATTATAAAAAAAGAATATTTCACCTTTATTTAAATCACACGCATATCCCTTATTTACAAAACAGAGAGATATTTATTATAACGGAATTGCATTCGTACTTTATTTTATTTGGCTATACTGTACACACTATATGGAATGTAAGAGTGTACATTTTTAACTTGTTCAAACGCATAATTTCTGTTTGCAATTCATTTCGTGTTGCGGATGTAGTAAAGCGCCTCGAGAAAACTTACATCTTTCTGAAGATATACATATTTTGAGTACCACACGAGGAGATCAACATGAATCTCTGTAATTATGAAAATGTTATAATATTCAATTAAACCGATTTACTTAAAGACATTTGTGTACTTATTTTATTATCAAATATATTAAACTATTAAGTTTAATAGGATAAGTTTTGGCTAATTAAATGTAGAGAATATTATTAAATTAATATAAAAGTTATATAAGATATATAGAAAGAACTAGCACTATAGAACAAAATAATCAAGAACAAAACATAGTTTATTTTATATTATGTAGTATATTGTACTCAGCCCTAAATAATGTCCTACTGATGGTCACGGGCCTCTATTCAATGAGTGAGGAGAGGAGAGGGGAGGGGGAAGGGGGGTTTATTCCACCACGCTGGCCAAGTGCGGGTTGGCGGACTTCCCATGTCTTTCGAAAACTTGCTAGGTTTGTGTATCTGTGGGTATATTGTTGCATACTATTGTTTATACAATGAATGTATAGTTAGAGTATTTAGTTCATATTTATTTTACAAAACTACCCCGCAACAATTTCACTTAAATAATATATTTATTTTACAATATATTTATACTTTACAAAAGCATGAAAAAAGCGTAAACGCTCTGTTTCAAACGTTTTTTTGTTCATAAATTGGTGTAGTAAATCGACAAGCAATTGCTTTTCGCGCTTGTATTGTCTAGTCTATTAGAATTCATCACGGTCTCGTAGGTTCTCTTGTGGGAGTATATCTAGAAATTTTTCATCATCTATTTTTAACCAATTATTCAAAAAGTGAAGTACGTGATTGAACTGAAAATATTTGGCGAAGTTAGAATATATTCCGAACAATTTCCCGAATTATTTTGTATGAATTTCATCAGAAGTCTTGTCGTACGACAGGATTCAAAGTTTCAGATTTCGGGTTAAACGATTTCATAGTTTCAGGCACATCATTTTTAGTTTTCAGAAGATAGTTCCTTGATCCTTCTATTTTGTGTATACAAAAAATGAAGATATGAAGATAATTTCTGTAGCATGTTTTAAATTATTAATAATTAATATATTATATACTAACTAGCGACTTACCCTCACTTCGCTCGGGAGCGTCCCTAGATACATTTCAATTTTTTGAGCGGAATTCTAATTCTTTTTCTAAAATTAAAGTAGCCAAAGTTACTCCTTATAACATCAGCTATCTGCCAGTGAAAGTCTTATCAAAATCAGTCCAGCCGTTTCGGAGATTAGCCGAAACAAACAGACAGACGGATGGACGAAAAAATTTAAAATTGTGTCTTTCTTATAAGTAACGTATATAATTTAATGTGCACTTACTAAAAAGCTGTTATTTTGACTTTACAAATAGATACTTCAATTTTATTTATCTGTATAGAAGATATCAAATTAAAACTACATTCTTAATAAGGATGTCGTAAAAACCCAAAGCCAATAAGACAGATGGCGCGATTTTCATTTTTATTACAACTCCAGGTGCAATGGTCGTTACGTCTTTCCTTGCACTGCAGTTGTGCAAAGTGCTAACTAATGTTCGTAAGCTAAAGTTACCATACTATTTTAGTAGTAGATGTTCTTGTTCAATTATTTCTAATTTAGTTACACTGTTAGGTAAAATATATATATTCGGATTTAAATAAGGATATTCCCAAAGTTAGTTAATTTAGTTAGTTTCCTAAAGGATATTCCCATTTTTGAAAATTTTGAGTGAGCTATGTTGAGGATGACAGTTAAAAATTATAATTTAAAGATTATCTTTTTTTTTATATCATAGAGATTGTATAAATTATAACAAAATACTCTTAAATATTTTGACGACTCGTTTGGATCAGTTTGTTGTGACCCTACTCGCTGTGTCAGTGGTCACGGGTTCGAATCCCGCTGGGGACATTCATTTGTGTGATGAGCACGAATGTTTGTACACCAGTCGTGGGTGTTTATATTTATAATACGTATTTAAAGTTTTATATGTGTAGTGTATCAGCTATCTGGTATCCATAACACAGGCCTCGTAGCTTACCATGGAACTAGATGGTGCTGGGTGTTAATATCCCAACATAATTATATTTATTGTACTAGTTTCGTTAGAAAGTATTAGTTTTTCTTCAATCAATAAAATAATTGCTTTGTTAATGTCAAATTATGCTTTCAGGGGTAAATTATTTATTAATTAAATTTTTCTGCTTTATTGCTTCTATGTATTTATATATTTTATATAGCTAAGCACCACTCACTGGTTATTCTTAATGTCTCGGATAGTTTTGGGAAATTCAACCCCTAAATAGATATAAAAAGGGGTTGAAAGTTTGTGTTGAAATCCGATATTTTTAAACTGCGCGGATAGAGCGGCGGGAAAATACTAGTTTAAATATATTATTAAATTTAAAAAACAAAAGAATCGAATCAATTTAGAACAAAAGGATCTCATGTAGAATAGATTAAATTTCGATATGAAAGAAGCTCGCGGAAAACAGTACTTTTTACACAAACGAGGTATTTCTGACTTCAACATCGCTTAAAACTATCCTTGAAAATGGTATTTTTTTAATTCATTACGCCCATATGAATTAAAGTATCATATAAATTCTTTTCTTAATAAATATGTATGAAAATTATTTAAAAATAAGACTGAAAATCGATTCACTGTTGGCAAAGGCAATATATCGCGTACTTTTTAAGCCGTTGGTGTCTAACTAGTGGAGGAAAGCCTTTCATTTCTCATTCCACTTTTCTCTATTTCTGACGATCACATGCCGCTTTTTAATTAAGACAGCCAGGTCGCGTAACATACACACTAAAAATAAATAAATGAAGTCTCGAAATTAACATACAACACCATATAGTTCCATGGTAATAGTGGATACACTACACATATAACTTTAAACACATACATATTATAAATATAAACACCTTTCACTAGAGTACAAACACTCGTGCTCATCACACATATGTATGCTCCCAGCGTGCCTCGAACTATCAACCGCTGACACTGCAAACTGAGCCAAACGTGTCGTCAAAATACAACATAATTGTCCCTACCTTGTCCTTTTTGAAATCGGAAAAAATAACCTAAAGCGATAAGATAGTTATTATTAGTAGTTACTAATAATTATAAATATTTGGTATAAAACAGTGTTCCAGTTTGATAGTCGCCTCGGGTCATCTAAATTTTAGCTTACAAATATTAATAAAAGTGATATCTATACTAATATTACAAAGCTGAAGAGTTTGTTTGTTTGTTTGTTTGTTTGTTTGTTTGAACGCGCTAATCTTAGGAACTACTGATCCGATTCGAAAAATTCTTCTAGCATTCGATAGCCCATTAACTGAGGAAGGCTATAGCTTATCCCGGAAAAATTTACGATTCCCGTGGGATAGGTTTGTTTTTGTCTAGAGACGAACCCGAAGCGAAGCGAGGGTGAGTCGCTAGTACTATATAAATTAAAGAATAAAGAATACAATATAATAGTAACAAATTAATAATAAGGAAAATTTTGTTTCCACTCAATTTAAGTAATGTAGCACTATCTGAAACGTCCCACCTTTTAAAATGGCTAGCTCTAAGTATCTTCATTTTTATTATAATGCCAGTTGCAACGCTCGTTATGGCGTCTCGCGTCGCATTACGGCAGTTGTGCAAAGTGCAGAGGGATGTTAGTGTACTATAATGATCACTTTATTTCAGAACTGCTAAAAAGTGAGAGATGTATATGCATTTTCTAGGTACGGTTGAAGTTGACCTCTAAATTGGTTGATTCCTGCTCATTTAGCAACTGATTTATGTGGTCTATGTATTATGAAAATTACTTTTTTTAGTATGGAAATGTTATCTATACAATATGTTATTTACTTGTATAAGGTACCCTAGAGTATACGCAGTAAGAATTTAAGTTGTACTAATTTCATTCTTATGTAAATATAGTACATATTACATATGTCTCAGTGATCTTTAGAAAGAGTTTTTAATGCTTTCAAATGTAAATTCTATTTGTATTAAAAATTAAAGTGTGCGTATATGAATGTGTATACGCGCAAGAAGTAAACTTCTGTAGGTTATCGGTACTCTTTATGAAATTCAATTTATGTTTTAAATAATTAGGATAGGTGAGATACTAAAATAACGCATATTATATATTACATATTACATATATTACAATCACATATTAAGAGAATATCATTTAAGGAAAGAATATAATATTATATATTATCATTTGTCAGATAACAACAACGGTTACCATGGCAACAAACGTTCGTATATTTTTTCGTAACGCATTTACCAGCTTACCCCCCAAGTCAAGCGTGCGTAAAGAATTTACTTTAAAAACACATTTTACTTAAAAAAGGCTGAAAAGATATATTTTGTCCATAAATGTGTATAAATCATAAATATAAGGTTTTTTTAATTGAAAACTCTCTATTATATATTACAATAAGTATGGGTAATTTGAACAAATAAGTACTAAGTATATAAAAGTTTAGATTATGTTTAAATACTATGCAGAAAATGTAAAAGTGCTCCAATTATAATTTACTAAAAAGTATCTTTTAAGGTAGTCCTCAATACAGTAGATGTCAAATTACAGGCTACATAGAGACAGTAACAATTTTGTAATCGAATTGGGTTGAATTTACTCATCTATTACGTTGATAAAATAAAAATAGCCCATGTTGGTATGTCAATTGTACATATTATGTCATTGTCGACCGAATCCTATTACAATAGGTGCCCAAACGGTACCCCTAGAAGCCATTGGCTTGAATTGTATTTATAATCCTAGTTTATATTTTCATACCAAATATCATCTAAATCGATTTAGCGGATTAAGCGTAAAAAGGAGACAGACAAACAGAATTACTGTCGCATTTATATATTAGTAAGTATTAGTTTGGAGTATATAGATATGGATTGTGTTGTCTTTTTTGTAGGTCTAAGATTTGGAAAGGATTTACTCCCTATTACTTACATATTATAATTTAATTTACTATTTTTAGTTTACTATAATAATCTTATTTTACCGATCAGTCTGTCTCGTGCCTTCTCCATTCTGCGTAATATTGGCGAAGTAATCCGTGCTCAAATGGCACGCGTTGAAGCTGTACAATAATATTCTTTGTTTGTCTTGTCTTTTTCATTCTAAGCGTCATTAGCGAAATTTGTGTTTAAATAGCACGTCTAAAAAACCTTAATACTAAGAAATGTGAATAGATTCGCCTTTATGCTGATGTATTATCTTAAAGCATACATATGTGCATTATCAGCATTACATGTTGAAAGAGAAACACAGTTTACTACCTACTTATTTTATAAAGAAATTTCTTTCAATATGGGTCGCGTCTTCAATAAACTGCAAAATAGTCAACTTTAAAGCCTATAATGCAGCTGGGATCTTCGATTTTATTACGTCGTTATACTGCTCGTTACATTTTCTCATGTTGCATTACGGTATTTCCGAGTCTTTGTACTTCTGTCTTTATGAAAATGTAACCGTATATAATAATATGGTACTCATATATTTTTTCTCATAATTATTATAAACAAATCTATCCCACGGGAACCATACATTTTCCGGGATTAAAAGTACCCTATGTACTATTCCAGATTATAATCTATCCATGTGTTAAATTTCATCCTGATCCGTTCAACTGTTCTGGCGTGATTGAGTAACAAACATTCAAACATTCATCTAAACTTTTATATTTATAATTAAGAAGTAAAATATTAGTATGGATTAGTGAAATGTTACTGGTCGCTTTGCAATGTACCATCTCACGGGAACGTTAAGTGAAACGAGTATATAATGATAAAATCATATCTTTATTTTCGACGTTTTTTATAGAATGCTATTGTACATTTTTTATTTAAAAAACGTTTGTTGCAACAACATCGCCTATTAGTCAATGTACGTAGTTTAAAGGACAGCAATCATGATCCCGTCACCAACGAAATGGTCAGCGAAATAATCCGAAAAGATAGTTTTATTTAAAATGTCTAATATTCGCGTAAATCTAAGAAAGTGTTATGTGAATCAGTATGGACTGAAAATCGCAAACAAGATACGCCGGTTAGAAGATCTAAAGACGAAGCACAGTCTCTCCTGTGACCATGATTGACGTACGTTGGGAACCAAAAATCGTTTTATTTAAAATGTCAAATATTCGTGTACATCTAAGAAAATATTATAAAAAATCATGTTTTTATAAGAAATCTGCCAAATTATATCGTAAAATCTACACATATAATAAAATTGTAACTAAGCTGAATCTGTACATTTAATATTTTTTTGGAAAATCTTATTGAAATAGACAATATTATCGATGCTGAGGCCGAATCTATAGTTTATAGACTTTTTGTTTGTCTGTCTGTCTGTTACCGCATTACAGAAAAATCACTGAAGGGATTTTGATGAAATTTGGTATGATGATAGCTGGTTATTTAGGTCAACGTATAGGATACCTTTTACTGTGGGAAATTATATCATCTCTGAGAAATCTATACCTACTAAACGTTAAAACGTAAGTAGTGACGAACCCGAGCGGAGCGAGGGTGAGTCGCTAGTTAATTATAAACTGTAATTCGATTTTGCTATTCTATTGTACTCAGTAATTTTACAATTATGTATATTAATTATGTTTTATATTATTTTAAAATAATAAAATATTCATATCTTTTGTTACCGGTACTTTAAAGTAAATGACATCTTAATGGCACAGCCATATACGAGTGTACATAGTTTAGAATGTTTCTTAAGCAAATAATATGGTGAACCTGTGGCGTGTTCAAAGACCATGCCATTATTACTGAGGAGACACAGTCGCTGCCCATGTTTGTGCAATGGCAGACGTTTCCAGAGATTGCACTTCTTTAACTGTATATGTCAAAGATTATTTGGATAGATATGGTTCTTTCAACCAAGGACACATTTGGTTATCCTTTAGAGGTTGATAACTTGGTTTATTATAAAATACTTTAACAAAACCCCTTTAAATAAGAGTACCCAGTTAATAGACTTAATGAAATGATCTCCTCCATAGGATTAAACCACTAAGTTACCGAAAAACTACGGTGTCTTAACTTAAGTAAATAAAAAAAAAATATTATAGAAACAAAAAAATCACACTTGGTAGAGTAAAATATTATAAAGGTCATTAAAGAACTCTTTTTTTTCTTCAGAAAGAATTCTTCAGTCGCCAGATTCCATGAATTTATATTAAGCATAACTTACTACATTTGTCAAATCAAAAAAGTGAACTCAAACTAGAAAGCTTTATTAGTAGATTGAAAAGTTTCAATTTTATTAATATGTGCACACTTCAAATTGTCTGAAAGTAGACCAATAATAATTAACTTGAAAGTCTTATCTCTATTCATACATAACATATAGTTAACGTATGTACAATGTATTATTATTATATGTAGCTGAAGTTAAAGAAAGTGGTGTACTTTACTTCTTGTAAATCATTCATTTTAATATTTATCATATTTATGTTTCGTATTTTATTATATTTATATATATTTTAGCCCTTCTTAGCATCCCACTGCTGGGTAAGACAGTTAGAAATCCTTTTGGAAATTATTCGCACATGAAAGTATCGGGCGAGCGAGACCCGGTGTTTAAATCCGCTGCACTCGGTTTTCAAGGGAGCCCACTACCACTAGGCTACCCCTGCCTTTTATTACATATTTATACTAAAAATGAAATTTTAATACAGTTTGAACTGATATTTAACTTGTCTAAGTTGCTATTCTTTGACATCAAAACATTTCACGGGGCATGGAGCATGACGCCCAGCTATATTCCTTCTCAAACTTGAAGTTTTACAAATTTTCAAAGTGCATTCTAATTTTTCCTAACTCCCTGGTATAAGATTTATTTTTCCTCATTTTTGGTGGATTCAATTTTGCAAGTTTACATCAGGAGTAGTTTGACATTTTGCGAATTGATAACATCTTTGCTGTGCACGCGATTAGGTAGTTCTATTACGTGCAGAACGTATACCCTTTTGCTTCTTTTGGAAAATTTTATATTTTTTTTTAAATTACAAAGTCACTCGGCAAGACTTTCTAACTTTGAATTTTTAAATTAACAGACTTTTAGTTTTTAATTTTGCTTAAGGGGATGCTTTCATGGAAATTTTGCGAATTGGGTCTTTTATTTGTATGACTATGAAATCAAATTTTGTGAAGAATAGTTGACATATTCGTTTGTGTTCTAGAACATGTAATTAATTTCCGTATGATGCGTAACTACACTTGTTTTATTCAATGGAAATATCAAAAGCCCTTATAGTTATTAAAATCCTGCTATTCGGAAAATAATCAAACTTTAGAAGAAGCAAATACCGTTAACCTTTTCTGTAACGCTACAAAAGTATTTATTTATCATATTTACAAAAGCATTATGCATATTTATATTGTCTCTGGATATTTTAGTGTATGGAAACTAAAAAGCCTATACAAATATGTACCAAATAACGGCTACGTACGTTAAGAATGTGTAATATGAATGATGACCAAGTTTAATATTTTCTTTTCAGTGATGGCAAGCGTTTCTGTAAAACAAATAGTATGATATGTATTCGCTTCCATTACAAAACGGGTTTCTGTTAGAAATTGCTTGAATTTGTATTTCATGTACGAGCGTCCTTTTCCATGTTTCTATTAATTGGAAAAAAAAACATATTTTATTTATATACAGTAGCATTTTTATATATATATATATATATATATATATATATATATATATATATATATATATATATATATATATATATATATATATAGTATTGATTTTCTGTTAAATCGTGCTTTGCTTTAGAGCTATTGCGAATCGATTGATCTTAAGCTCTTTGTATATGAACTTACAAAGTTACAAGTTATGTATACTGGAAGTTTACGACTTGCTACTGTTTGTGCATTTCAAGTTTCGCGTTTTAGAGCTTATACTCGCTATATAATAAAATACTCGAAAATACTCGACCAATTGGAATGAAAGTCAGGCAACTACAAATGAGGTAAGTAGTTGTGGCAATTTGTAAAAAAGTTTAATATCTGTTCATGAGCGATGACTAAAAAGGTATATGGGCGATATTTCTAGAAGCTTATCAAAACATTAAATCAGAAAATAGTACTCACCCTCGTTCCACTCGGGTTCGTCCCTAGGTACGTTTTAACGGTTAGTACACCTAGATTTCTCAGAGATGAGATATTTTCCCGCACTAAAAAGTATACTAAATAGTATACTAAATAGTTACGCGGAAAACCAACTAGGTATTACTATGCCAAATTTCATCAAAATCCGTTCATTGGTTTTCTCGTGATGCGTTCTCAGACAGACAGATAAAACTTCTAAAAACTATACATTCGGCCTCTGTATCGCAAATATTGTCTTATTCAATAAGATTTTCTAAAAAATATTAAATGTACAGATTCGACTCAGTTAGAATTTTATTATATGCATAGACTAGTGATTCACCCTCGCTTCACTTGGGTTCGTCCCTAGGTGATTCTTTAAATTTAACTTTTTTATTTGTGAACTGATTGAAATAAACCACTTAATGTTAAGTAAAGCTTTCTACAATACATTAGTGAAAATTGCACCTAAATCGGTTTCTGAAAATCATTTCTGAGATTAGCGCTCACAAACGCACAGACAAACAAGCAAAAATTCTAAAAATCATTATTTTAGGTTCTATTGCGTTAAGACCTCCAATAACAGTTTTTCTCAAATATCTTCCATGTACAGACAGCGATCAGTTACAATTTTATTATTTGTAAAGATGAACTTGTCTGGTTGTGTTTTGTGGAGTACTGAAATAATATTATAAAGTGTGGAGTACTAAAATAATAGTTTATTTCTATAGCGTATAATACGAATAATTCAGTGGCAACCAGTCGCAACTTTTCTCATTAGAATCTCGCTTATAATTTATGTTTTACTTAGTAACCCTGCGGCGTTATATATATATTTTAAAATTTATAGCTTCAAAAATTAATATAAATGCTATTTAATTATACGTTGGAAATTTTAAAGTGGAATAAGTTTTTTAATATTTAATATTTTGTAATTGACAATTTGTCATAATAATTACGGTCTGTCTGGCTTTTAAGATTTCTGGTAAAACTAACTTTTTCTGTAACAATAATTTAGCCCTTAAAGGAATCTAATCTCTTTGGTGTGGGTGAACTTCACATATTTTTTGAAAAATAAAGTAGTTTCTATATATAGACAATTTTTTAACCAGCAAATGGTGTTGAAAATGATTCGTGAATGTACATATTAGAGGTATGAGACCCGGGGTTGAATCCGTTTCACTTAATTTTCCAAGCGTGTACGTTAACACTAGGCTACCTGTATCTTTTAGTATTTGTTTTTTTATTAATTTACTAGCGACTCACCCTCGTTTCACTCGGGTTCGTAACTAGGTTGCTTCCCCATACAAACATTCATCCCCATTTTCAACTCCTTAAGGGATGATTTCGGAAATAAAAACTATCCTACGTCCCTTCCAGGGTCTCAAACTATCTTTTTACCAAATTTCATTTCGATCAGTTTAGTAGTTTCGGAGCCTTATCGGTGCAGACAAACAAACATACAAAAAATCTTTATACCGTATATATTAAAAATAAATAAACAGTAATATGTTACTAATTAAAATTGGTAACAAAGTAAATACAAAGCTTTTAGTAAGAATTAAATGCAAAAAGCTCTTCTGAATATACTTTTATGCAGATTATAAGTTTTTTTCAGTAATAATTGCTATGATATTACATTAAGTACCTCTTCTATTTTCTCTCAATATACAATTTTGTTTCAATTTTAATAGAGGCTGTCATCACCGGGCTATTTGCGAAGCTTCCATAACGACTTCACTGTTAACAGTATTTATTTCAGTCAAAGTAATAAAAACCTTAGTAAGTACCAATAAGGTTTAAAACAGAATGAGTTACATTAATTTGTAATTTCAAAATGCACGCTAAAATGCAATAGTAACGTTCGAAGTAAAATTTTGACAATTTGCTTGTAGCGTCCGCTGCGGTCGTTTATTTAATTCATTATTAGTTACTTAGTTTATTTCAACATATTACATCATTATACGTGTTTTAAATTACCATTTACTATCTTCTATACATATATAATAATATTCTAATCTACTATATAAATAATCTGTATATTTTTTTAAAAATCATATTGAAATATAGCCGAATCTATAGTTTTTAGGATTTTTGTCCATCTGTCTGTCTGGGAACGCATCACAAAAAAAACCACTTGACAGTTTTGATGAAATTTGGTATGATGATAGCTGGTTATTCGGATCAACATATAGGATATTTTTTACTGCCGGAAAATATCTCATTTCTGAGAAATCTATACAAAACGTTAAACAGAATGTTGGTGTGCGTGTATACTTGATCCTCCTTGATCATTTCTCATGGGGTTTTTTATGAATAAATATGGTAACATAAATGATTTTTAGCTATCGTTTGTCGAAATTTATATTTTTTATATTTTACGATCAAATTTTAGGGATTTCTCACATTAAAAACACATACTATATCAAATTTTCAGCCTCCTTCTCTATATTTTTAATTCAATCTTTTTTTTGTATACATGAATCACTAAATATAATCTGTGGCAATATATTTTGTTAGGGAGGTTAGGTTATGTGGCACTATAATATAATAACTAAATAATAAATAAATATGTTGGGACATTAACACACACCACCATCTAATTCCATGGTAAGCTACGAGGTCTGTGTTATGGATATCAGATAGCTGATACACTACACATACATAACTTTAAATACATATTTTAAACATAAACCCCCATGACTGGAGTACAAGCATTCGTACTCATCACACGAATGAATGCCGCCAGCGGGACTCCAACCCACGACCGCTGGCACAGCAAGTGCTACAAACTGAGCCAAACGTGTCGTCATAATATGTTTCGTTGATTGAAATAAGGTACTCGTAACAATTTTTATACCTTAAAAAAATGCCAACCTCGTAATAATTTTTAAGAGATTTTGAAATCAGTATACCCATTACCCATCTTATTAAAACGTTGTATTTACTTAAAACAATATAAAGAATACAATTGATTTTTAATACTTTTGTAGCAAAAATAAGTCCTTATTTCTTTCTAATATAGAAATTAAATTTAAAGCACCTGCCGTCCACAACTTCCTGTCTACCCGATCGTGTAACGATGCGCCATTATTAGATGGTCCATGTTGTTCGACTGAAGCCTGCGATGGCGTTTCTTGTTATAGATCAATTTAGTCTGGTGTTAAAAGCAAGTCGAGGAATTCGAAAAATTCAATTTCCTTACTTTGAATTTAGTGTTGAATGTAAGAAATAACCGGTTCCCAGTTGGAGCGATCCCCAGGGAAGCGGCAGAATGTAAAACATAGAAAATGTAAAAGTAAAATTATATGTACTCTTGTTGGTATGTTTTCGGTTTCTTTTATACTATACGATATATCGTAACGACATAATACATGTAATAAAATTGTAACTAAGTCGAATCTGTACATTAAATACTTTTTGGAAAATCTTATAGAAATAGATATCATTATCGATACAGAGGCCGAATCTATAGCTTTTAGAAATTTACTCTGTTTGCCTGTCTGTTACTGGCATCACGGGAAAACCACTGGAGGGATTTTCATGAAATTTGGTATGATGATAGCTGATTATCTGAGTCAACATATAGGATACTTTTTACTGCGGGAAAATATCTCATCTCTGAGAAATCTATACTAAACATAAAAACGTAAGTAGGGACGAACCCGAGCGGAGTGAGGTTGATTCGCTAGTTATCATATAAAATGTGTTAAAAAATAACTAGACTAGTTGAATATTTTTTGTTTGAGTTGTAAAGTTAAATAATATCTGCTGTTGTTGGTTGTAAACGTCCAGCAAACCGATTTTAATAACACAAAAATTACGATTCAAATGATGCCGTGGGAAGTTAGTCAAGCTATTTATTTGAATTGTTACAATAAAATGATACCAAACTTTAAATTTACCTAAAATAATAAATGGTGTCTAAAAACTAAAGTTTCTGACAAAACGGTATCCCGATATTAGATATCAACATAGTCTTTTTTATTTTCACGACAAATACAGTATCTTAGGATTTTATGAAAGACTAGCGACTTACCCTCGCTTTACGTTTTAATTTTTTGGGCGAAACCCTAATTTTTTGTCTAAAATAAAAGTAGCCTTAGTTACTCCCTATAATATCAGCTATCTGCCAGTAAAAGTCCCGTTAAAATTGGTCCAGCCGTTTCGGAGATTAGCCAGAACAAACAGACAGACAGATAGACAAAAAATGTAAAAGTTGTGTTTTTCTTATAAGTACCGTATATAATTCCATATGCATTTAGTATAAGGCTGTTATTTGGATATTACAAACAGACACTTCAATTTTATTTATTTGTATAGTAAAAGACCCTTCGACCGCATTTGTACGGCTGCCAAAGTTATAGTAGGTCTTCTTCTAGACCCAAACAATGTTAAAAAGACACGATCGGAGAGCGGTTAGTCTGATGAAAACGGGCTTTGCGTGTTATTAAGAACTGCCCTTATTTAATTTGCTTTAACCTGTTCCAAGACTTGAACCTAGGACCTCAAGATTTATGTAACTATCAACAAGGCTGAAAATATCTATAAAACTATTAGATTCACACGAATAATGAGTGAATTCAGTGCAGTTCAGGCATTGGTTCGGTAACAGCTGTCAAAGAAGTTATAATTGATGGGGTAAACGTGTGGTTATCGTCTTATTAAATACCAAGATATCGTTCTTAGTTTGAAAATGTTACAAGATCTATTAATTAAAAATTATAATAAGATTTTAAGAACTGACAAATTAGGTGATTTATTTCCTCTGCATCGTGTATAAACTACTCGTAATTATGTGCTAGTTAATGATTATTTTATCATTACAGAATATAATACTTTCTTAAATTTACGCGAACATTTGACATCTATACAGATAAATAAAATTGGAGTGTCTGTTTGTAATATTAAAATAACCGCTTTTTACTAAATGCATATAGATGTATACGCGGTACCCATACCAAAACAATATTTTTTACAATTTTTTGTCTGTCTGTCTGTTTGTTCCGGGTAATCTCCGAAACGGCTAGACCGATTTTGACGGGACTTTCACTGGCAGATATCTTTTGTTATAAGGAGTAACTTAGGTTACTTTTATTTTAGAAAAAGATTGAGGGTTCCGCGAAAAAAAATTAAAACCCATGAAATTGTGAACATAATCCGCGTACGGCGTACGCAATAACGTACATACGTAACGTAAATCGCTATATAATTTAAATGAATATCTTAGAAGTAGCAAGCTACTATTTATGTATAAACATAGTTAACGGTAAAAACGTACCTAGGGACAAATGCAAGCGAAGCGGTTTTAAATAAAACTTGACGACACGTTTGGCTCACTTTGTAATGCTGCTGTGTCTTCATATCATACTTGCTGTGCCAGCGGTTGCGCGTTCGAGTCCCACTGTGTTTAAAGTTATATATGTGTAGTGTATCAACTATCTGGTATCCATAATACAAGCGTCGTAGCTTACCATGAAACTAGATGATGCTGTGTGTTAATGTCCCAACATATTTTAAATTTATTTATTTAACTCTCCCAAAAATCTAAATAAATTCAAGAAAAAATATTATTTTCAGTATATTTTAAACTTTTTGTACGTGCTATAGTTCAGTAATGAATTTGTGATTCTAAAACTATTATCGACTTGATTTGCATACATTTGATCTGTGTAAAGTAAATGTGATTTTTTAAAGATTTTTGTTGTTTTATTATTATTCGGGTTCAATGAACATAGATTCGATAAGAAGTTTTTGGGATTTTATAGTTAAATAAGAGCTTTACAGAAATAATAAATACAAATTCTGAAAAAAAATAATTTATTGATATGTTTGTAATATTCCTTATCTATATAAAGTGGTAAAGTTTGTGAGTTTGTGAAGTTGTAGCGGGTAATCTCTGGATCTACTGAACCGATTTAGATGAAATTTGGTAAGAAGATAGTTTGAGACCCTGGAAAGGATAAAGGAGGAGGACTTTTTATCCCCGAAATCATCCCTTAAACGGGTGAAAATGGGGATGAAAGTTTGTATTGAGAAGCAAGTTAGGAACGAACCCAAGCAAAGCGAGGGTGAGTCACTAGTTGTAAGTATTTTAACGTTATTGTCATTTGGTGGAAAGTAAATGCAATGGCCTAGTTACAAGCGATACCGAGGTATAGTGGGTGCGGCACATAGTAAATTTCCATATTACTCTAAAACACTTGTAATTCATTAAAGTCCTTATATAGAGCAACTAACGATCAGACAGACTGATTAATATATTAGTAAAAAAAATATTAGAGACCTATTTTTTGAAGGTTGGTAGGTATCTCTTTCACAAATATCGTATTATAAAAATTTTTGGGCGGTATAATTTCATAGAGGAAATAAAGCAGCTCATAATTATTATTATTTACTAGCAAATTACTCTGGCTTTACTCGGGTGTGACCTAGATATATGAACTGCGAGTGTACTAAATTTCATCGAAATCCGTTCAGTCATTTTAGCATGAAGGAGTACCAAAAATACACATTCAAACTGACGCTTTTAAAATACTAATCGTACTAGTCCATACAAAATTGACATTTGGCTTACTAACAAAAGTACAAAGTAACATATAATTTAGACAAGGGTTGTATGCCAAAGATCGTAGTTTCACTTCTCACTAAATATGTAGGTATTCGCATGTATATCATTCAAATGTTAATCTAGTCAAGTCTGAGCGTCTTCGTATGCACTATGTCGTCGGGTAACTGTGTGGTAGTAACTGTATCTATTGATATATCTATATATGTATATAAAAATCGATGTGTGTATGTATGTTCCCTATAAACTCCAAAACAGTTAAAGCCATTTTGATGAAATTTTCAGGCAATCTTCAGATTAGGACAGCGGGTGATCCTGTGAAGTTTGAACGCGGGTGAAGCCGCGAGTAATGCTAGTTTATTTATAAAAGCTATATCTTTAATATTTATTCATAACTAGTTTATACCTGTGACTTCACCTGCTTGCACATTTCTATTTAGCCAATAAATATGAAACCGCATTACATGCAATCTTTGTTTTAGGTATACACGTTTCAAAAAAATCTGACTACCCTTTTTTCAGTGAAGCGCTAGCAAGAGATAGATGATAGATTTAAAAAAATGTATAATATCGATTTTATTATTTGAATTTTTTTGAAATTTTTACAATTGATTACAGATTAAGTACGATCGCATCATATAAAATATAGTCGAAAGGAGCGAAAACATAAGGGTGTCAATGGAGGGTAACCGATCTAGAACAAAAGGGGTGTAGTCGTGAAAATAGTAAAGAATTTATGGTAATTGAATTTTTTGAACGTTTAACGCCTTTGTTCTCCTTGTAATTTCATCTTTATATGAAAATCGTAGACATATGGATATTGTAATCATTTTTTACGAGGTTTTTGTATCGAGTATTATTATATATCTTTGTATTAAAAGAATATAAAGATACAATAAGGATTCGCATTCAATATTTTGTTATTTTGAGTATGTATACTATAATGTATTGATACAATAATATCCTATCCGAGTTCGTCAAGGAAGCCAATTCACTGAGACTCATCTAGTACCTACGCAGAAGCATGTAGAATATGTGTATTTTGCTCATAATTGGGTACTCCAATGCGTTGACTTATATTTGTAGTATTTTTTTGCAATATATCACATCCCATTTTTTTTGTTGGGACATTAACATACAGCACCATCTAGTTCCATGGAGTTCCATAAGCTACGAGGCTTGTGTTATGGATACTAAATAGTTGATACACCACACATATATAACTTTTAATACATACACATTACAAATATAAACACCCATGACTGGAGTACAAGCAAATGCTCAATTACAAATGAATGCCCCCAGCGGGACTCCAACCCGCGGCCTCTGGCACAGCAAGTAGGGACACTACAAACTGAGCCAAACGTGTCGTCAATATACATATATTAGTTATTATAGTATATATATATATATATATATATATATATATATGCATATCTATGCATATCTCACAACGCTGGACAGATTGGGTTGTTTGGTACATAGATACTTATTATGACGTAAGCAACCCCTAAAAGGGCGAAACGGGGGTTCAAAATTAGTATGGAGAAGTCATATAAGAGATGTATCAATTCGAAAATTGGCATTCGATTATTTCTGTCAATACATAAACACGTGTTTCGTGTTTTTACAAAAGCATCCTTTTAAGGTGAAAGGAGAAGTCAAATTTGACACGATTGAAGCCGCAGGAAGGCTAGATTTATATAACGTATCTTCTACATTCTACGTGACATTGGCGTAGTAAAGTGTGCCAAACTAGTCATTGTCAAAATTGATTGTCATCAAAATCATTTAAAAAAATGATGAACTAAAATAACTTTCGCATTTATAAGTAATATTAGTAACGATAAGTAGTAACGTAATTTTCAATTTTGTATAGAGTTTATTCTGTATACATCGTAGGAAAAAATAAGCATGGTGAGGTTTTTGGTTACCTATTAGCAAACGTAATTTATTATTAAGTAGCGGCTCACCCTGCTTCGCTCGGGTTCGCCTCTAGGAAAACAAAATACAAACCTATTCCACGGGAACCGAAATTTTTTCCGGAATAAAAAGTAGCCTATGTATTATTCCAGAATATAATCTATCTCTGTGCCAAATTTCATCCAGATCTCTTTAACCGTTCTGGCGTGAAAGAGTAACAAACATCCATACATACTCACAAACTTTCACATTTATATATTAATACGGATTAGTTTTAGTCTGGGGCTAAGCGAGTGCTGATTTATTTAGCTAGAAACTAAACAATGATTACCTTTAATTTTATGGGTTCGAGTCCCAGGTCCGGCTAAAATAGTTACTGAGATTTTATGTGATGAAATATTTAGTAGCAGACCAGAAAGTTTTATATTACCTTTATTTAAGGTTTAACTTAAGATGATGACGGTCTTCATGAAGCACGTCAAGTCCAGAATTTTGGCAGCCGTAATCGTATTAGTTAAAGAGGATATTAATGTAGTATTTTAAAGGTACTTTTTAATATATAATTTTTTTTTTCTATTGATATCATTTTTGTAGCAAAGTTTAATATTAAAGTCAAAATAAATCAAACATTCATCTTTTTTGCAAAAATATCGATTATACCGGTAACATAATTGAAATATCAATACAATGTGTTCTATAAGCGGAGTAGGCCTTTCTTCTTTTACTCTAGCTTCTACCTGTTGCTCCATTTGAATACTAAATTCTTTATCTTGAAAGCTTTATGCAAACAAAGATGTGGGCGCTATATTGTAGGAATTATTCAGTATATTTATATTTGAAAAATGTAATGTTTCAGAAGTAGGTCAGGTAGGCCAAGTGAAATTCGGTGTAACAGCACATAGTTTTTATTATTTTATACAGAGTCAGAGTAATGCCTCAAACGACATTACAATAAAGAATGACGCATTGCTAAAGTCATAAAACAAAACACAACGCTGTTCCCGCCTTTTTTCCACTCAAAATGACAACGTCAGAAAACTCAAAAAAGTATTTTATATCAGGACTAGCAACTCACCCTCGCTCCGCTCGGTTTCGTTCCTAGATACGTTCTAACGGTTAATATAGATTTCTCAGAAATGAGATATTTTCCCGCACTAAAAAGTATCCTATATGTTGATCCGGATAAAAATACTTCCAGTGGTTATTCCGTGATGCGGTAACAGACAGACAGACAGACAAAAAATCTAAAAACTATAGATTCGGCCTCTGTATCGATAATAATGTCTATTTCAATAAGATTTTCCAAAAAATATTTAATGTATAGATTCGGCTTAGCAAGAATTTTATTATATTATGTATAGGTAGATGACAACATAAAGAATCAAATAATTAATTTACAATAATACATACAAAACCTATTTTTATTTAATTAATAATTTATATTATTTTCAGTATAACAAATGTAAATTTTAGAATAAATTATTTTGTGGTTAATCGCCATTTCTAGTAACTATATATTTATATTAATGCTAATTATTCGGGAAAGTAGATAATTATTTGTGGCGTTGAATTAATGAACGTTATGAATTGATCTGAGTCCAATACGTGTGTTAGTTACTGCCTGTAGTCCGTGCCTTTACGCGCGGAACTTTTTTGTGACGCTTTTGATTTTGAAGTATTTTATATTTTTCACCAGGAATATATATGACAATATATTATGAAATACAGTAATAGAGGATATTTTTGCCACCTAGAGGTGTACGCGGGGGAATCAAGAGTATGTTGTTGCTAACATAGTAAAATTATGACATTTTTAAGTTGTTTATTACAAACTGTGTGCTAATTTTCATTTAAATTCATTCAGTCATTTCAGCGTGAAGTAACGAACATACTCACGCAAAATTTTGCTTCTATAATAGAAAAAAATATGGGGGAACAATTTAGAAAGTAATGAAGCCTTTGCCTTAAAAGACTTTTGCCTTAATAGAATCTAACGGATAACGGTTATATAATACCTAGTATAACGGATCTATCTATTGACACTTTGACTAGAGTAATTACAATTTCACTGAATGTGCTTAGGGAAATTATAATATACCTAAAAATGTCCCGTGATATTGTAAGAAAAGGAGACGGGTTTTACAATTTTCCTGCGACATATGTAAAAAAATCATATTTCTGTCCGATCATCTTGCTGGACTCGGTACAATTAATGTAACTAAATTAAAATAATCTTGCGGGTCAAACCGTTGGCAGTAGTTAGTATGAAAATATAAAATATGGTCAATTTAGCTAGTTTTAGCAATGAATATAAATTAGAGTGTCACATTACCATTACAAAACCAATATTAAGCTTAGTTAACGATGAAATTGATAACTGTTTTGTATTTAATAAAACTTAATACATAAACGTTCGCTTTGTTTAGAAAAGCGAGTTTAAAATGTTACTTTGAATGTGCTTTGCTGATTGAAGTAAAATTTGGCTGTCTTATCTATACTAATATTATAAAGCTGAAGAGTTTGTTTGTTTGTTTGTTTGTTTGTTTGTTTGTTTGTTTGTTTGTTTGTTTGTTTGTTTGTTTGTTTGTTTGTTTGTTTGTTTGGTTGAACGCGCTAATCTCAGGAACTACTATTCCGATTTGAAATTTTTTTTGCATTAGATAGCCTGTTAAGTGCGGAAGGCTATAGGCTATATATCATGCCGGAAAAATGTAAGACTCTCGTGGGATAGATTTGTTTATGTCTAGGGACGAACCCGAAGCGAAGCGAGGGTGAGTCGCTAGTACTATATAAAAGTGGCAATGTTTCCATACGTAAAGTTGAAGATTAAGCTCTAGGGCGTTTCAAGGGGGAGGACTTATGCCTTCCGTTGAAAGAAATCAAGCTGACTACTTATGAGAGCATAATCATAATCAGCCCCAAGTAATGGGATTACATATTATGATTCTATGACATAACGATAGAATTTGTCATTTCAATACAAAATTTAAAATTTCTATTCCTTATTGCATAAAGACATCTTGCATAAGACCCTTGGACATTGTTGCAAAAAAATAGCCTAAAATATCTGTTAGGCATGAATTTTGAAAAAATATCAAGAAAGATGAACTTAAAATGACTGAAAATATAACTAAGTTTAAGTATCATGGTAACTAAGAAGTAGATGTGAAATAATTACTTTTAACGATCTATATAACAACATGACTTCTGAGCCTCAAGCTAACATAGTATTCGAAAGGAGCATAAAATATAATGGGTCATTAAGACGCGCGCACTATCGGAGTACATTACTGTTATGTCCACATTAGCTGACACCCTACTTGATGTAGACCAAGAGCTAACATATTATTAAATACTATTATTTTTTTAATTCAATTTTGAATGAACAAAATTATCTCTCGGAATATATTATTTATCGAAATGGGACTACTTTTATGATTACGAAAGTTTTTATCCGTATGTGTATGTATTTGTGACGTCTTCACGCTAAAATAGATGGATTTGGATGAAATTTAGTACTGAGATAGATCCATAACCCGCACCCGAGCGAAGCGAAGGTAAGTCGCTAGTTATATATCTATGTATAACTTTAAAACGGGATTTTGAGATTAAAAATTTATATACTAAATATAAATAATAATTAGTATGTTTGTACATTGCTCTATTTAATAAGAATTTTTACGTCTGTGTATTGCTTGATTTGTATTTAGTAGTAGTAGTTTGTAGTTAATTTTCTAAGAAAGATTATTTAATCCAGTCTAGACTGCTTTTTATTAAATGAAAGTAAAATAAAAATAAAAATATATTATAAGTAGTCTTAGAGACCTTTGCTTTATGACTTTCATTAGGTACTTAATAGCAACCGTATAAAGCATAAAAGCTAGTAATAAATTATAATTAATTCAAAACCATCACCTGGAAACTGGGTTGGTTTTATTACTGGACTGAATAATTGTGTTTGATTGTGGATGTAAAAAAGTGAAGGTTAAAAATGTTTATTATACACAGGTCAGTTAGTTTATTATTGTTTGTGTGTATGATTGTCACTCATTCACGCTGAAAGGACAGGATACATTTAGATGTAATTTAGTACACTGATAAACTATAACCTATAGTAACGTATGTATTGGCTATTGTTTGGAAACAGGCACAGGCAATTCGCTAGTGTTCTTAAATATGTACCTATATAAAGAAGTTGATGTTTTTGTACCAAGTTCCAAAATGCACCAAGGGACTCAATCGAGCGAAGCGATGTCATAAAGAAGTAAATAAAAGTAGAAGAAAGTTAGATTTTGCTTGCATTTTTCAATTTTTGAAATCCGAGAGCCATAGAACTCATGAATTTTCATGAAAAATTCAATTGTAAAGTGTGTGAGAGATAAAAATGAAACAAAAGTAACATTTATCATCTATTAATTAATTGTAGATACCAACGATCATATATTTTTTTTAAATATTCGATAAAAAATTATGGAATTCCAGTTATATTTGAATCGATGAAATTGTACGCAAGTTTTTGCACTACAAAGGACCCTGTTGCTTGTAGGAAACTGAAATGTTTACTATTCGTTCAGAGACGGGACGATAACGCGGCTGTTATTTATACTGTCAACTACGTTGAAGCAAGACACCGTCTGGTTAATTAAAGGCCATTAAGAATAATGGATGGTTAAATCTCTTCCTTATACTGTATCAAATTAGGGTTAAAAAGATAAAATGTTTTGGATTTCTATACAAGTAAAAATTTTCTTGCTAATTAACTGCTGACTTTCTTCTGTCGAGATTAGTTTAATTTATTATTATTTTGATGTTTATTTATTTTTATCATTTCATTTGTCATTTTGTGAATTTGTAATATTCGAGAAATTTCAGCTGTGGATATATATATATAAACTTTAGTGATGATGTTGGTCTTTTCCAATCTCCATTCTACGTGGCATTGGCGAAGCAATCTGTGTTCAACTGGAATCCTTTGAAGCCATTAAAAAGAAACTTGATTAAAAATGGATTTATGGATATACATATGTTGGTTCACGTCAGAAAGGCTGAACAGATCTGGAATAAATTTGGCACAAAGATAGATTATAGTCTGGAATAACATATAGGCTACTTTTTGTCCCGGAAAAATATACGGTTCCCGTGGAATATATTTGTTTTTGTTTTCCTAGAGGCGAATCCGAGCGAAGCGAGGGTGACCCGCTAGTATATAATATTTTTACCTTGAAAATGTCTATACTATTTCCGATTATAAGATTTTAGTAAATTTTTGCTAGAATATAATTTATGCAATGGCTTAAAAACAGTGCTGGCAGTAAATTAGAATGTATGTTTCTCTTTTATGGCTATGTATGTCGCGTGATATGTTCACTTAATGTGAATCTATTTTATTAATCCCTTTTTTAAGGTATAGCATATTTTTCAATAGTGATCTCATATAAATTATAAAATATATTTATATGCTTAATAATACCTTTAAGGCTATTTTGAAGCTGGTGTATAGCGATAGAAAAAATAATGATATCAATTTATCATTTAGTTCTTTTTTTTAACTTTTTATTTTTTTAATAACTACTTATGCTGTTCTTAAAAAAATAACGTGAGCGAGAATCGAACGGCTGCTATTTTCAGTACAATAAACAAAATAAACAATTCACCAAAATTCAAATTCACGTACATTAAACGTAGCTAAGGAAAACAAAACAAATTGTCATTCATAAACGTGCATACAGCTTGTGTAAGCGACGGTTTAATAAAACACGTCTTATCATATCTGCCCAATATACCATGTGGGGGAATATGTAATGAATACTGCTGTTTGGAAATTTTTCCCGCTAGAATATTAAGCTGCTATTCATTTATTTTGATACGGCGTATTTTATGAAATGGCCTCTTATATTTTACTGTAAAAGATTTTGGGCTAAGTGAAGGTAATCACTAAAGTTTTCTGAATTGCGTTATCTATTTAGTAACGGTAATTAGGTAACGTTATTGTAGTAATATTATTTTGCTATATTTTTTTTTTATTTTAGTATTAGCAAGCTTTCAAAGTGGAATGTGTAGATTTAATTCGGATCTAAGTATATAAATTTTCATATTTTTTAGATTTATTATGTGTGAATCTATACATATAATAAAATTTTAAATGAGTCGAATCTGTACATTAAATATTTTGTTGGAAAGTTATTATTGATACAGAGGCCGAATCTGTAGTTTTAAGAATTTTTGTTCGCCTGTTTGTCTATCTGTCTGGGAACACATCGCGAGAAAAGCACTAAACAGATTTTGATGAAATTTGGTATGATGATAGCTGGTTATCCGGATAAACATATAGGATACTTTTTATTGCGGAAAAATATCTTATCTTTGAGAAATCTATATCTATAATATAATACCTATAATATAAGTAGGTACCACTAGATAATACTTTAGGCTAGGAAATCTTCACGAGGAAGCCCGCATCTGTGAGAATCCGAATAGTTTACGATATTATGGTGTCACATGATGTGTGATGGATTATTATTGTTGTGTTGATATCACATTTGTTACTACGTCGAAGATGACTCGTTCGATTTTTTCGTTCTTTAACTGCTTTTTTATATAATACCTAGTAGATATAATATGTTTTCTATTCTCTTCTGAAATATACATAATACGAGAAGATGATGATCTCTTTTGTCTTATTTGTATGAGTTGAGAAGAGCTTGATACACCTAATGAAGTTTTTATTTTTATTTTGTAACTTTATATTAACAGATTTTTTATTCCTATACTTTTGGCATTGGATCACATACCTAGATGAAAATATAGCATGAAGAAAAATCTTTAGCAGACGATGATGAAGAAAAATTCTAATAAAAATAATAATAATTAATCTACCCGAAAATCGAACCTGTTACCCTAAAATCAGCCAACAAGCCAGCGCTACCAACCTCTACATTTATAATGTAATATACATGTTAATTAAATTCATAAATACAACGTAATTAATAACGTCCTCAAGCGAATGAACTTTAAATAACGCGTCAATATTCATGTTTCGTTTGAACACTTTCCCGTCCAATTATATAATATGCTTCCCTATAACTACATGTAATGTTTGTAATTAATTCAAAAGTAAAATAACATATTATCGTAATTATTTCTAAGTAATTACTATACAACTTTAGTTTCTTTGATTTTCCTTTTCTAATTTTCTTTGATCCTGTTTAATTGTTATAACGAAAACTAAGGAATACCATGTGTATTATGGAGCAAGTGTGTGGACAAACATAAGTGTCCACTGTAACTCTATCTAAGCTCGAATGAATGATAAAACTGAACTCGACCGGTGAGAGATCATGTGCAGAACTACTTGCTATACGTGCTATCCGAGACGTGAGTTGTAACATCGCAAACTTCTGACCTTCGGGCTCTTACTAAGATTTTTTTTTACGCGATTCAGTGACAAACGAGCAGACAGACCACCTGATGGAAAGCAGCACCTGTCGCCCATAACACCTACGGTTCATGCACTTAGGTTTTAAGTAACAAAAATGCAGAACCACAGGTGCGTTGTCACTGTGAGGACTAAGATGATATGCCTCTTGCCTGTAATTGCGCTGGTTACCTTATCCTTCAAACCGGAACACAACAATGCAATCATTGTTGCTTGGCGGCAGAAATAGATAAGGGGGTGGTACCCATCCAGTCAGACTCCTCAGGCTTGACAGAGTCCTACCACCGATAAAAGTAGTTTTTTTGCTAGAAAGTATAAATTTTTGTCCTCAGCTGGGAGATGAACCTAGAAATTCAGTATTTGCGGCTTTATATTAGGTACTAGACCAATGAAGCAGTTATGATATATTATGTACATTGTACAAGTTCATATGTAGGTATATATCACTTAGTACAAAACGTATACAATTCTTAACTTAACACATGACTTTGCTACTACTATTCTGTACAACAGAGTGCAATAATGTGTTTGACATACACTATCTCCCAATATCCCGTATTTAGCGTTTGCTATATAAATGTCGATCGTTTCAGTAATAGCCCCTTATACGAAAGTCGTTCGATATCGTTAGCAACTATTTAACTGGGAAAATTAGCCGTCGAACAAACTTCCTCTACACCCTTATGTTCCATTATACCATATACAGAATTTGCCTTATATATTTTCTAGAAGGACTTTTTCTAAGTGTTCATTATGAAACCTAAATATAAAAGAAACATTTTTGAACGTCTACGTTGTGTCGTGTCATTTTGATGTCATGGATGTGTTTACTCTGAAGTAATAGATAATATTACCTTTTTACATAATATTTACGTAAATTACTCTTACTGCTACGTATCGCTCTGTTAATTGGAGTGGATGATCAAGACTCCTTTTCCTCTTTCTCTCTTATGCGCTAAGAAAATTAGACACGATTGTTTATTATTTAACCCATAATAATATTAAGATCGTGTATGTTGTTTTGTTGTTCTTCGTCGTTTCCAAACACTAATTGTGGAATTGTTGATGTGGTTTTTTGACATAGAAATGGTTTATGTACCAGAAAGTAATAACGGCTAGTTTAGTCAGGAACCCACAATTTGCAGCCGCATTTGCTACCAATTTTTATTAGAACATATATAATGATTTTATTAGAACAACAGTGGTATGTTATATATACATAATAATGGTTTTATTAAATAGGTTAGTGCAAAAACTCACATATAGAAAATTCACAATTCTTTTATAATTAAATAACCATTATACTTTGTAAGACTACGAGGTGAAACAACAATGCTATATGGATAGATGGTCAAAAAGCGCGTTTTTTTTCCTATACTGGAAGCTCTCAATCTTCTAGAAGATGTTTAAATACATATTGTATTAAGCCCTTTTTTAACGTCCTACTGCTGGGCACGGGCGTTCAATACGATGGAGATGAGGCAATAGTCCACCACGCTGACCAAGTGCGGGTTGGCAGACTTCACATGTCTTTTGAAAACTTGCTAGATTCTCTGAGACATGCAGGTTTCCTCACGATATTTTCCTTTACCGTAAGACAAGTGATCATCATGATGGAAATGATTCGCACATGGAAATATTAGAAGTGCGAAACCTAGGATTTGAACCCGCTTTATTCGGTTTCCCAAGCGAGCGCATCACTACTGGGCTACCACTGCCTTATAATAATACTAGCGGCTCACCCTCGCTTCGCTCGGGTTCGCCTCGAGACAAACAAAAACAAAATTTGTGTACTAAGCTGTATAATTTACTATAGTTTTTAACTATCCCACGGGAGCTTTAGAATATTTCGGGATGAAAAGTATCTAAAATGTTGACCGAGGATATAAGATACCACCATGCAAAATTTCATTTAAATTGACCCAACAGTTTTGGACATTAAACCGTACAAACAGACAAACAGACAGAGAAACAAAAAAATTGAAAAATCTGGATTTGTTCTATTTCTCTTCTTACATCCCCCTGACTTGGTTTTTAGCATATTTTTACTATGTACAGACAATTGACCTCTACAGTTTTATTTAAATATATATGTATTTATCTATATATATATATATATATATATATATATATATATATATATATATATATATATATATATATATATATATATATATATATATATATATATAGATAAATACATATATATTCTAGAATATGATTTACAATCTCTTCTAGAATATGATTTTCTATGTACACAATAGTCTTGAGTCGGTCAGTGTTCATGTGTAGTTAGCGAGGCGTCCGCTCGTTATCTGCGAGTTAGCTGGACTTAGAGTAAAGGATTAGATGTGAGAGGTCCCTAATAAACTTATGAATAAAGTTAGTTTAATTATAAAGGAGCAGTGTCAACAATATTTAGCTTACGTCTAGACTAGAATAGAGGATCTAGTTATAGGGTTCAGATATTATCTAAATAGCATAAAATAGCCATTTCTGTCTGTTTGAACGTTGGAGTTTTAAGTTGAAAATTGGAAGAATTCTCTTCAAATATGAAATATTAGCGACTCACCCTCGCTTTGCTCGGGTTCATCTTTAGGTACGTTTAGTATTTAATAGATAAACTATATACTATATAGCTTATAGCCTTCCTCAATAAACGGGCTATTTAATGCAAAAAGAATTTTTCAAATCCAATTAGTAGTTACTAAAATTAGCGCGTTCAAACAAACAAGCTCTACCTCTTTATAATATTAAGTATAGATAAGGTTACATTCCATACATGTAATAAGTCCAACATTTGTAAATGATATAGACATTTTAATATTTTGTAACACGTGCTTCTAAGACCGTTAACGATTTGACAATAAATAATACTAGTCAAGAGTGAATCAGAAGTCAGAACTTAGCAATTAATTTTATAAATTAATTGCTTTGTATTTAATTCTTTTTATATCTTAACCATATTTATTATTTTACATCATGTTATGTTTCTCATTCAACATATGTTAGAAATTATATCAATACCAATCGACTTTGACCTAATAAAGTTTTTACAGAGCAACAAATTAAATATTAAGTGTGTGTCCTTAATAGCTAACAGTTGAAATAAGCGAATTGTAAAGTGTCAACTTAGAGTGATCTTACACAATGAAAACTGGAATTCTACATGCAATACACTTTTGGACAAAATAATGCTACATATTATGTATTACATAGCGGTCTTAAAAAATTGTATTCAGCCCTTTTTAACGTCCCACTGCTGGGCACGGGCCTCCCTCAATACGAGGGGAATCAGGCCATAGTCCACCACGCTGGCCAAGTGCGGATTGGCGGACTTCACATGTCTTTCGAAAACTTCCTAGGTTTTCTCAGACATGCAGGTTTCCTCACGATGTTTTCCTTCACCGTAAGGCAAGTGGTAATCATGTTAGAAATGATTCGCACATGAAAATATCAGAGGTGCGAGACCCGGGATTTGAACCCGCTTCACTCGGTTGTCCAAGCGAGCGCGTTACCACTGGGCTACCAAAAATGGTCTTAAAAAATTATATATTATAAAATACAACTTTTTTAATCGTTTAGAGTTATATAATACATATTTATTTACAAATTTTATATGTTAAATGAATGTGTTTGTTACTTTTTCACGCTGTAAGAGTTTAATGGAATTGAGTGAAATTTTAAAAAGAGATTGCTTTTACGTAAAAGTGCGAAATAAAAATATAAAATTACTTTAGTACTTTATATGCACGCAAGCCAAGCCGCGAGTAAAAACTAAGAAAAACGAATACAAATATAAGCACAATAACTAAGTTGATTTCGGAGAAAAAAAACTCATTCTTATGCCTCGTATAACTAAAACACCTTGTTTTTTCTTTTCCTTTATAATAGTTCATCAAAGTTGGCATTTATGAGATACTAGAGACTCACCCTCGCTTTGCTTCGAGTTCGTCCCTAGACAAAAACAAATCTATCCTACGGGAACCGTACATTTTTCCGGGATGATATATAGCCTATAGCTTTCCTCAGTTAACGGGCTATCTAATTCAAAAAGAATTTTTCAAATCGGATAAGTACTTGCTGAGATTAGCGCGTTCAACCAAACAAACAAACAAACAAACTCTTTAGCTTTATAATATTAGTATAGATGAGCATCCATTGCAAGAAAAAGCATTTGCTGTTAAAAATTTGCTTTAAAATTTGTAAATATCTATATGACTTTTATAATCTATCCAATATGACTTTTATAATAACATTTTTTAATTATTTCAAACACTAATTCATTCTTCCTTTTTTTATTTAAATAACACAACATATTATTAGGGTAAAATTATTTCCTGAGTGTTAAAACATATATTTTTTTTTATTTTATTCATTAGAAACTTTTGCTACAAAGCAAAATTAAATTAAAATATGAATAAGAAATTTTAATACATTGTAACAAAATATAAATAGTATCAAGATATGTGTATACTTAAATTGTCACTATATATAGACATGCTACCGAAGGTTCGGTTTCACAATAACTGGTCAGCCGGTTGTCTAACACTAGGCCCATTCCCTTTAAGTATTAAGTTTCTGCGAAACCTAATACAGAAATCTCATTTCGTACAAATGTTGTACGCTAATGTGTTTTTAAATAATCTGTGGAAAACTTTATTAATATTTTCATTTAAAATTAGCGACCAGCTTTCAATTCTGATATTTTCAACTGTGAATCATTTTCAACGAGATTACCGTTGTCTTATGGCGAAAGAAAACATCATGAGGATATCTATATGTCTAAGGGACACTAGCGCAAGTTTTCGAAAGACATGTGAAGTGCGCCAATCCGCACTTGACTGGCATAGTGGACTATTTCCTGATCCTCCTTTGAGTAAAGCTAGACTTATGCCCAACAGTGGGACGTTAAAAAAGGGCTTAATACATACATGTGTATGTCATATATATCAACAGTTAAATTGGTTTAAAATACAAAAAGAAATAAAAAAATAGTATATGATGGCAATAAATATCATTATTTTTTCACGAATAAGAAAAAGATGGAATTCCAGCAGTGGTTTATTAAAATTGGTTAAGATTGTGTAAAATGGTAATAATATAGATATTGTATCAGCTATAGAAATATTAAAGTTAAATTTAGATTTCATATTTCTGGTAGAATTGCAAAATTATTTTGAAATTGTAATTGCTGTTTAGAGCCGCTTAAAATATATATTTAGTTGGTGTAATAGTTAGTACTTAAATTCATTTGACTTACATTTGTTAAAAGGCAGAGACCAGTTTAGTAAATGAATACAACTGCTACATAAAGTACAGGTATCGATTCTTGCGTTGTCAACAGCAGTACTAGCATATTGATAGCAATTATAATTGTTATTATTATAGGTGAAAGTTTGTGTGCGTGCGTGCGCGTATATGTGTACATGTACGAGTACGTGTGCGTTTATGTGTGTGTGTGTGTATGTATGTATGTGTGTGCGTGCGTGCGTGCGTGCATGCGTGCGTGCGTGCGTACGTGCGTGCGTGCACGTGCGCGTGCGCGTGTGTGTGTATATAAATTTAGATGAATTTTCGTACACAAGATGACTATGAACTGTAACATATGCTATACTGACACATACGGTACCCTAGGCTAAACCTCCAGAGACATACCGGAGCGAAGCGAAATTAAGAAGCTAGTTTAGCTATGTATATCATATTTTTATTAATTACTAATACACGAAATACCTCTGAAACACGCTTTTAAACCATAAAAAAAATTAATTCACTAAAACCATTTCGCGTGCTGCCTTATAAACTGCTTTTAGAATAAACTACTACATATTATAAATTGAAGTCGCCACGTATATCTAACTATCCTTATCTCAGAAACAGCTGTAAATATTTAGATACGGTTTTTGCTAATAGTTAAATTAATTCATGAAGAATAATTCTGTATAAAAAATTTCGTCATATATGACGATATTTATCAAAATCGTTTAAGCTATGAAGATATATTACATGATGGAAAAAGTAACAGTGTAAAAAAAAAACCATGGGCGGATCGTTATTATATATTTTATTTCAACTAAATGGATACGTTGACTAAAATTCACAATGAGAGTAAATAATCCACCCTCAGAAGAAAAAATCAAAAAAAAAATCCAAGTGAAATTTTCAGATATTGATTATTCATTACAAATAAAGTCATTATAGCCAATTAACAATAGATAAGTATACCTAGTAACATACCCACCAAAAACTCATACTCGAAATGAATACCTCCATTTTTTTGAAGTCGGTCAAAAATATAATTTTGCTAAATAATAAATCTTAAAATACCTCGTCTATTTTAATGAATAGGTACTACAACAGTAAACAACTGTGGTGAAAAGTTTTCTATACAAAGCAAACTTATCCCTGATCTTCATCCTAAGTAAGCTAAGTTAGGTTTGATTTATGATTAAATATATTTGCTTTAATCAATTTAAATAAAAGCTATAAAGGTTAAGCTTTATATTGTTTTAGAATTTCTGATTCGAGCTTCACTTATAGATAATTAGCCATATACCACATTTTACACACTATAATTTTTATCATTTGTTTATACAACATGATTACTACTTGCCTTACGGTGAAGGTAAACATCGTGAGGAAACCTGCATGTCTGAGCAAAGCTAGCAAGTTTTTGAAAGACATGTGAAGACATGTGAAGCGTGGTGGACTATGGCCTGATCCCCCTCGTATTGAAGAGAGGCCCGTGCCTAGCAGTGGGACGTCGAAAAGGGCAGAATACATACGTTTACAACTAGCGGCTCACCC
Source organism: Argynnis bischoffii washingtonia (assembly GCA_033884665.1). NCBI lineage: Eukaryota > Metazoa > Arthropoda > Insecta > Lepidoptera > Nymphalidae > Argynnis > Argynnis bischoffii. The sequence goes on from CM066622.1 coordinate 1,920,536, forward strand.
TCGCTTCGCTCGGGTTTGCCTCTAGACAAATAAAAACAAATCTATCCCGCGGGAACTGTACATTTTCCGGGATAAAATGTAGCCTATTTGTTATTTTGATGTATGAACTATATTATTGTAAAGTTTCATTAAAATCCAATTAGCAGTTTTTGTGTACTAAGCTGCATAAGTTACAATAGTTTTTTAACTATCCCACGGGAATTTTTTAATTTTCGGGGATCAAAAAGTATCTAAAATGTTGATCAGGGATTTAAAGTACCATGCAAAATTTCATTTAAATACGTCCAACAGTTTCGAAGATTAACCCGTACAAACAAACAGAAAAACAAAAAATTTGAAAAGAAACTAGATTTGTTCTATTGCTCTTCTTACATCCCCCTGACATTGATGATACTTAAAAAAATATCCTTTTTGGAAGTTGATTAAAAATAAAGAAGATTGATTACTTCAAAATCATATTAGTGATACAAAATAGATTAAATGTTTTAAAGTAATTTGAAATGATTTCATGTATAATTGTATAAGTGATGTAGTTGAACTAAATTAATTGCGTTGATCTAACTGCCTGCTCAACCGGTGTAATTAAGTTATATTTTTATTAAAGAAAATTTAATTGATATCACGATTTTTCTATACAGATAAATAAAATTAAAGTGTCTGTTTGTAATGTCAAAGTAACAACTTTTTAGTAAATGCATATGAAAGTATATACGGTACATATAAGAAAAACACAATTTTAAATTTTTTTCTGTCTATCTGTCTGTCTGTCTGTTTGTTCCGGCTAATCTCCGAAACGGCTGGACCGATTTTCACGGGACTTTCACTGGTAGATAGCTGATATTATAAGGAGTAACTTAGGCTACTTTAATTTTAGAAAAAAATAGGGTTCCGCTTAAAAAAAAGAAAACGTACTGAGAGACGAACCCGAGCGAAGCGAGGGTGAGTTGCTAGTGTTATAATAAAGGCGTTTTATTAAATACATATGAAATTATTTACGGTACGATAAATCATTTTTTTTTAATTTTTGTCTGTCTGTGTGTCTGTTTGTTCCGGCTAATCTCGACGGAAATTTTGACGGGACTTTTACTTTGTGGAAATAATTCTAGGAATATTTTCTTTAAATAAAGCTACGTTGTCGCTGAGTAGATATTTTTATTGACGTAAGAAAAGCCGCGGGCGAATACTAGTGTCATCTATTTTTAATATTTGTTTAAAATTATTTAATATATTAACCCTGATTTAAGTATTTTTTGTTATAATATGTAATTTATATCAATAATAAATAATAACTTATGTAGAGTAGGTCATGTTACTCCATAGGCGTATAACACTTTCGTTATTACAGATAACTATAATGTAAATGTTGTAATGATTTTCAGTCATTGGTAAACTTACGTCATATAAACTGAATTTAAATTACTTCTCTTAGAAGTGAAAGCTTTTTTGAACTTTATTTGATGGACAACACATATTTTTTCTATATATAGTCTTTCTATTTCTATTAAATATTGCCTTTTCGTTAAAAAATATATAAAAATATGTCAATTTTTGGCTAAGATATCAGGGAACGTACATAAAATTATACAACTGAATTAAGTACCCCCTTCTTTTTGATGTCGGTAAAAAATAGACAGTAACCAAGGACAAAGTATATTTTTAGGGCGTAAATGTGGAGAGTAAATATAGCCTGCATTTACTGTCTTAGAATACAACCTTTAGAGTTATATGTATCCGTCCGATAGTGCAGTTTTGATTATCGTAAGACGTATATTGTTATATTTAAATTGTGAATAGAGATAGTTACTGCTATATTTGAATGGAAACGGATATACTACAGAAGGCAGATTTAAGATCTTGGTTCAAATCATGGTTCAAAAGAGTTATTGTTTTTTTTCATGTGAAAAATAATTTGGTAGCATCCCAGAGGTGGTAAGTTGGTGGTGACAGTCAGTGCCTCGAAGAGCAAGTAAGGTCATCTTGATCTGTTAGACTGCCTTAGTATGGGACTACAATTAATACCAATCTCCTTCGAAGTAACCTGTGCCCAACTGACACGCTTTGAAGACATTAACAAGAAAATTGAATTGAAATACATACATACATGAGTTTTAACGATTAAAAATTCAATTGCTACCATCATTAAAATAATTCTACATAATAACGAGTTAACTGCCCCAAATTATATTATTACATAGTAACTCTACCTATTAAATTTGGTAGAGCAGTTTCGTGAAATCGTCTCGGAAACAGTTTCGGATATACGTCTAGTGTATCCGGACTGTCTGTAACGAACCGCGAAAACTGAAAGCGTTATGTAATTAACTAGTTTCTAGAACATAATAGTCGTACTAACGAGGGTTATCTCTAAGTCATTATAATAAAGTTGTTATTTCTGTCTGTTTGTTTGCGCTTACTTCTTTTAAACTACAGAACAGATATTCATATTATTCTGCTATATATAGAGTATCTCTTGTGGAAGGCTTATAATTTGATAGTATAATAAATTGATGCTAAATTAAAGTAAAAAATTAACTATGTATAATAAAAGTATTACTTTGATGTTTTGGAGTTACTGAATGATGTATAATATACAATTAAATACGGCAAGTTGAAAGGAACAAGAACAGGTCTTCAGCCTATTTACGCATTCAATAAATGTTGATATTTTGAAATCTACTTAGTGTTATAACGTAGAGTTATTGATGTGAATTTAAATGTGTAATTTAATTTTGATTCCTCTTGTAAATAACCATCTGGTTAATTGATACAAATAGGGTGTACTTTTTTATTATAAAATAATGCGTACTTTTTACTGTAGCACCATATTTATCATTTTGTTATCTATTATATCTTTATTTACATTTCTTTTCAAAGTTCACTAATGCATTTTAGTTGATATATTGTCAGCCCTGCCCTTTTCAACGTCCCACTGCTGGGCACGGGCCTCCCTTCAATACGAGCGGGATCAGGCCATAGTTCACCACACTGGCCAAGTGCGGGTTGGCATACTTCACATGCCTTTTCGAAAACTTGCTAGGTTCTCTCAGACATGTAGGTTTCCTACGATGTTTTCCTTCACCGTAAGACAAATTGTAATCATGTTGGAAATAATTCGCACATGAAAATATCAGAGGTGCGAGACCCGGGATTTGAACCTTCTTCACTCGGTTTCCCAAGCGAGCGCATTACCACTGGGCTACCACTGCTTAGAGAATTTATAATATAATTATGATCATATAATATGTCCAAGAACTAAATTTAACTTCAGCATAGAAGGAAATATTAGACGTGAAAAATTGCATCAAGTCAGTCGTAATTTACAATTGTATCGTATATCACTTTCACTTACATGCGTCGTCAGTCACGACGTACTTAAGCAAATTACTTTTTAAGTAATGTAAAAATGTCATTTTTTTGTCCAGTAATTTAAGTTATTAGTCAAGTGTGCAAATGAAAAGAGGTAAATAATTTTAGGATGTACTTATTTTTAAATTTGCTAGCATATTAGAGTATACAACGACACGTTTGGCTCAGTTTGTAGTGTAGTTGCTGCGCCAGTGGTTGCGGGTTCGAGTCCCGCTGGGGGCATCCATTTGTGTGATGAGTACGAATGTTTGTTCTCTAGTCATGGGTGTTTATATTTATAATATGTATTTATATAAAGTTATACATGTGTGGTGTATCAACTATCTGGTTTCCATAACTCAAGCGAGGCTTGCTAGCTTAACATGAAACTAGATGGTGCTGTGTGTTAATGTCTCAATATATTAATAATATTATCATTATATTTTACAGTCAAAACTAGTTTCCAGTCAAAACAGCTTCTGACCATTTGTCAAAGTACCTTATGTACTTCAATAAAATGATCAGAAGTATTTTTACTGTTTTTGTCAGTCAAAAGTAGTATTGACTGTAATTTATATAATAATTCTGATGAAAGTACGAAAATTTAATACCGTGGAGCTAATTTGATGACGGTGTTAAGATAGTAATGGATAGAAAACTCTACTAGTTAACTTTTGAAATTTGCGCTCATTTAGTTTTTTTTGAAGTGCCCAAACATTACTTAGTAACGAGAATATAATATTAGTAAGTGAACTACCTGATTTTTCCATAATTTATTGCTAAATATAATTCTGAATACAAAAATATACTTCAATACATATAAATACATATATTTAATGACCATTCTCGCACTTACATATGTTACTCATTCTTGTTTAGAAAGCGAGAGTACAATTGTTACTAGTTATGATATAATAGAATAGATTATGTTCTAAATACTATTATTTAGTCATTGTTGATTAGCCAATAGTGTCATGGTCGATTGTTTGATGTAATAATAACTTTTTACAAGTATCGTTTTAAATGAAACTAGCGATTCACCCTCGCTCCGCTCAGGTTCGCCCCTTTTTTAAATTTTAATTTCTCGGCTTTTCTGTACTATAATATGCATAAATTATACATATAAACCTTCCTCTTGAATAACTCTATCTATTAAAAAAAAACCGCATCAAAATCCGTTGTGTAGTTTTGAAGATCTAAGCATACATAGGGACAGACAGCGGAAAGCAACTTTGTTTTATACTATGTATGTATCTTTTTGGATTTTTTCGTGGATTTATTTGTGGGTATTATCTGTAATAACTATATACATAATTAAGACTTCTACAAACTTAGTCTCTTTGGTGACCGGGATTACTGTAAAGCGTTCGAAATGTCGGGAATCAAAAAACAAAATAAAGCCTATATAGGTTAAGGTTATAAAATCTTAGCCAATATCCACAACTAATGAATATATCCATCAGTAATGATTTTGTTGAGTAAATATTTATTAAACCAGATATATGTAACTTTTAGGTTGTATTATTTATTTTTATATTTATATAATACTAGGAACTCATCCTTTTCGTCCGAGTTCGTCCCTAGTGAAAAACAAAAACAAATCCATCCCACGGGAACCATATATTTTTCCAGGATAAAAAGTAACCTATGTGCTATTCCAGACTATAACCTATCTCTGTACCAAACTTCATCCAGATCCGTTCAGTCGTTCTGGTGTCATTGAGTAACAAACATCCATCCATACAAACTTTAGTATTTATAATATTAACGCATTTATGATTAAGTTTGAGTCTCGTTGAGGTATAAAAAGAAAAATACCCTAAAACACTGTTTCACATCTATATTTTTACTTTTGACTAGTAAATATGTAAGTAATAATTACTTTTGCGAATTAATTCAATCATATCTTTAATTTTCTTAACAACGCGATATTCGCATTCTAACTGTGACATCCTGAAAATGAATCTACTACCTTCAACATAACTGATAGTAGGGTGGTACGTTAGCATTGCACCAGACGTTTTTAATTCAAATCTATACTAATATTATAAAGCTGAAGAGTTTGTTTGTTTGTTTGGTTGAACGCGTTAATCTCAGGAACTACTAATCTCATTTGAAAAATTTTAGCATGCTTTGCATTAGATAGCGCTATATATCATCCCGGAAAACGTACGGTTCCCGTGGAATAGATTCGTTTTTGCCTAGGGACGAACCCGAAGCGAAGTGAGGGTGAGTATATAAAATTAATATGATCATATATATATATATATATATATATATATATATATATATATATATAATGAATATAATTAATAAAATAAATAACTAAATATATAAAAATAATTATTTATTGCTTTTAAGGCAACTTTCATATAATGATATTTTAATGTTTTGTAATAGCCTTACAAAAATTGCAGGCAGAATTGGTGGGATTGTTCCCTACCACTTGCTTTGCTAGAGGGGACCAAGTAGCTCGCAGTCGTCGAGTAAAGCTAGTGCAGTGTAGATCAGAAACAGATTAAACTCAAATAAATAATCATGTGTGGAGAAATGGGTAAAGCGGTTTTGCGGGCTCTGACCGGAGCGCTGCTCTGTGGCCTTGTATCAGATGCGGCATATTTAGAAGTAAGTTATGTATTTTATAATATATTGTGTCAATAGCTATGCCTGCGAATTGATTTTGCGTGTAAGTCAGAAAAAATATGTCGCTTAGAAAGGTGTTTTAATTAAAAACTCCTTTATTGAAAAGCGAGGGCCCTCAGATCTGATGATTTTTTCTAGTGTATGAAATTTGTATTGACATTACAAAAAATAAAAAATAGGAATGGTACTCTACTCTCTATACATGTAACTAGGTAGAAAAAAGAATCCTTGAAATCAATATGATTTCGAACACATTGGCAAAGTAACAGATAAACAGACATATTAATTTTAAAAATCATATAAATTTATTTACTCCTTATTGTCAGTCCCCCAAACATTTTTTTTTGCAAATATATAGAGCTTTCATTTTTATTATATGTATAGATTGTGGCGTATTTGTTAAAACAACATTATAATTATAAAAATATGTTTAGTAATTATTAATATTAAATGATTACATTCTTATATCAGCAAAGTAACAGAAATCCAATTTTGGATATAGTAAATGTACAGTGAATTCAAGATTTTAATTAAAGTTCTCAGTTCTTATGACAAGCTGTCTTAGAAATATTATATATTTCAGAAAATAGTTAGAAATTTTAGCAATACTGATATAACTTTGGTTTCAATTTAATTTCGACTTTTATTTTATAGAATGTGATAAGTACATAGAAATCTTGATGTGTACATACATACATATATACATGCTTATTCGTATTAATATTATAAATGTGAAAGTATGCGAGTATGTATGGATATTTGTTACTCTTTTACGCCAGAACGGCTGAACGGATCTGGATGAAATTTGGCACAGAGAGAGATTATAATCTGGAATAACACATCGGCTTTTTATTCCGGAAAAATGTACGTGGAATAGGATTGTTTTTGTTTTTCTAGAGCCACTAGATACTAGTACATAATATGTAACTGCGCTACTATACACTAGAATTATAAAAAAAAACATATTTTATAACTAGCGATTTACTCTTGCTTTGCTTGGGCGTCCCTAGGTACGTTTTAAATAGATAAAAATAGTTATTGCGAATGTACCTTAGGAGATAGACATAAGCTTTTACGGACTTTTCTGTAGGCCTTATTATGTAAATTATTTTGATGTATCTCTTAAGATTTTTAGAACCAGTGTTACCCATGTAAACTTCTAAGGATAACTCGACAGAACCAGTTATTGTGTTTTCTGTGGGAATGAAAATTTTTCATGTAGTAAAAATTAAACTAAATGTTGGCCCAAGTAATAAGTTATTACTAGACAAAATTTAGTTAAAATCTCAAGCTCAATAATACTTTCTTAGATTTACGCGAATATTAGACATTTAAATAAAACTATCTTTTCGGTTTCTTTTCGCGGATTTATTTTGACAAAAATTAATTTATAAATCCACGAAAAAATCCGAAAAGATAGTTTTATTTAAAATCAGCTCTCTACTTTTTGCGTGAAATGCAGACAGCTGAACAGACAAACAGACATACAAACAAAATTCAATGACTTTAAAAATTTAAAAATTTTAAAAAATACATCACGTACAGATTTCGCTTTGTTACTATTTTATTATATCTATAGATCCACGTTTTAAAATATTTTATGATTCGAAATATATATTACTTTTAAATATTATGTATGTAAAAATATAATTGGCCAATGTAAAATCGGCTATAAAATTTATTGACATCGGTTCCATTGGCCATTTTCTGATAAACTAATCCTTCGAAATGTATTTTAAGGATCTGAAGCGTAATATTCTGTGATCCCATTTTTACTGCTTTTGCACAATAGACATGTTAGAAAATTTATTATATAGAAAAAGATTAAATAGCTAGCTTTACTACTGCATATTATAATTTAAAGAAAGATTGAGCTCGAGTAAGGCTAATTTTGTTTATTAAGTAACCAAATTCATTTTTAGATTTCTTTTATTTATGGTACAGTACTTTCGTAATTATCGATATTGAAGAAAAAGAGAAATATATCGATGTTCCGATGTTTCAGATTCCGTAAATAAATAAATACGTATGTACGGGTTCGTCCCAAGGTTAATTCCTCATACAAATTTTCATCCCCATTTTCACTCCCTTAGTTTTTTTAACTATTAAAAACTATTTTATGTCCTTTCAAGGGCTCCAAACTATCTTTTTATCAAATTTCCTCAAAATTGGTTCAGCAGTTTCGGAGCTTATTCGGTACAAACAAAGAAATAAATAAAAAAAATTGCCCTCTTTATAATATAAGTGTAGATTGCTGTACAAAATCTATAAAAGATTTGTATAGTTTAACATTTGCTTGGCCCGAGAATCTAATTCGTAATCAGTCATAGTAGATAATGCCGACAGGCATTATCTACTATGTCACACGTGTCCTTCATAATACTAAATAACTTACATATTAAATTAAATATAATTATATACTTATATAGTAAATAAGAACTGAAAATGACTTTCTCTTATATTTTTTCATAAAATTCGAGGTAAAGTTTTAAAAAGATCCGAAGAAGCCATAATCGCATAGTATCCGGCACGCACATGACCATTTTTTGTTTTTGCTTCACAAACTTCGGCAGTTTGGAAAAATTGGACGTGTTTTTCTGATTGGTTTTCCGTATTGTGACATTTTGGAATAACAATGTTCTAATAGATGGTCTTTTTTCAGGAATTTCACGTTGAATGGTGAAATGTTTAAGCTGTTGTGTGATAAATAACCATAGATATAAGAATATCATATAAAACTATGACCAATGTGATACTGTGTTTTGTAACTACTATTATACTATTTATACTATTTGTTTCGCTACTATTATAAATAGATGTACTTTTATTATATAGGTACTATAATAAAACGACGAGTTAAACGACACATTCATTAATATCTGCATGAAAATGTCGACTACACTATATAGCGACCCTAATTGCGTTCTGGTCATATTTAACTTCAATACTTTTCAAAATAAAACTATCTTTTCGGATTATTTCGCGAATTTATTATGATTTTTGGTTCCCGACGTTTCGATTGCTTTGAGATTGCTTACAGCAATCATGGTCACGGTCTCTCCCGTGACCATGATTGCTGTAAACCAAAAATCATAATAAATTCGCGAAATAATCCGAAAAGATAGTTTTATTTTGAAATGTCAAATATTCGCGTAAATCTAAGAAAGTTCAATACTTTTCCTGATTAAACTATTTCATACATGAAATAACATAATGAAAAATGCTAAATTTCAAGTTTGTACATGTAAGTTTTAATTTAAGCCCAAAGGATTGTACAAGTAATAATTTTACTATCCTATTACTGAATTATATCCATTACGATAGGGAATTAGATCATAGTGGGGTATGGCTAAGCTAAAAAATGATAGTGGACTTCGTCGATTGAGACTAATTAGGTTCTTGCTGATATACATGTATACTCATGTAGATTTTAAGTTGTGGGGTTCCATGACAGTTAATTTAATTTTTTCTAATTTGTTGATTTATAAAAAATTTAAGGCAATTTTAAAATTATTTAGAAGAGGGAGTACCCAATAAAATTTATTAAAAACAGGTAATACTCGAAAATAAAAAAACAGTCCCAAAAATAAGAGTTATATAGATATTATATAGCTTTAAAACCATAAAAATTGATTATATTTTTTAGTATTATTGCGATTAAAAGATCAGTTACTAAGATATTTAAAAAGGGGAAAGTGTACAAGTTGAGTATAATAAATTACAAACGTTAAAGATTATACGTCTCTATAATTTTTAAACTTCTAACAACCGATGCGTATTTCACGAGGAACTTTTGATATAATTGGCTTTCGGACCAAGTTATGGCAATAAAAGATTTTGTTACAAATTCCTCTTTAAATATAAAGGGAAGTTAGCTTGCGTATAAATAATAGATTCACACATTAGATTTCTTATCTATGCATGTAATAAAATGTTAACCGAATCTGTACATTAAATATTTTTTAGAAAATCTTATTGAAATAGTCATTACTATCGATACAGGGGCGGAATCTATAGTTTTTAGAATTTTTATCTGTCTGTCCGTCTGGGAACGCATCACGAGAAAACCACTGGACAGATTTTGATGAAATTTAGTATAATGATAGCTGGTTATCCGGGTCAACATATAGAATACTTTTTACTGCGGGAAAATATCTCTGAGAAATCTATACTAAACGTTAAAACGTAACTAGGGATGAACCCGAGCGGAGCAAATATGAGTCGGTAGTTTGTATATATAACATTAGAATATAAGGAAAAATAATAATTTTTTTCATATTAAAAAAAAAATATTTTTTTGGTAAAGTTATGTAGTAAAAGTAAATCGAATCTATCAAACCCCATGTGACTAAAGCTTCGAGCGCGACGTAATAATTCGCACTCATAAGGTAACTTTAACTTTTGCAATTTTCGGGCTACCCTCCATTCCCTTCAAAGGCGAATTACTGCTGGTTAAATTTGCTCTCATTTTCGTAAGATCTGCTTTTTAGTTTCATTTCTTTGATCAAGCCCCTCAAAGTAGAAATTGTTGAGAACTCAGCTCCCATCAAATTGGTATTCAGAGGTGATCTCACAAATTCGCACCTCACAGTACTTGTGTTTCTTTTTTCACTTAAACATTTTGTTCAGTCATTTCGCTTGTTTGATGTTTATTTTTTGTCACGATTTCTTCGCTACGAATTTCCGGTGGGTCCTTTGAAAATTGACACTCCTTAAGACTTGAAATTGGAGGAAAGTGAACTGTGTCTAATTTTTTGTTCTTTATTGTCCTACAATATTTGTTTTTTTTTCAGGAAATTTTTTGATCAGTAAAACTCATTAAAATGAAAAAATAATTTAAAGGATTATTTAGTATGTTTCATGTTTATACTCAAAAAATATGTCCAAGTAGTTGTAACTAGTAATTAAACGAAACATGTACAATCTTATTTATTTTCAATTAATGAATACATATAATGTTTTAAAAAAATATTTCAATTAAGATATCTTCTAGCTCATTAATTTTTTTTTCATAAAAATATTCTATTAAAAAGCTTTATAAAAGACGATAGAAGGCTTAAGTTAAGTAGAAAGAATTCTTGTCAATTTTTGCTGTCCATATTTTATTTTGGGAAAAATGGGAAAAGTAATAAGCGAGAAATAAGAAAAGTTACTCTCGAAACTAATAAAATTCTTAACTCAAAACTTTTGCTATGCTCCTTGTTCACCGTTACTATGAAATTGCGTGTTCAGTACCTGTTCCACCTTTTGTTTGAAATTTTAATCTTTTCTCCCAAAACATAATTTATTTTAAAAACAAAGGTATAGTATTGAATTTTATTTCATCCCATTTATTTAAATTTAAACACTTTTATAATACAAAGGAAGCAATTTCCTGCACCTGTTGCTGCACTACTAGTATTTTTATATATAAAAATAACTTTTTGATGCTCATAGATACGCTTTTCAAGTCGAGGATTCCAATAAGGAATAAAAGCTTATATTAAAGAATGTCTTCTAAGCTTATTATAAACTTTTTCAATTTATTATTATATAATTCACTTTTGGACATACATATTTTTATACTACACGGTTCATACTTACGTCGTTCGGCATTTGTGTGTTTAAATCAATTTTATGATTAAAATCCTAAGACTTTCTCAAATACGCCAGACTGTCCTTGTCCTAAAAGAAATTAAGAGTAGCCCAGATGTTAGAAGTTTAATGAAAGGGACTGGTTGACTAGTCACGGTCGACCGGCGCTTGCGCAGTCATTTCTCAATCGCCAGGCGGAATGTTTCTGGAAAAATAAGGAAGGAATTGTGGTGAAATACTTACTGTAATTTTCGTATTTTGTATTATATTAAGTGTTTATGGCATGATTCTTTTTATATAAAGAACTTTTGCTTCGTTCGTGTTGCTAAGTAGCTTTATATAACAATACATCAAGTATACTCCTTAAAAGGAAATAAATCAAAGGTTAAAGTCGATATTAAAGCTTTTCAAAGATACTCATAATATTCCATAAAAAACTCTGCATCAATAAAAAAAGGGTTAAGGCTTTGACTATGAAAGTGTAATGTGTAAAAACAAAAAGACAGATGAATAGTTTGTTACATATATATTGTAGTTCAGATATAAATAAAATTTGTTTTCTGTCACCGTGTTTCCAGTAGCATGACAACACATCGTTAATATTACGGTCAAAGTATATAAGTACATATGTAAAGTGAATGTATTTAATACATAAATATTTAATTCTACACTTTAATTCCACGCGGACATGACTTGTGCAGTAATAACTAAGTGTAGATTTGTTTTGTAAATATAATTAAGTATATTTGTAATTTTTTTTTATATTTTAGCTGTTATTATTATAAAAAAAGTGGAAATCATACATGGTTTTTGTTGCACTGTTTGTGTTTTGATTGATGTGTTAAAAATGCTTTGTATGTTTAAATAAACAAATGTATCGATCGTATTTATATTTAACGTTTAGTATAGATTTCTCAGAGATGAGATTTTCCCGCAGAAAAAGTATCGTATATGTTAATACATATAACCAGCTATCATCATACAGAATTTCATCAAAATCTGTCCAGTGATTTTCTCGTGATGCATTCCCAGACAGAGAGACTGACAAAAATTCTAACCTCTGCATCGATAATAACTATTTAAAAAAAAAATCCAAAAAATATTTTAGAGATTCGACTCAGATTTTTATTATATGTATAGATATGGAATAATTTATGACGATGGATGATTATTTCATAGCACTAGGATTATACTTAAAATCTAGATCAAAAAGAACTTTTGCTCCCTACGGGAAATAAATGTAGAGCATTAAGCTTATTTTATTGCTAACATTGTCATACTCCATAAATCTTTTACGGCTTTAAAAACAGCGAAACGTAACACGCAAAGTAAATAGGGAGTAAAAAAGTTTATATTTGGCTATAATATCATTTGGGATACCCTAAGGACGCGCTAGAAAAATAAATAAATATGTTGGGACATTAACACACAGTACCATCTAGTTCCATGTTAAGTTACGAGGCTTGTATTATGGATAGCAGGTCGTTGATACACTACACATACATAACTTTAAATACATACATATTATAAATATAAACACCTATGATTGGAGTACAAACATTCGTGTTTATCACACAAATGAATGTCCTCATCGGGACTCGAACCCGCGCAACAGTACGATCACTACAAACTGATTCAAACGTATCGTTAAAAAAAAAGGTAGTTTAAAACAAGAGCAATATTTAGTTATTGCATATTATTTATTACTAGCGACTCAGCTCAGCGACTCAGCGAGCGCTCACCCTCGCTTCACTTCGGATTCGTCCCTAGTAAAAAACAAATTTATCCCACGGGAACCGTACATTTTTCCGGGATAATATATAGCCTATAGCCTTCCTCAGTTAACCGGCTATCTAATGCAAAAAGAATTTTTCAAATCGGATTATTAGTTCCTGAGATTAGCGCGTTCAACCAAACAAACAAGCAAACTCTTCAGCTTTATAATATTAGTATAGAAATCTATATTTGTATTTGAACCTAGATTTTAGATTAAATTCATTTAAGTTGATTTGCATTTATTAACTCTCAAAACTCATTCTTCTTATTAACTATAATTATTTGAGTGAAGCGACAGCATGAGAGCTTTGTAAATAGTGGAAAAATATTTCCAAGCGACTTATTTCTTACTTATTCCTTTCAAGTGTAAAATACTATTCTTAATTGCAAAGTGGAGCAATAGCTGTACTGTCTGTTGCATAAATATTTAATGGGTTCTACATAAACACTTTAAACGCTTCATTATTAAGGACTTTAATTTATCACGACTTATCTTATAATGAAACTTGTGTTGAAATTAGTACACGTTTGAGAGCTTTTGCAAATTTTTAATATCTGCAAAGAACAAATATGTATAAAGCAACTAACATCTTATTGGGCAAGAAATAAGTTTTATTTTGCATTGGTTACGTAGATCAAAGCGCCACAAATCAATTAAATTAATATAAAGGTTGGCTCAGCCTATTTTGTCGACTATTGAAATATCTTTTGACCTCAACGTTCACGTATGGTGCACAATAACCCTTATTATAATACAATTTACATTTAGTAAAATAGCGTCCATTGGAAATGTAAAGAATATGTTTTTATTATTGATTGTAACATCTTAATTCATATGTGTATGAGTGATAAGGTTAATGACTCTTGTATCACAAGACACGTTTGCACGACCTTACTGTATACAGCTAAGTGCTACCATTGTTATTGATAAAAATAAACAGCAAAAATATAAAAATAAGTATAATAAAACTATGATATTGAGTTAGAGAGAGAGAGAGAGAGAGAGATAATAAGAAAATAACAAATATATATATACTATAGGATATATAGAATATATAGGGGATATCTCCCTACATAAAATTTCAACCTGCAAAAATTTTGCGGACATAAAAATATGATTGGCACCTGTCAAAGGCAATTGGTTCGAAGTTCACACAAAAATTATTTGCAACAAATGTTGGCTTAGAAACATTTTGACATGGTTAAGACGAAAATGTGCCATATTTTTTTTTATTCTTTCTGGAGTGACAAAAAACTAAAATGATCAGTAAGAAAAAACAAGAATGGTTAAAATCAAAAATATTTTTAAGAAAAAATAAGAAAGGGCCTTTTAAGGCAATTTTAGAGTCGATGTGCCTTTTTAGATATAAAATATTTTATTTTAATTAAATTTTTAAGTTAAATTTTACTTATTAGTATAGAAAATTGGGATATAATATGTTTCATGGTGTAAACCCGTTTACTAAGCCAATCAAGGTTGTCCACATGTTATATAACCTTACTTGATTATCTTTCTTAGTCGGCCTTTCACTCAAGGTGGGTCAATTTGCCAACGTAATCATGACATTTCGCTGCCCTCGATCTTAGTCGAACTACTTTCTCTCCAATTGAAAAAGAAACTTATAATAACAGGAATAGAGATCATTTTCAATTAGAGCATTAAGTTGAAAAAATGAAGCATTTGCAATGTATGTTTTTGTGACGCAATCAACAAGTTAACGAGTTTGGAAGCTCATTTATGTTAGTGTTAATGTGCTTATATGTACTTAAAGTTAAATATAAGTACTGTTTTAGAATTTTATATTAAAATATATTTTTCGCATATTAAAGCTAAGGGTATATTATAGATTTTTAGTGGCCTCGTTGTTCTAGTTGTTAGTATACAAGGCAGCAGAACGCGGACGTCCTGAGTTCGAACACTTATACTATCTTTAATTAATTTTTAATTAATTATAATTATTACATAAGTTAGTGACTGTACTTTTCATACTAAACACTAAATCTATACTGTTACAGAGATACGAACCCTATCCCTTCCAGTATGAACCACGGATTGTATACAAGAAACCATTAAGAGAGCATGAGAAGCCACAAGATCTCCGCAATGTGCCAGGCACGCCAGGTGTGGACTACCCTATATACCATGCTGTGCCAGAAACTCACTTCTCCTGTGCCCACGTGCCAATCCACCCTGGCATGTATGCCAATATTGAAACTGGATGCCAAGTAAGTAGAAAAATATCGCTTGTATTAATATATAAATTGTTATTTTGTGTTTGCCGGTTTGATTCCCGTATAAAGCAGCTTATGTGTCGATTAATACAGTTTTGCTTATCATTAAAGTTTGAGATTGATGAAAAGGATAAAATGATACTATATTTTGATGGACTTAGCCAATATTTCATAATAATATATCAAATCTCATTTAAAAATATCGCTGACATTTAAAATATACTCGTAAGTATAATATTCAAGTTCAGAAAGGGAGTTCTTCTCAGTTCAAATTTAACGCGATATATGCACCTACGAAGGCAGCAGTAGCCCAGTGGTATCGCACTCGTTTGAAAAATCAAGTGAAGCGGGTTCAAATCAGGTCTCGCATCTCTGATATTTTCATGCGCGAATCATTTCCATCATGATTACTACTTGTCTAACGGTGAAAGAAAACATCGTGAGGAAGCCTGCATGTCTGAGAGAACCTAGCAAGTTTTCGTTATCCGCACTTGACCAGCGTGGTATGACTATGACCTAATCCCCCTAGTGTTGAAGGGAGACTCGTGCCCAGCAGAGGGACGTTAAAAAGGGCTAAATGCAAGCATCCAACTATTGAGCATATATGTATGTGCGTATGCACATATAATGAATAGGTTATAGATACTTAAAGAATACAAATACCAAGAAAAACGTTAATACTTACTAATATTTTTAGAAATTATAAAAAGTAGTTGATAAACGTAAAACTTAAAAGTGAAATAAAAATAAATAAAGAAAGAGCAGAGTTTGCAAATAGATCACGTTCTAAACGGGCCAATGCTAGACTAGACAATAAGGTCCACGGGGACTAAGTTTTTAAAGTGTGCCAAAGAAAATTGCAAACACGTAACTTTTAAAAGTTATCTCCATCTTGATAATTATAGGAAAGGATAAAAATAAAATAAATAAGCTCACAGTTAAATTCTTATAGTAAATCCTAACTAATAGATCTATATCTTGCGGCAGAGAAGAATTTGTGACTATTTATTATTATAGTGTAATACACAAAAAAATTATTTAACCCATAAAAATCGTAATGAGACTTTGATGGATTTGATGCAAAAGATTTGAGACTAGTTACAAATCATAGCTTTTCTTGGGTCCATCCCTAGGTACTTAAGTTTAAAAATAAAAATATACGTTGGTCTTTATTTAGACGTAAGTTTGTACTTTCTGAGATATTTTACGCGAATATTTAATATTTTAAATAAAACTATTTTTTCGCCGAATTATTTTGATTTTTTGTTTCCGACGTTTCAAATGCTTTATAGCAATCGTGGTCCATGACCATGATTGCTGTGAAGCATTCGAAAAAATCCGAAAAAAAAACAGTATTATTTAAAACGTAAGTTTGTTTATTAATGTATGTAAATCTTCTACTTCTTCTCGTTCACGTATTTCACTTTTTATCGCTGTATAGCGACGTTTGCTTGTAACACTATTTCACTGATTACAATTGTACAACTATTTAATAGAATTAATATTGATCACTATTCAAGGAAATTTTGAACATGATCTCTACCTCTGCTTAACTTAGTCAGACAAACACTATAATTAAAAATAAGCATGTTTTATAAAAAGAACGTCTTAAGTTCTTTTAAAGATTGGGTATATTAGTAAACAGTAAAATATATTGCAAATGTAAATTTTCTAAATATATTTAAAACATCAGCCACAATATAACTGATTCAACTTAAACAGATCACAGCATAAAATTTAATATTATACAGCTTTCTTGTCAACTTATTCGTCATTCCCTTCAATAACACTATCTTAAAGCCTTTCATTTCACTTTGTTCAATGGATCCAAGATTAAATTCCGATTAGATTTCCTTCAAAACTTTCCGCTTATCAGTCACCGAACCTTTGGTTTCAACTAAATAATCGTGTTCTTTAAGCGAATTTCCACGTAGCCAAATTACTATGGTAGACCAATTTGGCCTAAATTGAATAAGTTTGAAGACATTGTTAGCGCGGCGTGACTAACCTGAGACTTGGAGGTCCGTAAACCCAAATTATAATTTCAAACGCGTTATTTCTAGAAAATTTATTAAGTCAAATTTTCAAAAGAATCAATCCGTGAAAGGGGAATGAAAGGAAAAGCAAAGTTGCACAAGTCCGAATTGAATCGGAGCTTTATTTAAACTTTGTAACACTTTCCAAAAGATAGATTAATTATTTTCAATTCGCTTTGACTATTTCTTAGACATTGAATGGCTGTTTAGGTTGAAAGGAATTTTTTTGTAAAGAGTAAATTATTCGGGGGGAAAAAATAGAAAAGATTCATTCTTCATTCATATTACATAAAAAAATAAGATAATAATTATATAATATATTTGACACTCGTACTACGACATGTACAAGAACAATACACATTATATTATACACTACATATAAACTCTATATAGGACTATTAGGTACAATTTTTCGTGTCGCAAAAATTAAATAACTAACCGAAAATGTTAACTCATTTCTCATATACGCCTTGTTCTACAAAAGCTAGTTTCTATGCCTTTATTGAATAACTACCAGCCACTGGAAGCTTCACTCAAGACAAAGTGAATTTGCTATTATCTTGCCAAATTAAATTGCGAAACCTATTTGAGCTCAATTTTCAAATTCTGATGATAACGTTGTTACCGTTCATTTTTCAGCTTATTTTTTTTTAAGATTCTACCTTTGAGAGATTTTGTGATAATAATATGGTCCAATAACAATGAATTATACCTTTAAAATAGTAAAAGGTTCATAAAGAATAATTTAAATCGCGAGCTTTTCTAAGCTATTCAGAACAATAATGTCAATAATAATAATCATAAAACATATGCATTAAAAAGGGGTTCAAATTTTTCTCTTCACGTATTAATATATAGATAATGTAATATTTATAAAAATCACTTTTACAGGCTTATCATGTTTGCCACGATGGCCGCGAAGGTCACCAGGGCGCCTCCTTCCTTTGCACCAATGGAACGCTCTTCGATCAGGCCAAATTTGCTTGCGATTGGTGGTACAACGTCGACTGCTCAAAAGCTATCGAGCACTATCAGTAAGATTTCGTCACTTTAAAAAAAAACTTATTAACTTAAATACAAGTTACCCTATGATTTTGGCTTCGCTAAGATCCTAAATAAGGCTGAGGTTAAAAATCGACATCGTTAGTAGATTACATTTTTTTTATTAATACTTTAGTACTTATTAATAGTATTTTAGCTTTCTCTAATTTAAGGCAAATCTATATAAAAAATTAATAATATAAAGATTCTGTTCTATGAAAAATCTTTTAAAGTACACTGCTCTGCTTCAATTGCCAGCCCTGTTTATTATTTATCATGCTTAAACTCAGCTATAGATCATTAACGTTACGGCTATTCGAGAATAGCTGTACTATTAGTAATTATTAGTAATTATTTTAAAATACTTATCTTATATTCAAAAATATCGTGAGAACGATTAAGTATATTTGCTAATAATTAACAATATTAATTAGAAACTTAAAATTATTATTATTTTAACTGAAAGCCGTTTACTCTTATCACATAAGCACATAATCAATAGCGAATATTAACGATATATAAAATATAGAGTATAAAATATTATTATGTATTTAAGTAAATACACGCTATAAATTCTGGAAGCAGCGGGCTTTATTCACGCACCCCTCTGAGTATCTCACAGTGGGTGCCAATTTAGTTATCATGTTTGATACTTGTAGTTATTATAAATAATAAATAAATAAATGAATAAATATGCTGGGACATTAACACACAGCAACATCTAGTTCCATGGTAAGCTACAACCCTGTGTTATGGATACCAGATAGTTGATATACGACATATATAACTTTAAATACATACATATTATAAATATAAACATCCATGACTGGAGTACAAACATTCGTGCTCATCACACAAATGAATGCCCCCAGCGGGACTCGAATCCGCGACCACTGGCGCAGAAAGTAGGGTCACTACAAACTGAGCCAAACGTGCCGACAAATATATTATTAAATTGTATGTACAATTAAAAATAGTGATGTTCTATCTATTATTAAGGGAATTATTGGTCTTATAGCGTACATATAGATATATGGTGTAGATAATATAAAGTACATTATATAGTGTAGATCCAGATGTCCCGCGTTCCAGTACCGCGTTACAACTATATCGCCTATATGTTTATTGTATAAATTACCTATTATAATTTTTAATAAGTTATTATTATATTTTTCTTAATAATATTTTTTTTATTTATGTAGATTGAACGCTGACCCCTTAAAGAATCCATATGTGCCGAAGCCAAAAAAAGAAGAAATAGAAGAAGCCCCACATGGAATTTTCTTTAGAAAGATACACGCTTAAGTTATTCATATGTCATCACTCATTCATATAAAAAAATATATCATTTCATTAATTTCATACCATCTTTACTCATAATGATTCAAATTAGACTTTTTAAATAGGAATTCAGAATTTTTATTAATAGGCTGTACGCAATTTTGAATCGTAAATTAATCTGTAAAAGATTCATTGTTGTCAGTCTAATATATGTATATAAGTTCTGAATGTAGTTCTGCTAAGACCTGCTGTCGAGTTATCCATCCTTTAAAGGCTTGATTAATTTTGTATATGAAATATTTTAATATAAATTCTAAAGGTACATTTCCAAAACAACTTTCATTCAAAGGTTTTAACAACAAATTTGGAGTTATAGATATGTAGGTACGTGTTCTTCAGAGCTACCATTTGAAAGCTTACATTAATAGGATAATATAATCTTAAGTTGACTGACTAACTTTTACTTTGCTCCAATTTTAATACTTTTCACTCATTTCTCATAGATCATTTTGTATTTATTATAATTAGATGTAATTCTTTGATATTCACTTTCATTTCATTAAAAATTGTGGTCACAAAATTCATTCATCTTCATACATTTTTATAAGTTTTTACAAAGTAGAATAATACTCAATTTGGGTAAGTTTAAATTGTAATATATGATTAAGACGCCATTAAATAGTTACCCATGTATCTTGTTTTATTTCTAACTCACCCTTGCTTCGCTCGGGTTTGTCCCTAGAAAAAACAAACCTATCCCACGGGAACCGTAATTTTTTCGGTATAAAAAGTAACTTATGTGCTATTCCAGACTAATCTATATCTGTGCCAAATTTCATCCAGATCTGTTCAGGCGTTGTGTTGAGTAACAAACATCCATCCAAACTTTCACATTTATAATAATATATTATATATAAAGAGGATAAAAGCTTTAATAATAATAATAATAAAAAGTTCTTTATTTCAAAAAAGGTAGTACAGCCAGATATTTTTAACACTTAAAAATCTAATTTACAGCATTAAACTACACTATATATTTTTTTTTGTTATCCTTTCTTACTAGTAGATGATAATTGCATTAAATGTAACGGCATTGATTTGATCCCTTCAATACATGATATTTTACTGTAGAGTACCCAACATGAAACTACGACGTAGGAAACTGCCATCCAATAATCATGAAGCCAATATAATAAAATATATTGGCTAATAATATAGAAAATAGTCATATATTCAGCAAAATCTATACATATAATAAAATTCTGAGTCGAATCTGTACATTAAATATTTTTTGGAAAACCTTATTGAAATAATCATTATTATCGATACAGAGGCCGAATATATGTATAGTTTTTAGAATTCTTGTCTGTCTGTCTGCGTGGGAGCGCAACACGAGTAAACCACTGGACAGATTTTGATAAAATTGGGTATGATGAAAGCTGATTATCAGGGTCAACATATAAGGTACTTTTTACTGCGGGAAAATATCTCATTTCTGGAAAATCTATACTAACCGTTAAAACTTACCTACTTAACGAACCCGAGCGGAGCGAGGGTGAGTCGCTAGTTAACAATAAATTGAATTATTTTATCCATTTTTATGAATAACTATATATTTGTATATTCGTTTTAATAAAACTTTGCAGAATATGCAAATTGCACATCTGTTTAGGTTTCTGATAGAACACAGTTAAAGAACAGTGGCAAGAGTCGTTATTGTCTAGACTGTATACAGCCAGTATTCTCAGTAAGAAATCCATATTTATATTTTAAATGTGTTTCTTTGTTTATTTGTCTCTCTTTCACGTCGATATAGGGCGATGGATCGATGTAATTTTTATAGAAGGATAATTTGAAGAATGGAGAGTGACATAAGATAATTTTTATAGGGGATAATATCTTATTTCCACGGAAAAACACGATATAAAAAACTCATATACAAGGAATTTCAATTGATATGATTTTCTGTATGTTGATAGAAGCAGTCCTCGAGAGTGATATGGCAAGGAGGTGTAAGAACCAATACGAACAAAGGAAGGGCACCTTATTAGTTTAATGTACAAGAACAGATTGTTAGTATAAAATATTAATTAATTTTCAACTAAAAAATGGGGCTGAATCTTTAGTTATTTCCAATTTAGGAAGTCTATATTATGTGACCTAAAAGGAAAAACATATTACATAGCCATAGTAAAAACAAAGTTGAGAACCTTATTTATCGAAATAATAAAAAAAGTACTTACGCATACATATTTGCATTCAAGCACAACATAATAACAATTACTCAAAACGTAAAGTAACAAAAGACCATTTCGGTACCAAAACAAGTAATATTGCTGACCGATTGTCTCGTCCGATATTGCACTCGCCTCAATAGTGCATTGTGTCGGTGTCAATTATCCAACGAGTGCGAACGAAAAATAGACAAAGGCGAATTTCGCAGTTACAATTTTCGCGCTACAAACATCGGGCGAATGATTGAATTTCGCTTCGGTGAAAATACTCGATCTCCATCATTTTTGAAGGCAACCATTTTGGGGTGTGGCTTTTTATTACATTTTTCCCGTCTTATGACTTTATAAGTTTAGTACATACTTACATAATATATTTCTGTTCATATATTTTTGAATCACTACTGCTAAAATTACAAAATATCTTTTTAAATAAAACTAAATCTAAATAAATCAAACTAAATCCGCGAAATAATCGGAAAAGATAGTTTTATTTAAATTGTCAAATTTTCGCGTAAATCTAAGAAAGTATTACATAAAATCTCTCAACATTAACTATCTAGTTGTATGAATTAAAGGGCAGTATTTACTACAATTTATGATAGTGCCCTTTTTAAAAGCTTTTATTTAGTTAATATTAGTCCAAAGTTACTGCGTGTTTCAAGATTTAAATAATATATATAAAATTATTGTATCTAATTATCTGTTTGTTTGAGCTATTTTTTTAAATATCTAAGCGAATTTTAAAAGAACTTTAACTGGTAGAGATACTTTGCAAAAATTGCGTTTTTTTGAAGAAGTAAAAGGTTTCTTGGATGTTAATTACGCGAGTTTATTTTATCGTGCCAACCGAAAACTTTCTCCTTACTTTTTATGCGACATAATACCTCATCTTATTCTGGTGTTAGTGCTAGCTAGTTTTTCGCTCAAAAAATCGGCATTGCGATTCAGCGGGGGAATGCCCTTAAATATTTGTTAGCCTTACGCCAACATGACTTGCACAGTTATTATTAGTAAATATTTATTTTATAGTATTAACTTTGCAGGTAGTGGTGGCGCAGTGGTAATATGCTTGTTGAGAAAATCGAGACACTGACATTTTCATGTGCGAATCGTTTCCTGTATGATTACCACTTATCGTCACTGAAGGAAAACATCATGAAGAAATCTGCATGTCCGAGAGAACCTAGCAAGTTTTTCAAGTTTTGTCAAAACATGTGACTCCGCCAACCCGCATTTGGCCAGCGTGATGGACTATGGCCTGAGCCCCCTCGTATTGAAGGGAGGCCTGTGTCCAGCTAGGACGTTAAAAAGGGCTGTATACAGTCTACTTAGTTTTATTGAATTTATCTTATTGAAAGAACACTGCAACAACAAAAACAGTGAGAAAAATAAACGAAATCTATATAAGCAAAGCTGCGTTTAAAATCTTGTACAGAAATAAAAAATATATTCAAATAATTAAATTGTCTTATGTATATTTGATCTACGTGAAATGTAAATACCTCTAAGAATTAATTAGAACCAATTAAGCAAATAGCAATTCTTTTCAATTTGCTTTACGCTTTATTAATTGTACGTAAATGAGAAACGTGTTTTCATCCTCACTATGTTTTTATTTAATTACTGAATGTAACTGCTTTATTCCTTTAACAAGGGATCTGCCTTATTTCTTAGCGCGACCTAAATATATATATATATATATATATATATATATATATATATATATATATATATATATATATATATATATATATATACATACATACATACATACATACATATATATATATATATACAAACATATATATATATATATATATATATACTAGCAAAACCCGCGGCTTCGCTCGCGATAAAACTACAACAAAAAACTTTAAAAAGGTAGGTTTCATACAAATTTTCATCCCTAATTTTATCTCCTTATGGGACGTGTATTCCCGTGGGAATGAGATAATCTCCCGCGGTAAAAAGTATCCTATATGTTGACCCGGATATCCAGCTATCATCATACCAAACTTCATCAAAATCCCTCCAGTGGTTTTTTCTGTGATGCGGTAACAGACAGACAGACAGACAAAAATTCTAAAAAGTATAGATTTGGTCTCTGTATCAATAGTAAAGTCTATTTCAATAAGATTTTCTAAAAAATATTTAAGGTACAGATTTTATTTTATTTTATTTTATTATTTTTTTTTCACTCAGAATTTTATCATATGTATAGATACATACATATATAGATAAATAAAATTGAAGTGTGTGTTTGTAATGTTGAAATGACAGTTTTATACTAAATGCATATGAAACTAAATATGGTACTTATAAGAAAAAACATAATTTTCAAAATTTTTGTCTGTCTGTCTGTCTGTCTGTTTGTTCCGGCTAATCTCCGAAAGGGCTGGACCAATTTTAACAGGCTTTCATTGGCAGATAGCTGATATTATAAGGAGTAACTTAGGCTAATTTTATTGTAGAAAAAGAATTATGGTTTCGCTCAAAAGAGTTAAAACGTACCTAGGGACGCACTCGAGCAAAGCGAGGATAAGTCGCTAGTTATACAGTAAAATTAAATTACAAGACCAAGATAAAATCAAATGTATGAACATAGTATTATGCAACTAGCAGCAACAATAAAATAAAGAAAAGCCACCACTACCTATTGCTTCCATCACCAGATTATCTCGATAGTGTTATATTATACAAATTCATGTATAGCTATCACGATTTCACATAGTTACAAAGTTTTTAAAAATATAACTACAGTTTATAGTGGGTTAAATTCATCTAAGATTTCTTTTTATAATTAGTTAGTTGGATGTAAAGTGGTATCGCGCTTGCTTGTAAAATCGAGTGATGCAGGTTCAAAAATCGGGATCTCCGATATTTTTATCGTATCTCGGATCAATCGATCGATCGGCCAGATCGTATCTCGGATATTTTCATGTTCGAATAATTTTTTACATAATTACTACTTGCTTTACAACTAATAAAAACATTTAAAGGACATCTGCATATCTGAGAGAACCTAACTAAAGAACTTCGAACTTGGTTACCGCGGTGCAGAGTCCACAGTCCCTGAGCACTCTCGCAATCGTCCCGAAAATACGATCCCGGGCCCAGCAGTGGGACGTTAAAAATAGCTGGATGCTGGATGAGCTTAAGAACCTACTTCGTTGGTAGTCCGCAAAGAAGCAAGACAGTGGTTTTTATATGTCAAATTAAAAAAAAAACAGTAAGATACTTTCACATCTACAATATAATTTATAGTACTGATGAATTCAATGATGTTAAACAATACTTCAAGTACAAGCGAGAATTAAATTGATTTTAACTGTCAATTAAAACGTAAATACTTAGTCATATTTACATTTTATCATAATTACTGTAGGGGCTTTCAAATTTCAATATGGCGTTAGTGCAACGCAAATGTTTTGTATGAAGTATGTTAAATATTGAAATTGTTATATATTTGCTTTGTAAACTTTTATTTCAGTATCAATTATAATTCTGTAGTGTTATTTAATACAATATTGTGATTAAATAAGTATTGTTATAATAAAATCAATATTTTACGTATTGTTTTTAGTTGATACTGACAGCAACGAGTATTATGCAGAAGGAAAACACTCTTCATTTGAATAAGTGGTTGCCAATGGGCATATGATGTCATAATATGAGATAAGTTATATATTAAAATATACACATACAGACCTGAATTAACTTCGTCTTTCTTTTTTGAAGTCGGCCAATAAAATTTAAGTGCAAGATATCTGTGTCCAAACTGTCCTTTCAGAATTCTCATCTTATATGAGTAAATGCACAATACCTAATCTATTGATGTAATGATATTTTAACTGGGAAAATAAATAAATAAGTAAATATGTTGGGACATTAACACACAGTACCATCTAGTTCCATGGTCAGCTACGAGGCTTTTGTTATGGATACCAGATAGTTGAAATACTACACACATATATATATATATATATATATATATATATATATATATATATATATATATATATATATATATATAACTTTAAATACATGCATATTATGAATATTAACACCCATGACTGGAGTACAAATAATCGTGCTCATCACACAAATGAATGCCTCTAACGGGCTTGAGTCCGCGACCGCTGGCACAGCAAGGTCACTACAAACTGAGATAAACGTGTCGTAAAAAGGTGATAAAAGCGAAAGACATGTATACTATTTTTTATCATGGGAATAGGAATAGTTACCTGGTGTGTAGGAGAATGATATTAAAGCTTTATGTATGTATGTACATACATACGTATGGCTTATCTTAGGAACCTCTTCTTCCCTCTCAAATGTGTGTTCCTTTTATCGTGATATAGGCAGTTTATTATTGTCTGGCAATCCAGCCAAATATGAAGCCACTTCATTAGGCGGTAGGTGTATCATGCGTGTTGTTCCTGGTACTTATATAATAGTAGAGTGGACCGTAAGACCGATCCCTTGGTTGTCATGGATAGGGATGTAGACGATTTAAAAAAAATACCCTAACCTCAAGATCCGGCCAGCCAAGGGGATAGGTACATGGTCGGGGGCAGCTGGTTATATAGCTTGGGAGGTGGTGTGTCTCTATAGGTCAGCCATCGGTGTGTTGAGGCTAAATGCGTAAGTGATCCTTTGGTGCCCTATAATGAAGGGGAAGGTTTCCTTTGGGTCTTAGTAGATAATACCGGCTTACCGGCCAGAAAGTCTCCATATAACCTAACTAACTTTATATAACTCCATATAAAAAACTTGTACTTAAGGAGGATGAGGATGGGAGGCTAATGTTTATATATTAAGTTTTTTTGATATTCATTTACTTTGAATATTTAAACGTAGATTTTAGAATATTATACTCCGAAGAGTTTGAGATTTATAATGATTGTTAAATTTTCCTTTTTGTTAAAACTAACTTCAGGATACGAATGAAAATTTATTGTTTTAAGGTTGAGATAGTTTACTTAGAAGTCTTTGTGGTGGAAGTAAGACTAACAGTAAAAGTTGTTTCAATTTCATTAGCTTCATTCAATAATTACTTTAGTTATTTAAATTTAAAGATATTTCAAAAATCTACAAGATAGGACTTACTACAAGGTTAAGTATATAAGAAAAAGTAATTTTGAAAGTAATACATATATTTCTGTCCAGTTTCGTTTTAAGATTTAAAAAATGTCTATATTCAATGAAGTGTGGTCTGCAATGCTAATTTAAATTATTAATTTGGAGAAATATGATTTTATTGACTTTGGATTACATAAAAAATGGCAAAGTTACATACATTTAGTATTATAAAGCTGGTACTATAAAGATGTGAAAGAATATGAAGTTTTTACACCGTGAAAGTAATTTTACTGGGAAAAAAATCGGATAGATTGACTGACTCGCATATCGAAGGTTCCGTAGCATGAAACATTGAAATAAGTTTAAAAATGGAAAATAAAATGATCCTATAAGGTTCCCTTTTCCTTTTGAGAAATAGAACCCTAAAAATAAAGGCATTTAAATGTAGGCGCCATCAATAGTAATATTAAGATTTCAGATTTTGGTAGAAATGACTTTCTCAATTAAATTCGCAATCCTGGTTCTGAAATATTGTAATATACGAGTACTCTTATTTACTCGCGTTTCCTAACCGACGCGACGGAAAATTACACTCAAGTGTAAGCGGAACAGTGAAATAAATGAAACCATTTTAAACTACTCGCAGTAACAAAATACTTTAGTACTTCACTAGTATCATCTTCTTAACGAATTATGTAAGTTGTAAATAAGTGGAGTTCTAAAATGTAAAAAATATAATATCTTTTTGACCGACTTCAAATAGTCATGGCACTTAATGCGAGTGTATATTTCTGTATTAGATAGTATCTGTAGATACGAAGGTGTTGGGTTCGAGTTCTGAGTTGCGCTATTTTAAATACTGAGTTTTTTGTCCCGGAAAGTATGTAAAGCCGTCGGTCCTGCGCTTTAACTCTCAACGGTTGTATGGAAGTACCATGCCATTGGACTTTGAGAGTAAAAAGAAATATAGAGTGCACTTGTGTCTGCGGGTACACTTGTGCACTATAATATATTCTGAACAGTTGGCTAGCCTCAGTGAGATTGGCCGCCGAGGTCAATATTAGCCAGAAGGACATTGTTCTATATTTATGTTCTACCATTTTTTAACTAATTTTTATATATCAAGATTTTATGTATGTGTAATGTTTTATGGATGTAGGTAATAATAGCTTTTGAAATAATTTAAAGTCGATGGTATATATATATACATCTACGATGTTTAATTAAAAAATAATTATCTATTTCGATAAGTAAGACTATTAAGTCAAAAGTAGTTTGCTGATAATATTTCAAAAACGTTTTAATGTTTAAATAAAACGATCTTTTCGGATTTTTTCGCGGATTTATTTTGATTTTTGGTTTCCGACGAATCTTCCAATGTTAAAAGTCTTAATTTCTAATGTTACTAAATTCAATGCTAGAAGTATTCCAACATAATATTTTAAACCTATAATGTTGAATTTTCTTTTTCGTTTTAAAATATTTTAGTCCACATGAGAATTAAACTCGCGATCAACTGTAAAAAAAACAGTCCTATAATACATATATCCTACAACGAATAAGATGAACCCACACTCAAAGGTTCTATGCCTCCAGGCATTAAAGATCTAACATCTGTCTTTATTATTAGATCAACTCATATAGCTGATAGTTTTATAGTCACGAGTAAATTTTTTTATTAAAAACACCATCCATCCATTATGTACCATCGGCACCAATCATAACGCATCACTATATCCCTTTTACAACAATCGCACAATCTGTTCCCAGTTACTTACGCACATCGTTTTTAAATACAAAATGTAACAGATTTCGTTCACAGTAATGTTTATACATGATAGCAATCACGAATCGTTCGAACGGTTTTATCGAAATGTCTCCGGATGTTTAATTAAAATAATTGCAAATCTTTTAAATTAAATGCAGTATCGAGGAAAAACTATACCGTCCATCCCAGTAAAGTGCTCTTCGACATGAGGACGTATTGCAATTTATTAAATGAAATTTTTGTAATGCTTCAATTTCGAGGTCGCTCAGTAATTTTAAATGAAGTGAACACCTGATGTGAAAGCTCAACGAAAGTTTTAAAATTTTAATTATAAACTTACTTTAATATAGGAACTGTATCTGCTATTGGTGAGCTATTTTATATATTAAAATGTATTGCTATGAATTATATTATATGTGAAATCGAAACTGTTTTTTTTTATTTATTTACAGGAGTTGGGTCTGTCTTAGGTCAAATAAGCGAGTATAGCATGTATCTGCTTGATGTTCTGATACTGAATTTTAGCTTGGCTAGTGAAAGTTTGCCCTAGCTGTAACTCAATGGGTGTTAATGAAATATTTTTTTTTTAATAAAGTCAATGTAATATCATAAGCTTTTAAGCTTTACGAGTATAAGCTTTTTACATTTACAATTCTATAAAAGTGTATTAATAATAAAGTTTCAATAAGATATTATACCTACAATGCAATATAGAAATTCTTGGAAAAGAGCAAAAATAGCGCTTGTTGGAAAATATTTTTTACATTTTGTAAAATTTTCATTTCAGTTATACTCTTTACTCTTAGTTTTATTTGTTTTTATTATTTCGTTGTTGACTATAAGCGGCTCCCCATTTTGCTAACAACTTTCACGTGATAGATTAAAATGGATCCAGGAATGAATTTTTAACGAAACTACTGCTATATTTTAAAATATTTCCAAATTTTTTTTCAATTCCATCAGACGAAGTTTAGATATTGGCATGTGATCGTCTTTTATAACAGTATCTGTGCGACCGAGCTTTGATCGGTGTTTTTCGAAAAAAAAAAAGATATAAAAATTGCGTTTTTCCAAAAAAAATACCCGTTGATAAACCTAAAAATCAAAACCTTATCTAAATACAACATTTTATAATACTTTCTCAAATTTCAAAGCGCAAAAAAATTCCAAGCGTGGGTTGGCGAATTTCTTTCGTACACTTGCTAGGCTCTCTCAGACATACAGGTTTCCTCACGATGTTTTTCTTCACCGTAAGACAAGTGGTAATCATGTTAGAAATGACTCGGGATTGAACCCGCTTCACTTGGTTACACCCCAAGCGTTACCACTGGGCTACCATATATTTAGAAAAAAATAATAATTTAATACTATTATGGAAAGTTATAGAATTTTCTTAACAGATTTGCGATGTAAATATAGCTAAAACACTGTACACATATCCTTGACTAATGTCACTCACTCGCAAATTCTTACGTCATTGCGTAATTGGAACTGTGAGTGGGTAAAAATTACATTTTTGTATGTCTTGGATACTCCTCGGGCAATATGTAAATAGAAAACATAAGACAGCGCAAATAAAAGCGTGTTTCGCACGAGTGTCGTAAATTGCCCGATATTCCCAACGGTTTATTTTTTTGAATATATTTTTTTCTGTATAAACATTTTCGTGAGTAAAGTGTAGCGGAAAAGGAATGATTGTTAATATTTTTATATATAGTAATAATAATATAAGCTATTTATTAGACTTTGGACAAGGTTATTTTTTAGTTAATTTAGTTTATTCGATATTGTTAATAGATATAAAAAATATACAGTAAAAGTAGATAGCTACTGTTCTAATAACGATAATAATGTAGATAATACTAGCGATTCACCCTCGCTTCGGATTCGTCACTAGTGCGTTTTATCAGTTAATATGAAATAGACCGTATATTATATAATATATAACTTATAGCCTTTCACAATAAACGGGCTACCTGATGCAAATAGAATTTTTCAAATTGGTTTAGTAGTTCCTGAGCTTAGCGCGTTCAAACAAACAAATGAACAAACAAACGAATTCTACCTCTTTATAATATTAGTATAAATAATAGCATTCTTCTATTATTTTAAGTTTTCTATCAGTGATAGCGATTACATAACGTCGTTTTCTCTAAGCTTGTCATTGTATTTATTCTTCTTCACGTTGTAACGTTTCCTATATCGATTATTCACACAAAATCGTAGGTATTAAGTTAAAAAAATGGGTATAGTTTATACTCTGAACAAGTACTCGCTATTTAAAAAAAAATGTTATCTGTTCGGCCACGACAGAGACTTATACATAATTATATTTTCAGAAACTAAATCTCTTCTAAGCAGTGGTAATCTAAGGGGCAGTGGTAGCCCAGCGGTAACGCGCTCGCTTGGGAAACCGAGTGAAGCGGGTTCAAATCCCGGGTCTCGCACCTCTGATATTTTCATGTGCGAATCATTTCTGACTTGATTACCACTTGCCTTACGGTGAAGGAAAACATCGTGAGGAAACCTGCATGTCTGAGAGAACCTTGCAAGTTTTCGAAAGACATGTGAAGTCCGCCAATCCGCACTTGGCCAGCGTGGTGGACTATGACCTGATCCCCCTCGTAGTGTAGGGAGGCCCGTGCCCAACAGTGGGACATTAAAAAGGGCTGAATACAATACAATACAATACAAATCTCTTCCGTGACCATGATTGCTTGTAAAGTATTCGAAGCATCAGGAACCAAAAAACAAAATAAGTCCGTGAAAAAAAAACGAAAAGATAGTTTAATTTAAATTTAAGTAATCAAGCAAGTTTTATATAGTAAAACTATTTTAATATATAGCTATATATATGTAACTTCACGTAGAAAGAACTGGTTTAATATACGTTTTAGATTCAGAAAAACCATTGAAACAAATCCCAAATCGTAAATAAGATCTCGTAACTGTAGATAGAGCGTAGATCTATAGCGCTTATAAAGCGTGAGGTGTGGGTCTCTTCGAAGAAATTTATGGGGTACCTGTGGGACCGCTTAGTGGGGTACTACGATCGTAGGCTATTCGTGATAAATTACTAACTATAAAACTGATATAAGAAACAGTTAATGGACCAGTTAGGTGTAATATTTTGAATATAAATTACATATTTACGATAATTTGTATATCTTTTAAGTTTGTAGTTTGCTCGTTTAAGTCCAAGCACCTGGGCGACCGAGCTTCGCTCGGAGTTTATGTTTAAAAGATTTTTTTTTTAATTTGGCTTAAAGCCAAAAAAATCTAGAAACTTGAACAAATAAAAAAAAAATAAATAAAAAAAAATGAATGTAAAATCTTTGTATCCGACCGGGATTCGAAAACACCTGTGATAATCAATCTCGCGCCTTGGCCGCTTGACCACGATGCTTATATTCTGTTCTAAATTATTAACATATTTCGCGTGGAATAATGCTAAAGAAAATCGCATGAAAACTCGAAAATACGCATTTTCCCAGACATAAGACTAATCTAGATCAATTTTTCGCTCCCGATAGCACCCTCATACGAAATTTCAGCGAAATCGTTAGAGTTGATTCCGAGATCGCCGGTTTAAATAAATAAATAAAGATATAAATATACAAGAATTGCAAGTTTAAATATATTAGATAGATTAGATAGATAATTCACTGGATTAACATGTTTATGTAAAGCAGCTCAAATAGTAAGCAACGTTTGTATGGTAAATATGTAATATTTTCACATAAAAATGAAAATAACACTCCCTGGGAATGTTGTGTTTGTCTCTAGATGCTAGCTTTCAATGTTAGTCATTTATAACTTTTTATTTTATATATACAAGAAATCTCTTGGATAAAAACTTTTTAAGAAAAAATATAAATTGACTTCATAAAAAGCATTAAAAAGTAAAAAATAAGTGATTGGTAGTTTTCATTTACTATAGATACCTAATCAGATATTTTCGAAGTCGGTGTGCTTTGATTTGTATCGGCTAGCACCGACTTCGAAAATATAATAATGATTATGTATCTATAGTAAATGAAAACTAATAATCAGTTATTTTTTACTTTTAGTGTTTTTTTTGAATATATTCCTTTTTAGTACAGACATAAGAGTAGTAGAAAAACTAAAATTCGCTTTTATTAGTAACACTAATAATTCTGGCTCTAAAATGCGATTCTAACTTATTAGGCTTGTCAAATCAAACAAAATGAAAACTACTGGGCCAAACTATGTTAAGTTTTTGTGGGACCAAATAACAACTATTCCGCATCAAACTAAAGAAGAATCACGTAAATCGGATTATAAATCTCAGTGTAATCGGTGTTATGTATGTAACATAAAAAAAACCAATCGAATTGAGAAGCTCCTTCTTTTTGAAGTCGGTTAAAAAGTCTTTCACTGCACTGAGGTTTTTTTTCCAAATATCGAGTTTGATCTAATATTGCTCGCACAATATAATGTTGTGTTAACTTTTACTTTGTAGAATACACAAGAAAGTATGAATTCTTGTTACTGATAAGTGTTCATTAAAGTAAATTAGCCATGGTGATAATTTAGTACTCGTTAAGATTATATCTAAGCTTAATCTAATTTATTCATTTTCACGTACGTATCTCTGATGATAATATGGGTGACACAGTTCCTGTAATATTTGTTGTCAAAGTCTAAACAACAATAAAAAGGCTTAAAAAAGAATACTTTGTAACTAAAAATAGTGAATTTCTAAAGATACATATTGTTGAAGTCAGTGGTAGTCCAGTGGTAATGTGCGTACTTGGGAAACCTAGTGAAGCGTTTTCAAACTCACCACATTATAAAACTTGTCTAAAAAGGAAAACATCACGGGACAATCTGGCAAGTTTTCAAAAGACATGTGAAATTCGCTAACACCGCACTTGTCCAGCGCAATGGACTATGGCCTGGTCCTCCTTGTATGGAAGGGAGGCCCGTACCCAGTAGTAGACGTTAAAAAGTCTGAATATATACATACATACAATACCCACATTATTGTAAACTTCATTTAGTTACAAATATAATACGCCTTTTGTGTTAACATCGCATGTCTTCTTGTTAATTAGTCAGTTGTCACTGATTGCCTTACATATGCAGAACCACGATGTAGGGTAAATTTTGTTAAATAGATAATTCTATTTTCGTTATCGTTCTGATAACTGTCTTATGTGTGGAAGATATTTTGATAAATAATTTATTTGTTTGTATTTAGAAATTCAATTTGCCTGTTCATAGATGGTTGTAGCGCGTTTTTTTAATCACAAATGTGGGAGCATTAGGTTTTATTTTATCATAGAGTGAATTTTCAAGTAAATTATTCAAATGTATAGTTATTTACCTAAACTATACTAATATTATAAAGAGGCAGAGTTTGTGTTTGTGTGTTTGAAAGCGTTAATCTCAGAAACTATTGATCCGATTTGAAAAGTTCTTTTTGCATTAGATAGCCTGTTTATTGAGGAAGGCTATAGGCTATATATAAAATATAGTCTATCTATTCCATACCAACCGTTAAAACGTAACTAGGGATGAACTTGACCAAAGCAAGGGTGAGTATAAGACAATTATATATAAGAATTTGTAAACGAATTATTATATTTACTTACTTAAGTAATAAAACGTAAGTGTAATGAAGAAGGTTTTTTATAATTTTCGAAGTTAGACATTTATTATTATTATTGAGCGTGATGGTGCTGATACCATCAATTTCTATATTTTGGTTCTAAAAGAAACATACTTTATAAAAGGATTAAGAAGTAATTTTTCGATACTTTCTAAAATAAACCTTTATATTCTTTAAAAAATATAAGCTTAACGAACCAATAACGTGTTAAGCGCAGAGCGCAGAAAGAACGTTCACACCTAATTTTCGAAAGACAAGCAGAACTGTCTACAAAGTTTGCACTAACAAGGGAACTATGAACAATTATCAGACGGCGTTTCAATCAATTTACACCTAGAAAACAAGTTCTCCAAACACGATTACTGACTTCACTGCGCTTGCAATTTAGATAAAATAGGTTAGAAAATAAATTTTTGACAGTTTTCTAGTTAGATGCAATTGTACGGAATTGATTGCATGGATATTTCCTTTTTGTAGAAAATTTTAGTTTAGTTTTGATTTTTATTAAACTATGTAAGAATACGGAAGACTACTAAGCTTTAAGCTCGATCTGAAAATATGATAGCCTAGTTGACAATATATTATATATCATATAAAGGATTGAATGCTTTAACTATGTGAGTACGCCTCATTTAGTAAAAACTACTCCTTTATAATAACTACGTCTTATCGCTTCTACCGGTATCAAGAGGCATCGTTTTTCGCCCAAATCAGCATTGCGATTCAGTAAATGTAGCTGGCATACTTGTCACAAATACAGTACAGTCACAGTACAATAATTATTAAATGTATATGTTTTTGACGACACGTTTGATTCAGTTTGCAGTGACTCTACTTGCTGTGCCAGCGGTCGCGTGTTCGAGTCCAGCTGGGGACATTCATTTGTATGATGAGCATGTATGCTTGTACTCCAGTCATGGGTGTTTATACTTATAATATGTATGTATTTAAAGTTATATATGTGTAGTGTATCAACGTATCTGGTATCCATAACACAAGCCTCGTAGCTTACCATGGAACTAGATGGTGCTGTGTGTAAATGTCCCAACATATTTATATATTTATGTATGTATTCAGCCCTTTTTAACGTCCCACTGCTGGGCACGGGCCTCCCTTCAATACAAGGGGAATCAGGCCATAGTCCACCACGCTGGCCAAGTGCGGATTGGCGGACTTCACATGTCTTTCGAAAACTTGCTAAGTTTGCTCAGACATGCAGATTTCCTCACCATGTTTTCCTTCACCGTAAGGCAAGTGGTAATCCTGTTAGAAATGATTCGCACATGAAAATATCAGAGGTGCGAGACCCGGAATTTGAACCCGCTTCACTCGGTTTCCCAAGCGAGCGCGTTACCACTGGGCTACCACTGCCTTAAATATATATTGTATGTATTCAGCCCTTTTTAACGTCCCACTGCTGAGCACGGGCCTCCCTTCAATACGAGGGGAATCAGGCCATAGTCCACCACGCTGGCCAAGTGCGGGTTGGCGGACTACACATATCTTTCGAAAACTTGCTAAGTTTTCTCAGACATGCAGGTTTCCTCACGATGTTTTCCTTCACCGTAAGGCAAGTGGTAATTAGGTTAGAAATGATTCGCACATGAAAATATCAGAGGTGCGAGACCCGGGATTTGAACCCGCGTCACTCGGTTTCCCAAGCCAGCGCGTTACCACTGGGCTACCACTGCCTTAAATATATATTATATTTATACAAAATATATTTATGTATAGACTTATTTTTATTGTATTTTACTTAAACTGAGAAATGAAAATAAATATATTTGACATATTACGTAAAAGTAACAGCTAAATTAAATCCTCTTTCATAAAAATCGATTATTAAACTCGAGTAATAAAAACAATTAAAACTTATTCTTAACTAATGAAAATTCAACAAATAAAACACGTCTATTCGCCTTTCTGCAGTTTCAAAATCTTTACCAACAAAATAGCGTCTCGATTGAAATCAAGTGTCATTGTTTTTGTTAATTTGTGCGATCGTTCCGCTTTTAGTTTTCAAGTTTAAAAGCTCCGAGCAAGGAGCAAACTCCATTACGAAGCTATTAAATATGCGAAAATGGTGTACACTTGAAGCAGCAGTTCAGGCAATCGCTGTCTAATAAAAAGTCATTGTATGTATTTATTATAGAATCGTAGACATGGATATTCTCGTTTATGTTATGAGATAGATATAAACGTTTTTAAAAGAAATAATCAAAATTTGCAATAAGTAATTAGATTTTACTATATCTTTTAAAATCTAAATAACTTTGGGAATACTAAAACAATATGTATTCAGCCTTTTTTAACGTCCCACTGCTGAGCACGGGCCTTCCTTCAACACGAGGGTAATCAGGTAAGTTCACCACGCTGGCCAAATGCGGGTTGGCGGACTTCACATGTCTTTCGAAAACTTGTTAGGTTTTTCCAGTCTTGCAGACTAAAACAATATCGATGG
The DNA here is from genome assembly GCA_033884665.1 of Argynnis bischoffii washingtonia. Taxonomy (NCBI): domain Eukaryota; kingdom Metazoa; phylum Arthropoda; class Insecta; order Lepidoptera; family Nymphalidae; genus Argynnis; species Argynnis bischoffii. Next base: position 1,957,644 of record CM066622.1, read on the forward strand.
AGGATAAACCACCTATTGGTTATTGAAGTTTTCTGTCACTGTTGATCCATCAGTCATATTATAAGCTGTATATGGTTACAAAGTTAAAACTACAAGGTTAAAAAGGCGTAATATATGCAATTTTAAACTTGTAGTTAAGGTATATGATCTTAAAGGTAATACTAGGTTTGATTTCCAAGTCGAGCTAAAACCTTTATTATATTATCAATAGTAGCATAGTCAATCTGCGCTCATTCTGTCGTCACCTGTCGTATCGGATTGCCGTTCTATCGATCTACGGCAGAAGGAGAATGCTTTAGTGTTTGTAGCATTTTTGCCTTACATTTTTTTTCTGTGTAGTTTTTTGTTCTTATCAAAATTTTCAGCTGTACAGAAATCAAATAATAATTAATAAATTTGCGTGTTTAGTTTGTACAATTTACTATTGAAATAGTCACTAGTACGGTTTTTCTTAGAATTAAATGCTGGTTTTAACCACCTTGGTCCAAGCCGTCAAGCTTAAGTATATAAATCCTTATTTATATATACTTTAGGTCTTTTTATTAAAAGATAAAAAATATTTTATACATAAGTAAATTTAAAAAAGTGCATGTGTGATATAACTTAATATTATATATTTGTCAGACAATAACAACGGTTACCATGGCAACGTGGCAATGTATTCTATCTCATTCTCTCGCCGGCTTAATCCTATAAATATTTATATGTTTGTCTCTTTTTAGTGTCACATTTCCGTTTCATCAAGTTTCAAATCACAGCGATTCTAAAGAAGTATACAAAACATCACCTGAACCTTTATTTTATAAATACAAAGTATGTCTGTAAACATCTATTGAGAATACATTTTCATAAAATTGACGGAAAATATATATATTTTTGTGGTACTATCAATATTTGTTAGTAATTTATAGTCATTAATCAATAATTTAATTTTAAAACACTTTTTTAAATAACTTTATCTCAAAATTTACAAAATAATTGTAGATATATGTATAAAGATAAGTAAAAGGCAGCTTTTAGCGAACTAGTTGATAAAATTTTAAAACTAGCGCCTGTACTTTTATGTTTATTCGTTACAATTTGATATAAATAGTTTTTAGTGGTGGTTAAGCAAAGATATATGTATATTGTCGGTTCTGAATTGATATGGGATGAAGTTTAGTTAGCAGTAAAGTTCAAAGCATCGAACGTAAATATAGAGCTTTAGTGCAACAGTATGGTTGGTTTGTTCAATATTTTTGCTTTTCTTTTTCTATTATTATTAATACTAGTTAAACTAAATCTATGAATAATAAAAATCCTATATTTAATTAGTTACTTTTTTATTGCTTTAAGATACATTAAAATAGAGTAATTCTAGGTACAATAAAGGTTTTTTGTAATTTTTACGTAAGCGAAGTATTAGAAATATATTGAAAATAAAATTTATTGTTTTTGAATATATGTATGTATGCGTATATGTTGAAGATTGGGAATAGCTGGAAAAAAGACACTGTTATATAAAACAAGTATAGATAACTGTAACTCTTCATTCGATGGCTGATGAGTAAATGTTAAGTGCGAAAAAATATTTAAAGAAATTTTTAGCATAAGCCCTTTTGTGTTGAAATTGAAAAAAAACCTAAGCTACGTTTTTAAAAAAGGAATACTAAAAACTTTAAATATTTTCGCTTTCTGAGTCTATATATATATATATATATATATATATATATATATATAGATATATATATATATATATATATATATATATATATATATATATATATATATATATATATATATATATATATATATATATATATATATATATATATATAGTATATAATACATGTACCTTATAAGCAAAATTAATAAGGAAAAAGTAAGTGATATCTACTTGAAAATTGTTTGAATCTAATATACCTTGCTATTTCTAATAGGCATATCTAATTAAAACTCAACGATGAAGTTATCAAGAGTCTTCAAAATGGCGATACGCGGCTGTCAGATCGAACTGTTATTGGGCTGTCAAGAAGAGCGCTGTCGATTCAGTTTCAACTCTTGATAGGTGAAGAGTGTAATATGGATGTACTAGGTGCGAAGTGGTAAAGTGTGGTAAGAAATTTCTTTCCAAATCGATGACTTTTTATGGTAGGAACAGTAACACCTTTTTTATGTGGGAAAATGGGTTTCCGCATACCACCTGCATACATACAGGTGGTTATGTGGGGCTCACCGGCTAGAAAAGCAGTACTACGGACTATCCACTTAAACCCAACAGAACCTCTCTGTCTTAATGGGGCGTCGCAGTATCTCTTACGCACTCAACCAAGGCGCCCTGACGCCGAATCAGACCACACAACCAAGGGGTTGCTCCCTCAGTTTACTCTGCTACCTGAGAAGTACCAGGAGCAACCCGCATGGTATACTGCCTACCGAAGTGGGCCACCTCTCAGTATGGCTCTTGGCTCAGGGAGAGGGCTATAATATCTACATATATGTTGAAAGCCACAGTCCCATCCAGTGGAAACCTGTTTTCTTTGAATAAAAAAAAGCTTTTGTCTTACTTGTATTCCAAATCTTTTTATGTAGCATCTATAATATAAAGTAAGGAACCTAAGCAGATAAGTATATGAGTACACAAGCAAACGATATTAAGATGGTTAATAACAGCAATACACGTCTGTCCAATAGACCTGTGATTGGGCTGTCACGAAGAAAATCCTTGCTAAATCGATTACAGCCCTCGATGGTTAAACGCTCCACTGTTCGCATGTTTCCATTCTACCGTCGCGTTAGAATAAGCATTTTGATCGACTTTAAAAGGAAGGAGGTACTAAATTTGGGGTCAAAGATTCGAATTCTGCTTGAGGTTCCGCATCCGGTTTATTTCAACCCGGGTTAACAGATATATAGCCTTATTATAGATATATATCTAATGATATTTATATATTTTTAGTAAGTGATTTAGTAAGATCAATTGAAAATTGTCAGTTGGCAGTCCCAATAACACATACGAACGCCATACTTTATATAAACATATTAGGATAATATTGGTAATAATGCATTATTATTATTATTATCATCGATTAATTTAATCATAATTATTATATTTGTTAAAACTAATAATAAAATTCCGCATTGTTGTTATTTAAAAAAATTTAAAACAGTTTTCCTGTTGTAAAGACGAGCAGATTGAATGATTTCTATTTGTTTCCCAATTTCAAAAAAATCAGTGTAAATGTCATTAAAATTAAAAACAGAAATAAATGTCTATCGAAAATGAAAAATATTATAAAAAGAAAGACCCATAGTTAATCAGTGTAGTAATGTTTGAGACAATCTTTATAATGTACTCTCCGAGGCTTGAGGGTTTGTAATACCGCCAATTTCCCAACGGGCTATTACTAAGAATTTCTTGATAGTAGCCCAATATCTACAATTGGCCCAACCTGGGAGTGAAACCCAGGACCTGCGGACCATCCCAGCTACTGGACTACGTAGAGGTAATCAAGAGAGACACCCTAATATTACTTTACTATGTTAGGAACAAAGTAAACAACGTCGGCTTTATCCAGTGGCTAGCTTATAATCATCCATTGTTATATATGTATGTTAAACTAAAAAGTATTATTATGTTTTTCTATTACAAAAATATTTCTGCACCTTTTGCTCAAGTTGAGTTAACTTATACAACACTATGAAAATAAGATGATAATATTCTTTTCTTTTGTATTACATAATAATTAATAGTGCATCAGTGAAAATACAAAAAAAGATCATTATTAAGGTATTTATTACTATACAACACGCTTGACTCAGTATGTAGTGACCATACTTGCTGTGCCGGCGCTCGCGGGTTCGAGTTCCGCTGGGAGCATGGATTTGTGTGATGAGCACGAATGTTAGTACTATAGTCATGGGTGTTTATATTTATAATATATTTAAAGTTATACATATATGTGTAGTGTTTCAACCATCTGGTATCCATAACACAAGCCTCGTAGCTTACCTTGGAACTAGATGGTGCTGTGTTAATGTCCCAACATATTTATATTTTTTTATTATATTATAGTAACTATAGTAATGGTCTTTTCTTTTAAGTATACAAAATAGTAGCCGGAGTTATTGATACTTCACTTCGTTTGATTTTTTCTGCTTTTTTAGAAATTCATATTTAAAGTACATTATTGAAAAATGCCACTATGAGTATATTACTATGAATTATTAATATTTGTGTTATCTATAGATATATTAAAATCGTAACTTTTTTAACTTTTAATCGCAAATTTTTTGGAAAATCTTGTTGAAATAGACTTTATTATCAATACAGAGGCCCAATCTATAGTTTTTAGAATTCTTGTCTGTTTTGTCTGTATGTCTGTTACCACATCACGAAAAAACCAATAGGGGTTTTGATGAAATTTGGTATAATGATAGCTGGTTATCCGGGTCAACATACAGGGTACTTTTTACTGCGGGAAAATATCTCACCTCTGAGAAACTTATACTAAACGTTAAAACGGTAACGACGACACCGAGCGAAGCGAGGGTATGTCGCTAATTATAATTATATTTGCAATATAAGAAAACTAATTAAATAAGAAGTATGCGTTTAACCATTAAGGACTTTTACGTTACATCTAAACAGATTGTTTGTCTGTAGATCTACGAGTATATTATATTATATAGTAAATGAACATGAATTTTTCAAGAACGAGATCAAAAGAAACTGCATGATATAGCATTATTACGCTATAGTATTATTATAATACCTATATAATTATTGAAATACAAGTCTTTTCTTAATCAAGATGAGTAGATCCAGTATAAAAATGCTTATTGCATATTACGGAGATACAGATTATTAAACCAAATATGATTTTTACAAAGATTTTTAAAAAGACGCCGAGTACTATTTGGACGGGTTAAAGAGATAGGAGCATTGCTGGGAGAAGGGTATAGACTTACAAAGACACTATGTAGAAAAATAAAAATAAATTTTAAGATAAAATGTGTGTATTTTTAGGTTGGAAACCTTTCATACCGCCTTCGTAAATGCCTTTTCTTGCGATATTCAATTTAGAACTACAATCCATCTTTATACATTAAAAAGTAAACGAATCATACCTCAGAGAATTTTAATTTTATGATATAATAAGAGTAAAAAGAATTGACTTTTTGTAACTTTTAAGAGGAAATATTAATATTATTAAGAGAAAGGTACACACAAGTTTTTTGCTAGAGCTTTCTTTCTGCTTTTTATTTTATGAGTTGAGTTGAGTATTTGGTAAAAAAAATCATTTGAAAAGAAACTATGTTATAATATTGCCAATATAGAGTATATTTTTTTTTTCTTCCCATTTTAAGAGCTGAGTCACTTGAGTGATTATGTTGCTCTGGTATGTTAAACAAATATTCTTACCTATACATTAATATTAATATTATCTAGTTTCACTTACTTGCATTATATTTACCTATATTATACATAATTTTGGCTAACTCTGGAGTAGGATTTCCAATTGATCTATCTGTTAATTGTGATAGAAGGGATTCACTACGAGCACATTTCCTTAAAATGTTGTACACATCCTACAACTCCGCAGCCATAGATTATATTCATATATATTAACATATTCAAAAATTATAAGTAATGTAGGTAAATCAAAAACCATTGACGTCAAGACATCGAATGAATATGTGCCCTGTCAGAAGCCACAGTGGATGAGCGATGGAATTTTAGGGTGTCACGCGAGGGTTAGAAAACATGTTAGAACATCGATTTGCGGTGTTTTACTACATTAGCCCGTATTATTGAGTTGGAAGAGACAAATCATATTTCGCCTGGTAATATAGGAATGCGACTGCTATTTGAAATAGCCCCTTGATTGAGATATAACAAGATTTTGCAGCATGATTTGATATGCAGAAAGTGAATTTAAGATGTTTTCAATTTGTTAGAAATAGATGAGGTTGTTGGTGAAAACAATGTTTAAAATAGTTGTCTTGCCCTTAATAATCTATATTACATCTATATATAATAGAATTGTAACTGAGTCTAATCTGTACATAAAATATTTTTTTGGAATATTTTATCAATACGGAGGTCGAGTCTATAGTTTTTAGAATTTTTGTCTGTCTGTCTGGGAACGCATTACGAGAAAATTATTGCACAGATTTTGATGAAATTTGGTATGGTGATAGCTGGTTATCTGGGTCAACATATAGGATACTCTTTACTGCGGGAAAATATTTCATCTCTAAGAAATCCATACTAAACCTTAAAACGTAACTAGGGACGAACCCGAGTGGAGCGAGGGTGAGTCGTTAGTGTGATTATATAGTTATAAAATAAGTTTTCCATATTCTGTGTTTTTAGTAAATTCTACAATTTTCAATGATCCGTTCGTTAGAGGTAGTGACTTCCAAACTTACCGCCAACTAATTGATAAGTTACGGATACATTTTTTAATTTTTAAGAGATTGTTTAATGTTTTTTCTTTCTACATTCAAAGTCTTCGACAAATTTTTCAAATTTTCGTTTGAATAATGCAATTTGGAAGGAAATGAGATATAAAACTTGATTCATGTGGATATGAAGGCGTGACTGACTTGTTAAGGTAAGGAAATAGCTGTTTATCCTTGTAACTTATACAATAAATAAGGGTAGATAAAATGAAAATAAATATATTATTTTGCTTACCTGTTTTTCTTGCAAGAAAAATTAATAAGAGAAACATTTGTATAAAGACGTTATGACTTTCTATTGCTTTTCATGATTTCCGCCATAATTAACACAATATGAGTTAAGTGGCGGTACTCAACCCACGCAATGTCTTACTTATATCAACTGTAATTCTTTCTTAAATTTACGCGTATATTCGATATTTTAAATAAAAACTATATTTTCGGATTTTTATAGATGTATTCACAAATTAATTTTATATTTTTGTGGGTAGGTGACCGTCTGTAACAACTATAAAATGCTTTTGAGACGTCTAAAACCTTACTCTCTCCTGAGACCATGATTGCTGTAAAGCATTCGAAACCTCGGGAACCAAAAATCAAAATAATTCCGCGAAAATACTCAAAAAAATAGTTTTATTTATATCAACTGTGTAGAAAATATAGATATTATTCATAATAAATTCATAAAAAAGTAATGCTTAATAATTTATTCTCATTTACATTTTGAAATTATATGAATCTAAACTAAGCTATTAAACTCTAAACAAATTGTATTGACTTCAAAACTTTGTAGGTCGTAGCCGCCATTGAAACTCTCAAACGTCGGTCCCCGATTGTTTCGCGTTACGGCATACATATTAATTTCAGCTTCATTTCAATATCAACAAGGCAAGCCGAACATCTGAATAGGTTTGCTTACTAAAGGTGTGAGCGCGTGACTTTATAATGATGGTGTAAATTACAAGATATAACTGAGGGAATATTTACACAATAATATATTTTTTATTAATATGGCAGTGTAGCAGTGGTAATACGCTCCCATAGGAAACCAAGTGAAGTGGGTTCAAATCCCGAGTCGCACCTCTGATATTTTCATGTGCGAATCATTTGCAACATCATTACCACTTGTCTTATGATGAAAGATAACATCGTGAGGAAACCTGAATGTCTGAGTGAATCTAGCAAGTTTTTGAAAGACATTTGCAGTTCAAGTGCAAGATCCACCACATTACTCCCCCTCTTATTGAAAGGAGGCCGTTGAAAAAGGACTTAATACATACATATCTTTTTTCATTTTTATCTAATAAAATATTTCCAAATTTTCCTTAAAGTAACGGAAGTTTAGTTTTTTATCTTGTCATTTAATACTGTTTGCATATAATAATAGCCCAAATAGCACACTATAAGGAGCCATTGAACAATAGAATTCAATTCATAATATAATAGTTACCCTTACTACATCTGTAGTGAGTTCTAGGTGTTATCTACTCTAGTAGCAATGGAACTACTGGCACTATGTGAAAATTTATGAAAGAAATATCTCCATTTTTGAAAGATCTTTCAAATCATGTCAAAATTATTAAATAGTTTTTCATATTATTCTTAAATAAAATAATATACTAATTGTAGATAACTAAACTATGCGAGAAAAGCCGCAAGCTAAAACTACCTTTGGGTAGAACATAAAAAAAATGCTGCGCGTGCACTAAAACATGTGCAGAAAATGCATTCTGTAATTAAAATGTCAATTTAACAGCATTCGATTTCGAGGAAAACTGGTATAACCCAACCATTTTAGTCATTTCGTACCACGATCTTTCTAGCTAAGCACTTTCTTAAGAGAAAGACTCAATGAACATGAAACGACACGAAGTCAGGTTGTGATGATTTGTATAATTTTGCTAATCTATACTAATATTATAAAGCTGAAGAGTTTGTTTGTGTGTGTGTTTGTTTGTTTGTTTGTTTGTTTGTTTGTTTGTTTGTTTGTTTGTTTGTTTGTTTGTTTGTTTGTTTGGTTGAACGCGTTTATCTCAGGAACTACTAATCCGATTTGAGAATTTCTTTTTGCATTAGATATCCCGTTAACTGAGGAAGGCTATAGGCTATATATCAACCCGGAAAAATGTACGGATCCCGTGGGATAGGCGAAGCGAGGGTGAGTCTCTAGTGAACTATAAATAATATTCAGCTGTAGCTTATAAATTAAGGCACAGTATGTCGACAGGTTGTCGCATGTCACACACAGGCGTCGATAATTTTATGCATGAAATTCACTCAGAGATATACGTTATAGTTTAAACATGCGGTACTCCTGTAACTTCATCTCGAAGTTAAATAACATTGCTTAATATCATTATACAGTATTTGTTCTTAAGCTGTATGAGCTTCTGAGAATACTTTGTATTTAATTAGTTGTTTTCATTTCGGTCTGTATCGTGGATAAAGTTTTTCTAACTTAGTGCTAATTAGTACTGCCGTATTATATGTTATGGCTAGATATTTAGTTTGGCAGCAACAAAAGCAATTTTTACAGCTTTTGACCGAAATAAATATTCTAAAATTACTTTTGAATAAGTAAGCATCAAATTTATTTATTTATTTTTTATTACTTTATCTATGTATATGTATATTTACATTTTGAATGTAAAATAAACTCACAAGATCGATAGCCACATCACATAATAAAAATTAATTAATACATTTAAAGTGTATATGTATATGAGTAGAAGCTTTGGGGTTTTTAAATTATTTTACCTAATGTTGTCATATAATAAACGAAATTGTTATAAAGTTTATATATTATATTATTAAGGCTCATAAAAACTGTTCTAAATTATTTTTATTAGGCAAAAATATTATTGTCTAGAACAAGAAAGCTGTAACATGAACCTGCTATCTTATGAAATAAAAAAGTTACTATTTATTTTTTAAGAAGTTATCTGAAAATAATTGGATTAGTATTGGTAGCCTGTTTGTAGTGTTATCACTTTAGTGTTTCTAAATAAAACGGGGTGTAAAATATAACAAAACAGTAAATATACGCATAGCTCAAATTAATATATAGTAATCTGATCTTCAAACAACAAAGATGTTAACTACTAATAAGATAAACTAAGTAAGCTAGAATAGTAAAGAATAGTATAGAAGTGTAATAAATAAGCAGTAAAGAAAGTGACATCTAAAAGTAAATAAACTGTAAAATAAAAATTAGATAAATAGTAAAATGCTCCTCCCCTATAATGTAATAAAAAATAAGTAGACAAAAATTGTAAACAACCACTAATACCCTTAAGGTCTTAAATAAAGCAAATAAATTTTATTGTAGAAAAGGTCTCCGACCCCCATGTCGGAGGAATTCGGTCTTAATAAAAAAAATAAAAAAATAAAAATAAAACGGGGTTCGAACACCGAGTCTCATATAGATTAGATTTTTTGAAATTATATCTGTTTAAATGTGATATGCTCATACTGAAAGAAAACTTCGTAAGAAAATTTTCACTTCTGAAAGAATCTTCACTTGCATCACAAACTCGCATCTGGCTAGCATGGTGGATTATGGCCTGATTCCCATTACAATGAGAGACCCACGCAGTTGGATGGATAAAAAGAGGTGAGAAGATTTTAGTAATTATTATTTATTATACTTAAATACTACTGTATTTAAGTATAATAAATAAATACTTAAATACCTACCGGTGGTAGGACTCTGTCAAGCCTGAGGAGTCCGACTGGATGGGTACCACCCCCTTATCTATTTCTGCCGCCAAACAACAATGATTGCATTGTTGTGTTCCGGTATGAAGGATAAGGTAGCCAGCGCAATTACAGGCAAGAGGCATATCATCTTAGTCCTCACAGTGACAATGCACCTGTGGTTCTGCATTTTTGTTACTTAAAACCTAAGTGCATGAACCGTAGGTGTTATGGGTGACAGGTACTGCTTTCCATCAGGTGGTCTGTCTGCTCGTTTGTCACTGAATCGCATTAAAAAAAAATTATTCAATTTATCATAGTGCGTACTTTGGACAGAAGATACTATCATATGTTAGAGTGCTTAGTTCCATTGATAAGTTCGGGCCTCCGTTTACTGTTATCCCCTAGAAGATCGTTATGCTGTCCAAGTGCAGTTTGGCGGACTTCAACGTCATGTCTTCGAAAACTTGTTAGGTTCACTCAGACATGCAGGTTTCCTCATGATGTTTTCTTTCATAGTAGGCGTATGGCAAGCGGTAATCAAGTTGAAAATGATTCGCGTGTGAGAGTATTAGAGGTGCGACAACCGATTTGAAAACATTTTACTTAGTTTCCCAAGCGAGTGTTGCCACTGGGCTACAATTGCTTTATAACATAATATTTTATCACGGGACTTCAAAATGTTTCTACACCTTTAGAAACATAGTTATCAACTTAAACGCCATACATAAAATAAATATAAGATCATATATAATAATTATTTTATCAAAACAAAACGTTTTTCCTTCTTAAAATTGACTTAAATAATACTTATTACAAGAACATAAGTATAAAGTAAAAACTAATGAAACATAGATAAAGTGTGTTCAGTTGAGTTTAATCTAGGTTTGCGAGTTAACAACTGCAGTTGTTGAATCAAAAGTTTTAAGTAGAAGCTAGCGACGTAAAGTAAACACATTTCATTGTGAAACAACTTTCTGATGGAGTTTTCAAAAATCTATACTAACAGCGTAGAATTTTTATTTGCTTTAATTATTTCTATACACAGATTTCATTTCATTAGATATGTTTTTATATCTGACAAGCGACTTATCTTGGCTTTCTTCTAAAATAATAGTAGCCAAAGTTACTCCTTATAACATCAGCTATCTGCCAGTGAAAGTTCCATTTATTGGGCGTTATTTCGACGCCATTAGGCGCAGAGTTACATCTTACTTTCTAAGTTCGGACTGCTACGAAGAAATTATTGCTTAAAAAATTTAACTACTTTCCAGGCATCGATCCAGGACTTCTGGACCAGCAACTGCTCAAGCGATCCACCTTTGGATTTGCAGCCGTTTATGATAGCTATAAACAAGACGGTTAACTCGTACATTATCACGAGGAGATGAAAAGGAGAAATAAGGATTCCCAGTACTTTCACTTATTGAATAAAATTGAGTAATATAGGTACTAGTATTTAACGTCAAAGTTATTTGAGGAGGTCCAAGGCTCCGATCAAGCAGACCCATATATCAATATTATTTATTTCTTAACATTTTGTTTTAAGGTTCTTAGATGTTCAGTGTGATATCTTTAGTATATGTATACCAATAATAATCAAAATACTTTTATATTATCAACATTCACAAAGCTCTTTATAAATTATATAACCAATTTCATAATTTTAAACAGACCTCGTATATTTGTTAAGGAAAATAAATTTGATAATCATTACATTGTATTTATACTGCAGTGGAGTTATGAAGTCCTCCGACGTTGAATACTAATAACTAAGCAGGGTACCACACGTGTACTCTATTAGATTTTCGTGTGGTCCAAGTAATATCTTAAAAATATTTCACTTTTATATCCTAAGCTTTATATAGTAGTGATAGCTCCTTTCCCCAGTTTTATAAGAATTACTCTGATAATGAATGGGTGACCACGCTTCGCTCATTAAAAATAATATTATAATTGTGTTTTTGAGAAAATGCACATATATTTACCTTATCCAAATACAAAATTTGCTCCAAATCGTTAGAGCCGTTTTCGAGATACCGAAATTAAATTTATTCTCTTTTAATATCATAAGATAAGATTTTTATCAAATTGAAACAACTAGAATGTGGCCAATATCAGCTATTGAGGTATTAAATATATTGTATACTAGTGACTCACCCTTGCTTCGCTTCGGGTTTGTCCCTAGACAAAAACAAATCTATCCCACGGGATCGTTACATTTTTTTCAAAATTAAAAGCAACCTATGTGCTATTCTTGACTATATTTTGTCTCTGTGCCTTTCATCCAGATACGTTCAGCCGTTCTAGTGTGTAAGAGTAACAAACATCCATACATACACGACACAAACTTGCAAATTTATAATATTAATAGGATTGCAAAAAGTAATGAGTAAATAGCTCTTACGTTAATACTGCCATATAATTACTGGCTTCGATGGAAAATTCGTTTCAACGGTTGCGAACAGACAATACAAAATTTGTATTATTATTATTATTAATAATAATATTACAAAATAATCTTCTACAATGTAAGTGGTTATATTAAATATAATGTAAGCCATTATATTTTAAAGTTACCTAATTATTCCAGGCCACACACTTTGCGTCTCACCACAGTGACCGAAAAGTGTAAAATGTTCGCACATTCATATTTATGTTCAACTTAAAATGGAACATTTTATTATGCGGTTTATTATTTCACGTTGTTAGTTTTGTATTGACGATACATTGGTGGAAACGTAGAAATTAATGATTATTTTCAAATATTTTATATACAAAAGTGTTATCTCAAGACCAACAATTTTATCTTTTGTTTTTAAATTAATTAGAACCAGTATAGTTTTTATATCATTTAAAATATTAATATATATATTTACCACCTTTTTGGACATCTGCAGTTGAGAATTGAAATTGAAGTTTTAAGTTGGAACTTAAACTCGGTCAATGTAGTAAAATTGCCAATATTAAATTATTAAAAAATTAAAACTAGGAACGAACCCGAGCGAAGCGAGGGTAAGTCGCTAGTTTTGAAATACTATAGCTTACTTTCTTATCTTCGCTTCACTCGGGTGCGTCCTTGCCTATGTGTTACTTCAATGATTGCCTGTGTACTATTTTGGCAATTATTATGATAATAATAGTCCCACTATTTTATTCTTATTATTGAGTCATATTACGCAACTAATCATTCATTCAATCATCAGTCATATTACTTTATAAATATACTCGCGACTTATACTCGGGTTCGTACTTCGGTATATAATATAGACTATATATTATATGATATATAGCTTAAAGTCTTTCTTAATAAACGGGATATCTATTATCTAATGCAAAAAGAAATTTTCAAATCGGATTAGTAGTTCCTGAGATTAGCGCGTTCAAAGAAACAAACAAACAAACTCTGCCTCTTTATAATATTAGTATAGATTGATAATATTACTATATAACCTTTTTTCTTATCAAACTTTTTTTTATTATTAAATCGCTGTACTCTTTCATCTCGGACCAATGTACAATAGTCATATTGTATTAGCATGATTGCGTCGGTTATTAGCATTTATTTAGGAAAGCCTCGTTAGGCGTAGACGTAGATGAATATTTTATTCATATTATCCACAAGGTATGAATCTGGGATGAAAACTGTATTTACAATGAACTGAAATTATAATAATATTGTTCGGTCGAGGTGATTTTCAGTTACAATTTCCCTTCTTGCTTTATTGAAAATTATAAATATACCTACATATTTTATGTTAGAAATTAGCTAGTTAATTAAAATGTAACCTTTTACAAGTTATTCTGTATGTTTGCCTGCATTGATTTTTGATATTATTGAGTCCGTTCAACAGGACTTCCATTTAATAGTATTGGGGAGTACGTAAAATGGGGAGCGCTTTAGTTCATAATAATAATAAATATGTTGGGACCTTAACACACATCACTATTTAGTTCCATAGTAAGCTACGAAGGTTGTGTTATGGATACCATATAGTTGATACACTACACATATATAACATTAAATACATAGATATTATAAATATAAACACCCATGACCGGAGTACAAATATTCATGCTCATCATACAAATGAATGTCCCCAGCGGGACTCGAACCCGCGACCGCTGGCACAGCATGTACGATCACTACAAACTGAGCCAAGCGTGTTGTCGAAGTTAATCTTGTTATGATTTTATACCAAGCTTAAAAAAATGTTATCATAGCCGAATTTAGGATACGGTTATTTTTGTTGAGACTAGTCTGTACAGATACACGCAGTATATTCAAACTATTTCTTCGACACTTGTGTTCCGGATGGAAATTCGACATGACCCATGTGAGATAAGGAATAAAATATACTGAGGTGCAAACACTGTTAATTTTCCTAATCCAGGTAAGCTATCTGTAGGTGACTTATAACATAATATATTTAATTTATAATATTTATATATTAAACTTTCCATTTCATAATATTTATATTTTATTTAATTTACGTATTAATATTATATTACATACACACCTACATACACACAACAATTAGTAATTATTTATATTTATTAATTAATATTTATTCATATTTAATTAATTCATAAGCATAGTCGCGCGAAACCCGTTGTATACGGCAGAACGGAATTTATTTGTCTCCTACCGGCCACTTATGATTTATACGAACCAAGACAGTCGATGCTTTGTGATCTGACGCTAATTACTTGACTTTTATAATTTAATCGTTTTACGTGAATTTTTGTATGTGGACTTCTAATGTTTGTACTGAAACGTTTTGTGTTATTGTATATCTCCCTAACTATTCCTTCTGTACTGTTTTTACGTGTGTGTTGACTTTTTCTATTATAATTTAATTAGTGACGTAACATAGACTTTTATTTGTGTTTATTCGTCTCACAACAACCACCAAACTATCTATCCAGAATCAAACTCAGAACTGTATATGCTGGCTATTAGTCCAACGAGACAGTAAATTTAGATCACCTATACAATAGAAAGGCAGTGGTAGCCCAGTGGTAACGGGCTCGCTTGGGAAACCGAGTGAAGCGGGTTCAAATCCCGGGTCTCGCACCTCTGATATTTTCATGTGCGAATCATTTCCAACATGATTACCACTTGCTTTACGGCGAAGGAAAACATCGTGAGGAAACCTGCATGTATGAGAAAATCTAGCAAGTTTTCGAAAGACGTGTGAAGTCCATCAACCCGCACTTGGCCAGCGTGGTGGACTATGGCCTGATCCTCCCTCGTATTGAAGGGAGGCCCGTGCCCAGCAGGGGGACGTTAAAAAGGGGCTGAATACATACATACATACATACAATAAAAAAACTGTATCAAAATTTATTAAGTCGTTTTAATGTCATGTTCGATTAAACATAAAGATAAACAAATATCCCAAATAAAAAAGTATATTCCAAAATTTTTAATTACAACTTTGATCATGATTTTACAAAAGGTACGCTATATAAAAGCTCGCTAACTACTCGTAGGACTACATATTTGAGTGTTGCTTTGAAAATTTACGTTGTGGGGATATTTAGGACAGAGCAAAAACCAAAACAATAGCTTTCAGATATTTTGTCAGTTTGTCCGATGTTTGCTTGAGCCATATGAAAATCATTGTATAGATTACAATGAGGTTTCTTTCTCTTATAGATGCTTTTTTCTTTTGTGTATACTAAACACTACGTCTGCTTGTCCGTGCCTTTTACTGATTTATTGATCAATTTCAAAGAGAAGAGGTCATCAATTCGATACGTAGGTATTAAATATTATACATACCTACATCTAATATTATTGGAACTGCAAAATAATCATATATGATAATCTATTAGGGCTTTCGGGAAAATATATAAAATTTTATAGGTTTATGTATGTATGTTTGTTTGTTTGTTTGTATGTTTGTATGTATGTATGTTCTCGCATTTCTCCGAAATTAGTTATCGAATCGTGATCATTCTTTTTTATTTGCTTACATTTATTTCAACTTAGAGAAAATTAAAGATTTCATCAAAATCAGTGTAGTATTTTTTATGATATGGACTAAAACGTTTAACTAAAACTGAAACAGCTTTTTAGCTTTAATTTTTTTTAATTATTTGTAATTTATTTATTTATTTACTTTTAAGCTTGACGATTTGTCTATTTATATTTGGCAGATTTTTGATTGATGGTCTGAATAGTGCTCTTCAAAAAATAACCTTTTCTTTTAGATACTCCAACGTAGACAATACTGTAACTGTTAAAAAATCAATCTAAAGTCAAAAACGCTAAACACATGTAAATATAATTTTACGGAGTGTCTATAGTCCTTTGAAAGAATGAATAATAGATTATTACTCGTCCTTTATAAAATATACTAGCATTACCCTTGGCTCCGCCTGCGTTTTTTTCAAGATAAGCTATTTTTAATCGTTTTTGCCATATTTAGTAAGTTATCTTGCTACAATGTATATATTATTATCATCGTGGTTTTATTTTAACCAGTTTTTGTATTTATTCTCAGAAATGAGATAATTTCCCGCGGTAAAAAGTATCCTATATTGACCCGGATAACTAGATATGATCATACCAAATTTCATTAACATTCCTCCAGTAGTTTTTCTGTGATGCGGTAACAGATAGACAGACAGACAAACAAAAATTATAAAAACTATAGATTTGGCATCTGTATCGATAATAATGTCTATTTAAATAAGATTTTCCAAAAAATATAATAATTAATGTACAGATTCGACCTAGTTGTAATTTTATTATATGTATAGCTAAACTATAGGGAAGGACGAAGAGACTAATAAATAAATAAGTAGAATAGGTAGCTCGGCTCAGCACGGTAGGTTGAGGTAATTTTTTTTTGCATATAGAAACTCGTGCACCTAAGAATATTTTTTTAGCCATAAAACTCAAAAAAACAAATAAAGTGGGGAAAAAGTGGGAAATATTCGTATAAATCGACAATAGTCGAACGAATAATATATTTTTTATTTATCCGATTATCGGACGAATAGTAACAGCCTCCTTTATTTATTAATTGCCCTATTAAAGTATCAATAGCAACATCCATAATTTTATTACGAAATGAAAAAGGAATACTAAAAATCTTTTTAAAAGGTACATAACAGTTGTTCTAAAATATACGTTTTTAACTTAATTTATTTATACATACATTTTTATTTCATAAATGCCCTTTTGTAATCTTTTAAGATCTCAGTATCATGACTTGAATGTTGCCCT
Organism: Argynnis bischoffii washingtonia; assembly: GCA_033884665.1. NCBI lineage: Eukaryota > Metazoa > Arthropoda > Insecta > Lepidoptera > Nymphalidae > Argynnis > Argynnis bischoffii. The sequence goes on from CM066622.1 coordinate 1,975,027, forward strand.
TCGAGCCACATTAAACCTGTACTTTTAACTTTATTACACTTTATATTTGAATTATTCAGTAATATTTTTATACAAGGTGTGATTTTGGATAACGCAAGTATTTCCTCTAATTCCCCGGCTGAGTTACCTTTCAATATTCCCCTCGTGGTATTTTTTCGACTTTTCTTATCTGATTTATCGGTCAGCAAGGACTTAGTTTCAAAGTAGATAGATTTTCTCACAAATTGAAATGTGATGACTATTTATATTAAGCCTAATCTTTGATCTTTATTTATAGTAAAGACATTTTATCCTCACAAGCTTTTTACTTTATACTTTAATTTTCATATATTGGGAAAAAAAAATATATTGCCCAAGTTGTAAAAACAAAACGATTAATCTTTGTAGATGACGACACAAGGTAAAGAAAATGTACATCTACACATATAACAAAATTCTAACTAAGCCGATTCTGTACATTAAACATTTCTTGGAAAATCTTACTGAAATAGATATTATTATCGATACAGCCCCTTATCTATTTCTGCCGCCAAGCAACAATGATTGCATTGTTGTGTTCCGGTTTGAAGGATAAGGTAGCCAGCGCAATTACAGGCAAGAGGCATATCATCTTAGTCCTCACAGTGATAACGTACCGGCGGTTCTGCAGTTTTGTTACATAAAACTTAAGTGCATGAACCGTAGGTGTTATGGGCGACAGGTATCGCTTTCCATCAGGTGGACTGTCTGCTCGTTTATCACTGAGTACCATAAAAAAAAAAAAAATACAGACACCAAATATATGGTATTTAGAATTTATGTTTGTCTATGTGTCTGTCTGTCTGTCATTTGGTATGGTCTATTATACTAAATGTTAAAACGTAAGTAGGGACGAACCTGAGCGGAGTGAGGGTGAGTCACTTGTTTCTAAATAAACTTCAGTGTATTTCATAAGAAACATGCTTATTTTAATAAGATTAAAAAAAATATTTACAGTAATTTAAAGCGATAGAATAATAATTAATTTACGTTATTAAAGCTTTTAATTTATGCATTTCTGAAAGCTTTTCACTTTAGCGGTGAGTTGAAAATAGGATATTCAAACTCTTACAGATAATACGGTATTTCGCAATAGATAATGGACGTTTCGTGTTTCTGTTGATGCGGTATGAACTGCTTGGGATTTTTTCCAGGTATAAGGTAATTAGAAAGTATATTAGTTACTAAAGTAGACTCATATATCAGATGACTGTCGTGGTAAAGTGATGTGTGTTTGGCTGGTACTGTCAAGGAGGTTTTTAGGTTGAATCTTGCTTGAAGCAAATGTCTGTTTCGTAATATAGATGGATTTGCCCAGTGTTTAAAAGTTAGAGTAAAAACATAATATAATCAAATTAAACATTATTTTTTGTGGCAAGAATATTTAATAATTATGTTAAAAAATAGTTTTTAGACGTTAGATATTGTTACTCAGCATAAAGTTTTAGTAAATACTAGCGACTCCATTCTCCGCTCGAGTTCGTCTCTTGTTACGTTACAACGTTTAATATAGATTTTCCCGCAGTAAAAAATATCCTATATGTTGACCTGGAAAACCAGCTATCATCATACCAAATTTCATCAAAATCTGTCCAATAGTTTTGTCGTGATGAGTTCCCAGACAGATAGATAGACAGTAAAACAGACAAACAAAAATTCTAGATCGAAATCGATAGCAGTGACTACTTTATTTCAATAAGATTTTCCAAAATTTGTATAGATTCGACTCAGAATTTTATTATATGATGAATATTAGTAGAAAGCTCATAATGTTGTCTCCTGCTAAAAACATTTTTGTGCGTTATGAAGTTACATGGAAATGCAAAATTTAAGAACACAACAAAACAGATAAACACTTGTTATTCATCAGAGTTTTAGTTAAAATTTGTATTTTAATGAATATTATTACATTTTTTAGACACCAAAATTATATTCACATTTTTTAGGATGTTATACTGTATAGTTTCTCCATATTTAAAGAAACGGCTTATTAAAGTTTCATTGTTAAGCAAAGGCTTTTTCTTTTAGGGTAAAGCTTAAGTCGCGCTTTTTTAAATACAAAAGTTATACTTTCAGAGAATCCACGAGCTCTAATTACTAGGTCATCTTTGTTCTACATTTACGTATGTGCAATTTGGGCCGGGCTAATATGCATTTTGTGGTCTTTTATTAGCCTTTTTTATGTATATATTCTTAGTTATTTTATTCTGCTTCTAGATTTTGTAAGTGTCTTTTGTATTTTTTAACTGGTAGCCAATGAATGTCAATTATAATATATGTCGGACTTTGATGGTCACTCCCGTACTAATGTTGCAGATGAAGATCTGATGATCTTACAGTCTTTCCCCATCTGCTTACCGAGTTAAAGTACTTTTGTGTCAAATATATTCCTATTACATTATAGATGAGTCTATTAGAAATGGAACGGGACATGTTTTTGGGACTCATTTTACCTTAATTAAAATATTTTTAGACTTTGTTTAATATCCACACAATTCTTTACAAAATAAATCTGATATGAATTGAAAGAAAAAAATATGAATCTATACTAATATTATATATGTGAAAGTTTGTGAGTATGGATGTATGGATGTTCGTTACTCTTTCACGCGAGAATGGCTTAACGGATCTGGATGAAATTTAGCATAGAGAACGATTATAGTCTGGAATAACATAGGCTACTTTTCATCCCGGAAAAATGTACGGTTCACGTGGGATAGTTTTGTTTTTGTTTTCCGTGTTTGTGTTTGTTTGTAAATATATTGCAATGCGCAAATAATTTTTATTTAAGTAACTGTAACATTGGTACATTATTTTTACTACATAGAACACTTGCACGGGCTAAAGAGAGGAAATAGTTACCCCCATGCTTAACTTCTTACTTCTTTATTCAGATCTTCAGTATTATTAGTTATTTTTAAAAGAAGTGTGCATTCAAACAGACCAACAACAACTGAAATTTTCTTCTTATACATGATACAGTATAAAGCCACAAGTACATTTTTGGATTGTGCGGTATAGAATAATACAAGAACTACGCTATTCCATTACGAAATTGAGAATAAAACTCATTTCAGAGCCGTATTGAAGCACAAAATTAGCTTCATTTTATCCGTGAAAGTTACGGCGATTGTCATTGCAAACTACATTTTGATTAAATCACGGAAGTTCTTCATCCTTTGGAACTACTTCCATGTATTTCTTAGCAGAGATTGCTTATCTCGCAATATGCTTATGTGAGATGATTTGAATTTCTTTTTTTGGTGCTACAAAGAGGACTATTACAGATACAATTTACCATATTATGGGAAGCAGTTAACTGTATATGTATTTATAATATTTATTATTTATATATTAAATGGTAAGGAAGATAAAACTCGAACTGCCTAATTCTATCTAATCTTACTACTTCGGTTCAGTTTGTAGTGACCCTACTTACTGTGCTAGCGGTCACGGGTTCGAGTCCCGCTGGGGGTATTAATTTGTGTGATGAGCACGAATGTTTTTACTCCAGTCATGGGTGTTTATATTTATAATATGTATGTATTTAAAGTTATATATGTGTAGTGTATCAACTATCTGGTATCCATAACACAGGCCTCGTAGCTTACCATGGAACTAGATGGTGTATTATTGTAAGGAGAAAAAAAGAAGTAAAAGATGGAGAGAACAAGGTGGTCCTTGGTAGGCTCATTTACACTCGCTTGATGAATTAGCAACCGTACGGTTAATGCAGCTACTTACATTGCAAGAATAGAAATTACCCTAGGACTATCGATTCGTTATATTTTTTCTCTTTCAACTCTAAATGAACATAATATAAGTACCGTAATTAAAAATTATATCGAATCTAGATAATCTTAAAAGCAATTTTGGCACCGTTAGGGTTGGAATTATAAAGATATCAATAATCTTATGGCTATTTTAGGATATAAACACACAAAAATAGTAACAAAAATTTTGGGAATATGTAAACTCCTTCTTTTTAAAATTGGTTAAAAAATATAAACATTTAAATATCTAAATAGTTTAGTCATTTGCTCGGGTGTGTCCCTAGGTACGTTAAAATAGATATAAATAATTATAAGCAAGTGTAAGCCATGTAAATTAATTTTTTTTTGTGATTTTTTCCGTTATTTTAATAGTTATTCTGCTGTTTGGGCGGAGACAAATCCAACAAATCAAAGATCATAAAAATCGGTCTGGCTGTTCTTGAGTTGTAAATGGTGTTTCCAAATTTAGTTTATGTATAAAGATTATCTATATATATAAAAAATAATCTCTATTTCCCTTGGTCACGCCATCACGCGTGAACGGCGGGACCGATTTTACTAATTCTTTTTTTGTTATTTGTTATGGTCAGGAGAGGGTTCTTACATTAAAAAAATTAAGAAAATTGTGCAGAAACTTAGAAAATGGGGATGTAAGTTTATATTGGGAAGCGAGCTAGGGACGAACCCGAGCGAGGGCGAGTCGCTAGTAGATAATGATATTTTATACTCGAGTATATTTGATTTCAAATCTTAATATCAGTAAGCGATAAATTTAAAATACTTAATACTAAGAGATTATACTAGAATAAGCTTTTATTTCAAGTTATTCCTAAGTTAATGAGCTGAGTAAGATATTGTTGCAAAATATTTGCACGTTGTAAAGTTTCTATCAAATATGCGGTGGCTGGGTTTTGTTTACTTCCACTGTTTTGGTATAAGAAATTAATTATAAACAAGAGTTATGATTTAATTATATAACTTCAAACAGTTTGAAACGCTGTGAGGTTTAAAATTTGTATTTTAACTAGAGGTACTACTAGAGCTTTCTTAGTTTTGAGATTATTTTTTTCTGTTCATACGCGTAAGAGATGTTTACTTATATAGAGTTCAATAAAAAAAAAAACCTTGTAAAAAATCATTAAAACGATAAACTTTCTTCAAAAATGTTTTGAATGTAATTATTACACCTTTAAGGGTTATTTTATAAAACATAAAAATTAAAAGAAAAAACTGACTATGTAAAAACTAAATTGTGATGGGAAACAAGTTGAAGGAGAAACCTAGTATTATGCAGTTGGAGACAACCATTATATAATATGTAGCAAGACTCGCAGCAAGTATAAAATATGTATGTCTCCGAAAGCATAGATACTATATTTCGTCTTAGGTTAGGAACAATTTTTTTTCATAAAAATATCCGCCATTTCGATTTTTATTATTTTACATAGACACACTACATTATTAAGATGAACTTGACGACGTATGAATTATTAGACTCGGTTAAACTATTTATCTAATTGCTGAGGGAACATAAGCTCGGACATTCATACATGCATATGTACACACAAATACACGCATGCACTCTCACACACATAACACACATATATACGTCATATATACAGGTCAAACACATAACCCTCTTTTAGGCTGCCGTCGTGTAAAAAAGAATTATGAAAATGAGTAGTTAATTAATAGTGTACAAAAACATGTCTCCTTTATGAAATTGATCAGAATTTAAATATGAATGACACAATGAAATAATCATCAAAATTTACTATATTATAGCTTCATATTAAATATCAACACAGTTTTAATTTACTAAAAGAATAATATAATATTTCATTAGGTAACTGATATTAGAAAGAAACCTACATTTTTTAGAACTAAGTCGCTTAATGCAATTAGACGATCTCAGCAAAGTGGTTTAGCTACCTGTGGTGAATTAATCATAGCTGAGTCACCTTCGGGTTAATTAGAGCGAGTTACTCCACAGTGTTCATCAAAGTGCCCACAGAACAGTTGCTGACTCGCGTACTAACCACCATGCTCTATTGCTTATAAAAAAATTAATCGTATTAGTATGAAATAATGTAATTATTTTCATTGTAACTTTTCAAAAATGAGAATATACGAGTATATGATTTAAATAAAACTATCTTTTCTGATTTTTTCGCGGATTTATTTTGATTTTTGTTTTCCGACGTTTCGATTGCTTTACAGCAATCATGGTCACAGGAGAGACTAAGGTGTTAGATGTCTCAAAAGCATTATATAGTTGTTACAGACAGCCTACCCACAATTAACTGTCAAAAATCTAAATAAATCCGCGAAAAAATCCGAAAAGATAGTTTTATTTAAATGTCTAATATTCGCGTAAATCTAAGAAAGTATTGAGTATATGATTTATAGAACATATAATGATATCCATATTTTAATATTATAAATGTGAAAGTTTGTTTGTTTATTTGTTTGTTTGTTTGTTCGTTCGTTTGTTTGTTTGTTTGTCTTTCTTTCACGTCAAAACATAATGATGGATTGGCGTGATTTTTTTTGTATGGAGATAATTGGAGGGCTGGAGACATAGACTACTTTTTACCGCGGGAGATGGCTAGATAATAATTTAATAATTTCGCACACTTGAGTATAAGTGTACCGTTCAAGCGGCAAAGGCGCTAGATTGACTATCACAGGTGACTGGGTTCGAATCCCGGTCAGATACAAAGTTTTTGCTTTTGTTTTTTTTTTGTTTTTAAGCCAAATAAATAAAAAAAAAAAATTGTACTTCAAACTAAAAACTCCGAACGAAGCTCGGTCATTCAGTTACTAAAATTTATGTAATGAGAAAAAAACATACGGTTTGGCAAATCAAAACTATCTGTTTTTATTTAAAATGGAAATGTTTGATAATACTTTCTTAGGTTTACGCGAATATTAGACATTTAAATAAAACTATCTTTTCGGATTTTTTCGCGGATTTATTTTGATTTTTGTTTCCCGACGTTTCGATTGCTTTACAGCAATCATGACCATGATTGCTGTAAAGCAATCGAAACGTCGGGAAACAAAAATCAAAATAAATCCGCGAAAAAATCCGAAAAGATAGTTTTATTTAAATGGAAATGTTTGAGTTTGAAAACAATCTTTCTTGAGTCAAAGTTTGAACCTGCTTGATTATTGTGTTATATATTTAATCTAATAATGTGTCAATGTTTTTTATTTTAGTACTTATCCTAAATAAGGCCTAATTTGAATTAGACTTGCGCTACAAGTTTTGACCACTATTTATTATAAGATCTTAATTACATCAATACAAATATAATTTGCATGTGGTTGAACGAAATCCTGAATAAGTGACAATTATGGTGTTACATGACAATAGTGCCCTCTTATAATATCAGCTTGGCAAAGCTAACAAAGGAAACAACATATAGTTGTATCATTTGTAAAATAATGTTTTTGAAAAAATATAACGGATTATTCCAAAAACAGCGCAAAATCGAAACCTTTAAAAATGTTGATCTCAAAGCTCTGTGAAATTTCAAAAGATCTCTCGAGAGCTCGCAAACTGAGTGCATACTTGTATTTGATTCGTAGCATTTTTCTTTAAAATTAAATACGTATCTTAAGTAAAAGCTATTTATGTAGCTGTTTAAAATGTACAGTTGGGCTTATAAAATATTTTTTATCTGTTTACACCAGTGTATAAAATCTTTATCGAATTTCTGTTATAGAACCTTTTTCATGTTGAAATAACGAATGAATTGGGTAAGTACACACATAAAAGAAAGTAGAACAAAAATTAGGTGAGAGGGTAAATCGTTAGTTTTTATGAATACTTTAATTGAGCTACGGAATAAAGTTTTTTGTGAATTAAAACGATTTAAGTAATTTATTAGTAAATTACAAAAAATCACAGACTCAGAAAGAAAGGGCTCACGTTTTGTATATTGTGTGATTAGTTTAGAGGTTTTACTAGCCAAAGGTAAAAACAATTTTTTTATAGTTTCCAGATATCCGTCTATCTACTTTGAATATAACAGCCTTATTTTTTTCGTCGGCAAAATTTATTATTATGCACGCATAAATATTTTTGTTACTTTTCAACCTAATAAATAAAATTATGTACTGAAAACATAGCAGATTTATCATATTCAGATAAGAAACCTCCGTTGTGTGAGATATGAGCTAGTCTTACTGTCATATTTAAGGTCAAGGCGATACAGGTTTACTATGCACTTCTCTAAGACCAATTATATGATACCGTCATTGAAAATTTTGAAAAACACATACTAATGTTCTAAGTGTTTTCTAGCTGTTACACGTTCCAATCATCGTTTGGACAAACATATAGTGAAGCTTAGGCTTTAAACGACACGATTTGACCCTAATCTCGGTTCAGAGCCCGGATCGTTGCAAGGGTCAATCTAGCGAGCCCCGACCCACGTTAACCTCGACCCACGAGGACGTTTAGATCTCCTCCAGCAGTTCGGTTTGTTTTTTGCCCTAGAATATCTCATTACGTAATAGTTATTTAATCATACAAAAATATGAATTGCTTCGTTGTTCTGTTGCTTGAATCGCAGGCAGACATTTTCATATATTAGTTTGACTAACTCTAGTCTTTGCGCAGTTAATGCAATGTCCTTGTCAATTTTGTATACAATTTATGGATTTTTTGCTTGCCTTTTCAAACCCAAAGTATCGCGCATCATTTGAAAGCGATTCTCTCAGACATACAGGTTCTCTCGATGTTTTCCTTCTCCGTTAGGCAAATGGTAGTCTTGTTCAAAATGATCATTAATATTCACATATGAGAATATCAGAGGTGCGATAGTCGTGATATGAACCCGCTTCACTTGGTTTTTCAAGCAAGCGCGTTATCCTAGTTCGTACCACGTTACATTAAAAATCTAGGGCAGTGGTAGCCCAGTGATAACGCGCTCGCTTTGGAAACCGAGTGAAGCGGGTTCAAATCCTGGGTCTCGTACCTCTGATATTTTCATGTGCGAATCATTTCTAATACCACATGCTTTACGGTGAAGGAAAATATCGTGAGGAAACCTGCATGTCTGAGAGAACCTAGCAAGTTCTCGAAAGACATGTGAAGTCCGCCAATCCGCACTTGGCCAGCGTGGTGGACTATGGCCTGATCCCCCTCGTATTGAAGGGAGGCCCGTGCCTAGCAGTGGGACGTTAAAAAGGGCTGAATACGGTTATACATTAAAAATCACATAACTAAATATACAGTAACGTGAATTACTATATTAAGTAAAACAGTTTTATACTTAAAACAGTAGAGTGTAAAGCGCAAAAGCTTAAACAAAATCTTACTATATGTATAGAATATAATAAAATCTTTGCTTAAGTATTCTCATCACCTATCCTAGTGATATGAGGACAGATTTGAATATTACGAAGCACGTAGTAACTTAGAATTTTCTTCAAATTCCACGAACGTATTGTCTAGACAAATTTGTTAACTCTTATTATATATATTTTTTTTATAAAAATACTTCTGTTACTTAACCATGCTTTTGTGAGCTCGATATTCGTAAGCGAATATGTAGAAAATTTAATCTTATCTTATATCCCACTAGCGACTCACTCTCGCTCCCCTTGGGTTCGTCCCCTACTTACGTTTTAACGTTTGGTTTATAGATTTCTCAGAGATGAGATATTTTCCTGTAGTAAGAAGTATCCTCTATGTTGACCCGGATAACCAACTATCATCATACTAAATTTCATCAAAATCCCTCCAGTGGTTTTTCTGTGATGCGGTAACAGACAGACTGACAGACAGACAAAAATTCTAAAAACTATAGATTCGGCCTCTATATCGATAATAATGTCTATTTCAATAAGATTTTCAAAAAAAAATACTTAATGTACAGATTCGGCTTAGTTACAATTTTATTATATGTACAGATAATTAGAATTAAACCTTAAACATTTAATTTAATGGAGTAATAAAAATGAATACTATATCCATGAAAGTAAAGTTGCATCACGTTGCCAATCTTATAGAATACTTGTAAAGGCAAAGATTGTATTACAAGGGTCAGCTTCTCTCACATTAGCCCACCCTCAAAGGAAATGCTTGAGATCCTCACTAATGCTCCCGTTGATTTTCCGGAATCAAACTTCACGCCCTTTCATCTGATATGTAACGTATTAGAGGAACATATTTCTGTCAGAATTCAGAATGTAACTTTATACAAAACCATTTTCTTCTTTAGCATATTGAAGCTTTTTTAAAGCTTTAAAGAAAATTTTGTTATTTACATGAATGAAGAGTCAATATTTAAGATATTATTTAAGTAGAATATATTTTTAATTCATTATAATCAGGTTTAGAACATATTAATAACTACATATTATTTCGTCTATCTGTCTGTACGTATCTTCGTTGTTTCGTGCATCCGACTCTTCTGACTCCAAAGAGCTATATTTTTTGCATACTTTTATTACCTTCACTCGTTACTATGTAATCAATTTAAATATATTTTTTTTAACTATTGTATCGATTTAAATATGTGAAATTCGGAAGATAGTCAAAATATATCTTATATATATATATATATATGTCTAATTCTTTTCTTCTCTAATATTTTTATAATTCTTGGGTATTCATTTATTTATTTATACCGGCGATTTCGGGAACGGCTCTAACAATTTCGCTGAAATTTGGTATGTGGGGATTTTCGGGGGCGATCTAGGTCAGTCTTTTTGTCTAGGAAAACGCGTGTTTTCGAATTTTCTGTCGCATTATTCCACGCAAAATATGGCCGATAATTTCTTACGTTCGGGCATAAGCATCGTGGTCAAGCGGCCAAGGTGCAAGATTGAATCACAAGTCGGATACATAGTTTTTCTTTTGTTTTTTCTTGTTTTTATTCAAGTTTTTAAATTTTTTTTATCTACAAAAATCGATATAACAAAAAAGAACTCTGAGCGAAGCTCGATCGCTCAGGTACTCAATAATTTATTTAGCCTATTGGTAAGGTTTATACATCTTATATGCTAACATTAGTAGTAGTAGTAGTAGTTAACTGCAGTACTAACGTCGGTAATTATGACATAGTTATATAAAAAAATCACCTTGGCCTATATTGGCCTGCAGCAGAAAAAGACAATAAAAAGCACCCTTAAAAACTAACTTTAATAGGTAGGAAGATTTTTAATGAATAATCTAATATATTTAAACGAGCAATTCTTGTATATTTATTTATTTATTTATTTATACCGGCGATCTCGGAAACGGCTCTAACGATTTGGCTGAAATTTGGTATGTGGTGATTTTGTGGGGCGGAAAATTGATTTAGATTAGTCTTATGTCTAGGCAGTGGTAGCCCAATGGTAACACGCTCGCTTGGGTAACCGAGTGAAGCGGGTTCAAATCCTGGGTCTCGCATCTCTGATATTTTCATATGCGAATCATTTCTAACATGATTACCACTTGCCTTACGGTGAAGGAAAACATCGTGAGGAAACCTGCATGTCTGAGAGAACCTAACAAGTTTTCGAAAGACATGTGAAGTCCGCTAACCCGCACTTGGCCAGCGTGCTGGACTATGGCATGATCCCCTTCGTATTGAAGGGAGGCCCGTGCCCAGCTGTGGGACGTTAAAAAAAGGCTGAATACATACAATACAAACAAAACCTTAGATTTACGCGAATACTTGATATTCTAAATAAAACTATCTTTTCTGGGTTTTTTCGAGGATTTATTTTGATTTATGGTTCCCGATATTTTGAATGCTTTAACAGCATTCATTCTCTCCCGTTACCATGATTGCTGTAAAGCATTCGAAACATCGGGAACCAAAAATCAAAATAAATCCGCGAAAAAATCCGAAAAGATAGATTTATTTAAAACCGATATTAATATATTCGTCGAATATAGATATTAGATTATTTATCATCGTAAAACAATAACTATTACAAGTAACATACAAAAATCATTATTTTTTAATTTAATTCTAGTAGCTGTCCTATTTAAATATAACCCTCGTTTTGTGAAAGAATGCGTAAAATGGATAACTCGGCCTGCTCAATACAGTAATTTGATCCTCAAAAAAAACAGGATTATATGAAATCTCCCAGTGTTTAGAAAATAGGGAAAAATTGCTTAAATTTTTATTTTGTTATCTTGTATTTTTATGTTCGCGTTCGTGTTTAGAAACTCCTTTCTGGCTATTTGATTTTTTATATAATTATCTCTTTGTGTACTAACAACATTGAAATAAATAGTAATTAGCACATTTTGTCTAACACTAAAGATACTTAATGTTTAGGAAAGGAGTCTACAACCTTAGGAGTTGCAATAAGTTATACATATAATTAAATTGTCACCAAGCCGAATCTGTGCATTAAATATTTTTTGGAAAATCTTATTAATATAAACAATATTATTGATACAGAGGCCGAATCTATAGTTTTTAGAATTTTTGTCTGTCTGTCTGTTACCGCATCATGGAAAAATCACTGAAGGGATTTTGATGGAATTTAGTATGATGATAGCTGGTTATCCAAGTCAATATGTAGGATACTTTTACTGTGGAAAAATATCTCATCTCTGAGAAATCTATATTAAACTTTAAAACGTATCAGACAGACAGACAAAAATTAAAAAATTACAGATTCGGCCTCTTTATCGATAATAATGAGTAATGCAATAAGATTTTCCAAAAAATATTTAATGTACAGATTCGAATCATCCAGAATTTTATTATATGTAGGTAAGGAAAATTTCAGATATATCGGTTATTGGGAACCAATTAGCATTCATGCACTTCAACATCTGCCATGATAAATATATTATAGGGAAAGAAGATTTAGTATACATACACGCACATCATTCCATCAAACCCATGTGATTGACACGCCTTACTTGTTCGTCTGTCGGGTATCAATCTATTGCTACAATATGCTTGGTGTGATGGATGACTCAATTATGCATATATATGACGCATACGATTATATGTACTCTTATGACAAACAAGTTAAGGACTAATTTAGGTTGTGTATTGGTAACATGAGTAATTTTAATAGGGGTTTCTAACGTTCTTTTAAAGAAAATCTATACATAATAAATTCTATCTGAGTTGAATCTGTACATTAAATATTTTTTGGAAAATCTTATTGAAATAGTCATCATTATTATAGAAAACCACTGGACCGATTTAGATGAAATTTGGTATGATGATAGCTGGTTATCCAGGTCAACGTATAGGATACTTTTTAGCGTGGGAAAATATCTCATCTTTGAGCAATATATACTAAACGTTAAAACGTAACGAGGGGCAAACCCGAGTGGAGCGAGGGTGAGTCGCTAGTCATGAATAAAGCCAATGAAATATTTATTTTAGTTGGTATTCAAAATTTTCCTTGTTACACACCGTATTCACTAGTCGGAAACATGTATGAATAATAATTAACATTTATATAAAATTATATACTTATACTATGTATTACTTTTAACTTGCCGATACAAAACAAAGCAAAATATCTATTTCCAAATGTATAAATACATCATTCGTGAAAATGTACAATAAGTTTTAAATAAAAATAAAGTGAATATCTTGGCATATTTATGTATTAGATATTCATATACTTAAGCATAATTGTCGGCTGGCAGCGACTTCTAAATATTTCAATGAAAACTACCGTTAAGTAACTTTAGTTTTTTTTAGTGTTTGGAAGTTGGTTTTTTTTAAAAAAAAAAAGATACATCGACTGTAAATTACTTAAAAAATAATGATGTTCTCCTGACCGATTCCGGCCACGGCGGCCAATCTCATTGAGACTAGCCAACTGCGCAGGAGATATTATAGTGCACAAGTGTACGCGCAGACACAAGTGCACTCTCTATTCCTGTCACTCTCATACTTCAGTGGGGCGACTACTCGACACGACCGGTGAGAGTAAAGGCGCAGGACCGACGGCTTTACGTGCTCTCCGAGGCACGGGGGTAAAACACCTCCAACTTCCCAACTCCGGGCTGTTACTGAGGCTTACTATACAGAAAAACTCAATAACTAAACTTGGCCCGACCCGGGACTCGAACCCAGGACCTCAGGATGTGCAGCCGTACATGCTAGCCACTACACCACCGAGGCAGTTAAATTAAAAAATAATAATACACCTTCGAATGCACAGTATATGTTAATATAACCTATGTGTTAATATATATGTTAATATAAACCTATATGTTACAGTTAAAAAGTGTATTTTATTAGCTTCTTAAATTAAAATTACAAAGCACTTTAAGTTGAATGAAGTAACAATTTATGTAACTGTACCTTTGCTCTAAATATAAGATCATCAACGGGCGAAAATTCCAAGATCAACACGATAAAAAAGAATAAGTTGGAATGAGAAAAGTTCCATTCGCTTATGAAAACGTAAAGATCACGCTTATCTTCAACTACTTTTGAATTATGGCTTCACAGGATCGGGAGAATGAATTTTTTAACCGATTTCATAAAAAAACCTGATAATAACTAAAATTCGCAACGTTTTTTATGATGAAGAAGATTCAAAGTATATTTATCAAATGTTAATATTATAAATTTACGTTGCGTTTTAACGTTTAGCTCAGAGATGTTGATCCGGATAACCAGTTATCATTATCACTAAATATCATCAAAATCTGTCAAGTAGTTTTTTCGTGATGCGGTCACAGACAGACAGACAGTCAAAAATTCTAAAAACTATAGATTCGGCCTCTGTATCGTTAATAATGTCTATTTCAATAAGATTTTCCAAAAATTTAATGTATAGATTCAGTTTGATTAGAATTTTATTATACTTATGGATATATGTTCTCTTTTTACTTTAATGTTAATTTAAATGTTAAAGTCCTATGAGTTATAGGAACGGAAAATCAAAGTACGTCTTTTGCACTTCAGATGTTTTACTGCTTTCGATGCACGAGAGGCACTTATGGTGTCTCTAAGCACTATTTTCCGCCATTATTTTTACTCGTTCTAACACTTCACTCCACTTTAATTCGCTTTTTCACTTTCTTTATTTTTCTTCGTAATCTTCTTAGCTCCGGAATTTAACTCAACTCTCAACACACTTTTTTTTTTTTTTTTTTTTTTTTTATAGTTGGGGAATGCATTTACGCATACCACCTGTCCCCTAGGTGGTTATGTGGGGCTCACCGGCTAGAAGAGCCGGTACTACCCACTAAACCCCAACTTTCCCCTCCCCTCCGCCTTAGTGGGACGCCGCGGGATCGCTTACGCATAACTACCGCGACGAACTCTCAACACACTGCTGCCTTTTTTAAATATATAAAAAAGAACGTTTTAGTATTTAAAAAAATCTAATATTTCCTAGTAATCACAATTGGTTTTTTTTTGAAAAAAAATTGTTTCTCAGACACGGCAATATACGATTCTTGTCGTCAATTGTCATACGTTGACAACTGTCTTCGGATGTTTTAAATAACCATCTTTTTTAATATTAAAATATTAATTATTCGTGTAAATCTAACAAAATATTATGTCTTAGGATGTATAAAGTATAATTCACAAGTACTATTTCATATTATAATTTTTGTGAAGACCTTACACGCTATTCATTACAAGAAAATATTTACAATATAAATGTAGCGTTTTAAGAGAGCAAAGAGTCTAAATTCATTAATTTCCAGTTACATTGTTAAACAAATACTTGCCAGATTAATAAATTATAATATTTTTCTATGCAATAATAAGTAAGCAGGCTGAGCTAGACGTTTTTAAGCAGTTAGAATCTTTATGTTATCTATTTAAATCTGTTTGTAACCATCATTTAATATTCAGATATAAAACACTGTCTTGTCTACCCTGTTGAAAAACTCCAATAGGATCCCATCAAAAGCGACAAAAGCCACATAGAAACCGATAAATATTTATTGGTTTCTATGTGGCTTTTGTCGCTTTTGATGGGATCCTTTTGGAGTTTTCAAACAGGGTAGACGACACGTTTGGTTCAGTTTGTAGTGACCCTACTTGCTGTGCCAGCGGTCGCGTATGTTTGTACTCCAGTTATAGGCATATATGAATATTTATAATATGAATGTATTTAAAGTTATATATGTGTAGCGTATTCCATATCTGGTATCCATAACACAAGCCTCGTAGCTTACCATGGAACTAGATGGTGCTGTGTTAATGTCCCATATAAAAAAATATATATTATTAATTATTCTTTCGTTTACTGCAGTCTAATCTTAATGTTTAATACAGAGCTTATTTGCATTACAACATTAAAATTCGCTTAAGTTTAAGACTGGCGTATAAAGTAGACTCCAAGCAATTCTAACTAAAATCCTTTGCTTAATTATGTTCTAGTTAGGTGCTTCCAGAAAGAGCGCTGATTGAATTATTTTTTCTTAGTTTTTTCCTCCACTTCACCTTTTATTGAACTTTTTATAAGCTTTTCCCCCTCAGTTTATTTTTAAAGTTGTGTAGAATAGGAAAAATAATATAATTTCTTTCAGAAAAAATCTTGTTAAAAATTATTGATATTGCCACATTTTGGGAATTAGGTACTAAAATATAATTATTAATAATTTTGAGGTATTGCTTGTTAAAAAGAAAGCCCCTATACTGAGAAAAATACGATATTATTTGTATTTATCATATTAATGCATCTTGTGGAGTGTTCTAGTGACAATTACGGCAACACAAAATATTTTATAACAGTACTGATGCATCCTTAACTTGCTCGACTTCGTCTCTAGGTAAATAGAAGCACATGTATACTTCTGTATCTGGAGGTCTCGTACCATTTCCATACAAAAATCAAATTAATCAAAATTTCCTATTATACTCTATAAAATTTCATATTATTCTTATAAAATCCAAGGGAATGGGGGTTTCCCGCCATAGAAAGTATATTATATTATGTATGTTTGTTTCATAATTAAAAAGTAGTCTTTAAATAATATTATCTTTACAGATTCCCAACGTTTCGAATGCTTTACAACAATTCGCGAAATAATCCGAAAGATGTTATATTATAATAAAAATTCAAAAAAAAAAAAAAAACGACATCCAGGCACTAAAAACTAAACAAATAACTAAACGGGAGTATTCATTTCGAATAGGTACCTAATCAGATATTTTCGTAGTCGGTGTGCCTTGATTTGTATTGGCTGGCACCGACTTCGAAAATATCTGATTAGGTCTCTATTCTAAATGAAAACCCCTGTTTAGTTATTTTTTATTTTTCAGTCTTTCGGCTTCATCATCAGATCGACTCCAGACCTTCATTAAATAGCAAAAAAGCAGTCATTAAAAAGCATTGAAAAAATTAACAAACGCGTTAATCGCCACTACGATTTCCTTATCGTGGTACCACTCTTGGGATATCTCCTTTCTAACAAAAAAAGAATCATCATAAACGACCATAATAAAAATCGGCGAATACACACAAATATATATATATATATATATATATATATATATATATATATATATATATATATATATATATATATACATATATATATACATATATATATATATATATATATATATATATATATATATATATATATATATATATATATACATATATACGGTTGACTTGAGAACTTCCTCCATTTTGGAAGTCAGTTGAAAAGTAGGCATCATTGAGATTAAAGGAATAAAATAATATTACATAATTATAATGTACTTTTCATTTATGAATCTCTATATAAAAAACTTAACCCTTACCTTCATAAAAATATAAGTTAACCTACAAAGAAAATCAATACAAAACATCGTTAATATCACGTTAAAGGGAAGCGATTTTTCACTGACATCTGATACCACCTCTTCATTTTTTAATTACGAAGGATAAAAATTTTTACTTTGTTTATAAACGTTGATAAAGGTTAAAAAAGTCGAGAATTTAATAAAGAAAATATCGGCATAAAAATATTTTAATAATAGCTAGTACCTCGAGGGTCTGACAACATGTCTATCTACAAGCTTTGTAGAATTGAAATTGTATAATCTATATATAAATAAGCAAAGACTAAACAGTTATTAAGTACATTTTTCTCCTCTATTTGTCGACTGATTTTTATTTTTTGTTTTTGTTTGGTAGCTATTGACAAATTTTAGTGCTTTTAATGTCAAGCAGGCACATACGCATTGACGCGCTCGCCAGCGATTTCCTTATATATGTGCGAGGTTATTTGTAATATGTATGTAACACTTTAATGTGGTACTTGCAAAGTTTAAGTTAGCTTAATTCTTGCATGATAGTTAAAATGTTCCCTTTTCCTTTGCTTTAATACTTTTTTGTGAAACCCTCTTCCCTCTTCATAGCTTTCCTCCATCATTTTTAGTACATAGTTCATCAGAGTATAAAAAAGACTTACATTTTCATTTCGGTAACAGAACAATATTTCAGTTGTAAAAACAAAGACTTTTATTACTTCGTGCCGGGTTTTAAGAGCTTATGAACTTTCATAAAATAACGAAAATAAATCTGAACATTGTAAAAAAGATATTTATTGGAAATTATCAGTATTATAGTTAGTAGTAATATCTTCTATAATATCGTGTCCTCACTATTTTTCTAAGTTATGTATAGTTATTTTATTTATTTATTTTGAAATGTATGATTATTAATAATTATCGTTTTAAGTCTAAAACTTACTTGGTAATGCAAAAAATACTGTAAACGCAAAGCATATTATTCATATTATTATAAACAACTGTTTATAAAATCCTACTAATACTCGTAAGTGTGAAAGTTTGTGAGGATGGATGGATGGATGTTTGTTACTCAATCACGCCAGAATGGCTGAACGGATCTAGATGAAATTTGCCACAGAGATAGATTATAGTCTGGAATAGCACATAGATTACTTTTATCCCGGAAAAATGTACAGTTACCGTACCGTAATAATATAAATAAAAATCTTAATTTTAAGTCATATACACACAAATAATACGTCTTAAGGAAATGCTTTGATTCGCAAAATATATCTTTTGTATATCAATATACATTTTGTTCCTCGTAAATGAGGAGAACTCTCGAAAAGCGTCATGGGAAAATCAGTTAAAACTCTATAGTAGGAGCATGTACGAACTACACCATAAGCCATAACACAACTTAATTTTAGATAATGTTAAACTTAAACAAATCTTTAATGTTATCTATACTAATATTACAAATGCGAAAGTAACTCTGTCTGTCTGTCTGTTACCTTTTCACGATTAATCCGCTGAACCGATTGAGATGATATTTGGTATGTAGATAGTTTGAGACCCTGGGAAGGACATAATATTATAGTTTTTATTCCGTAAATCATCCCTTAAGGAGGTGAAAAGGGCGATGAAAGTTTGTATGGAGAATCATTTCTCAAGTAAGGGATATATATATTTTTTTATTTTTAAAGTAGGTGGTTTTCTATACCTATGAATATACATATACATGTATAGATTATTCTATACTAATCTTGAAAACGCACCTAGTTTTAAATAAAAAAAAAAACAAATATTCACAGCTTTTAAATTACATCTTATTCAGAAAACAGTTGTTAAAAACTGTTACTTTTAATCGTTTGCTACTTTCCCTTAGTACTATGGGGATAAGGTTGAAAATAATATAGAAATTCTTCTTAAAAAGAGTTGTGTAAGTCCATGTCGCAAATGTTTACTCCTTTTGTATGGCGTTGAGTTATGATTTTTACTGTTATACACTTAAGTACAGTTTTAGTTTGTCTTCCTTAACATTGAATTTTTAACTGTTTGCAGTATCTTCTTTGGGTGAAAATTTTTAAAACCACGTCCCGTTTGCATACGTGACTCCATCAAAAGGCTACGTTCATACTACCGCGAAATATTTATGATAAAAGTTGTTGTAATCATTTCAAAAATGTATTTTCTTTTTACTTTGATCTATTTCATTTGAAAATTAAAAATTTTATGAAGAAAATATTAGTTGAATGAGTAAAAGTTGACGCTGTCAGTATTTAACACTTTTTGGCTGATGACGTCATACATTTCATACATTGAAGGTTGAATATTCAATTTGTATTGAAATGAAAGTGAAATTACTTAAAATTAAAGATCTTCTACACACTTACTTCGAATAATGATATTGCTTAAATAATCGTTTTTATTTCATACAAATTGGAAGTGGGTAAATTAGTAACCTAAACCAATAAACACCTAATTTACACATATAATAAAATTTTGAGTCAAATCTGTGCATTAAATATTTTTTGAAAAATCTTTAGAAATAGAAGGCTGAATCTATAATTTTTAGATTTTTGTCTGTCCATCTGTCTGTCTGGGAACATATCACGAGAAAACCACTGGACAGATTTCTTCGATCAACAATACTACTGTTGATCGAAGACAGATTATGATAAAATTTGGTATGGTAATAGCTGGTTATCCGGGTATCATATAGGACACTTTTTACTACCGGAAAATATCTCATCTCTCAGAAATCTATACTAACCATTAAAACGTACCTAGCGCTAGTTTAACTTTAATTGATTGTTACTTAAAAACCTACTGTTAGAGGAAGGATATTTTTTCTATTTTCCTAATAAGAATTATCTATTCATAATTGGCGATATCGCGTAACATACCCACAACAATTCCAATAATGCCTTTTCCTTTTTCAGTCAAAAAGAGCCCTTTTATCTCATGACTTCTTTTGTATTCAGTTCTTCTTAACGTCCCACTGCTGGACACGAGCCTCCCTTCAATACGAGGGGGATCAGACTATAGTCCACCACGCTAACCAAGTGCGGGTTGGCGGACTTTACAATATGTCTTTCGAAAATGGCTAGGCTATCTTAGACGTGCAGGTTTCCTCACGATGTTTTCCTTTACCGTAAGATATATGGTAATCATGTTGGTAACGATTCACATATTAAATATCAGAGATCACTTCACATCTTTTAATGACTTTTAAATCTATAAAATACGTAATACAAATACCTATATATTACATTATGAAATATTCTCAACTCGTACTACTAAGCAGTGACTCGAGCGTTGAAGCAACCAAATTCCTTGCAAATTGTAACTTACAATCAGACCCCATTCACATTCGGATGACGGATTCAACGTGAATTTTGAAACATGCTGATTTTCACGTTTTACTACAACATTAACATAGTTGTTTTTAGTGAAGTATAAGATGACTTTAATATTTGAATTTAACTTATGTGGCTTATTAAATTCTTATAACAAAGATTAGTTGTGGTCCAATTTAAGTCCATTTCTTTTAAAATACAGTAACATGTAATTTTAATAATTTTACTAGTTTTTTCCGTAGCATATAGTTAAATAAATAAATATTTTGGGACACTAACACACAACACCATCTATTTCCATGGTAAGCTATGAGTTTTGTTTTATGGATACCAGATAGTTGAGACAATATACATAAATAACTTTAAATACATACATAATATAAATATATACACTCATGACTGGAGAGCAAACATTCATGCTCAGCACACAAATGAATGCCCCCAGCGGGACTTGAACCCGCGACCGCTGGCACAGCAAGAAGGATCACTATAAACTGAGACAAAGGTATCGTGTTGCTTTAAATCATAGTATTTCTTCAAGAGATTAACGTATTCAAACAAACAAATACTCTATAGTTGTATAATATTTTTTATATACAAGTGAACTAAGTGTACAACTAATAAAATAACATGTTCAGAGCGAGTTTAATATGCACCCATGATATAACCATACAAAGAAATAAATAAAAAATCAACTTTTGAACTTCTGTAGAGTAAAGAAGATGTGAAAGAAACTAGAATCTATATTTCTCTTCGTCTAAATGGGTGCCTCACGTTAACTTAAGCGAGAGTTCCACAAACTACTTCACATTAGTGTCTAAAACTTAGGTACTTTTTCTATAGTACCCATTGGTGTTTTACTTAGCTTCTTATGTACAATGTACTTAATAAAGTGGTAGTGGTTTTGACGACAGGTTTGGCTCAGTTTGTAGTGACCCTACTTGCTGTGCCAGCGTTTGCGTGTTCAAATCCTGCTGGGGGCATTCATTTGTGTTATGAGCACAAATGCTTATACTCCAGTCATAAGTGTTTAAATAGGCTATTTATTACGAGCAGATTGTGTATACGAGCAGAGCCACGGCAAAAACTAGTATCTTAAATACTTTTCCAAAGGAACCAAATTAAGTAAACAATCTACTAATAGGGTCGTACCATATCTGCTTAAGAGTCAATTGATTGGACGAATGAAGACGGTTCCCAAATTCCCAATAGTTTTATAGATGAATACACACAGGTCCCTGATCAAATTATCTTAGTAAAATCAAGGCCATAAAGTTCTTATCAATATGAAAATTAGATAAAAAAGTTTAAAATGTATTTATGAATACTTATCTATACCTATAATAAATTTCTAACTGAGTCGAATCTGTTGATTGAATATTATTTAGAAAATTTTATTGAAATAGTCATTATTATCGATACAGAGGCCGAATCTATAGTTATATATATACACGGAAAAATTACTGGAGGGATTTTGATGAAATTTACTATTTTGATAGGTGATTATCCGGGTCAACATATAGGATACTTTTTACTGCGGGAAAATATCTTATTTCTGAAAGATCTATACTAAACGTTCTATAAAAAAATAAAGTAGACACTTTATTTTTTGTGAGCTAAACTGCCTTAAAAAATTAAACCATTAAAGATTTCAATCGAAAGAGACTACTTACTACCTAATTAATAGGCTATTTTTTATACAGATCCATAAAATAAGTATGCTACACATACACACAGACAGATAAACCTAATAACTCTATTTAAACCGACCTGGGACTCGAACACAGTATCTCCAGATCTTCAGTAGTACTTGCTAGCCACTAGATCAAAAAGGTCTACTGATAAAAGTGATAATTATAATTTATATGACGGCGCACCATCTATGTTTGAAAGCAGCACGTGCAACGGGCAAAACCTCCACCACCAAAACTCTAAAAAAGACGGCACGCAATGTGGCTGTGGGACATTCGTTTGACGGTGGCCCGAGGCACATGCTGAGTCGTGATAATATTAAAGTTTTGCTCTTTTTTTTTCAGAGAAGATTCTTTATCAAAAGGGGGATCCGCCCTTACTGCAATCTATGCTTGAAAGTAGCACGTGCAAGGGGCAAAACCCTCACCACCAAAACTATAAAAGGCTGCACGCAATGTGGCTGGGGAGCATTCTGAATCGTGATAATATTAAAGTTTTGCTGGGTTTTTTTTTCAGAGAAGATATCGGCCCCTGATTATATATGTACATATTATTAAGTAGTAAATGAATCAAATCTATATAAGAAAATAAAATTTGAAAAAAATAAACAAAGTTTGTACATATCATGTTTTAAGCACAGCTCTATTTATATTATGTTTATTGTAGTAACTCTCAGAAGTGCTGCTGATCAAAGTGAACTTTGTGAAGATGATACTATTCTGAAGTTTCTGGACTTGGTCGAGACTTCGTATTATGTGAGCTTTAAGTTTAATGAATTAAATACGGTAAAGTGAAAGTGATACTAACGTAGTATATGTATATAAAAATTTTGGAAAATCTTATTGAAATAGACCTTATTATCGATACAGAGACAGAATCTATAATTTTTAGAATTTTTGTCTGTCTGTCTGTCTGTCTGTTACCGCATCGCGGAAAACCCATTGGAAGGATTTTGATGAAATTTGGCATGATGATAGTTGGTTATCCGGGTCAACATATTGTATGATACTTTTTACTGCGGGAAAATATCTCATCTCTGAGAAATCTATGCTGAACGATAAGACGTTAGTAGGGACGAACCCAAGCGAAGCGAGGGTGAGTCGCTAGTTATTATATAATTATGGAACGCGACAATTTAAAAAGTAATAATAATAATGTTTAAATTTTATTCACTGGGTGAATTAATTCTTAAAAAAATTCCTTATGAACGATTAGAACTTATTTTTTTAGTAATATACATTACTCGCAACCAATAAGCTCGATAAAACAGCGTTAAAAGAAGCAAAATAAGAATATAAAGACGTTTGTAGCCAATTCACAATTCTTATAAATAAGTTCAACTCATTACTTTATTACAGTAAAAGTATGTAATAAAAAGGAGTGAAGGCAGTGCTCGTTTTATGGCCGTGTTTGCGAGAAGCTCGAAGGAGACCATAAAAAGATATCGAACTGAAGAAAAAGCGTTCTGAATCAATAAACGGATTAAGTTTCTACGTACTTTTCTGTTAGATTTTTTTTTATTTCAAAAGCATTAAATGGTATTCCGATTTGAATGGATTCTTGATAATATGGTTTAGTTTATTAAAAATAAAAGATAAGGCAGGTGGGATCATTTTACACGTAAAAGTATATTAGTACTTGAAATAGGTTTCGAGTTCGATTAAGGACTGGTTTGATAATATGGCAATGAAATGAAAGATGTATTAGGTTTTGTCTTTTTTTTTACATATTTTGAAAACTAAAAACTTTTAGAATTATAAAAAAAATCTAGAAATATTGGCTTTTTGTGTCGTCTATGACATTTACCCCGTCTATTTTATGTGTCTATTTATCCCATAATCAATACATATGATAAAATTCTAACTGAGTCGAATCTGTACCTTGAATATTTTTTGGAAAATCTTATTGAAATAAACTTTATTATCGATACAGAGACCGAATCTATAGTTTTTAGAATTTTGTCTGTCTGTCTATCTGTTACCGCACCATAGAAAAACCACTGGAGGGATTTTGATGAAATTTGGTATGATGATAGCTGGATATCAGGGTCAACATATAGGATACTTTTTACCGCGGGAGATTATCTCATTCCCACGGGAGTACACGTTATAATACAAGCCAAAAAATATTTATGATTAGAATTTCTTGAAACTTAGTATTAATGCCCTTCAATACAATTAAATAAATACGTGTTTTAGCGTTTTTTGAAATTCATCCCATAAGAAGATAAAATAAGGGATGAAAATTTGTATGAAACCTACCCTTTGAAAGTTTTTTTGTAGTTTTAGTGCGAGCGAAGCCGCGGATTTTGCTAGTTAATATTATAAATGCGAAAGTTTGGATGGATTGATGTTTGTAACTCAATCATGACAAAACGGCTGAACGAATCTGGATGCACATAGATAGATTATAGGTTACTTTTTATCCTTGAAAAAGTAGGATCCAGTTCCCGTAGGATATCGGTACTAACCGTTAAAACGAATCTGGTAGTTAATTCATAAATTGTAGGTTACATAAAAAAAGATTTTTTCTTTGCCTAAAACCATAACTATAATACTAGAAATCTTAGAGACTATTTGGCAATTTAAGGGCTACACATGGAGAGTGGGATGACGACAAATACCTATCTATTTCCAAGAATAAAGAAGCCTTAGTATGAGTAGATTATTAGATTGCTTTAGCTTCTACTGTTTATCATTACTCTCGTTCAAAGCTCTCTACATGAGCTTTTAGTTGATTTAAACTAAAAGCATATATCAAAAGTTCAATCTTTCATTTAACATAGACAAATGTCATAAATACGATATCTAACATACATTTATAAATAAAACAAAATCAACTTCAATAAAGGTTTTTGTTCTCAATAGGATCTTATCGATTGAGTCATTAAGTTTCAACCTTTCAACTGTTAAACCGAATGAGCCGGTAACAATGGTTTCGAGTCGATTAGCTCCAGTGCGCTACTCGAACAATCGTATCTCGGGATCGATAACACCACTTAACAGTAAATGTATTCTTAGTGCAACAATTGAGATGCATCGAGCCAAGCTACTTCAATTCAAAAGTTTTTGCATATTTCGATATTTCACTTCACCTTGACATATTTTCTTCAGTTTTCAGAAATAAGGCTTTTTTTTTATGTCATTCAGTAACAAACGAGCAGCCAGACCACCTGATGGAAAGCAGTACCTATCGCCCATAACACCTACGGTTCATGCACTTAGGTTTTAAGTAACAAAAATGCAGATCCACAGGTGCGTTGTCACTGTGAGGACTAAGATGGTATGCCTCTTGTCTGTAATTGCGCTGGCTACCTTATCCTTCAAACCGGAACACAACAATGCAATCATTGTTGCTTGGTGGCAGAAATAGATAAGGGGGTGGTACCCATCCAGTCGGACTCCTCAGGCTTGACAGAGTCCTACCACCGGTAAATTTTACCGGCTTATTTGATTTTCGTGAGAATATAGAGTTGTTGTTTATTTAAAGTATTGTTAAAATGTAAGAGTTTGATGATATATCGAGTGGAAAATTTAAGCTTTGAATACAAGGTAAAAAAAAAGTATAAAGCTTTCGTCTTGATAAATATAATTAAGTGTTTTAAAGTACGTCGTACCTGAAATAATATTTAACAAATATTTGAAAGATAATATTTTTTTATAAAATAATTTAGGTTTAGAAATGGAGAGATTATATTTTTCATTACTAAAACTATTTAGGGCTTAAAAAAGTTAATTAAAACGAGACGTAGTCTTAAAGCCTAGATTCTTTTAAGTATAATAAATGGAATTATTAATTGACAAATTGAAGTAGAGGACTAAAAAATATTTTTTTTTTATTTTTGTATTAAATAATGTTAAAATATAAAAGAAAATCAAGATTAGCAGTACGTCAAATAGATACATATATTTGTTAAAATTTTATTTTATTAATAAATAACTAAATATATATGTATATTTATTTTATTCAACATTTAATATATTGAACATTTTATATATTCGCTAGCGACTCACCCTCGCTTCGCTTCACGTTCGTCCCTAGACAAAAACAAATCTACCCCACGGAAACTGTACATTTTTCAGGAATAAAAAGTAACTTATATGCTATTCTAGACTATAATCTATCTCTGTCCTAAATTTCATCTAGACCTGTTTAGCAAACATCCTTCCATCCATCATCATAAAACTTCACATTTGTAATATTAGTATGGATTAATATGGATAATTTAATAAATTGATTTTTTTATATTTACTCAACTATTTTTTAAAGAATCTTAGTAAAGAAAATTTTGCAAATCGCATGGAACATTTACACTATTAATTTACAGTTTATTTCTTTCGTCATATACAATTATTATCAATAATTAATTGCAGTCATTGTGCCTGCCAATACCATATTTCTGTGTAATCATATAATGAGTCATAATACAAGATAATTCAAGACTATACATCTATACTTTTATCCAAGAAGGGATTTTAGGCTTGTGGAAATCGCCAAATTATTGGATTGCACACTTTTCAGCATGTATTTATCCCACCACACCTTTTCTTTTTGTTTTCACTGAGGAACCCTATTATGGGGATCCTGCCAGCCGTCAACGTAGTTACTGTGAGACTGCTACTCAATAAAACCCACAGCGAATCTGACACGCTAACTTAAATAAATACTTTCTAAAATATTTTGTTCACTGCCCTAGACTCGCGACGTTTTACAGAGGACTTATATAAAATACCTGAATAGTGTAGTGGCTAGCATATACGACTGCACACCCGGAGGTCCTGGGTTCGAGTCCCGGTTCGGGCCGAGTTTATTTATTGAGTCTTTCTGTATAGTAAGCCTCAGTAACAACCCGGAGTTGGGAAGTTGGCGGTGTTTCACCCCCGTGCCTCGGAGAGCACGTAAAGCCGTCCGTTCTGCGCCTTAACTCTCACCGGTCGTGTCGAGTAGTCGTCCCACTGAAATATGAGAGTGACAGGAATAGAGAGTGCGCTTGTGTCTGCACGTACACTTGTGCACTATAATATCTCCTGCGCTGTTGGTTAGTCTCAATTAGATTGGCCGCCATGGCCGGAATCGGTCAGGAGGATATTATAATATTATTACATTACCTATATATATATACCTTATGTTAATCTGCCGCGCTTGAGTAAATCCCAAAATACCCTCTGGGGCTTCCCCTACTATGTTTTCAACTTACATTGTAGTTTAGAGCTAGAATAGGCAAGTTTGTATCTGTTGTATCTGTTAGCAACTGTTGAATTTTGAATCGTTGGACGTAAATTGATGTTCATAATTTTTTAATAAATAGGATTTTCCAAGGGTTGTAATAAAAAAGGGTAACTCATATTTTTTGATATAAAACTAAGGGCGGTATAAATGGTTTTAATTAATTTTAATATCGGTATAATATTTTTGTTAATAAGTACTTTATACATAGAGAAAATATGGCCGAAGAATAACGTGGGTATTATTACTCCAGATACATTAATTGGTTTCCATTTCTTGCAAAAAGTCATTTAGAGATGATATTATAATGAAAATATAACGAATATCGCCTTGTTTTCTTACAAAGCAGTGCTATAAAAATAATAATTTCAGAAAATAAAACCTTATAGAAGAGGATTAGTTTGGTGAAATGATGAATCTAATTTTCCTGCGCAGCTGAGCTACAAAGGCAAGTTGCAATTTAAAATTTTCGATGTTTCCATTACGTTATAAGCATTCAGGAGATGAAAAAGTTGATTAATCCGCGGAACTTTGCGGTTCATTTTCAAAATCACGGAGCAAAATATAAAATGATACAACGCGCTTCATTGAAGGAAAAAGAGAAATTGACTGCTATTCACAATTCTACTGAAAAAACATAGATTGATTTTTATGTAACAGATATTACTTCGTGCGATTCTTTTAAAAATAATACGTTTATTTTTATTAAATAGAATTGGAACTGTTATTGTTCAGATACGGGTACGTTATAACGGTTAGTATGAATTATATAGACTATATATTATATTATATGATATATAGCTTATATACTTCCTCAATAAACGGACAAAATCTTATACGAAAAGAATTTTTCAAATGGATAAGTTGTTCCTGAGATTAGCGCGCTTAAACAAACAAACAAACAAATAAACAAACAAACTCTGCCTCTTTATAATATAAGTATAGAAACTAATGACTTACACCCGCTACGCTCACCCTACGTATGGTATGGTTTAAATAGATAAAATAACAATTATTGGAAATGTACTTTAGGACACAAGCCATCGAGGACTTTTATATAGCGTTAAAAAGTTTTTAATAATAAAAAAGTCAGTCGTAAGACTATACGTCAGAAGTGAAAACTTCTTAGCTTCCCAAACTTGTAAACATTATTTTTGTATTGTTAAGAAATATTTTTTGGGAAGAATTTTTTATTAGAAATTATTTTTATCAACGTATTAATGTAGTAATAAAATTTTTATTTTTGCGCTGTTTTACATGAAAAATAATGTTTAAATTATCTATATAATAGAAACAAATCAATTAATACATATTAATTTTATAAAATATAACTGGCGTCACTATCTGTCTCGCTCACAATTCGTAAAATGACTCTCTCCGTTTCTGTCACTTTAGCGTTACTATGTCTATCTGATGTCTATATATGTACATATGTATATCTGAGCGTGACGGTCCCGCGGGTTCAGTGCTTTTTCCCCATCCCAAAAGTGCCCAACGTGCCAAAAGAAGTTTTCATTTCAATATGATTAAAATTACAAATTTCTATTTAATTGCCTCTAGTTTAAAAAAAAAATGTGTACATAACTAATAGACTAAGGCGTAGGGCTGTTCCCCCCCAACGTTTGTTCACCTTGTCGTGGTGGGGAGGGGGGAGGGAGGGTGTCATTAAGGTCCGGCAGTTCAGCCGGGCGCGAAGCTAAGAAATGAACAGGGACGTGGCCGTGAACAGGGTACTACTAGCTTTTCTAGCCGGTGAGTCCTACATAACCACCTGTATGTCTACAGGTGGTACGCGTAAATGCATTTCCTAACATTAAAAAAAAGGCGTTAGGCTGTTCGTCCATACCGCGGTATTTATCTTCTTTTGAGCGTTTTTATACCCAAAAATATATACAACAATAACATAAACAAATAAGTTGAATAAGAATTTAATATAATGATACGAATGTCATAATCTTCCGAGTCTATCCGTGTTTTCATTGACTTATTTGACAGACATATTATAGCCTCGCGGACATTTGTGTGGGTAATGTGTAAGCTAAATAAACTAAATAAGCATGTAGTCCGTTATTTTGTGTAGGTATCATCTGTGGTTTACACAGCGCACACCAAATAATGACTTTTATACGCTTTTCGATACCGTTGGTTACTTTAATGCAAATTTTGTAAAGATCCCTAATTTTTTTGAAAATATACTATATTATATATATAATATGTCGCATACAATGTAATTTTCTAAAGGTGTAAGAATTTTTAAAATCAATTTAGTAGTTTTAAAGTTTATTCATTACAAATAAACATACAAAAAATCAAACCTTTTCTCTTAATATTACTTTATTTGATGAATATATGAAATATTTCTGGGTACATAGAAACAACTGAAAATTAAATAACTGCTCATCTTATTGTCCCCTTAGGCGACTTGATTTTCTACAATCTATTACGCTAATAGATAATTTAAGAATATGAAAATAGAATAACATATAACGTACCTAGTTAAATCATGATATAATGTACCTAATCATTACCATACATAATGTGGTATCTATACATACTATAAAACAAAGTCGCTGTGTCTGTCTGTTTCTTCACTTACTTCTAAGCCACGCAATGGAATTTGATACAGTTTTAACTAATAGAAAGAACGAAAGACGAGGAATATTTATCTATATAATTTGTAAATTTCGTAAAAGGCTAGGTGTTTTATCAAAAAAACTGTTTTCGTACGATGACATAGCTAACACTGGCTAAACCTTTAGAGGTACATCAAAACAACGTACAAGAAGATTGTAGGTCTTAAAAGGCCTACATATAAGTCCGCGATAGCATGTGCCTATATCCTAAGGTATGCTTAAAATAGGTATCTTTATCTATCACCCGAGCGAAGTCAGGGTAAGTCGGTAGTAACTATAACAAAATAACATCTTCCTCATCCTCATAATACTATATAATTCATGTTCTTAAGTTGCTTTGTGTTAAAATTATATGTTAACTTTGGTTAATAAATAAAAGTTACTAAGATTTCTTAGTAAGATACAGTAAGTTAAAAGGAGCTACAATTCACCAGTGTTTGCTACACCATAAAATAATGGCTAATATTTTTCGAAAGCTAAAGCCCTTGTTCGGGGTTTCTTGAACAGGTTTACGAGCCGCTACGTAGAGGGTTATGATTGCAATAAACGAACAGAATGGGATAACTTTTCAGTGAAAGGGTAAGTATAAAATGTTTGTTTTAAACATTTTTATGATTAAGTTAATCCATTAATTCCTTATTTTTCTACTTTTTTACCTATTTATATTGTAGTACGTAGTTTCTAGTAGTTTAAATAAAATCATTACCATTATTGACTTAATGATTAACAAATGATACACAATTTAACAATTGTGTATCGTTTGTTAATCAATTATCTTTCGGAAAATATAGTTTAAAAATAACGCTGAAAATGTCATAAATAATAAATATACCTACTTAGAATATATTATGTTGTAATGACGTACTTTATATACAATATTATATTAATAAAAGAACAGAATGATATTACCGAGTCCCTTATAATAGAGACAGCGTAAAGGTGTGTTTTTATTTACCTTGGAACCATTTATTTGCTCTCATGTCTTTTTGGGAGCTCCATTATAATATAGTTTAGGCAATCTTGTCATTAGTAACTGAAAGTACAAGAAGACATAATAATAGAAAAATATGAAAATTATTACTAAACTGGTTTCCATTGAACGGTTTGTATGTTACGACTGATTGTGTTGAGCTTATAAACAAGCAATGAAAATATTTGATATTGAAGAAGGATAAAATTTCTCATAGGTTCCAGTTACGTAATCAAGGCACGGGCATGAAGTCATCAAGGCTGGCAAACGCTTTGCACGTGACTTGGGTGATAATTCTTTCATTCAGGAACATTTCTTAGATGTCATTTCTAAAAAGTGCAATGAGGATAATATGTAGCTTATTTCAAGTTTTTTGTCGGCCTCGAAGGACCATTTTTTTATGAATCTTAGTTTTAGACTTTAGAAATCAAATTTTGTGTAAGTAAAATTTCGTTAAAGATATATTATTGTTTTAATGACATTCAATGATTTAAACCAAGATAATTCAAATTTTTAAGTAACTACCATTAGTTTTTTTTAGAATGATCGACTTGTTTTTGATAAATGCGGCCTAAATTTCTAGCGATAAAAAGTGACTACAAGTAAAAATTTTTAAATAGTCCATCTAATATCTAGAATTTAAAATTTTCCAGTTAAAATATATTCTCAAAATATTTTTACTTAATGTTATAACAAATATTAAAAGTAGTAAAACTTTAACTGACATGAATCAATGAATGTTGCTTTTTGATTACTTTGATTGTAACGAATTTATTCTTTAACGTGAACTTTATATATACATGTGTAACATTAAGCTTTTAGAACTCCTAAATTGGTATAAAGCTCGAAACAGCACCATTTTAGCGATCAAGTCACGTGTTCAATTTACAACTTAACTTTTACAAGATTTATTTAAGATTAGTACTGATCGAAAGCTATTCGCTCTCGACCTTTTTGTTGACCTTAATACAATTATGTAATATATGTATATTGATTCTTAGTTTTCAATATCTTATGCGATTTTCAGATTTTATTTTTGCTTATATATAAGATTTATATATTAGAATATCTATTTTATAGTATTTTCAAAACTAAAACCTCTTTAGCTTATATAAAAAGTCTATATAGAACAGAACCAGACGGAAGACCAATATCCTTTACGTACTATACAATGGACTAAGCAATTAGCAGAAGAACAAAAAGCACGACGCGAGACTCGAACCCAGGACTACGTTATCTGCCATCATACCAACGAGTCAGTAAAACGCAATATAATTGCGCAACAGCGATCGTGTACTAACATTACAAAAGTAATAAAGGCCCGAGACTGAGCTTTATAATAATCGTATAAATATAAAACTGATGCCACCTAGTTTATTGCGAACTACTAAGCCTTTCTCAGTGTAAAAGTTGTTACAGTTTTGCTTGCGAGGAGATACTTTTGTACTTTTATTACTTTTATTAAAGTGTATTTTATGTAAGTCTGAAAATAAAACTTGAATTCGTATTTAAATTAAAAATCGTGCGTCTCTGTGTGTTTTTGTGTGTGCGTGTGTACGTGTGCGTGTGTGCGTGTATGTGTTATGTTGTGTGTGTAAATACGCATGCAGGATATCCTTACTTGCTACTTGCATGTTAAATTAAAAAGTAAGCTATCACGAATACATAAATTACTGTATTAAAAAGAGCAAAATTTGAATATTAGCGTTTTTCCCTCTAAAATGCAAACAGCGAACTAGTACCAGTAACTTTAAAACCGCAGAAGCATATTGCTCTGCTAAATATCGCTTATGACACGGAACTAAGTGTACAAACGCGGTTAATCCACAATAAATTGCGGTTGAAATAAAATGACGCCCGGTCACATGAATAAGGTTTACCTCAAAACCGAGCTGAAATGCAGCAAACCCATGCTATCGTAGGCATTCTCCATGTACCCACTTTATTTGATAGTTTTTTACTTTGTGAATAAACAAATAAGGTATAAATATATGTATGATATACTTTATTTGTAAGGTGTAGACGTTTGCTGTAGTTTATTTTGTATTTTTTTGCTTATTTATTAGTTTCATAAACTTTTTAGCTATGGATAAGACTTACACTATGTAATTGTAAATAGCCCATTTATGATAGACGCTTTCAAATATTACAAGTTAATCTATGAAAAATTTCTCGTTGAATAATATTTAATACAGCCGATTTTTACGTGAGAAATAAAAGATTCGCAAATTTTTTTATTTAGCCTTTGTTCGCTAATATCAGTTATGAAAAATTAATATAATTAAATATATTATAAAATGGAAAAGATAAATAGAAATGTTATCACTTTTATTTATCACTAGCGACTCATCCTCGCTCCGCTCGGGTTCGTCCTTAGTTACGGTTTAACGTATAGCTCAGAGATTATATATTTTCCTGCAGTAAGAAGTATCCTATATGTTGACCTGGATAACCAGCAATCATCCCAAATTTCATCGAAATTCCTCCAGTGGTTTTTTCGTGATGCGGTCACAAACAGACAGATAGACAGACGAAAATTCTAAAAATTATACATTCGGCCACTATATCGATAATATTGTCTATTTCAATAAGATATTCCAAAAAATATTTAATGTACAGGTTCGACTCAGAATTTTATTATATGTATAGATTTACATTATGCCATGTTATTATTATTAAAAATAGCTAGTTTATATTATATTTTGTATTATATTAAAATGATGCCCAGTCACATGAATAAGCTTTACCTCAAAGTCAACCTGAAATATAGCAGAGCACGTTATCGCGCCTCCTCGCCACCTGGGCCGACCTAACTCTGTATTTAATTAACGTGGACTATACTAATGTACTGGAAATGTTTCTAAATGAGTTTACATTCAAAATTTCATTTTGTTCATAACTTTAAATACAATAACAGAAAATATTAAAATGATTGAAAACAACGTAAATTGTATTTTTTATCTATACAGATAAATAAAATGGAGTGTCTGTTTGTAATATTAAAAGAACCGCTTTTTACTAAATGCATATGGATGTATACACGGTACATATACCAAAACAACATTTTTTACAATTTTTGTCTGTGTGTCTGTCTGTTTGTTCCAGCTAATCTCTAAAATGGCTGAACCGATTTTGATAACAATTTCATTGGCCAATAGCCGATGTAATAAGGAGTAATTAATGCTAC
This sequence comes from Argynnis bischoffii washingtonia, assembly GCA_033884665.1. Classification (NCBI taxonomy): domain Eukaryota; kingdom Metazoa; phylum Arthropoda; class Insecta; order Lepidoptera; family Nymphalidae; genus Argynnis; species Argynnis bischoffii. The sequence goes on from CM066622.1 coordinate 2,009,576, forward strand.
CTTTATTTTAGAAAAAAAGTAGGGTCCCACGAAAAAAATTAAAACCAAATTAATTAATTAATTTTGTTTTGGGAAGCAACCTAGGGACGAACCAGGGCGAAGCGAGGGTGAGTCGCTAGTATCAAGAATATAGCTAAGTATTTATTAGTGAAAGTGATTTAAGGAAGTTAGAACTCTAGCATAATAATTTCTTGTACAAAAACTAACATCTATGATATAGGTACTCTACGCCCATTTTCTGTGAGGTAGTACTACCTTGGTAAGAGAGCATGTGAACTAATTAATAATATAGTAATTAGTATTCATGAATTTTGATACTGTTTTACTTTTACCTACTAGATTAGGTTTGTATCAAGTACATACATACATACAATGCTTCAAGCGATCAAGCTCCAAGCAGTCCCACTACGACACACACTATCTACACCTTGACTACATTTTATGGACGATATTTCCTCTCTTCTTACTTCGAGAGTAAGAGGAAAAGAAGTGCACTTGTGTTTAAACACGCTCTTGCGCATTATAATATCTTTTGCGCATTTGGTTAGTCTCAGTGAGATTGGCCGCTATGTCCAAAATCGGTTAGGGGGACATCGTCATATTTTATTAATATATAATTTTGCCTGCATCTCCACCTGTGACGTAGGTATAACGCACTCAGACATTAATTCAAAATATGAAGCGTTACAAATAGTTAATCCGTTGAGAATTTACAGCGTACAGAAACACACGCGCACTATTTTGCAAACATTAATAATATTAGTATAATTTGTGTTAATTATTTTATTATGTATAAACTAGTGACTCATCCTTGCTCCGCTTGGTTTCGTCTTTATGTTTTAAGGTTTAGTGTAGATTTCTCAGAGATGAGATATTTCCCCGCAGTAAAAAAGTATCCTATATATTGACCCGGATAACCAGCTGCCATCATACCAAAATTAATCAAAACCCCTTCAGTGGTTTTTCCATGATACGGTAGACAGACAAACAATAATTCTAAAAACTATGAATTCGGCCTCTGTACCGATAATAATGTTTATTTCAATAAGATTTTCCAAAAAATATTTGATGTATAGATTCGGCTTAGTTACAATTTTATTATAATATATGTATAGATATAATATAGCCTATTATTTTTTTTTATTTAATAACTGAGTTTAAGAAATAGTAGATATACTTTATTGAATTTAGCTGGAGAGGGTAAAATATTGAATTACGAAGTAGTTTTAATGAAGATCTTTTCAATATTAATAAATAAAAAAAAACTTGAAAAAAATATACGCGCTTTACTTAACATTTTTTTTTTAATGAGATTCAGTGACAAACGAGCAGACAGACCACCTGATGGTAAGCATTACCTGTCGCCCATAACACCTAAGGTTCATGCACTTAGGTTTTAAGTAACAAAAATGCAGAAGTACATAATATAAAATATCTTAGAGAAGAAAATCTTTAAAATACTTATATTATGTAACGTGACAGAGAAAATGCAAGATAGTGTTATTAAGTGCTTAAGTGGAGTCGCTTCCATTAAATCTACATGAAGGAGCGCACGGTGTGCTCGCAATCTTAGCTCGGCTCCCATAATTGTATTTAGTCAATTAGCATACGAAATTTCATTATCAAGCCTGCTAATTACATATACAGTTACTTAATTATAAGTTTGATCTTTAATCTCTTGCTTGATATGAGTTGATACCAGATGGATGAAGTATAGATTAAGTCCAAACTTAAGATTACTAGTGTTTGTCCAGTGGTCGAAATTCAATCATAATATTTTTTTACTGAGAACATTAAAGCTTATAAGTATTAAACAAAAAAAAAATATATGAATGATGAAAATATATATATATATATATATATATATATATATATATATATATATATATATATATATATATATATATATACATATATAGAAATATGTAAGTATTATAAAAATCATTATAAAACTATCATCAAATTTCGGTCAAAGCAGCGATTTTTGTTGAATGATCAGAATGAATCATTTATACGTGGCATATTATAGGAATAGAAGTGTGCATAGTCTATTTCTTTTCCCATAGACTTTTATCAACTTTGCTACTCGTCTTGAGTTATTTTACTGAAAAGTTCTTTAAGAGAAATTAAATACTATTTCTTCTCGAACCTCAAACTCATGACGTTATGCTTTATATATGTCACAGATGGATCGCCGAATCAGCTGTTTTACATAATCACTAATCGGTGACCCGCTGCTTTGACATGCAAAAAGTTTACACAATCCTGTGTATTAAAGTTCAGTAATGTATACATATAATAAAATTGTAACTAAGCCGAATCTGTACATTAAATATTTTTTGAAAAATCTTATTGAAATAGACATTAATTATCGATAGAGGCCGATTTTATACTTTTTAGAATTTTTGTCTGTCTGTCTGTTACCGCATCATGGAAAATCCATTGGAGGGATTTTGATGAAATTTGGTTTGATGATAGCTGGTTATCCGGGTCAATAAATAGAATACTTTTTACTGCGAAAAAATATCCCATCTCTGGGATATCACACTAAACGTCAAAATGTAAGTAGGGACGAACCCAAGCGGAGCGAGGGTGAGTCACTAGTTATAAAAAACTATTAAACATCGTTCAGTTATTTTACATAACAGAGCTGTTATATAAAACAACTGGCGGTTTTGTAAAACAGCTCACAGCCTTAACTGTATATATACATTTAAGGTCTGAGCGAAGCAAGGGCGGTCAATAGTAAATATAAAAGTAATTCGTGGATGCGGGCAATTTCGCCATTCTATTATGACTTTGTAAGGAAAATGTCGATGACAGGCCTTTATCGATACTTCATTTTTTATTGTTCTGAATTCAATACCACTTTGAAAGGGTCTGCGAAAATTAGTTACTTTTAGGTATATCTATCTTAGCATTGTTCGTATTTAGCGAACAGGATAAAAATCTGATGTTTAAATCACATATGATGACGTAATAGTTTAGTTAAATAAACAGCTTTACAATTTTGAGCTACATAAATTTTAAATATTATAGGCATTAGTAAGAAAAAAAATGTACAGTCTTGTTTAATATTGGCCCATTTCATAAAAAAATAACTTCAAACGTCAATCGTATGCATAGCGGTATCCGACGGTAAAATAAATTTATCAACATAACTCTGAGAATCAGTAGGCTGGTTATATATACGAGTAATATGTCATAGAAGCAATGGTAGCACAGTGGTAACGCGCTCGCTTTGGGAACCGAGTGAAGCGGATTCAAATCCCGAGTCTGGCACTTCTGATATTTTCATGTGCGAAGCCTTTCCAACGTGATTACCACTTGTTTTAAGGTGAAGAAAAATATCGTGAGGAAACCTGCATGTCTGGGAGAACTTTGCAAGTTTTCGAAAGACATGTGAAGTCCGCCATCCCGCACTTGACCAGCGTGGTGGACTATGGTCTGATTCTCGTATGGAAAGAAGGTCCATGTGCTCAACAGTGGGACGTTGAAAATAGCTGAATAAATAAATACATATTTTCATAAAATCGATGACTGGCAGAGTAGACGAGTGACCTAGAGACAAAGAGTCAGAATGAAGATCGAACTCAGTGGCGTGCTTTAGGAAAGGTTCAAGCAACGTCAGCCAGCTCATAAAACTGATACTAATCTATGACAGTTAAGTTTTATTGAAGTTTTTCTATACAGATAAATCTTTTGTTACTGGACATTTAAACGTATTTCATTTTATCTTAGTTTATACAATATAGTGCTATAAAATCTACATTATTCAATATTCACTGTATGTTTTCCATTAAATAAATATTTTTTTTTATCATATTTTAATTTTGTACACATCTATACTAATATCATAATCATTTAATAACTAATGTTATAAACGCGTAAGTTTGTGAGGATGTATGGATGTCTGGATGTATAGATGTTTGTTACTCTTTTACGCAAAACTACTCAATAGAATTTCATGAAACTTTACAATAATATAGCTCATATATCATAATAATACATAGGCTACTTTTTATCCAGGAAAAATGTACGATACCCGTGGGATAGATTTTTTTTGTTTCTCTAAAGGCGAACCCAAGCAAAGCGAGAGTGAGCCGCTAGTCCATAATATTATTTAATAAGTTAAATAAAAAATAAAGGAAACTCCAACCCATATATCTTTTATAAATTACCATTAGTTTATTATGAATACTAAAACGGTGAAAAGATTTATTTTATTATTTGTCCACATCCCCTAAAAGACCACTCATCCCCAAATCTAATTGGCAATTGACGAAAGCACACACGGTCGATGATGGAATCAATCTCAAATGCATAGAATAGTTTAGGCGGGTCGCCTCAGGGTTCTACGTTTATTGGTAAGGGATGTTTGCTATGGCTCCGGTATGCATTATCTATACTTCTAATATAGAGTGCCTCTTTACATATTATAAATTTTAACGAGCTCTCCCTTTTAAATATTTTAAATTTATCTAAAAAATTTATATAATAATTATAAAAACGATCGTGAGGTACTGTTATACTCGTAGCTAGCAACTTTAATCCTCCATTGAAGTTAAAGATCTCTTTTTAAACGCTTGTTTAGGTTTAACAGGAAACGAAACAGGCTATTGTCTGGTCACCATTATCAAAGGGAATAAAGAGTGAAATGTATATTTGTAGTAAATATTATTTATTACAGCATTTAATATTGCTATAGTGCATCTAGTATTTATACCTATCCAAGATTCGAATGTCAGGACATGGAGCTGAGTTTTCTGTTAAGAAATCTGAAAAAAGTTGGACGTTGGAGAAACAGTTGTATTAGAACAATGTTGCACTAGACTGCGAATTAAGAAATAGAGAGTGCACTGGTGCAGTATAATATCTTCCACGAAGACAGTTTTTTTTTTATACTGGGACATTAACATACAGCACCTTCTAGTTATATTATGGATACCAGTATTTTTTTTTTTTTTTTTTATGAGATTCAGTGACAAACGAGCAGACAGACCACCTGATGGAAAGCAGTACCTGTCGCCCATAACACCTACGGTTCATGCACTTAGGTTTAAATAACAAAAATGTAGAACCACAGGTGCGTTGTCACTGTGAGGACTAAGATGATATGCCTCTCGCCTGTAATTGCGCTGGCTACCTTATCCTTCAAACCGGAACACAACAATGCAATCATTGTTGCTTGGCGGCAGAAATAGATAAGGGGGTGGTACCCATCCAGTCGGACTCCTCAGGCTTAACAGAGTCCTACCACCGGTGATAGTTGATATACTACACATGTAACTTTAAATACATACATATCTATACATATAATAAAATTGTAACTAAGTCGAATCTGTACCTTAAATATTTTTTGGAAAATCTTATTGAAATCGACTTTATTATCGATACAGAGACCGAATCTATAGTTTTTAGAATTTTTGTCTGTCTGTCTGTCTGTTACCGCATCATAGAAAAACCACTGGAGGGATTTTAATGAAATTTGGTATGATGATAGCTGGATATCCGGGTCAACACATAGGACACTTTTTACCACGGGAGATTATCTTATTCCCACGGGAGTAGACGTTATAACACAACCCAAAAAATATTTATGATCAGAATTTCTTGAAACTTGGTATTAATGCTCTTCAATTTAATTAAATAAATACGTGTTTTAGCGTTTTTTGAAATTCATCCCATAAGGAGATAAAATAAGGGATGAAAATTTGTATGAAACCTACCTTTTAAAGTTTTTTTGTTGTAGTTTTAGCGCGAGCGAAGCCGCGGGTTTTGCTAGTTATAAATATAAACACCCACCACTGGAATACAAACATTCGTGCTCATCACACAAATTAATACCCCCAGCGGGACTGGAACTAGCGACCGCTGGCACAGTAAGTACGGTCACTACAAACTGAGCCAAACGTGTCGTCAAGAGAGTGCACTAGCGCAGTATATTATCCCCGACGATAGTTTGTTTTAATGGTTGTAGGGCCGCATAACCGAAATTCGAAATGCTGAAAAAAAATACATAAAATCAAAACCCAAACCTGCGAAATTTAATTATCAATAGTTTTATAATACATGTGCAATTACCTAAACAAATCAGTTGAGATCTAAATCGTAACCATACAAATAACTCTAAGCATTCCCACCGAAAATTTTCTTCAAAATTCCATGCGAGAATTGTCGCGTAAATGGCACATTGCGAATTAGGGGATTTAGGGAACACAACCGATGGTATTATTATGTGTATTCAAATACGACGTCGTGAGCCTATGGTACGTACCAGGTGATTTTATTCTGACGTCACGAATATTCAAATTTAAACTTTATTCAAACGGTATAGAGTTCTTTATTATTTGTTTTAAATTGTAGATAGATTTTGTTTTACTAAAATATAGTGGGTAAATGTTGGTTACAATTCAATACACTTGTTATTATGACTATCGATATTTCGGGGATTTCAGACTTTGAGTCGGATAGCATAATTTTGTACGGGATTAGGTTCTAAAGTAAATTTCTACTAAATTTACAGTGTGCTTCTCTATTTGCATGATATTTGGAGAAAATGAGTTTTGATTATACCATTATTGTAAAATATCTATTCACTTAGTGTATTAATAGTTTGTATATAGGCGATTTAGTTTATGAATGTAAAATAAAAAATAAAAAAATTAAAAAATTAAAACTTTGAAAAGGCTTAGAAAATGTAAAAATACCTTATATGAAGAAAAATATTGTCTAAATATAAAGCCTGATGTTATTATATTAAAAGTAGCTTTACAATATGCTCAGAAAATAAGTTTTCGTAACTGTATCAAATCTCGTTAAAAACAATAAAAGTGCAATGAACGATAAAAAATACTCGCAATGAAATAAATATGTACATTCAATAAAAATAATTTAAATAGTATTATTAATTAAATATTAATTTAAATACAATATTTATTTACAATTTTAATCATATAAATACTAAAAATAAGCTAAATATATATAAGACATATTTTTTTTTGTTTTTAATTCCTTAATTAATTGAAATTTCTATTAAATTTTACAGATTCCAAAAATACTAATAATTTAGGCTCATATACTTTTCTTGTGTCACTCTAAACCCTTTTTCGAAATGGATTTAGGATGTTAAATTCTAGTAACCATAAATTTTCAAGTGGTCTGGAAATCTAAAGTATCTAGCTCTTAGTTATTTTAAATATGTCCAGGCCAAGTCAGACTTGAACAATATTAACAATTGAGATGTTTTTATTTTGAGGACCTGACTATCGCATATCACACAGCACTATATCTACTTCAAGAGAATAACCTTATTACTATTATATTATATAATTATTCTGTTAGTTGGCTAAAATTTTAGAAAATATTCAATAACAAGATTTGTCAGTAAAAATGTGCATACCTTCCTTCATTCTCACGAAATAAGATATGTAAAAGTTGCAATCCCTTAGCCAATGTGAAATATTGCTTCAGGATCAGGATCACATTACCAAAAGAACATCAGAATAGAAGAGCTTGATGCTACATGACATCTATAGAAAGGTGTTGAGATAAAGGCTTTGTTTCTAAGAAAAGTGAATTCTAAAAAGAAGAAAGGCGGTAATATGATACAGGATGCTGTGTTAGCAACTCAAAAGATGCATCAGTATAGGAAAGCTTGCTATGTACATGAAAATCTGCCCGAGGCCGTGATACTCAATACAAATTGAAACGAATGGAAGCTTAACATTTTTATTGGATACAATATTCCACCGGTGCAGCTTGAAAGGGGATTAACGAAGAAATATGCACACGCTAATAGCTGCCGTATAAAGGATATGAATTATATAAGGGAAATCTATGCCGTTTATTTAGTTCAATAAAAAAAGTGGTGAGTAATTGTGTGAAATTTACAATTATGGATTATCTATACATATAATAAAATTGTAACTAAACCGAATCTGTACATTAAATATTTTTTGGAAAATCTTATTGAAATAGATAATATTATCGATAGAGAGGGCGAATCTATAATTTTTAGAATTTCTGTCTGTCTGTCTGTTTGTTTGTGACCGCATCACGAAAAAACTATTAGACAGATTTTGATGTGTACAATGATAGCTAGTTATCCGGGTCAACATATAGGATACTTTTTACTGCGGGAAAATATCTCATCTCTGAGCCTAAACGTTAAAACTTAACTAGGGACGAGCCCGAGCGGAGCGAGGGTGAGTCGCTAGTTTAAATATAAATTTTGATCCAAATCATTGGAATCATTTCCGAGATACACGAAATAAATTTATATCTATACTAATATTATAAAGATACAGAGTTTGTTTGTTTGAACGCGTTAACCTCAGGAACTACTAATCCGATTTAAAAAAATCATTTTGCATTAGATAGCCCGTTTATTGAGGAAGGCTATTGGTTATATATCATCCCGGAAAATGTACTGTTCCCGTGGGATAAAATTTTGCCTAGGAACGAATCCGAAGCGAAGCGAGGGTAAGTCGCTACACTTACATATATTATCAACAAGAATTGCTCATTTAATATTATAAGATATATGTAGCTTTTGCCAGTTTCATTGATTTAACACAAGTTCAAGTTCCATCAGTTTTCTATTAGGAAATTTTTCATATCATCTCATGCTTAGTAAATTAATGGTGTATATAACACCATGCCTCATGCCTCGAAGCACTCTTAAAGGCGTCGATCATGCGTTTCTACGCTCACCTGTCGTATTGTACTGTCATACCATCCGGCTTTGAAAATGGAAGGAAACGAGAGTATGTTTGCGTGCATGCAACGAAATTAGACGCTGTGTCTTAAATCGGTCATTTTTAACTAAATCATCTAACTGTAGAAAAGTTCCCTTTAAATCAGTTATGCCGTTTTTCCTCTTCTCTTTAGCACACCTTACACTCCCTTGTTTTAATTATAACCCTCAGTATAAAAAAAACCTTCGTCATTCTCATTGTCATTAATAATATCATTCTTGTGGATTTTAGCGGGTATACATACGAGACACGAGTACAATGTACATAGCAAGGTAATATTTCAAAGATTATTTTGATAAAGAAGGACTGCAGAAAGCCAAAATTAATTGACTTTATTTTAACCGCGAATCCTCTCGCGCATTTTATTTATATATAATAACTTCACTGTTAAAACCTTCATCAATATTTTACGAGTACTTACATAATAAAAAGGTGAAAAGTATATTTGTCTGTACGTGCAAATCTAATCTATCTATATAACTTTGAAAAAAGAAATTCAATATCGATCAAACTTAATGAATTATGGTTGATTTTCAACCACGAGGCGATCACTAGTCTAAATAACATTATAATTACAATCCTTAACCTATATATAAAAATAAACAATTCTCTTGCTAAAATATGTACGAGTACATTGTACTACGAGTAAAACTATATATATTACCGGTATAAAATAATAAGTACTGGCTTAAAGCTTAAAATATGAAAATATATAAAAGCAAATCCCAATTGTGGCTTCACATAATTTTCTCCTAACGATTAATCCATAATATCAACAATTCTATTTCGAAACACAAATTTTATCATATTGTCATTCCATAAAGAAATGTATGCTGCTGACAGGTCTATATCGTTTTTATTGTTCACTCTTGAGCTTCAGTTCAGCTTTGAAAATGTGCACGAAGAAAAGGAGCTTGCGACGTTATTCGAGGATTATCTATCTGTTGATCTTATGCCTGAGGGACATTTAAATATATTGTTAGCTGAAGTATTCTTAAATATACCAACTCAGACTTGCAATATTGCTGTGATTGAAATGAATTGTGGATGTTGACTGTTGTCTCTTGTGTATGTGGGAGAAGAATATTAAAGTTTTAACGTTGACTTATTTCAATTTATCCTTGGAATTAAAATAAAACTTCTTTAAGATATAAGTTCTTAAGCTGTTATAGATAGGTATTACGTTGTCATATTATAAGTTAGTTTAAGATGTGAAGATGACTAAAGATGTGAAGGGGAAAAATATTAATATTGTTGGAGGTCACCAATAAAACTCCAACATATTCCTTTATATAGATATATTTAGCACTTTTATAATCGTCAGTACGTTTGTCCGTATAAAAGCTACCACCGGCTCGGAAAAGTGTGCTGCTGAGAAGAGCCGGCAAGAAACTCAACAGTTAATCTTTTAAATAATGAGTCATATAATATACAATAATCATTTTCAGCATTACACATAATCTATGGCTAGTCACTACAGGATGGTATCGAGATCTGCCCCTCTGTCAAGCGCGCGGAAAACAAAAGAATATCAGCGTCCTATTTTATTTTTTTAAATACATTCTTATCGGCCAACATCATATAATGACATGCCATATACATACATAAATCATTAGAAATTAATTAAATATATTACTTTCCATTAAAACGCTCAAATATAAAAGTGCAACCTTACAATATTAATATAGATTTTTTTTATTATTTACGTTCTTTTAGGTTATTCGTTTATCCTACTAATATTATAAATGCGAAAGTTTGTAAGAATGTATGTATGGATGTATGTTTGTTACTCTTTCACGCAAAAACTACTGAATGGATTTTGATGAAACTTTACAATAATATAGCTCATACCTTAGAGTAATCCATACATCTTTACATCCAGACATCCATACATCCTCACAAACATTCGAATTTATAGTATTAGTAGGGTGTAGGGAGTAGGATTAGTAGGATTTAATGAAAACAAATTATATTAATAGAATTTACCTATGTCTACTACTAAACAAAACAAAGAACATCAGTTGACAAACAGAGGAGAAAAGGGCACTAAACTGTTTTGTCTTTACTTTTTTATACGTAGAATATGTAAATATGTTCATATATTACGCTGTATTTATCCCTATTTCGACAGGGATTAAAATAAAAGATAAAATTAAACAAAAGTTAATAGATTTTAAACTTAGTTCATTACGATATGGAAACTTCACGATAACCCGAGCTTCTAAATAATTTATACGATAATAATAACTTTGAAATATATTGGGTTCAACAAAATTGATCTAAGTAAAATTTGTTTCTTCGTATAAATATATAGATAAATCAGTTGTAATAGTAAATAATGACTGCCTCGGTTGTTAGCATGTTCGGTTGTAGATCCGGAAGTCCTGGGTTCTTGTCTCGTGTTGAGTCAAGTTTGATTAGAATTTTCCTGTTAAGGAATTCTTATTAATAGCCAGGAATTAGGGAGTTGGTCTTTCACATCCATGCGTCAGAGTGCACGTAAAGCTGTCGGTCCCGCACAGGATCTTTCATCGGTAGTTCCTTATTGTCGTCCCATCGAAGTTTGAGAGAAAGAAATAGAGAGCGCAATAGTGAATGCGCACACTTGTACACAGGTGGCTAACCTCAGTGAGATTGACTATGCCCGAAATCAGTTAGGAGTATATTATATTTGACTGTGTTTAAAATAAATATATTATAAAAAACATTACTTAGTGAATTTGAGTTAAGGACATCTTAGAAACTACTAATCCGATTTTGAAAATTTATTTAAGAGTGATACCATCTTCTGCTTATTATTGCTATGTTGTCAGTAAGTGACTAGCAGAACTCGTGGCTTCGCTTGCGATCAAACTACGAAAAATACGAAATTTCATGCAATTATGTCTAAGAAATAAAAAGTTTCTTACAAACTTTTATCCCCTATTTCACCCCCTTGGGGGTTAAATTTTGAAAAATTCTTCCTTATTAGATGCCTTTGTCATATGAGGAATACGTATGCGAAATTTCAATTTTCTAACCTTAAAGGTTTGGCCTGTGCATTGATACATCAGTCAATCACTTTTGCCTTTTATATTTTATATATGTAGATATAGATTACTTGAATTTTACGGGGAAGCTTTGGGAAATAGTATTTAAAAAAAACCAAGTCATGCCCATGTTATGTCAGTTTCGTCGTGCTTTTAACTAGTCCGTAGGATGCTACGATCTGATGATGGATAATCTTATCCATCCATTTATCTGTTACCTTTTCATGCTTAAACTACTGTTCAGATTTCGATGAAATTCGACTAAAGCATAGATTGCAAAATGGGTTCGGACACAAGTTACTTTCATTACCGCTTCAACCACCATGCGAGTGGAGTTGCGGACAATTCTAGTAAGAAGTTACTTTATATCAATTAGTTACATGAGAATGTCCTAGTAATAAATAGAATATTTCAAAGTAAATTTTCGAGCAGACCACATAGTTTGTCATTCACTCCAGTTATGATAGTTGAATTGAAATGATGCTTTTATACAGTTAACATACGACTTCACTAGTTTCCAGCCATTGCCCACAGCTATATATTTGTCTCACTGAGATCCAATTAGAGCGACATTAATTTAGCACAGAGCTCTTGGAATTTATTGGCGAGTGTTATTCATTATCATAACCTCTTCTTTTTTGGTTTGGGATTCGACTTAAAATACTTTACTTGTAATGAAATTAGGCATTTATCTTGTTAATATATAGACCAGCTACGTCACTTTCGTGGACGTTGCTTTCGTTTGAATCTTTTTTCAGTCCACAACATTAATGCTTATCAAACATGATTCCAGTTTACATGAGAGTATGTAGAATGGAATTTTGAAGCAGTATCCTTAGTATTCTAATAGCCTGCTAATTAATGTAATTAAGTAATGTTCTAGACCTAGTGAATTACAGTCAGCCGTTTATGAAGCTGAATTAAATACTAGTACAAAGTGATTTTAAAACTACCCAGTTGATTTCTATTGCAACTTCAGCAAACGCACTAATATTAGATAGTAATATTATTATACTTATTACATGTGTTGATTATCTTATATTGGTTTAATTGGGAAACGTGAGACTTATATCTTAACTAGCGACTTAACCTTGCTTCGCTTCGGGTTCGTACCTAGACTAAAACAAATATATCCCATGGGAATCGTACACTTTCCGGGATGATATGTAACTTATAGCCTTCTCCAATAAACGGGCTATCTAATGCAAGAGGAATTTTTCAAATCGTATTAGTAGTTATTGAAATAAGGGCGTTCAAATAAAACAAACTCTGTCGCTTTATAATATAAGTATATTATGTCGAGAAAAATACTGTACTCTGAAGAGGTGGAGTGTGTTTTTAATTGTGATATAGTTGATATAAATATTATATTTTGCGAGAAAATACGCATTTTTTTTTTTATTTTCAAAGCTTTTCTGAATAGAGAAACATTTCAAAAAGCTTTTAAAATCCTAACAATTGGTCTTCCTCAAAAATCACAAAAATCCTTATTTGTGATGTTTATGATGTTGTTTGTAAAGTTCTGATTTTGGAATTTGACAATATTGTAATATGCGGCGATACGTGTTGTTCTGCCGGTCATCCAGCGATCCGCTTCTTTTATGTCACCGTCCCGCACCCCCCGCTCCTAAACGCACGTTTTTCACGCAGATCAAGCGCAACCTTGTCTTTACCATAGTGGTTATTGCTTATTTACATACTTTGCAATAAATTATAAAAAAGAATTAATGAAGTAAACTAAACACATTCCTAAGACCACAAAGACAGACGACAGAACAATAAATTAAGTTAATATATGTATATATTACATACTCGTTAACATTAGAATCTGGTTTCTAATTTTAATAACAGATGGTTAGTATAAAATGAAATATGGTCAAACAAAATACATTAAAACTTTGTTGCGAATTATTACTCTATCAACATTAATTTAGGCTCAGCCATTAGTCGACCTTGCTACATAATTAATTTCAATTCGTACTATTTCAAACTAAAACTGACTATTTTGGAAATGGGTTAAACTAAAAACATTCTTTGATGGAATTTATGTGTTATGTTGTTTTGTTAGTAATTTGAAGGTAATATTTGCAGGTATTTACACAATGGGCTTGATATAACTCTATTGTGCTAATAGTGACAAAGGTCACGAATTCGATTATTGAAAGGGGAATAAATGTTGTGTAGCTCAACTCTTAGATATTTTCTCAATAGAATGGAAGTTTTAAAAGCAGCAAATCACAATTAAATAAGTTTTATTTAGTACAGAGACTATTTTTTATAATAATAATGTTTTTTTTTTAATAAAACCTTAGTGAACTTTGCTATATTCAAGTGTTCATATAAAAATATATAAATACTTATAATAATAAATATCATTTATAATAATTAGTTTAAGGCTGATAACGCCGTATATTGCCTATTGCCTAATTTTCCTAATAAGTTATAATATGTTCTAGTTATTGGTAAACATTGTTACTAGAAACAAAATATTAAAAGTGTAATGTTTTTAGATCTGTTCACTTTCTACAACGTCGGATACGGGTTCGATTTTCATATAATGAATAATAATATTGACTATTTTAATATCAAGCGGAATTTTGTTTATCAAAAATTAATCCTTAACAGCAAAGTCAAGATCGTGATGATGATATTTTCTGCGTTAGGAGTTAGTTATTGTTTGATATATAGTTTGTCTAAAGGATAGCTTATACATCGACTACAGATCAAAAAGTATATACATATATCGACTACAGATCAAAAAGTCCTCGGTTCAAGTCCCAGGTTTGGCTAAATAGTCAATAGGTTTTGCTTTCAAACATTTCTCAATAGTAGCCAAGGGTTAGAAAGTTGATGATGCCAGATCTTGCCTTAAACGGCACATAAATATATGACATAATAACACTGTAATTATGTCAGTTCGATAACAGCGCCACCTACCAGGTCTAACTATAGCTAAGAACTATCCAGGCGATCATAAGTACAAAAAGAAAAATTAATCAAAATCGGTTAAGCAGTTTGGGAGAAAAAATATGAATACACGCACACCGTATATATAAAGATACTAGCGACTCACACTCGCTCCGTTGTGGTTCGTCCCTAGACACTTTAACGATTAGTATAGATTTCTCAGAGATGAGATATTTTCCCGCAGTAAAAAGTATTGTCTTATATGTTGACCCGGATAACCAGCTTTTATCATACCAAAGCAAATCAAATCAATCATCAAAATGTGTCCGGTTCCCAGACAGACATACAGACAGATAAAAATTCTAAAAACTATAGGTTCGGCCTCTGCATTGATAATAATGACTATTTCAAAAAAAAAAAAAAAACAAAAAAAATATTTAATGCACAGATTCGATTTCGTTAGAATTTTATTATATTATAGAACTAGCAATTCACCCTCGCTCCGCTCGGGTTCATCTCTAGTTACATTTTAACGTTTAGCTCAGAAATTAGATATTTTCTCGCAGTGAAAAGTATACTATATGTTGATCCGGATAACCAGCTATCATAATACCAAATTTCATCAAAATCTGTCCGGCGGTTTTTCCGTGATGCGGTAATAGACAGACAGACAGACAAAAATTCTAAAAACTATAGATTTGGCTTCTGTATCGATATTTCAATAAGATTTCAGTAAAATTGTATTTCAGTAAGATTGTATTTTGATAACATTTTTCAAAAATATTTAGTGTACAGATTCGGCTTAGTTATAATTTTATTACTATATGTATAGATATTTCTGATATGATCAAATTTCAGTACCAAAGCTTATTCAGTGCTGGTATAAACATGGAAGTTCCTTAAACTTTCATTTTACTCCAAAAATTGTAATATAACTTAATATAATATCTACATCATTTCTTATAAAATATGGTAAACCATAATATTTCAGATCACATGGCATCTTGACTGTCCCGACGATGTAAAATACGTCTCTCAAGGGAAATTTATTCGCGGTAGACGATCCTAAGCCTCTATAATGTGCCTTCGATGTCCCATTCCTACCATGGAATTAGTATGAAAATATATTTTTCTAAGCTCCTATGAGATGAGACGTTTTGCAATTATCCTTCTTTTATATTGGATGAGCTATTTGTATACAACTAAGCCATGTTTTAGATGGCTTTATGTATTTGAATATGTAAATGCCGTATCTTATTGAAAATGCTAATCATTCATCTTATCTATATTATTAGACTTCTTTTAGGAAAGTTTATTTTTTATTTTATTGGTTTTTGTGTAAATATATTCATTTGTGTAGTATTTCTGCTGAGTAATTGAATTGGAATCTTTACAAAATTTAATTTAATATGCATATTTAAGTTATTTATTATTCGCAGTAAAAATATATTTTTATATAATAAGCCTTTTTTTTATGTTGGAAAATACATTTACGCATACTACCTGCAGAAATACAGGTTGTTATGTGGAACTTACCAGCTAGGAAAGCCAGTACTACCATTAAAACCTAACGGAACTTCCCCCATCTTAATGGGGCATCGCAGGATCGCTTATTTACTCAACCACGACGCCCCGACGGCAGGTCTGCCGAAGCAGACCACAAGAACCATGGGGTTACTCCAACATTGCACTCTGCTATCAGAGAAGTACCAGGAGCAACTCATATGGTACACCACCCACTGATATTGATACGACAAAGTGTCTAAGATAAGCCTGTTTTAAGTTACATATATTACTATATTGTATAGTATTAAAAAAAGTCCACCATTTTTACCTCACATACTAACTCACCGCGCAATCCTTACAATATCCTTAATATACCAAATATACATACGTCTATAAAACCTCTCCACCAGACAGGCATGAACAAACTTTTTTCATCACATATAACGGCCATCACCAAATAGCAATACGTAAAACACACTGTTTGATTTGATTACTTTGCAAAAATCCTCAATATGCGTTTTCAGAATTGAACTGCAGCCACCAGCTCTTAGCGCAGGTGCGCTCTAGTTCCCAATTCACACGGCTGTGATGCCTCCAGATTGGATTGCATGTTTGAAAAAATACTGCTCATTGTAATTGCTGTGGACATTTTGACATCCTCAGTTCTTACATTTGCAAATTAAATCTTTTCTTTGTTAAATTCAACTCTGTTGCGATCAAAGTTATTTTTAACCGAATTCAAAACAGGAGGAGGTTCTCAATTCGTTGGTTTTTTTTTTTGAAAATAATATTGTTGTGCAATAGTCGTTGTGAATGAATTTATTTTGAAAGATACTTTTATTGATACTCTTACGATTTAAAGGTACTTTATTATTTGGTATTGTTTTTTCAAATAAATTTGCATGTATGACGTATATTATATACTAGCGGCTCACCCTCGCTTCCCTCGCGTTTGCCTCTACACAAACAAAAACAAATCTTTCCCACGGGAACCGTAAATTTTTCTGGGATAAAAGTTGCCTATTTGTTATTATATATATAGCCTATATGTTATTGTAAAGTTTCATTAAAATCCAATCAGTAGTTTTTTTGTGTACTTAGCTATATAAGTTAGTATAGTTTTTTAACTTTCCCACGGGAACTCTTTAATTTTCCGGAATGAAAATATCTAAAAGTATCACCATGCAATATTTAATTTAAATTGGTCTAATAGTTTCGGAGATTAGCCCGTACAAACAGACAAATAGACAAACAAACAGAGAAACAAAAAAATTGAAAAAAAAAATTCGGATTTGTTCTATTTCTCTTCTTACATCCCCCTTACTCGGTTTGTAGCATTTTTTTTCTATGTACAGACATTCGACCTCTACAGTTTTATTATATGTATAGATTTCCTCATATACTCTTTATAATATATGGTATTTCCATTCGATGAGTATACTGTTAAAAACAAATAAATTTCTAAGGAACTATGCCGTTAATACAATAAGCTAAAGAGCAAAGCTCTTGAGTTTGAAATTAAAAGCGTTTTAAATTTATTTGAGAAGTTATGAAATAACAATTACTAAATTCGAAGTTATGTTAAAATAAATTCTTGAATCTTACAATAACAGTGTTATAAGTAACAAACAATCACATTGCTCATTCAAAATAACAGTTCGAATAAACAAAGTTGTTACTTTGTATAATGCACGTGTACATTTTTACTTTTTACATACTATTGAAATGATATTTTACCAGTTTTTTAATAAAACACGTTTACAATCTAACCAAATATTTGTTTCAATCAGGCGTTACCGTTTCGGTTTCTGAATTTGTATATCAAATAAAAAACTATCGATACCATACAATAGTAGTTATTGTTTCCAAACATCAAATTTCTTTTTATTATTTTACGTGATTGTTCAGTATTTTTCATTGATTGAATTTAATTTACTAAACAAACTAAATAAATTTTTACTTGTGTTATATAAGCGAAAATATTTCTGAAGGTTCTAAAGGTAGGTATGTATCTCTTTTAAGTGGAGAGGCAAATTTTGATAGGTGATTTAGTTCAGATTTTCATGTTTTATCAGTATATTATATTATAAACTAGCAACTCACGCTCTCTTCGCTCGCGTTCGTCCGTAGGTACGTTTTCATAGTAACTAACTTTTTATTACCCTTTTCACCCCCCTAAGGGATGATTTCCGAGATAAAAACTACCCTATGTCCTTCCCAGGGTCTTAAACTATCTCCATACCAAATATCATCTGAATTGGTTCAGTGGATTAAGCGTGAAAAGGATACAGACAGACAGACAGATAGACGAACAAAGTTACTTTCGCATTTATATATTAGTATAGTATTAATATTATATTCGTATTAGTATTAGTGTGGAGTATGGATTAGTATGGATATGGATGGTCTGAGCAAATAACGACATATAACTTATAGTAAAACTTTAATTGTTATTGTAATATTAATGAGTGAATCGTTAAACGATTCCCATTTGAAAGCTTGGAATAGTGAAATGTAATAAATTTTACTAATATATTGTAAATGCTACAATTTGTGAGGATGTATGGTTGTCTGCATGTATAGATGTATGGATGTTTGTTACTCTTTCACACATTTTTATATCATCTTAGTCCTCACAGTGACAAAGCACCTGCGGTTCTGCATTTTTGTTACTTAAAACCTAAGTGCATGAACCGTAAGTGTTATGGGCGACAGGTACTGCTTACCATCAGGTGGTCTGTCTGCTCGTTTGTCACTGAATGTCATAAAAAATATGAATAATATACAAAATATATTACAAGTATGCAGAGTATACTTATTATAATCCCTTTCTAAATCCCTTTATAATTTCCCATAAATTGCATTAATATCTAGATCTAATTGAGTTAGTGTTAGATCTAATAGAATGCTGCACAATTTTATATAAATTATAAGAAAAATAACTTTCTTTTAAGTAATAAAACTTTATTATCATTCAATTTCCGAAGGATCTTTGAAGGAGAGTAAATAAGAGCATAAAAAATTTCATAAAATTTATTTTTAATCACGACTAGTAGTGATTCTTTGGCCGGGAAGAGCTTTTTAAAACAATTCCATAGAAATATGCAGTTACAATATTGGTTTTTGCATTTTTTACAATTATTGTTTAATACTACTAGAAGAAATTATTTTTTTCTATTATAACAAATTGTTAAATACTGGGGAGAATACTTAGTATGCTATATTAGGTTGTGGGTTCGACTCTTCATATGAGAAAAGCTTGTGTTGTGTAGTATAGATCTGATAAAAATAGGTTTTGAAATAATGACTGGCAAACGTTTTTAATAATAATAATTACATAATATCTTAAAAACGACTTCTTTAACATGATTTTAAAAGTATATTTCATCCCTTAGATGTCTGTTTTATTAAGAAATTCTATTGAAAATTCACAAAAATATTCACATCTTTGTTGAAGTCGGTCAAAAAAAACGAAAAGAGATCTCGACGTACAAGAAATTAAATTAAAAATTTAAAAAACACCCCTTTAGGCCATTTCAATGAGCCTAAATAGGATATTTCTATAGTAATTTAGTAAGGAGTTGAGTATTTTGCAGATTCCAGGTGAAGCTGCAGCATCAGGCCAAGGCTGCCATATCGTTGCAATGTAATATGTAGCTTTCTGTTCACTTTAGTCTGTTATTTCTATGAACTGAGAGTATCTGTACATTATAATCTTATTACTGAAAGCATAGTACTATGACGATACGTTTGGCTCAGTTTGTAGTGACCCTACTTGCTGTGCCAGCGGTCGCAGGTTCAAGACCCGCTGGGGGCATTCATTTGTGTGATGAGCACGAATGTTTGTACTCCAGTCATGGGTGTTTATATTTATAATATGTATTAAAGTTACATATGTGTAGTGTATCAACTAGGTATCTGGTATCCATAACACAAGTCTAGCTTAACATGGAACTAGATGGTGCTATGTGTTAATGTCCCAACATACTATTAATAATTTATTTATTAAATATTTAGATCATCTTAGATTTTACATTATATACAAATGTCTTTAACATCCTTAAATACATTTGGCCGGACTCCTTGGTAGATATGTATTCATATAATATATTTATAATTTATATTTACAATTAATTCTAATTTTTTATATAATTCTAATTTAGTATGTAAATGTTACGTGATTTGTAAACTGAAAATTATTATTATAGATGCAAGTAGTAGAAGTGGAGTTGTCCTCATGAAATGTCCTGTAAATAAAAAAATATGTTATTATTGATAATAACATAGACATGGTATAAAAATATATTGTTTTTGTAGCTCTTATCATGAAATATATTTTAAAGCTTAAGAGATTTTTTTTTTAAATTGACACTTAATATTTAATATCAATAAAATTTTCCACGAAATAAAGATTGTCATTAAAAAATAATATATTTTTTCTTCTTCATCGGGTTGTTCCAAGAACATGCTTTTTCATACACGAGCTCATGCTTTTTTCATTCCAATTTTGACTTTTTTATCTATTATGTATGATCCTTAACATTGTATTTCATAAAAATACATATTGGAAGTGGAGTATAGTAAGAAAATCCTATCAAAATTGGCACATTCTCTACATCAGTGCAAATAGATACGCAGATTGACAAAACATTTTTAGATATATGTATATCTTAATGTACGTATATGTATACATGTGAACACGAACATGAACCCTAATTCTAAAATAAAAGTGGCCTTAGTTTTTCCTTATAACATCAGCTATCTGCCAGTGAAAGTCCTATAAAAATTGGTCCAGCCGCTTCAGAGATTAGCCGAAACTAACACACAGACGGACAAAAAATTTATTGTTTTTTTCTTATAAGTATAAACAATACTTTCAAATGTATTTAGTAAAATGTTAATTTGACATTACAAACCGACACTTAAATTTTTATTTATCTGTGTAAATTATGTTGAATACCGAACATGGTAAAGATCGTATTCGGCAGGACATTTGTCGGGTCCGCTAGTTTAATTATATGAAAACGTATGAAAGTTTAAATTACCATCATCACGCGCTGCATTTATAGGATCGCCTGTAGTGGACGGCGGGTCTGCGAATAAATATTAATATATTTTTATTTTAAATAAAAAAAAATATGATGATGTTCTCCTGACCGATTCCGGCCACGGCGGCCAATCTCATTGAGACTAGCCAACTGCGCAGGAGATATAATAGTGCACAAGTGTACGCGCAGACACAAGTGCACTCTCTATTTCTGTCACTCTCATACTCCAGTGGGACGACTACTCGACACGACCGGTGAGAGTTAAGGCGCAGGACCGACGGCTTTACGTGCTCTCCGAGGCACGGGGGTGAAACACCGTCAACTTCCCAACTCCGGGCTGTTACTGAGGCTTACTATACAGAAAGACTCAATAACTAAACTTGGCCCGACCCGGGACTCGAACCCAGGACCTCAGGATGTGCAGCCGTACATGCTAGCCACTACACCACCGAGGCAGTTAGAATATAAATATAAAATGTTAGTAAATATAAAATAAAAAAAATATAAAATGTATATATAACAATTTCATTTTACTACGAATACTATCGTACAAACGTGGTGTCAATAGGTGTTTTGTATGAATAATTAATTTACGCATATGCTAGATTATAATAATATATTACGCATTACAGTATTCTAACTCTTTGTACATGAATTAAGAATCAGTTAAACAGTGACACCTTTTGTTCGAGTAAACTAATTTAAAGTTTTTTTATCGAAAAGTTTCAAGTTTTTATTTTAAAATAAACTAAAATACAAATAAAACTTCTTTTACTTTAATTTAAGTTAGATAGTTTTTAATATATAATAGGTAACTTTATCAATTTCAAGCGAGTGCTCAAGAATATGAAAAAATAATTAAATAATGAATATGGATCCAGCATTTTTGAAGTCCCACTTCTGGGCATGGGCCTCTCTTAATACGTAGGGGCCATAGTCCACCACGCTGGCCAAATGCGGGTTGGCTGGCTTCACATATTTTTCAAAAACTTGCTTGGTTCTCTTAGACATATAGGTTTCCTCACGATGTTTTCCTTCGCCATAAGACAAATGGTAATTAGGTTAAAAATGATTCGCACATGAAAATATCAGAGGTGCGTGACCCGGGATTTGAACCCATTGCACGCTGTTTCCCACTGAGCTGCCATTGCCTTTATGAAATAATGTATAGTATTATTTATTACCTCGATAGAAAATATCCCTCTTCCTGCTGAAGTAGTTGGCAAGTGGAACTTGCATGTCGCATAATATTTCGACTGTTGGTGGGAGAGAGTCAATCTTCACCAACGCGCTAGTAAGAGCTGTATAACGACCGTCTATAATCTTTATTGACGACTTCGCGTTAACTGGTCTGAAAGAAAGTTTGCTTTTATAGCAAAATTAAAAAGTTAGCATCTTATAGCTAGGTACATATTTAAATTTGGGACTTTAAAAAAAATACTAAATAATAGCCCATAAAACTGATAAAATGTATCCCACAGGGAATTTCCTTCATTAGACCTTTGTCAGGCCTTAAAAATTGGTAATATGTGTATGATAGAACCCAATTACTAAAATATCTCGAAGTTCAAGTATTTATATTATAATTTTTATATGTGATTTTTTACATTAGTTTTATTTTTCTGTTTGCTCTTCAATATTTTCCAGAATTTTACTATTTTTTACATTACAGTATGTTTTTAAAACAAAATAAGAAGAGGTTCTCAATTTGGATAAAAAATTTTTTACATTACGAGATATCTTCAAACCAATCCGATCTCTTATGATTTTTTGGATAAATAGATGAAATTTTAACTGTAGTGCCATATAAAATTAAAGAAAAAATGTTTTTATTTTAAACTAACTTGCTGTAATTTCTAAGTAAAAAAGTAGTTATTTGTCTCCTTTATCTATCAACAATAGTGTCTAAATACCTATGGGACAAACTAAATCTGGTAATACGAATGCATTCGTGTGCAGATGGCTGGGTTGTTAGCAAACTCCCGAGAAACATCCGAATTATTTAGTTCAGAACTCTAAGGTATTGGAAATGTACGAATCGATATTAGGGACGCAGCTTTTCTTTTATTTATAATCATGTTTTCGCATTTGTTTTAATCAAGCTCAGGAAGTATTTTAGAAACAGAAGAGACGACTTTTACTATCTCTTTGTTTAATTAATTCAAATTAAATAATTTAAATACCAAAAGCGTTAGATATTATAATAAAACAAAAAATATAGCATTTTTGGACACTTCTTATTTAATATTACTAGAGTCTCACAAATCCTGTCGACCCAACGTCACGAGTTATCGGGTTTTGTGATAGCAGACACTCGAATAACTTATTTTGATGAACCACGATAGGCATTTATTATCTTTATGGTATTTTTTTATTACAAATTATAAATCACTAGCGATTAACCTTCGCTTCGCTCGGGTTCGTCCCTAGGTCCGTTTTAACGGTTAGTATGGAATGGTTAGACTATATGTACTGTACAAGTATGGTGACTTCTATATTCCTTACTTGAGAAATAATTGATTTTCTATATAAAATTTCATCCCCCTTTTCACCCCTTTAACAAATTATTTCCGGGATGAAAAACCTATGTCCTTCCCAGGGTCTTAAACTATCTTTATACCTCATCTAAATCGGTTAAGCAAATTTTTAATTTATGCATTACGAACAAACTTACAAAAAACTTTTTTTTCTTTATAATATTAAAATATAGATATACATATACAAGCTGTTACAAAGTATTCAGAAAGAATTCATAAGGTATGCAAGTAGTCTTATTGCTAGAAGCAATCTTTACCAGACAATATCTGGTGAAAGGATTTATTGAGACGGAAATGGAACTAACGTTATAAATGCAAAAATGTATGCAGCACCGGACAAAGGATAGAGATGTTTAAGGACTGAAGAATGACATATCCACTTATATGGCTTTTTATATTTGTAGATGTAGTACGGGTAGTTTACGCGAGATACTATTAGTAAGTTACAAGAATTTAATTATGAGTATATAGAAAAAAAATGCTGTGTGTGTACTTATGTACACATGTAAGAAATTATACTTCTTAGGCGTAACAGAACAAAAATAGCTAAAGATTTCATCTCACATGTCGCAATTTCAAAATGTCGTTTTTTGGCTGTCGGTGCGTGCGCTAACGTTTTTTCCAAACATGCCAAAAGAAGTATAGCTTCAAAAAATAAGAAAAGAACAGGGCGGCCAGTGAGTGTGTTTTTTTTTAAATTAAATAATAGTTTGCGGCTTCATTTTCATGGTACATAAGGCGGGGATTGTAGGTAGTCTATATCCATCCCTAGGATGAAATCTAAGTCTTTGTCAAATTTATCGAATCGAATATCGAAATCTGTTCAGCGGTATAAGTGTGAAAATAAACAGACGAAACTACTTTCACATTTAATATTAAGTATAGATTTCATTATAAAATTGAAATTACCCACGCGTCGTTTCAGAACAAAATTTAATTGCGTGTTTTTCCTCTTAAAGGAACATCAAGTGAGCGCTCAGTATTATTCGAGGAACGATTTGGGACGCCTGCGAAGTTTTCCAAAGTCTACTAGCAGATTGTTAGAATAGATGAATATAAAATGGACTGAAAGTCATATTAGGGGTTTGTATAAACACGTTAAGGTAATCGTATGTATTATAAAGTTTAAATATTATTTATAATCTTATTTTTGCAATAAATAGTATTTTTTGAGGTACTTTACACTTTTATTTTTTGAGGGTTCGTGTGCTGCATTCCCTAATTAACAAGTAGATTGTGTATCTTAATAAAACACTACAAATATGCTTAACCGGGAATCAAACATATGTTTATTAACAGGCAGACAGATAAAGAATCTAATGTGTAGAACTTAAAACTTTTCTTATATAAAGTTTGTTTCGCAAAGCTAGGTCAAACGCCTGCACAAAGTACAATAGCATTAAATATTATATATTATGCAATGTATGAAAATGTGTAATAAGCAAATTTGTTTTTCAGTGAACGGAAATAAATTGGACGGCTGGTTCTCCAGGGCAAACGTCATAGCTTCAATATTGGTGTCTGGGGTATAATTATTTTTGATTTATTATCTTTAATTCATACATTAATTATAAAGTATTTTTTTTATGTAACGACGAATTTTAATTTCAGTCACCTGGTATGTATAATATCAATATGTATAATGAGATTTTAAAAGTTTACATAACATTTATGAATGTTTGTTTGTTTATGTTTGTTATTGTGTTTAATTGGACGACTTTCAATGATACTCTGTTTCTATACAAATAATTTTATTAAAAAAAACAAAATCGGCTAAAAAATCAAATATTCGCGCAAATCTTGTAAGTATTAATATGGCTATAATAAAATAAAACATTCAAAGAGTAGCCGATTAGTATTACTTACAATGAATTTAGAAATAGTCTGAAACGGGTTCAAACCCGCGAATACACCTCATATGTGTATCTAATTTTAACATAATTACCATTTGCTCGTACGTTTGTATCGTTTAATCAACCAAACCAGTAATGCAGGCACAATGCACATATCTGAGTGAGGGAGGAAGTAATTTTAAGTAATATGAACTCGAAAACTAAATTGAAAACCTATAGTTTTCAATCTCCCTCGTATGAAAGAGAGAAATTGTAACCAAATTATTATCCTTACTGTACTCTTATTAAGGTCGCGTATTAGATATAGTTCTTGTGCGTATAATATTATATTATTACAAATCATACAAACAAACATTTCTTTGGATCCCTCAACACAGCAGACCACAGCGTGGTAGGCCCAGCCAGAGATGGCAGGATGAATTAGACTCCTTCCAAAGAGAGTGGTGTATTTTGACGACACGTTTGTAGTGACCCTACTTGCTGTGCCAGTGGTCGCGGATTCGAGTTTCGCTGGGGGCATCCATTTGTGTGATGAACATGAATGTTTGTACTCCAGTCATGTATCAACTATCTGGTATCCATAACACAGGCTTCGTAGCTTAGCATGGAACTAAATGGTGCTGGTTGTTAATGTCCCAACATATTATATATATGTCGAAAGATAGGAAGCATTGGAGGAAGAGTAGGGAGGTCTTTGCCCTGCAGTAGGACACTTATAATAATAAATAACAAATCATACATATTTTTATATAACCTACTCAATGAGGTATTCCACGCCTCGAGAGTAATTTTAGTTAGACCAGGAATAATTAAAAATACATTGTGAAGGTGAAGACGTTGACTAAAGCTAATTTAGTCAGTTTTAGTTAGTTTTAATTAATAAACAAAATAAATTAAAATAATATAAAATGTAAAGTATTTTTAGCAATTCATTATAACAGTATTCTGCAAATGCTTAAAATTTGGGCCTCAGGTAATTGGAAATCTGTTAAACAACAAGCAAAGTGACATGTTGTTCATTCCGCACGAAATGACCTCAGAGATAAGGGTGACAATGATATTTACTGTATATTTCTTTTATTTTATTATTAAATTTGTTTTTATTATATCTTAATTATATCTTAGCAGTTTGTAGTGAATTTGAAACCTATTTGAATCTAGCTTTTTATTTACCTGAAAGATAGTTCTAGACTATTTACACCATATTTTAATATTTCTAATATGATTAAGAGAATGAACGGATTCTTTGAATCGGTCTCAGATCTCAAATGATTCGGATTGAACTTTAGTATTGACCTAATAGATGTTTCCAGTCTATTTAAAAGAATAAGCAGTTTTAGTACTTTATTGTATCTATTTCGTTTTATATTTTAACTAGTGACTCACCCTCGCTTTGCTCGGGTTCCTCCCTATATACTTTTTAACGGTTAGTATGGAATAGATAGACTATATACATAGGTATGATGAGTTTTATATCCCTTACTCAAGAAATAATTGGTTCCTCATACAAACTTTCATCTCCCTTGCACCCTCTTAAGGGATGACTTCCGAGATAAACACTATCCTATGTCCTTTCCATAGTCTCAAACTATCTTTATACCAAAATTCATCTAAATCGGTGCGATTTTTTAATTTATCCATAACAAACTTTATCTCTTTATAATATTAGTGTAGGTGAAATATATGTGAAGTAGAAAATTTCCACAATTTCCATGCGATATTATGGTAATCCTATGAATGTAGCTTAACTCATTATTATATCTCAACGCGAATTCTGATATTATATATCGTATGTTAATTACGGAGTAAGTGTGGGTGAGTTTTAATTACAGCGCATAACAATTGATTAAATTTACTTGTGGTTTATTAATTTTTCGATGTTTACTGACGATCACGTTTGATGTATTTTTAATGAGTAACTTCGTTAATGATCTGTCTGTAGTCTAATGGTCTGTTATAATGAAGCTTATGAAATTTAGATAACAATCTGGTATTTAAATGATTGCCTGAAGCGATTCAATTTGTTCCAACCCAGGTAAGGTTTCCAGAAATATTTAAACACTGCTATTAACAATTTTTAAAAGTAGATGAATGTTTTCTTTGAGTTAGCTTTGATATTTTCAATATTGAAGTCGATATATAAAAATTGTAAGACTTTATGGTATTTTTTTTAATTTTAGAATATTGTGTTTGTTAGATAGAGGAGGTACGTATTTGGTGTTTTTGTATGTTATGCGATATCTAGCCCTATACTGACCCAATATTTATTATCCACTTTTTTAATAAATAGGTTTTACCAGAAGGGGTATGAGTCCATCTAATAAATACGCAATTCCGTTCCTACGTGAGAGTAATCTTATGTAATTTTATCTTTTAAGTGTTTTTGAGCTCTGTGCTACTTCCTTGATGAATGGACGTGGCGTAGAAAAAAGCTTTCTTTTATTTTTTAAATATTTACGAAGTTAAAAAAAAATCTTCTTACCTATTTCCAACTAATATTACAACTTCTGGTCTCGGGAATACACCTTCGACTGAGCAGATAATATCCAAATAGCCATCTCTAAGACGATCTTGAATCATATCGAACCTGGTTTCTGGAACTGGAATTAAGCAAACGTTTACTTAGTAAATCTTATATAATAATATTGTTCAGTAGTAATACTAAATTTAAATATTTAAGACGACTGTGTGAATTAGGGGTTAGTGTGTTAGTAGAATAACCTATTTATCAAATAGATATCGTTGTCTCGATATTTACAAGGGGATAAAAAACATAAGGAAAGGACAAGAAAAAAACCCTAATAAAGTAATAGTTACTTTAAATGATCTTTTTTCGTTCTGTGTCATATCTGGCAAGATAAATAAAACCAGACATATATATAAAGTGATCCAGTTATATATTATGTATTATGTATATTGTGAGTAAAGAGTATGAAAGAATGCTATGAACTTAATTTTCTTTGAACTTAGCTCGTATAATATTTTATTAATTGCTATTAAGGTGAAAATCTGAAAAGCATAGATAGAATTGGTATATAAGCTTTTTTTAAATATACCTATATAAAAAGATTAGGAGTCTATTCAATTTTCCTCTATTATCCATTATAAGTAAAATTTAGTTAAACAAAATGAAGCTCGAAACCCGTTAACGATAGAACTCCTCTTGTAAACAGTGTTACTACAACATTACATTATGTTAATGTTAAAACACTAGGATAAAATTATATGGTAATCAATGAGCCGAATAATTATTCATGCACTGCTAGGTAATCACGAAGCTAACCGAAAACAGGGGAAATTTTATTTACCTCGCAAATAAACAGATGAAATGCGAGGAATATTTATCAAACATCAGTCCTGGACTGGTAATGATAATAAGCTATGACTGATTACAGTGACGAAGGTATCGGTTGTTATCGGACTAATATTATCAGGGCGAAATTTTGTGCGTTTGTGTGCGTATGCGTGCGTGTGGGTATGTGTGTGCGTGTTCGTGTGCGTGTGCGTGTGCATGTGCGTGTGTGTGTGTGTGTATGTGTGTGTGTGTGTGTGTGTGCGCGTGTATCTTACGGTAAAGGAAAATGTATGTGAAGTCCACCGACCCGCACTTGGCCAGCGTGGAGAATTATGGTTGGATCCCCCTTTATATTGAAGGGAGGCGCTTGCCCAGCAGTGGGACGTTGAAAAGAGCTGAATACAGAGATAATATCTAGGGTGGTATGCAACTGAAGTGCCCTGGAAGGAGTCAAGGACAGAAGCTACTTGAAATATATTTTTTAAAATAATACTGGTAAAAGCATCGTTCATCACATCGTTACGAAATATTTATGACATCAAAAAATAACATAAAATTTTATTTAAGTTAAGCCCAATCAGTGTTCTCTGTTTTTTTGATAGATAATCTCTTTACGTTTTTTTCAAACGTGCTTTTATTACAATATCTATCTTATTTTATTAAACGCTGACTTTATTTCTCTTGTATACATAAATATTTATTTGTCTGATAATCCCTTTTATTTCTATTGAAATTAAATTATAACCTGTTATTGATATTGTAATATTTTAGTTATTATTAGTAGGATAATTTAACCAATATTTAAATTTAATACTCAAAACACAAAAACCCGTGATCAAAATATTAACAGACAGTTATGAAACGATCGATTTAGTAATAGTAATAAAATTTTATGCCATCGATCATTATATGGCAAATGTCAACAATGAAGCCAAATATAATGTAAGCGGTTAATGTAGATGTCATCAAATTGCAGTATTGGAACGAGGTATGTTTCAGGAACAACATCCAACGGTTGGAGAACACGCAAACAGTAATGGATACCCGCAGGTGAAACGTGGCTATAAGTTTACTGGATAAATAAATAAATATATATTTTTTTTTATGAGATTCAGTGACAAACGAGCAGACAGACCACCTGATGGAAAGCAGTACCTGTCGCCCATAACACCTACGGTTCATGCACTTAGGTTTTAAGTAACAAAAATGCAGAACCACAGGTGCGTTGTCACTGTGAGGACTAAGATGATATGCCTCTCGCCTGTAATTGCGCTGGCTACCTTATCCTTCAAACCGGAACACAACAATGCAGTCATTGTTGCTTGGCGGCAGAAATAGATAAGGGGGTGGTACCCATCCAGTCGGACTCCTCAGGCTTGACAGAGTCCTACCACTGGTAATAAATAAAAATATGTTGGGACATTAATACACAGCACCATCTAATTCCATGGTAAGTTACGAGGCTTGTGTTATAGATACCAGATAATTGATACACTACAAATATATAACTTTAAATACATAGAAATTATAAATATAAACACCCATGACTGGAGTACAAACATTCGTGCTCATCACACAAATGAATGCTCTCTGCGGGACTCAAATATAAACTCCGCTGGCACAGCAAGTATGTCAAACATGCAAGTATGACAAAATAAAAGAACATTTAAATTTTGAAATTCGCTTGCTTTTATTTCTCTTATATATTACAAAAAAAAATCTATTTTTTATAAATCAATTGTTTTACTTTTTAAACAATATAATTTATTGGTTTTTGATCCCTAATATTATAATATTACTTTAGTGTAGTTTTGCTTTAAATACCGGTCTAGTTATTAAAATTCCTATAAAAGCTCTGGTAATTTATCAGTTCATTTTATTGACAACGTACACGTCATAATCTGTATAAACTAAAAAAATAATTTTCAAGCACATCTGAAGGTCCCAGGTTCGAGTCCCGATTCTGGGTTGGGCCAAGTATATAAAGTTTTAGTGAGTTGGGAAGTTGTGTCATCTAAAAGAAATAGAGAGGCTCTTGTGTCTGTGTGTACTAGTCTCAGTGAGATTAGTCATCAGAAACAAAGTCATTCAGGAAAATATTATTATATTAATTTTCAGTATGTCATATCCAGGAAAAAATTTCATGTGTCACAAGTGATCGCTTCAAATATTGATGGATTTCATAGTATAAGCAAAACGGTCATTTGTATTCCATTAGCTATCGTTTCCTTGTTTTAGTTTGATGATTCGTTCTTTTATCTTCTACAACGACGGCGGTCTCGTTGTTTAATTACAAGTACAGCGATCGCTTTCCCTTTGTATTGTGAGCTTTTGTGCAATTTAATTTTTCTGGGTTTTGTTAAGCTTTCATGATTTGTATTTTTTTTTGTTACATGGTAAGGTGTTTTATAATTTGCTTGATAATATATGTACATAGATTTTCTTTATGATTTATTATTTGCCTCTAATTAGTGATATAGGTATTAGGATTATTGCTATGATATATATATATATATATATATAACAGATGACTGTTTTAAAAACCTGTATCACAAAATATATATTTGTTTTTTTATTTCTTCTATTTTTACATTGTATATATTCAGCCCTTTTTAACGTCCCACTGCTGGGCACGGGCCTCCCTTCAAGACGAGGGGAATCAGGCCATAGTCCACCACGCTGACCAAGTGCGGGTTGGCAGACTTCAAATGTCTTTCGAAAACTTGCTAGGTTCTCTCAGACATGCAGGTTTCCTCAAGATGTTTTCCTTCACCGTATTTCTACATTATAATATAATAAAAGAAACTGTAAGGAAATGGACGTATAGTATAGGTACATACATATACATACATACACTTGTTACAAGCAGACAAATTTACAATCATCTTTTAGCCAAAATTAGTAAATTAGATAGAGGAGACTTAGTTTTAGTCAAATGCGTTGAGTGATGACAACGCTGCTACTATAAATGTGGAGGCCATTTGATAAGCGGCTCTATTGATACGTAGCTTCACGCGGTGAAGCGGTTTACTGACAATTGATATTTAATCATTGTAAATTAATTTATGGGAACATTTGAAAATATTTTAAATTCAATTCTACCTAATTAATTTTGTGATTCTTACTATCCTTTACTGATAGCCCCAGTAGTACACGCGTGCTTAACAAACCCATAGGGAATATGCGTGATTTAAAAAAAAATACAATAGGTAACATCTATACATATAATAAAACTGTAGAGGTCGAATGTCTGTATATAGAAAAAAAAATGCTAAAAACCAACTCAGGGGGATATAAGAAGAGATTTTTATCATTTTTTTTTGTTTTTCTGTCTGTTTGTCTGTTTTTTACGGGCTAATCTTCGAAACTGTTGGACCGATTTAAATGAAATTTTGCATGGTGATACCTTATACCCTAGGTCAACATTTTAAATACTTTTCACCTCGGAAAGTTAAAGAGTTCCCGTGGGATAGTTAAAAAACTATAATAACTTATACATCTTAATACACAAAAACGACTGATTGGATTTTAATGAAACTTTACAATAATATAGTTCATACATCAGAGTAATAAATAAGCTACTATTATTCGATATTATCGGGAAAATATCCGGTTTCCGTGGGAAAGAGTTGTTTTCGTTTGTCTAGAGTTGAACCTGAGCGAAGCGAGGGTGAGCCGCTAGTCGTTATATCATTGTAAAAAAATATCCAGCTCCAAAAAATTAAAATTTAATAAAAAAAAACATAACGATACGAATGCTTTAAACACAGAAAAATGACGACCCAATTTTTAGCGAACAAAATTGCTAATCGCTCTGTTAGTATAATACTTTGATGTCATATTCGGTCTGACCAATGGCGTGTGTTTGAAACTTTGTATTTCCCACTTATATTTGCACTTTTTTAAAATAATTGTCATACTCAAAAACAAATTACATTAAAAATATTGATATAGGCTTAATTCAAAAGCTTATAAAAAATTTATATTTCACCTTTATTTAAATTACACGCATATTACCTATTGAGCTAAAATGCCAGGTCTCGCACCTCTAATATGTGTGATTCATTTTCACCATTATTACTACTTGCCCTATGCTAAAAGAAAACATCGTAAAGAAACCTGCATGTCTGAGAGAACCTAGCAAGTATTCAAAAAATACATAGGTATGTCTAGTGTATTTGACGTGATGTATGTATGAGTCCACTAACCCGCACTTGGCCAGCGTAGTGGACTATAGCCTGTTACCGTGGTAATTAAAAGAGAGCTAAATACATACATATATTTAATTAAAAAAAATACAATAACCAAACATCTACATTCAATCTCTTTAATTCCAGCAGTACACTGTTCTCGTTAACGACCTAGTCAAATTCTGTTTGCAGTATGGGCAAAGTTGCACGAAGTAATTTCCGTTTCGTCTCAAAGCATATTGTTGCGGTGTTCAGTACACGAGTATTTAACAACACGTGAAGTTATAACAGTGTTCATTATTTATTGAGATTTCTGTTCGAACATTTGATTGGATGTTATGTAATTGATTTGTGGCTAGTGATTTTGATTGAAGAAGTTTTGATTGATGGCTCATTTAGTTCTTAAGTTGCTTGATTAAATGCTAATATGTTTTTATAGATTTTTAAGTTTTAAATTTTGTACTGTTTTATATAAATCTACGTTTTCTTAGTTTCTAAGTGTATGTTGTTCTGTGATATTAGATAGCCTATAACCGAATTAATTAATATTATAACACACACGAATATAATTTTTCACACCTGTAATTTTGTTTCATAAAATAGCGCATTCAAACTAAAAGTCATTATTTTTAAAATATTAGCTTAGTACTATACATATATGATATACCTAACTAGCGACTCACCCTCGCTTCGCTCGGGTTCGTCCCTAGCTTGGATATAGTAACATGGATATTTTATTAAGTAGTAAAACCTTCCGTGGACCTTAAGAAACATAAAAAAAAAAATTTGTCGAAATGGTCCAGCCATTCTTGAGTTATGCGCTTACCAATATTAATTTTTATTTATATAGATCGAAACAACCTCTATAGTTAAGTTGATACTCTATAAACAATAATATAAAAAGCTAAATGTCTATGGCAACATGATATGTAATATTTACTCAAAACATTTTTAAATATATTAGTGAAAGAAGGTTAGAAGCTTTAAAGCTTAGAGTAATAACCTTTAAAACTATGAACAAATACTTATATCTTAAAAATTAATTCTTTGTGTGTATTGAGTTAGCTAATTTTATTGAAGGCTTAGTGAAAATATTCCAATAGGTTTTTGCTACTATGCTATACTATAATAGGACTTACCAAATATAGTCATAGGACGTGTTCTCTCGTCCTCAGAGAGGAATGTAGATACCACACAAGTGTAGTTTCCGGTTAACTCTGTCCCTGGAGACAGGATACGTAACGCACGATGTTGCGTGTATGGATTTTGTGATACTTTGTAGGAGAGATCTAGCTGGAAAGTTAATATTTTAGTTAGTTATTTTATATATTTAAATTAGTGATGTACCGACTAGTGGTCGATTAGTCGGGAAAGCCGACTATCGACTATATTTACATTCGGCGATTAGTCGGTGTCTAGTCGGCAAAGCGACTGGTTCGGCGGGTAGCCATTATTTTATTCATATTACAATTCTTAAAATAGGATGATTGAAATGAAATTTCGTCATTATTATTAATTATTATTTACATTTTAGTATCAGTCTTACAATTTGCAATATAATCTAGGAATAGGAACGGAGGAAGGAATAGAACATTTAATAACCTATATGACTGAGATTAATTAAAAAAAAAATTGAACGCAAGTTTCTACAACTCTGAACAAAGAACATAATTATGTAATCTCCTATTTATTATTTACTAGCGACTCATCCTCGCCTTGCTTCGGGTTCGTCCCTAGACAACAACAAATCCATCCCACGGGAACCATACATTTTTCCAGGGTTATATATAGCCTAAAGCCTTTCTCGATAAATGGACTATCCAACACAAAAAGAATTATTTAATTCCAACGAATAGTTCCTGAGATTAGCGCGTTCAACCAAAGAAACTCTTCAGCTTTATAATATTTGTATAGATTTTTAAATACAGTGGCGAACACTATGTATTCATTATTAGAAGCATTATAATCTAGATACAGCAACCGACCCGTCGGTCGATTAGTCGGCTTTTTTCCAATCGATCGGTCGGCTAGTCGGATAGTCAACAAAACTCATAGTTGGCTCATAAAAATAATGGCATAAATATTTTTATATCTTTACAAGCGACTCACCTTCGCTTCACTTCGTCCCTAGACAAAAAAAAATCTATCCCACGGGACCCGTACACTTTTCCGGGATTATATATAGCCTATAACCTTCCTCAGTTAACGGGCTATCAAATGCAAAAAGAATTTTTCAAATCGAATCAGTAGTTCCTGAGATTAGCGCGTTCAACCAAACAAACAAACAAACTCTTCAGCTTTATAATATTAGTATAGATTTAACTATTTTATACATCATTTTATTATATTTAAATATTCTGTGTATAAGAAATTAGTTTATAACACATTTACATTATTTTTGTGCATGTAATGCAACATTTTCAATATAAGTTAGCCGGTTCTATTTGTAATTAATAAAATATACCCTAAGATCATTTTATAGAAAAAAATCCACTTTTAAAAGTTGCTTACGTTACCACCATACAGATAAACACAAATTCTTTATATCAAATATAACCCTATATAAACACTTACCCTATTTTTCAATAACCCCAAAGCTTGAGGTTTTTGTGGGGGTATCCACTGATATACAGGGTGTGATCTGTCCATGTAAAACCACTTAACTACCAGTCCGGTTACATTATTGGTGGTGTAGTCACAGTCGAGTGTGATAGCGTCCTTTGTGCCGTATTGTAGGACTTCAGGCACTCGAACGTTAACTATGCGGACTGAATGGACACCTAGAAAAATATTTTCCATTATTACAAATATTTATTTTAAAGTAGGAGCTAGTACTTCTTCCTCTATTTGGGTAGTATATTTATGTACTAGCGGATTCACCCTCGCTACGCTCCAGTTCGTCCCTAGGTACGTTTTAACGGTTAATATGGAATATATTGACTATATATTATATGATTCTTACTTAATGAACGGGCTATCTAAAGCAAAAAGAATTTTTCAAATCACATTCCTAGTTCCTGAGATTAGCGCATTCATACAAACAAACAAACTCTGCCTTTATAATAAATAATAATAATAAATAAATAAATATGTTGGGTCATTTAACACACAGCATCATCTAGTTCCATGGTACCTGCTACGAGGCAGGGTTATGATGGATACCAGATAGTTGTTACACTACACATAAATAACTTTAATACATACATATTATAAAATATAAACACCAACGACTGGAGTACAAATATTCGTGCTCATCACACAAATGAATGCCTCCGCGATCGTTGGCACACCAAGTAGGGTCACTAAAAACTGAGCCAAACGTATAGTATTGACAACTAATCTAATCCTTAGTTAAACATGTTTCTCTATTTCTCATCCCTATAGAATCTACTGTCTAGTATTTCGCGTATAAATGACAGTATATGTATATAAATATCGAGATATATTGAATATGTTTTATTCAGATAAAAACTTTAGCTCACGTTTCAATAGTTTTTTTATATTTATTTAATGTATACGTAAAGCAGAGAAATGATTTTCCAAATATTTTGTGTACATTGCTTTCATTCATATAATATGAACGAAATATATATATATATATATATATATATATATATATATATATATATATATATATATATATATATATATATATATATATAAGTATGTATATATAAAAAACAAAATTGTATAATTGTGATTTTAAAGTAATTTTAGAAAAAAAACTACCTGTATAGCGTATATCTATTAGAAGGGCTCAAAGAAATTTTTTTCACAAAAAAAATGTCAATAACACATAATATCTTTACAACACGTCTGTCTATACATATAATAAAATTGTAACTAAGCCGAATCTGTATATAATTATTATATTTTTTGGAAAATTTTATTGAAATAGACATTATTATCGATAAAAAGGCCGAATCTATAGTTTTTAGAATTTTTGTCTGTCTGTCTGCCTGCCTGCTACCGCATCACGATTGATTGCATGGATGATTTTAATAAAATTTGGTATGATGATAGCTAGTTATCCGGGTCAACATATAGGATACCTTTTACTGCGGGAAAATTTCACATCTCTGAGAAATCTATACTAAACATTAAAATGTAAAAACGATAAAATGTAAATAAGGACGAACCCGAGCGGACCGAGGGTGAGTCGCTAGTATTCTTCTAAAACTTAACCATTGACTAAAATGATTTCTATGAATTTCGGTTTAAATAAAAATGCAATTAAAATATAATATCAATTCAATTTGGGAAATACTTTTGATATTCTAACCAAAAGAATAATTATTTCAGTTATTTGAATTTATGCCAAATTACTTAAAAGACGCTTTGGGATCAAAATTGAGTCGAGAGAATGAAAAAGAAAAATTATTAATAATACGACTGATCAACAAAGTAATAGATTATTCGTCCTGTGGGTATTTGCTTAGTCTTAAAGGTTGATTTTAATAAGCTTCAAAGTTTTTTTTTCCATTGTTACGGTATATTTTGAAATCGCTTGGGGATACGAAATTCATTGCTTTGTAAGATAGAAGCTATTTACGGCTGAATATAGAAGTGCCTTTCAATGTTTTTTGTATGAATTAGCCCTTTTTATCGTCTCATTACTAAGCTCAGGCCTTCCTACAATACTAGGGGAATCAGGCCATAGTCCACCACGCTGGCAAAATCATGGTTGGCGAACTTCACATGTCTTTCGAAAATTTGTTAGGTTTTCTCAGACATGCAGGTTTTCTCATGGTGTTATCCTTCACCGTAAGACAAGGAGTAATCATGTTGAAAATGATTCACAAATGAAAACATCACAGGTGCGAGACCCGGGTTTTGAACTCGCTTCACTTGGTTTCCCTAGCAAGAGCGTTACCACTGTGCTACCGCTGATGTTTTTGTGTACCTCAAACAAATTATATTGTAAATAGCCCTTGTTATGTCACTTAAGCTTATGGCGGAATGAAATAAACAAAATAGTCCTTAAAAAGTTATTACGAGTGATATTAAGTGTTTTAGGTTATCGTTAAGCTTACATTTGCACTCAATTTACAACGTATTACTTTTTATTTGACGTTAACATTTAAAAGCATATTTATACTATCATTTTTTATTAACAAACAAACTTTCAATTATTGTTATTGTAATAAATCTAATGAGATTAAGTAGTGTTTTTGTAAAACTATCTTCACGGAATTTATCGCGGATATATTTTGATTTTTGGTTACCCATGCTTCGAATGGTTTAAAATACAAATCTGCGAAAAAAACTGACAAGATATTTTTATTTTTAATGTCAAATATTCGCATAAACCCAAGAAAGTTATAGATTAGTATTTTTGTATCCATTTAAATCATTAAAAAACTTTAAAAAGCTTCTACTAACTAAAAGATAGAACGTATATAAAAAATACTTACGGAATAAAATTGTTTTAGTAACAATGCCTTAAGTTATGACTTATGTTATTTTGTGAAACTAACAAACGAATGTAGTTTGACAAGGCTATAGCAAACGTCCCCTACTACGAAACACTATGACAATGATAGTTGCAAAACGTGTACCGAAAAGGAAAACTAACGTTAACTAATATAAATATTTAAGTTAAATTCGAATCTAGTCCTCTACCTCTGGTACACAGGTACAAGTACTTCTTGCCATCGTTAAAAAGTATTCAAACTTGCAAAACGTCCACCACTGCTTCATAGTTCCAACAGCTTTCCAACGAATAATTAGTGTATTTACGAACTGATTTCAAAAAATTAAATTTCTTATTTTTCCTTGTTTATATTTTTTTTAGCTTTTTATGTAAGTTTCTGTAATTAGTATCAATGCAGTGCTTTTAAAAAATATTTTGTAAATATTTACTTGACTGTGACGAAGCCTGAAAAGAGGGTTATGTTTATACTTGTTGTGAGTCTTGCTTGCTACATGTGTTTTTGACTGCATAATACTTTGTTCATATATTAATTTGTTTTCATTTGTTTAGTTCGCATTAGAAGCTGTCATGTGTCTTATTTTTATATTTTTTAACTTAGTTTGTCTGATCGGATTATTTCGTGAATCTATTTTGATTTTTGATTCCAAAATAAATCCGCGACAAAATCCGAAAAGATAGTTTTATTTAAAATGTCAAATATTCGCGTAAATCTAAGAAAGTATATGTTTGTCTGGTTGTGACAAATAATGCGTAAAACATGGAATTTTTTAATAAGATTTATTTATATTAAACTTTTTCTTATATACAAAAATGACTATGAATTTAAGTGGAGTCGAATATATCAAAAATCGTGTAAGCCACTCAAATATATTTTTGAATAATAAAGCAAAATAGCGGTAACAATGAAAATGAAATAACAAATTCTGGCTCTTTCAATCATTCACACCTGTCCATTTAAATTGCTTGTTAAACCTCCTATTTTTCTTCTAATAATCTGACAGGGAAGTGAAGGTACTATAGGGGAACATTAGGCGCCCTCTCATTCGGATTGTTGATCTGACCTTGCAAAGTGTGGCGATAAGTGGAACGTTTCTTTGAATGAAATATTTTATTATTTTTTTATGATTACTATATTTTTTTGAATAGTTACTAAACGATTGTAGTAAAATTACTTAAAAAATATTTTAATTTGGGTTGCTACATAAAATATTTTACGGTAGTATAAGTATTTTTAAGATATTGAAGATTTTTATACCTAAGTAGTTTTTTTTATTTGTTTTTTTTTGTTACTTTGTATTTAGAATTTAGTTCAGAAATAAGATACAATTATTTATTTAGTAAAATACTAATAGAAAGCTAAACCATCGCTGAATATATAATCAATAAGTTGAACTTATTAAGTTCAACTTATTGATGTGTTACATGAGCGGAACCGCAAGCCAAAACTAGTGTTACATAAATTGCTATTTATGCAATTATCTTATTCTCGCAACACCCGCGACTTTGCTCGATTCTGATCATTAAAAACTTTATAGGATCACCCGTTAAGCTAATGTAAAGATTATCTGAAAATTTCATTTAAATCGTCCTTTTGAAGTCCATAGGGAACATACAAACATACGTCGATTTTTATATATAAAAGATTGTACAATAACAGGGAATATACATATACATATATATATATATATATATATATATATATATATATATATATATATATATATATATATTTCATGTGGGCGTGCATGGCTAAATCCGAAACTATGAGGAATAGCGAAAAGTACTCAAAGGAGTCTCGGACCCGATTTTCATGAAAACTAAAACTGCATCATTGGATTTTTTGAAAAATCAATTTTCCTAGACAGGAATCGAACCTGTTGATTTTGAAAAAAAACACATACTGTATAATTACATCATTCGATAGTGTTGCTAATAAGGAACGCATTCTGGGAAGTCATGACATACAGCAAACTTAAGGAAAGAGCTCATTTTTAACAAAATGTTTTTTTTATTGTTCTTTCTTATTTACTTAGTAAACCTTAACAGATCAATTGTTCAAAATGATAGCCGTTGTTTTCAATACATAGCTGGATTTTCCCTGTTACATGAATTTAAGGAAGCTTTTAAATAAAATAATTAATTTCCTTTATTATATCACAATTGGCAGTCATGCTCAATAACTTGAATAATACTAATGTGCTGTGAGACAGCTTCTACAGTCGATTCCACGCGTTTAGTTACGCTTCTGATTTTAAAACGACTTTACATGTGTTTTCATTTCCCATACAAATATTTGCATGCAAGAGTATTTTGCTTTGTTTTACATTAATTCATCTTCTAATAATCAATGTACCTTAAATTGTGTTGACGACACGTTTGGCTCAGTGTGTAGTGACCCTACTTG
The DNA here is from genome assembly GCA_033884665.1 of Argynnis bischoffii washingtonia. Classification (NCBI taxonomy): domain Eukaryota; kingdom Metazoa; phylum Arthropoda; class Insecta; order Lepidoptera; family Nymphalidae; genus Argynnis; species Argynnis bischoffii. The sequence goes on from CM066622.1 coordinate 2,050,538, forward strand.
CTGTGCCAGCGGTCGCGGGTTCGAGTCCCGCTGGGTGCATGCATTTGTATGATGAGCACGAATGTTTGTACTCCAGTCATGGGTGTTTATATTTATAATATGTATTTATTTAAAGTTATATATGTGTATCAACTATCTGGTATCCATAACACAGGCCTCGTAGCTTACCATGGAACTAGATGGTGCTGTGTGTCAATGTCCCAACATATTTATTTATTTATTTATTTAAATTGCATCTCCTACATTTAGCAAAACCCAGGCTAACCCACTTGATCTGAAATATTTTCATATGGTGACATAAATAGCTGCTAAGTTTTTCTTTTAAATTCAACCCCTAAGGTGTCGAAAAAGGGTAACAATGTTTATTGTTTTTTCTTGTTTAGATGCTGAATAGTAGAAATAGTATAATATGGTCGAAATATTACCTAAGCTGTCATAACAACACATTTAAAATACCAAATTCATGGTCTACAATATTATATTAAAGTTTATTCACAAAGGTATCGCATAGCATACACATAAACAAAAATTCAAACACCCGAATTCAGAATATCATTATAATGCAACATTTTTAAGTATTAATATTATAGATTTATCTATAGAGAGTTTAAAAAATGGATTTGTGTTATCTTTTGTTAGTAGGTACACACTTAAGGTAAGCTCGCACTTTCCTTAAATTTTAATTAAGAATTATTTTCTTTTTTGTTAGATCTCATCTTCTAATAAAACAAAAATTACAGAAATAATTCCTTTATAAAATACTAGCAAAACTCGCGGCTTCGCTCGCGCTAAAACTACAACAAAAAAACTTAGAAAAGGTAGGTTTCATACAAATTTTCATCCCTTATTTTATCTCCTTATGGGATGAATTTCAAAAAACGCTAAAACACGTATTTATTTAATTGTTTTGAAGAGCATTAATACCAAGTTTTAAGACATTCTGATCATAAATATTTTTTAGGTTATGTTATAACGTGTACTCCCGTGGGAATGAGATAATCTCCCGCGGTAAAAAGTATCCTATATGTTGACTCGGATATCCAGCTATCATCATACCAAATTTCATCAAAATCCCTCCAGTGGTTTTACTGTGATGCGGTAACAGACAAACAGACAGACAGACAGACAGCCAGACAAAAATGCTAAAAACTATAGATTCGGTCTCTGTATCGATAATAAAGTCTTTTTAAATAAGATTTTCCAAAAAATATTTAAGGTACAGATTCGACTCAGTTAGAATTTTATTATATGTATTTATTATATGTAATTTTAATATATATATGTTTTATGTGTACCTACTTTCAGTAGGTACACATAAAACTTAAAATTTATATAATCTTAAAGATACATTTCTGTCACTCCTAACGAGGTACTAACATTCCACAATAATTGTTCAACTGCCTCTTAGGTCTAGTTGATAGCATACATGTTACTATAAAGGGAGATCTTGGGACTGGGTCAGACCTAGTATAATTATGCGGTTTTTCTGTCAAAAGATTCTCAATAACAGCTTCAAGCTGGGGAGCTAGCGGTATTTAACCCCCGTGCCTCAAAGAGCACGTAAAGCCATCGATCTTGCGCCTGATCGCTCACCGGTCCATATCGAACTGTCGTCCCACCGGAGTTTGAGAGTGAAAGGAATAAAGTGCAATACATAAGTATGCACTATAATATCTCCTGAGCCGCTGTACCCGATAAGAAATATTATGATAAAAACTAGCCATTATATACATAATCTTATTACATATAAATAATTATATCAGCCGAAAGAAATATACCAACACACATATTCGTATTCATAACTAGCGACTCACGCTTGCTTCGCTCGCGTTTGTCCCTAGATACGTTTTCACGGTTAGCTACGTTTAAGTATACATAAATAGCTTGCTACTCCTAAAATATTCATTTAATTTAAATTGTATAGCGAATTACCCTCGTTTTACTCGGGTGCGTACGCCGTACGCGGATTTTGTTCACAATTTTATGGGTTTTAATTTTTTTTCACGGACCCTGATTCTTTAAAAAAAATAAAAGTAGCCTAAGTTACTCCCTATAACATCAGCTATCTGCCAGTGAAAATCCCGTCAAAATCGGTCCAGTCGTTTCAGAGATTAGCCGGAACAAACAGACAGACTGACAGACAGACAAAAATTGTAAAAAATGTTGTTTTGGTATATGTACCGTGTATACATCCATATGCATTTAGTAAAAATCGGTTATTTTAATATTACAAACAGACACTCCAATTTTATTTATCTGTAAAGATATTAATAAAGATTTAGTTTCTAGCAAAAAAAAAGAAAAATAGTGAATTTACTCTAAAACCTAGTATTAATACAAGGCTTCTTTTGTTTAATTATGCCTGGTATGCAACGAAGTACGGCACGTATCTATTGTTTACCAAACCATGTTCTTTAGATATTGCACCGCTTGCAAACCGCTTCAGTGACCACCCTCCGTTACAGGTTATAAGCACGATGGCATTAATTTCTTTGGTTCTAATTATTTCTATTTATATCGGTATAATAAAATAAATATTATATTTAGTATCGGTAATACTATTTAAAGCAATAGCAGAGACGATTCCCCGTTGGATACAGAAGCTTAAAGATAGAAGAAGATAGAAGAAAAATAACTTCCATACTAAATTTTCAAATTTTCCCTTATTTGACTCCTTAAGGAGTATCATTATATATAAGCAATTCTTATGCAATATTTTATACTTCTAGGTCCAACGAGATATACTTTGCAAATTGGGTAGTCTATCAGTGAGGCAGTGTATGTATAATTAAGAATTTTATAAAGACTAAATTAAGTTTAAATGTTATAAACACATATTTTTACTATAGATTGTGTTATTTAATATTTTAATAAAACCGTTGTTTTTTATTCGGATTATAAGACTCCTCATTCCACTGAAAAACTAATATTAAATTTAGAAAACTAAATATTTTATATTAAATCAATATCAAGCTTAAAAAGAAATTCAGTCAAACATACAAACATACATTATTTTTATACAATAAATAGATAAGTTAAATAATATCGATAGGCCCGACTTCCAACCTGAGTCAACGCCTTTTTAAACCGTATACATAATTATAACAAAATAAGCTACCGTGAAGCTATAGCGTCCTTATGCCTGGCACGTGTCAAGAAAAAAAACTTAAGACTAAAAAAAATTATCGGACTCTCGATCGATGAGCGTTACACTTATGATTTTGTTACGAGGATAGAGAGAGACAAAAAAATAATTTATATTGTTTACTTTTTTTTTTTAAATCGTTTAATTAATTTAAAATTTCGTTAATTTTGATATCTAATATTCAGTAAAAAATCCCAGTTATCGGAAAATATAATCAGACAAAAATTTTTTTGCACATTCGTTATTTTTATAGATTTTACAAAATAACTTTGTTTGGTCATCTGAGGTCAAAATGAGTGTTCGTAGTTTACTTACTTAAGATGCGAAAAAGAGACAGAGAATATGTGATCGTAGAGCGTATCGACTATATTATGGACGCGTGCGCAACGTTCCGCATCGCTGGTGAACCGTTGTGTGCAATATGTTAAGACGTTACACTGTGCAGCTGTTGTTATACTTTCTATTTACTTTGTTTTCATTTTCAAGAGATATATTTTGAATATCCCTTAATTATATACTTTTTTATTTTTTCCTTACATATTAGTAATATCTGTATGTCTGTCGATTTGCTATAGTAATTTGGTATACTACTTAGTTAAAACTTATTATAAACAAATAATTAATATTCTTGATTTGTTAAGTATATCTCGACTTGTTTGGTAGATTCTATTTACATGTTTAATTTTTTTAGATCATAGAATTATCGTTTTTATATATAATTATTTAACACATATTTTCGCATGCGGTATTCACCTTAAAAGGTAATGCGTTTAGCAATAAGAACTTTGTAACATAGCATAATTATAATATGTATGTATTTAAAGTTATATATGTGTAGTGTATAAACTATCTGGTATCCATAACATAGGCCTAGAAGTTTACCATATATATAGATGGTGCTGTGTGTTAATGTCCCAATATATTTATTTATTTATTATTACTTTAATATTGTAATTACCACTGGTGAATCTTAATAAATAAAAACAGGCCAAATCCTTAAAGCTAGAAAATTGAAATTTCGCACACGTATTCCTCATATGACGAAAGCATCCGCTAAGGAAGGTTTTTTCAAAATTCAACCCCCAAGGGGGTGAAATAGGAGACTAAAGTTTGTATGAAACTTTTTATTCCTTGGACATATTTGCATGTAGTTTCGTATGAATTGAGTACGGCAAAAATAATGATTTAGGTATTTCAGTGTTTTCTAGAATTCAACCCCTAAAAGGGTAAAATAGGAGATGAAAGTTGTAAATAAATGCACAGGCCAAACCCTTAGGGCTAGAAACTTAAAATTTCGCACACGTATTCCTCTTATGACATAGGCATCCATTAAAGAAGGATTTTACCCCCCAAGGGGGTGAAATAGGGGATAAAAGTTTGTATGAAACTTTTTATTCCTTGGATATATATGCATGAAATTTCGTATTTTTCGTAGTTTGATCGCGAGCGAAGCGGGGGGTTCTGCTAGTTTGCAATAAGAGACGTTATTTTAAAATTAGCGATTTTAAAACTAATGTCAGAACATATAAAAATTTCAGATTGCTTTTTCTTATCTTTTATTTTGATTCCAAACTCGGTAAGTTTGTATGAAGATTTTTTTTAAAAGACACAAATTGGCGACTGAAATACGACATTTTAATTTTTAATTATTTCTATATAGCCTATAATAGTCGCGTTATCCAGACGAATTTGGCGATGTATGAGTCATCAAAATCGGTTAAGCTGTTTAGTAATTACAAAGGAACATAGAATCGAGCATATGTACATACATACAAGTAAAACACATAACCCTCGCTTGGGCTTCGACGGAGCTGGGTAAAAATTACGATCATTATTTTAGCTTAGAAATGTCAAGAATGATAAGTATAAAAGATCAAGTAAATTAAAATATACATAATATTATATTATATGAGAAATATGGCACACGATTCAAAGAACATGTAAAAACGGCGCGTGCTACATCCTGTTCGTTAAGGTTGTACGCAACAGACCGTGAACGTCTCAGGTGAAAAACAAAGGGATGCTAAGATGCCTTTTTATGCTCTATGTTTGAGATACGGCTCAAATAAAATTCTAAGTGCAATTGCATCTTTTTATGAGTATATGGTGACGCGTTATATTTTACACATTTTACAGAGCGTAACTTACTTGGCGTCGTTCTATATATTTTTGACCGACTTCAAATAAGAGGGGTTCTCAATTTGGGACCTATTTACATACATATATGTTTATTAGAGTATAAGTTATCTGATATTGCCAATTGTCAACCAATTCTCATGAATATTTTGCTAATGATTAGTATGTCTAAGGATATTACGATAGTTTTTTTTTTAGAAAAGGTTATTCTCTTCTAAGTTTGGAATGAAAGTCGATATAAACTTTAGTTAAAAAGTAAATCCTACTAATATTATAAATGCGAAAGTTTGCCATATACATCCATACATCATGTATAGATAGATGTATGGATGTGTGTTACCCTTTCACGCAAAAACTACTGAATGGATTTTAATAAAACTTTACAATAATATAGGTCATACATCAGAATAACAAATACGTTACTTTTTATCCCGGATGAAATAATGTATGGTTTGCGTGGGATAGATTTATTTTTGTTTTTCTAGAGACGAACCCAAGCGAAGCGAGGGTGAGCCGCTAGTAATATATAAAATAGTTGTTCTAGCTTAACTAATTTAAAACCTAATGAGTATTTTCTATGATATATGAAATTACTACAAAATACTATTATTACCATAATAAGAGTAATATAGCATAATAAACAAATTATTGTATATCGATGTAAAGAGGTCCTGTAAAGCACGTGACACCATTCTACGAAATTCCAATTTTCAGGCCCTTGATCGAGGTTAAACCCTATCCATACACATAGCCATAATACAATTCTTTGACATAATGTTTCACTAAAATAATATTTAAAGGCAATTTTGGTATTAATCTATACTAATATTATAAAGAGGTAAAGTTTGTGACGTTGTTAGGGATAATCTCTGGATCTACTGAAGCGATTTAGATGAAATTGGTAAGAAGATAGTTTGACAGCCTGGAAAGGACATAGGATACTTTTTGTTCCGGAAATTATCTCTTAAGGGGGTGAAAATGGGGATGAAAGTTTGCATGAGGAATCAAATTAGAGACGAGCGAAGTGAGGGTGAGTCGCTAGTTATATAAATAGGCAAAGACAAAACAGTTCAGTATCTTTTCTCCACTGTTTGTCAACTGATTTTCTTTTTTTTTGTTTAGTAGCAGCAATTGCAAAGCTTTAGTATTGTCGATAAAAATTTGGAAACGGTTTTTTATTTAGATAGGTAAATTCTATTCATATATATGTTTTCCACAAATTTTCAATAACGATTATGGTAGAATTTCAACCACTGGGCGAATACTGTATAAAATAATTACGCAGATTCATACTATCATCTCAGATATTATAATAATCCCTAATTATAGGGAGGTCAAATTACCCTTCAATAATAAATGTTATGAGTTTAATGAAGTTTTTAATTTAGGTCACATTATTAATGATCGAACTTACTGTTTGTAGTCTGCAGAGAATTGAAGCTAGAAGTCAATTTTAATGAGTAATTTAGTCCCATAATGGAGCTTGAAATTGTAATATTTTTATGTTATTTATCTTTGTAGAATATTAAATAGTTCTTCGTATAAATAGCCAAAGTTATATTATAAGCACGAGTGTAGGCATATAGGACGTTCTTTCCATCTACCTATACATATAATAAAATTCTGAGTCGAATCTGTACATTAAATATTTTTTTTGGAAAATCTCATTGAAATAGTCATTATTATTGAAACAGAGGCAGAATCTTTAGTTTTTAGAGTTTCTATCTGTAAGTCTGTCTGTCTGTGACCACATCACGAGAAAGCCACGAGTCAACATATATTATATATAAAATATCTCATCTCTAAGAAATTTATACTAATCGTTTATCGACTGTACGGTCTGTGAAATTCCAAGACCAGTCTACAAGTCAACAAAAACATTTATTTTCTTTGTATTTTTCAACAAAGATATCTAAAATTCTAGCATTGCTCATACATTATTTCAAATTACTCCCAAGACAATGATCCATCCAAGAGTTTCATGATAAAATTTTCAGATGCCTGTCTCAGAAATGAGTCATGAAAGTGACTAGGTGTTAATAAGTTATAGCTCCAATGTCACTTTGCTACTCAATTTTTGAAGCGACTGCGTCGAAAAACTTTTCTTTGGGCGAGCAAGATCTGTTTAAATATTTATGCCATTTTAAATACATTCTTATGACTTTAGTGGAGAATCAACCAGTTTTTGCTATTTAAAAGTGATTTAGTTTATTTTTTCTGGGTATGCTGTAATGGGTCTACAAACTCAATTGCCCTAATGTTTTACTTTACAGGAGAGTATCAAGCAATATGTACAGAGTAGACAGACATACACTCGGACCATGAGAAAGATTTATATAGGCAACATAAATATTTGATCTGTATGAGACTCAAAAACGCAAGTTCTAGCGTAAGTATTTAAGATAAGCACTTATTTTTTTTTTTTTTTATTTGTTGGGACATTAACACAGAGCACCATCTAGTTCCATGGTAAGCTATGAAGCCTGTATTATGGATACCAGATAGTTGATACACTACACATATATAATTTTAAATACATATTATAAATATAAACACCCATCACTGGAGTACAAACACCTGTGCTCATCACACAAATGAATGCCTCCAGCAGGACTCGAACCCGCGACCGTTGGCGCAGCAAGTAGTTTCAAGTGCAAGCTGAGCCAAGCGTGTCGTCAAATATACATTATATGTATGTATACCAAAAGAAAATTGTGAATATATGCATTCTTGTTAAAATTTTACTAAGTCATAAAATAATATATATTTGTTTTTAATTTATAAGGGATCCTTAAAATTAACCTATGTATACATATATTAAAAATGGCAAATATTATATATTTCGTAACACAAATAAACCTTAAAATCAAATTGAGTACCTTTTTCTTTATAAGTCGGATAAATAACCTAACTTCACATATGTTGAACATTATTAACAAATTATATTTTCTGTCATAAACTATGTAGTACTTCCAAAATTTCACTAACAACTTCAAATTAGTGCGTCCAACCGACGCTTATTACGTATTACTTAAATAGCCCTCGCTTAAATCCTGTTTGCTGCGGTGTAAATGCATTGTAATAGTTTCATTGACAAAGAAAATGAATGCGTGGATATTAAAGCTCAATCCATACTAATATTATAAATGCGAAAGTAACTCTGTCTGTCTGTTACCTTTTTACGCTTAATCTGCTGAACCGATTTAGATGATATTTGGTATGGAGATAGTTCGTCGGAAATCATCCCTTAAGGGGACGTAAAAAGGGATGGAAGTTTGTATCATCAATCATTTCTCATGTAAAGGATATATTTTTAATATTTTAAGGACTTACCTCCTTTTATATACCTGTGTATGTACATATGTATATATAGTATATTTTATACTAACCCATAGAACGTACGTAGGGACAAACTCGAACGAAGCGAGGGTGAGTCACTTGTGTGGTTATATTTACTATATTATTATAGTTATAATTATAACTAGTGGCCCTATGTAACTTTTTGTAATAGACTAATATCCCACACAAATCCCTTCATGTACCCGGATTAATATTAATCTACATTCCTTAACGACGCATAATCTTTATTTAAATTACTTTTTAACTAAAAAGGTTTACAGACTTCAAAATCTCGTTACAATTATTCCACCTTAGTGATGAATTTTTTATAGAAATGTTCTAGCAAAAAGCCTTAGCTTAAATTAAGTACATTTTTAAGGTTATAAAAATCGCGTCGATTTAGTAAGTTAGATCATAGAAATAAGGTGAAAGTTAAGCTTTTAAAGGAAATATTTTCATTATTAATATGTATTAGTAGCGATTCACCCTCGCTTCGCTTCGGATTCGGGTTCTAGAAAAAAAAAATCTATCCCACAGGAATCGTACATTTTTCCGGGATTATATATAGCCTATAGCCTTCCTTAATAAACGGGCCGTCTAATGCAAAACGAATTTTTCAAATCGGATTAATAGTTGCAAAGATTATCGCGTTCAAACAAACAAACTCTGCCTCTTTATATTATTAAGTATAGATTCGTATGATTTATTTCAGTATGGTTAAACAAAGATAGGCCTTTCTTTAAATTTATACTAAAAAGCGTGAGTAAATAAGCTTTTCCTACCTATAATCGAGTGCTACTTTCCAATAATTTTTTTCAATAATTGGGCTATCAAATGCAAAAAAGATTTTTCAAATTCAACTGGTTTTAGAGATGAGCTCATTCAAACAAAAAGAAACACACACACACAAACTCTTTAGCTTTATTATATTGGTATAGTATAGATAATATATATTTTGACAACGAGCCCGAGCGAAGTCGCGGGCGAAACTAGTAGATACGATATAAATAATAAAATAATGATTACACAGCTGATGAGAAACTAAAATTGTATTTCGCTTTACGATTCTACCAACCGTCATACAATTGTCCTTATACAGAGTTTTATTCAAATTAACTCTGAAGTTAGTTGAGAAAATTTAAGTAAGAATATGTCTGCGAAAGTTTTTTGATTCGCTGAGCTGTCTTATCGTGACATCGTGTCTGCACAAGAATTTAGTTTTTTGTTACTTTTTACTATTTAAAATTATAATATTATACTGAATTACGTTATAATTACAAAATAAAGCTTACGAGGAGAGCTTTTTTATAATTCATAAGTGAAAAGTATTGTATTACAAATACCAAAAAGCTCTTAGTAATGAAAGCTTAATTTTACTCCGCTATCTATACATGTAATAAAATTCTGAGTCGAGTTTGTGCATCGAATATTTTTTGGAAAATCTTATTGAAATAGTTATTATTATTGATACAGAGTCTGTCTGTCTATCTGTTTGTCTGGAAATGCTTCACGAGAAAACCACTGTACGATTTTAATAAAATTTGGTATAATGATAGCTGGTTATCCGGGTCAACATATAGTGTACGTTTTACTGCGGGAAAATATCTCATCTCTGAGAAACCTATACTAAACGTTAAAACGTTACTAGGATTAATAAATTTTGTTATCTTAGTGGTATGATTACTATGTTATTTTCGATCAAACAGATAATTCTTGGTAAATGAAATTATAGGAAGAACTAATACCATTATATTTTAAGTGTAATATTTTTTCGATTCAGTATCACGTTACGATAAAATGACGAAATTCTTGGATCTTACATAGATTTTGGTGACAATGATTTATCATTTATGGAGGAATTACGTTCAGTTGAACGACATCGTGGTAAGACGTGTTTGAAACGTTTACCTCTACTATCATTTTCAATATCGATACTCGCTTTCGATAGCTTTTAATACATTTTTGAAGAAAACTCGTCAAATGCTATAGTAATAATTAAATTTCGAGTTCGTACGTATGCTGCCTACTTTTTATAATCTTTTAGTTTTCTTTACATAGTAACAACATTATAATATAGTTTTGGAAGTTATACTTCTTTTGGGACGCTTGGAAAAAAATATGAGTGTAAAATTTTTACGATGCGCGCGCACACTGACAGCCAAAAAGCGTCATGATGAAGTTAGCTGATAACTGTTCGTTGCCATGGTAACCGTTGTTATTGTCTGATAAATTATATATAATATTATATTCTTTCCTTAAATGATATTCTATAAATATATGATAATAATATGCCTAATATGCCGTAATTAATTATTTTAAAAATTTATTTTTCCTTTTACAAACAGGGAATTGTGACATACGGGGTGAAACCTTAAGCTATTTTTGTTCTGTAACGCCAAAGAAGTATACCTTCTTACGTGCGTACATAAGTACACACACTTTTCCTTTATGACTAAGTTCTTCTCATACTAGCGGAATCGCAGGGAAAACTAGTAAATAATAGATAGTGATATCATTTTTTCCTTTTTTATTACTATCAAGAAAACGATAGTAGCTGTAGTAAAAGTAACTAATAGTAGTGATAGAGAAATTCAATTATTTTTTACGCCGTTCGTTCATCTCTGGGTTATGCGAAAACGAATTTTTCGTTAAGTCTACGTTATATATGTATGTAATTTGTTTCGAAAGTTATAACTTAAGGTAAAATTGTTGGTACAAAGATTTTAGTATGGGGATATTTAAAAGCTTATTTATTTAAATCGAATTTTAATTAGCAAATGTATATATTTTAAATAAAACTATCTTTTCGGATTTTTTCGTGGCTTTATTTCGATTTTTGGTTCCCGACGCTTCGAATGTTTTACAGCAATCGTGGTCACGGGATAGACTAAGGTGTTAGATGTCTCAAAGGCATTATATAGTTGATACAGACGGCGTAACAAATTAACACACAAAGTGAATTCAAAAATGGTACCAAAGTACCTTACAAAATTTGTTAATTTTAATAAGTTTTGTAATAATTGAATGTGGAATGTTATATATTTCATTTAAACTGTTATTATAATCAAAGTAAATCCGAAAAGATAGCGTTATTTAATATGTCAAATCGCGTAAGAAAGTATAATGCATGAATTTTTAAAAATTTGTTTTAAGTATAATCAGAGGATCGATATTCATAGGAATCGATAATTATATGTGTATTTACATACATATTCCTATTCAAATTATGTATTGTAAGTCTTGCTGGTCATATTCAACTTAACAAGTTAAACTATATTTTTTCCAAAAATTGGCATAGCTTTGGCTTTGGACTTTTGACTGCCAAAAAGAAAAAGGTATTATATATAAAGATCAATTCTGAACGGATTCTAACGATTCCTTTAGTAATTCATATATATCCTTACAAAAAACAATTTGGGTAAAAAACCTTAAAACGTAGAGTAAATTTAGGGTATTTTTATAGATGCTGCATTTTTTCAGTTAAAAAATAAATTAGACTTGTGTATCACAGATACTGAATAGCAATAAGCATGTTCTCATGCCTCTATTCTTGGCAATCAAATCTAGGACTTCTGGCATTGTAATCATTTTCAAAACTTATTATAAGTTGTTTTCATATAAATTAGGCGACAGTGTCGTTTTGTTTTTTCAATAAAAAAACTGGTTAATAATCACACTAATGGGATCAGATTTTATAATCTTCTTATTTAGCATTGAATCCTATTGCTGTATTTTTAGCAATACCTATATATAGAATTAGTTAATAACTGGGCTACATCGTTATTTAAATATAAACTTTTAGTTAAGTATCAATCATAAATACCAGATAGAAAAGCATTTTTTTATACCAAATATATTTGATACAAGTTAAAGAAATATTATTTGTAAAAGACCAACCACCCGTAGCTCATCTTAATACAAATGCCTTCCGAGCCGTTGCTAACTTCCTTGCGGATATATAATTTAAACTAGCGACTTACCCTCGCTTCACTTCGGGTTCGTCCCTAGACAAAAACAAATCTATCTCACGAGAATCGTATACTTTTCCGGAATGATATATAACCTATAGCCTTCCTTTAATGCAAAAAGATTTTTTTTAATCGGATTAGTAGTTCCTAAGATTAGCGTGTTCAATCAAACAAACAAACTCTTCAGCTTTATAATATTAGTATAGGTGTAAAAATAATTCAAAATTGACGATTAATAAGAGCTTGTTTTGGTTTAATATATATTTGATTTAAATTTATTATTGTATAAATTACACAATCACAAAAGGACATTAACGATTATATGTATTTCAAGGTATCCATATTCTACCACATCAGCTTTAGTGGTTATGAATCTTGTGGGCGTTATCAGGGTTCAATGCGGGCACAAAATAAATATTCAACGCTAAATACAATGTAATGAGGGAAATCAATGTTATAAACTTAAAACGATAATTGTAATAGTTTAATTAACACAGATCATCTGACTTCAAACTATAATATCGAAACACAACTCTCTAATGAACCGCTATGGTCAACCAACGTTACCAATCCACATCTTGTATATTATATATTAATAACAATAGCAGTTTCCTGAATTTACTTGTTAGTTGTATGGAATTTTTCGTGTACTAGCAACTTAACATCTCTCGGGTGCTTCCCTAAGAGCCTATCAAGACTCTGTGTTATTTTAGATGTAGACACACAAATATACACACATATCTTTTTTATACTTTTTTTTATTAAGACCTTTTTATAAATTGCATTTGTGACCTTGTAAAAAGATGAAAGTAGCGACATTATAAGGCGTACAATATTAAGCACGATTTTTATTTCTATTTTTTAATAAAATAGATTAAAATAATCAAATATCTAGGCAAATAATATATAGGCAGTGGTAGCCCAGTGGTAGCGCGCTCGCTTGGAAAACCGAGTGAAGCGGGTTCAAATCCCGGGTCTCGCACCTCTGATATTTTCATGTACGAATCATTTCTAACATGATTACCACTTGCCTTACGGTGAAGGAAAACATCGTGAGGATACCTGCATGTCTGAGAGAACCTAGAAAGTTTTCGAAAGACATGTGAAGTCCGCCAATCCGCACTTGGCCAGCGTGGTGGACTATGGCCTGATCCCCCTCGTATTGAAGGGAGGCCCGTGCTCAGCAGTGGGACGATAAAAAGGGCTGAATATAATACAATCAAATATCGCTGCAACGGCCATACAGGTTATAGTCCATTGGTGTACTTAACATCCCAATCTATCCAGCGGCTTCAGCACAGTGTTAACATACACACATATAAATTTTCGTATTTATATTATTAATACTATATGTAGTATATAATATAATATAAACTACTATTGTAGTCCGACACGAGCAATTCGAGTGAGCGGCAGAGGTTGTTGCATTCGATCCATCTCGTAAGGCTTCCCAATATCCCGACAGATATCCGCTTTTAATCATTCTTCTTTAGAATGTGCTAATTTGTTCTACGATAAAATATAAGTTTTAGAATTCGAATAAGTTATTAATTTAACATACAATCGTTTTGAAAGAAAATTTTAGAATGTTTTCTTATATATAGTGTTAATATGTATGTATAAATTATACATGTAATAATGCCGGAACTGCAAGAATTAAAAAAAAAAAAAAATATGCTTCTTTTGCAAAATGTTCATAAATTAAAATACTAATAATGAAAAACAAAATATTCACTCTTTTTATTAGTGAAAACCGTAACTATATAAAAATCCGTACTAGGTTCTGAAATCAGTCGGGACAAATAGAAACTTTGCCTTATACGTATACCCATTATGTAGTGATGTAAATGTTAGAGTATCACGCATCCAAAATGTATGAACTGAAATTTCGTTTAAATTGCCCTTTGACGATGTTTTCATACATTCACCCAAGGTGATTATATCATGGTATCATCAATGACGATGGCTATGTTTTAGATTTACACGGATATTCATTTTAAATAAATTAAATATTTTTCACTTTTCTAATCAATTTCTATTCAATCTATTTTTTTTTAGCTTTTGTATAATATTGTATTCAGCCCTTTTTAACGTCCCACTGCTAGGTACGGGCCAAAACGAGGGGATCAGGCCATAGTCCACCACGCTGATCAAGTGCGGGTTACCGAACTTCACATGTCTTTCGAAAACTTGCCAGATTCTCGGTTTCCTGACGATGTTGTCCTTCACCGTAAGTCAATATAATATATTACATCGTTAGCGTTTAATATATTCTGCTCCAATATACTATATTATTTATGTGTTTTAATATTCATAGAGTATGCAAAGTAGTATAATCCACATAGTCCTCTAATTAAAATATAAAAGCAGGATATTATGTCCCTTACTTAAGGCATTACCCATACAATCAGCGTTTACCAGAGATTGTAGTTATAATATTTTTTCAATTTATCTTGAAGACTAGTATGTATCAACAACTTTGCTCGCTTGTTACATCCCACGTATATTGTGCTGAGCTTTTTATAGTTGCTCAGTGTTAATGAGCTTTTTTTGGTATTTTTTTATGTTTCTATTCTTCATTTATATGTAATAGTTCCAGAAGCTCCTCTTATACAAATACCTCTTTTTAATATTGTAAAATATAGCTTAAGCTTTTTATCATTGCTTTTTATTATGTTATACACTCAGACTAAAAAAATCTATAGACGGATTCTCTCAAAATAAATGTTAAAGTCAAAAATAGTAGCGTGACTTACTGTTTATGCTACTATTCTCGATTCTGACATACAGTTTACTTTCTTTAAAGAATAAGGGAAAATTTATATTTGTACTAGTTAAATTAATATGCAATTCTTGAAAATAAAATGTGAATAAAAAAACTTTATTTATATTTTTTTTCTTTTGTATTACTAATCACTAGCGAATCACCCTCGCTTCGCTCGGGTTCGTCGCTTGATTCCCCATACAAACTATCATGCCCATTCTCACCCCCTTAAGGGATGATTTCCTGGATAAAAACTATCCTATGTCCTTCTCAGGGTCTCAAACTAGGTTATTACCAAATTTCATCTAAATCGGTTAAGTAGATCCAGAGATTACCCCTTACAACCTCACAAACTCACAAACTTTACCTCTTTATAATATTAATAAAGAATAGTTCTGTCCCCCTTAAAAGAAAGATAACATAAGTTTATTTATTTTTTAATTGTGCTAAATTCAAATTTTTTGTACTTATCATTTGTATACTATTTTAAAATATTATTGTTTGGCTTCATGTTTAGATCTATGAGATTATCTATATTATTCCTGAGTATGACGTCATACATATCATTTTGAACAGTGTCGTATGTCACTATTACATGTCGCCATTTTATAAAATTCCATTTTCCGCTAGCTCTCCTTAGGGTGTGATTCTGTACAACATATTATTTACAACAAATAGTTAAGTCTTTGGAGTGTATTTGGTTAAAATAAGTGACGAGGGAAAAATATAGATAGATTAAAAATATAGATAGATATGCTAATAAATATATATATACATACAGTAAAATTCTAACTTGTACATTAAATATTTTATGGAAAATCTTATTAAAATAGTCATTATTATCGATACATAGTTTTTAGAATGTTTGTCTGTCTGGGAACGCTTCACGAGAAAACCACTGGACAGATTTTGATTGGTATGATGATAGCTGGTTATCCGGATTAACGTATAGGATACTTTTTACTGCAGGAAAATATCTCACGTATGAGAAATATATACTAAACGTTAAAAAGTAACCAGGGATGAAGCCGAGCGGAACGAGAGTGAGTCGCTTGTTTTAATATATAATAGCAAAAGTCAGTTGAATTAAAAAACTCCTGTTTGGTTCCAAACTAATTGGCCATGTATATAATAATTATATATCAACCAAATGTAATTTCTACAGATTTTTACCTGTCGAAAAAAAACCGAGTTATTTAATCCTGTAACACTATCTATAAAGATATTGAATAAAATTTATTAAAAAAAAAAATATCTGAGTTAAGTACTCTTAATTTTTGCTCTCGAAGGCACGGAAGTGAAACACCGCCAGCTTTGCAATTCCGGGCTGTTACTAAGGCTTACTAAACAGGAAGACTCAACCTTGGCCAGACTCAGGACTAGAACCCAGGACCTCAGGATGTACAGCCGTACATGCCAGCCACTGCACCGCCGAAGCAGTTAATACGTATAAAAAACGTATAAAAAATAATATAATAATAATCAATCTATCAAATAATATCGTCAATAATAATAGTATAATATAACTAACCGATAGTAGTTTGTGACAAATAGCGATCGATTACATAATAAATAAAGGTATTTACATATTCATTCCTTCCGTCTGTCTATCGGGAATAATCTTAACCGTTAGCCGGGAATCTCGTATTGTGCATATAAATTAGCTATAGTGGATGAATTTTGATCAGTCGCACAGATCTATAAATGTTTTAGATTTATTTATAACATTTAATACTTTGGATTTTATTACAAACCCTTATAATAATATTTTTTCAAAATTATAAAGAGAGATAATATCTCTATCTCAATAAAATGATGGAGAACTATCTCTATCTATATAGAATTATAGATCTCAATATATATAATTTAATGTATAATATAATTTAATGAGGTATTTTTTTTATTTTGTTGTGTTGTGTACTGTTGTTGTTCTATTTCAATGACTCTAATTTGTGTTTATGCATTTTGAAACCTATTTAATTAATGTAATAAGTAAAGTTTTAGAACTTTAATGAATTATTTTGAAGGAAAATTCCCTATATATAATATATTGATACTGTATCTACATAATATACTAAGGGCTGATCTTGCTATAAAAGAACACAAAAATTATTCTCAGAAAACATATCATATCAAAAAAATATAATTTTACAAATAATGTAATATAAAATTTGTTAAATATAATAAATTTTACTTTATATTTCGTCAAATTGTAATTTAGTTGAAGGATAACTTACAAATTAGATGTTACTGTTCTAATGTTTGTACCATTTTCATCGACTCCATAGCAATAATCAGGTATCTATACATTATTTAAGACCCGTAGAATAAACTGTTTAAAGACTTTACCAATTTGTATACGAATATTACTTTAATTTCAATAGTTAAAGCATTATAAAACTAGTTTTTTCCATGGCTTTATCTGTGCAGTAGATATTTTATAAATAGATATATTAGATGACATTTAACCTACTTTAATAATTAGGGTATAATATGCAAAATTATTCTTTCAATCGGTAGTCCAAAAACAATCAACGATTTTTGCCCATATTTATTTTTGCTTTAAGTGCAAGAGAGAAGCATACTAGCCTTACCTACCTATAGCTTGCAAGAATTTTATACAAAACTAGCGACTTAACATTTACTTAGTATAGATTTATCAGAGATGAGATATTTTCCCGCAGTAAAAAGTATCCTATATGTTGACCCGGATAACCAGCTATCATCATACCCATCAAAACCTGACGGACAGACAGATAGACAAAAATTCTAAAATCTATATATTCGGCCTCTATATCGATAATAATGTTCATAATTCAATAAGATTTCCAAAAAATATTCAATATACAGATTCTATTTACTTTGAATTTTATTATATGTATAGATTTAAAACTGTGGTTTTTAAGTTGTTTAAACTTATTTTTACTATGTAGAAGGGGTTTTAATTGAATTTTTATATTGACTCCTCTGACGGAAAAGAAATTAATTTTACTAGAAAGTACAGTCACATAGAAATCTGTTTTCTAGACACGTTTTTATTATTTCATATATAGTATTAAAATATACTGAGTAATATCACAAATCCGTATTATCCATTGTTTAATAAATGTAAATCGATTTATTACCGGTCGTTGTTCCTTTTATTACCAAATCGAATGAAGATAGTCTCATATGATCTAGCTTTCATCATTTAACTGTCACGTCATTGTGACAGAAGCACATTATAGTGTCAAAGCGAATAGCTTATTTTCAAATTGGTCAATTCAATAGAGATATTTTTTGAAAAATAGTGTTTGGGAATGTTTGAAATCAGCCTAAGTCACAATTTTATTTAAGTTTAGTTACTTTTTAATGTTAAGTATAGATTTCTCAGAGATTAGATATTTTGCCGTAGTAAAAAGTATCCTTTATATTGACCCGGATAACCAGCTATCATCATACCAAATTTGATCAAAATCTATCCCGTGGTTTTCTCGTGATGCGATTACAGACAGACAGACAGAAATCCTAAAAACTGTAGATTCGGCCTCTGCATTGATAATAATGACTATTTTAATAAGATTTTCCAAGAAATATTTCATGAACAGATTCGAGTCACTTAAAGTTTTTTTTATATACAGTATAGATACTTAATTAAAATGAAGTTTTTGTCTGTCAGTTTAGTTGCCATTTACTTTATTAACTGTATGGCTTGATAGATTTCAATTGTACTTTTTTGTTCTATATTTACCTGGCTACATTACAACGTATCAAGGTTTAATTCAATTGCTATGTATGTACGTCCAAAACAAGTTGAGCTCTTCATTTAACGTGTTTTCATATAAAACGAGGGTTATATTTAGTGGCTATTGCATAAATAACTTGTGTAATTTTATTTACATTTCAAGGAGTTTCTACATTTTTTTGCT
The DNA here is from genome assembly GCA_033884665.1 of Argynnis bischoffii washingtonia. NCBI lineage: Eukaryota > Metazoa > Arthropoda > Insecta > Lepidoptera > Nymphalidae > Argynnis > Argynnis bischoffii. The sequence goes on from CM066622.1 coordinate 2,069,798, forward strand.
TTTCTGTGTATATTATTGAAATAAAAATTATACATACTTATATATTTAATTATTTAAAAAAAAATTAAACTGCATTGTAAGAGCATTGTACTTATATTATACATATTCTTATATAAAATATTTTGCCTATAAAGTACATATTTACATTATCAATATTTAGTCGTGTATTGTAAATAAATTTAGTAATAATTTATTTTGTGACTATCGATATTTTTTATTGATATGCGATTTTCACCACTAAGTACACTATAATATTATAATGAATTATCGCGTGAATATTTAAAGTTTACTTTACCTTTTAATACTTTAAATTTTTTAGAAAATTAAAATACTATTTAACAGCATAATTAGAGTATTGCAATAAAATATAATTAATATTATTTTTTACCAAAATTGGCGCCATTTAAATTTTCATATGAAAGATTGATAAATTACAAGCCATTTTTTACTGTAATTTTTACCTAAAAAGTAACATCAATTTCAAAATAACTTAAAATATAATCATCTTACCACTGAAAGTATTTTTTATATTCATTAAAGAAACAGTTGAGAAAATCTATTATTACATTATTGGGGAAGATTTGCATAGTATAGGTACACATAAAAAACATATATTTGAATTATGTTACTCCTTCTCTTCAAAGTTGGTCAAAAGTAAAAGCTTTTGACATACTAACAAGTAGAAATAAAAGTTTACTGTATTAAGATAGCATTAAAAGGCTTCATATGGCGCAGGAGTGGATAAATTGTAAAAATTTTTTTAAAGAAAAAAAAAGTTTTTATATTATTATACTTAATCAGTAGAAATATCTGATATTAATAATTTATGATTTTTATTTAAATAAGTAAGTTAAAATAATAAGAATATATTTCAATACTTACAGTGCAAAAGTATCGTAAACTTCACTATCCACCACATTACACAAATAACTATAAAAACTAAACAAAGAAACGTGTGTGGGGTTCGAACCCGTGCGAGTAACTAACCGGCGTTCGTCCGGTGGCAGCGATGCGTAGCGGAAGTTGTTTTTTAATATAGTCACAATAGGGGGATGTATTTCGATGCAAAGTGCATTATTTAATAAAAAATATATATATAAATGCAGTGTTTTATGCAATATTTTCGTAACTTTTTCCTAGATTTACGCGAATATTTCACATTTTAATCACGGGCGAGACTATAGATTACTGTTAAGCATTAGAAACATTTCGAGTCGAGAGACTAAAAATCAAAATAAATCCACGAAAAAATCCAAAAAGATAGTTTTATTTAAAAAAGATAAACTAAGATTTGTACAGTAAAAATTATTAATATAGTTGTCTAAATAATATACACAACTATGTATTTTATTGAAAAAATATTGTACTACAAATGTTAAGTAAGAGTTACATTTTTTATTAAAATTTTGTATTTGTTTCTTTAGTTGAAATGAATATATAATAATATTATGTTATACATAAAATTAATACAAATAAGACCTAAGTATATATAATATATACATATTTTATTATTTGTATGTTTGATCCAAACTTCAAAATTCCAACATTACATCCGTAAAGTTATGAATTTCGCATTACAAATAATAAGTGAAGTTAATAAACTTGTGAAGAATTTAATTTATAAAAAAACTCGTTGGACCTAACACCATATATGTTTTGAAGACTTTTTTCCCAACATTCTACTGTATACCTTACTAAGTAACCTATTATAAACAAAACAAAACAGCGGATGTCAGTCAATGTCACTAAGAATCTGTCATTTAATTAATATTTATTGGAAGCGCGTCCGGCGCGATGCCCTGTCTAATAGAGCTGTATTCTTATACTAGGTCGTATGCCAGAACGGCCTAAGCGACATTTGACATTATTTTTAAGTAGTAAAATCGGACTGTTATTTTAAATCCAAAATTGTGTGTATTTTGTTACTCCATCACGTCGAAACGGCTGAACAGATTTGAATGAAATTTTGTACACATGTGCATACCTGGAGTGTATGGCTAGGAATAACACACAGGCCTTAATTTTTAGGTACTTAGGGACGTATCCGACTGATATAAGTGTATGTGGCTAGTATTAATATAAAGATTATGCTTAGGTTTCCTTACTAAAAAGATTACTTAAATTTTTATTTTATCTATATTTATGTCTCTTATCTTCTTTAGAATTAAAAAAAGTTTTATTATGTGTTACTTATCTATACTAATATTATAAAGCTGAAGAGTTTGTTTGTTTGTTTGGTTGAACGCGCTAATCTCAGAAACTACTAATCCGATTTGAAAAATTCTTTTTGCATTTGATAGCCCGTTAACTGAGGAAGGTTATAGGCTATATATCATCCCGAAAAAGTGTACGGGTCCCGTGGGATAGATTTGTTTTTGTCTAGGGACGAACCCGAAGCGAAGCGAGGGTGAGTCACTAGTGTAATTATAACTGGTATGTTTGAACGGTCATAAATCAGTTAGTACAGACTACTTTGTATATAAACATTTTTTTATATATATCTACTAGCGACTCACCTTCGTTCCGTTCGGATTCGTCCCTAATCATGTACGTTTTAACGTTTAGCTCAGAGGTGAGACGTTTTCCCGCAGTAAAAAGTATCCTATATGTGACCATGATAGCCAGCTATCATCATACCCATCAAAATCTGTCCAGTGGTTTTCTCGTAATGCGGTCATGGACGGAGAGACATATAGATAGACAAAAATTCTAAAAACTATAGATTCGGCCTCTGTATCGATAATAATAATGACTACTTCAATAAGATTTTCTAAAAAATATTTAATGTACAGATTCGACTCAGAATTTTATTACATGTATAGACGACTTATGTATAATATATAACATCTATCTTATTGTAAATTGTTTAAAAATACAGTACTTGTGTGTCATATTGCTATTAAAATATAATACTATTTTATTGTGTATCTATTAGAACTTCACAAATGTGTTAAGTTTTTTGCGGCATAGACAGAAATAGCGAGGTCGCGGTTTACATTATGATTTCTATTTCCGTATTTCTGACCTAATTAGGATATAAATCTATCTTTTATAGAATTTAATCTATTTCATTACTAGTAATAGTTATAATTTTAATAACATTTCTTTCAGTGATGTTATGTTATGTTTGCGTCGTAAACTAATACCCACTTAATACATGACTACGTTATTTCGGAAGAGATATAAAATTTGCTTAAATGATAAACTTAAAAAACAAAGCCTTATCTAAATATGAAATTTGATCCAAATTGTTAGTGCCATTTCCGTTATACACGAAATAAATTTAAATATACAGAAGAAAAATTACTCATTTAGTATTATAAGATACGCGACAATTGTACTCAATTGTATTTTTCACTAAATTGGTCACAAAATTGCTATATAATATATATTCAGTACAAATATTCACTTTGCAAAAATCGAACTTACCACACCTAGGTAGTAGACTAAGGTATTCAGCCTTTATAACGTCCCACTGCTGGGCACGGGCCTCCCTTCAGTATAAAGGGCCACAAGGCCATAGTCCACCACGCTAGTCAAGTGCGAGCTGGCGGAATCCACATGTCTTTTGAAAACTTGCAAGGTTCTCTCAGACATGCAAACATGTTGGAAATGATTCGCACATGAAAATATCAAAGGTGCGAGCGGGTCTCTTCAAAACCCGGGGGTTTTGAACCCGCTACACTTGGTTTCCCTACCTAAGCGAGCGCGTTACCACTGGGCTACCACTGCCATTATGGACTAATACATGTCAATATTTAATAACAATATGAAGAGCTTTTAGCTTTTAGGCTGTGGGCTTTCAATTATTTCTATGGACAAAAGACATATTTTGTCGCTTAAAATACGTTACATGAATAGCCGAAATTGGTATACAACAATATTCGAATAATGGAAAGCTAAAACTTAATAGTCAAACCCTGTTTAGTCAATTTGTAGCGCCACTCGAAAAGCTTCGAATGTAATTAAATTTCTATGACAATGTTTGTGATAAAGTCATTGTGTTATGATATGATGGCTTAAGATATAAGCTAAAATCTAATTTATTGTAGACGATGAAGACACGTTATGCTCAATTTGTAGTGACCCACCTTACTTGCTGTGCCAGCGGTCGCGGGTTAGTGTACCGCTGGAGGCATTCATTTGTGTGAAGAGCACGAATGTTTGTATTCCAGTCATGGGTGTTTATATTTATAATATGTAAGCATTTAAAGTTATGTATGTTTAGTGTATCAACTATCTAATATCCATAACACAAGCCTCGTAGCTTACCATGGAACTAGATGGTGCTGTACGTTAATGTCCCAACATATTATTATATTATTAATCGTGTAATTGTTGGTATTGTTCACGTATTTGAGATCCCTGGTTCGATTCCCAGTCAAGGCAAATATTTTTTACGTCCCACTGCTGGGCACGGGTCTTCCTTTAATACGAGGGCGATCAGGCCATAGTTCACCACGCTAGCCGAGTGCGAGTTAGCGGACTTTACATGTCTTTTGAAAACTTGTTAGGTTCTCTTAAACATGCATGTTTCCTCACGATGTTTTCCTACACCGCAAGGCAAGTGATAATCATGTTAGAAATGATTCGCACATGAAAATATCAAAGGCGCGAGACTTGGGATTTGAACTCGCTTCACTCAGTTTCTCAAGCGAGTGCATTACTACTGGTCCACTACTGCCTTTTAACGTTGTCCTAATATTTGAATATTTGGAAAAAATCATTCGCGTGACACACGAACTATGTGGCCTAATAACATAATATTGAAATATATTACAAACGTGTTTTTGGTTCACAGTTTTTGTAATTGAATAAAATGGGAAATGAAGCAAAACAGAGTTTAGATAATAAATTAGACAGCGTTGTGACATAGCTTGGTAAAGGTTTTTGCGAGACCTAGTTAAATTACGGTCATCCATTTTAGATGGTACGCTTTTTGTTTTTACGTAATAAACCTTATTATAAAATATATGAAAAGTAAAAACAGGTATTTTAATGTCATATTATATTTTGTGTACGAGTAACCCGACTTCATACAGGCGTTTACTGCAGCTCATGGGTTTTTGAGAAACATTTTTCAATGCTTGGTGCATAATCCACTGGATAAAAACCGGCCAAGTGCGAGTCGGACTCACGCACGAAGGGTTCCGTACCATTGTCTGTAAAAACGGCAAAAAAATCATGTCATAATTATTGCAGAGGCCTTCAGCAGTGGAAAGCGATACATTCGTTAGTAAGTAAATTAAAATCGACTTTCAAGATTTCTTCAAATAAGAGTCTAATAAAAGCGTGTTTTAAAGACGCTAATTTTTTTAGTAACATTAACAAAATGCTTTATATAAATATTTAAATTAAAATATGTTTCTTAGCCTTGAGAAAATTCATATTCAAAATTCTTAGTATAGTTAAAGTTAAGATATTACTTATTTTGTTACGCGATTCCTTGTCTAATAATACTTACTAGTTAGTGCTTGCGGTTTTATAGACAGAGGCACTAAAAATTAATTATACCGGTTCATTCATAGGAGTACTTCTGTAAGTTTTCAAAAATATACGATTGACAGGTGGACGACAAAAGGGTCCCGTTTTTACCCTAAGCATGCGGAATCCTAAATATTATATATAGATACATAACTAATCAGTATGTATAGTATAGATTTTATTTAAAAAGTCCCTAGTAAGCTGCCAACTGATTAAGGGACATCGGTGAGGCGTGACGAAAGCGATACGTCGCCGGAAATCCGCCAGTTCCGTATGCAAAACATTCCTTTACCACTGTCATTGAATTTAGTTAAAGCAATATAGCTTATTAATTTTGACTAGTTAATGACATGAAAAAATATCTAAGTTATTTTGTTTTTTTATTGATAACACTAAAACACGTCAAAAGTTAAAAAAAAAAACTAGAAAAAAACAACCAAAAAAAAAAAAAAATAGAAAATCAGATGACAAACAGAGGAGAAAAAGTGCTGAACTATTTTATCTATTTATAAATGTATAGACTATAAACTCAGATGAATATCGGTGTTTGATAAGATATCTTCTTAGATTGCTTAAATAAAAAAAAATGTACTTATGCTGGAATATTTATTGTAGGTCATTTTGTGATGGGTTTCATGTTTTTATGAAAGTACCTCATCTATTATATAGGTGGTATTGTACTTGTAAGAAATATTACAGGATATAAATCTTATATAAGCTATAGCTGATATTATGATTTACAAATAGAAATCACAAAACAGTAGAAACAGTGTATATGGCCACAACAGATTTTTTTATTTCTTAGTCTCTTTAAGATATTATATATTTAGTTTTAGTGTTTTTTTTTCATAATACAACAGAGTTAATTTAAAAGTTAAAGATATTTCTATACCTTAGTTTAAACTTTTATAGTGATGAAACACCTGTTATTGCCAAGTGGCAACAACAATATTTACACTGTTAATGCCCTAGTGCCCTATCGAAGTGAGACGTACATATGTATATAGTATATGAAATATAAATTAAGATTATTACAAAGAAAGGCTTTATTACTACTACTACCCGTACTTTTAATTTTTTATTGTATTACAACTAATACTTAAAAAAATATATTGTGACTAGTGGCTCACCCTCGTTTTGCTCGGTTTCACCTCTAGACAAACAAAAATAAATGTATCCCACGGGAATCAAACATTTTTTTGTTATAAAAGGTAGTCTATTTGTTATTCTGATAAATGAACTATATTATTGTAAAGTTTCATTAAAATCCAATCAGTGGTTTTCGTGTACCAAGTTGTATAGTTACTATAGTGGGTAGTTACTATAGTTTTTTAACTATCCCATTTAATTTTCCGGGATGAAAAGTATTTATAATAAGTAAGTAATATAAATGTTGACCGGGGATAGAAGGTACCACCATGCAAAACTTCATTTAAATCGGTATTAAAGTTTCGAAGATTAGCCTGTACAAACAGACAAACAGAGAAACAAAAAATTGAAAAAAAAAACTGGATTTGTTCTATTTCTCTTCTTACATCCCCCTTACTCGGTTTTTAACATTTTTGTTCTATGTACAGACATTCAACCTCTACAGCTTTATTATATGAATAGACATAATTTAAATAGTTTTTTTATATGTAACATGTTATATACACGAAATAAGCAATCACTTCGAAATCTGAAAAAAAGCTCTAACTTTATATACTAGATTGTCGAGCTTTAGTATTACCCTTGTAAGGTCGCTTGCACAGGGGACATTACTGAGCCGTAACGAAAGCGATACGTCACCGGACGTCCGTCACTTCCGTATGCCAAGCATTCCTATACATTGGTTACGGTTGAAAGAAATAAAATTATTTGTTTTATCTAAAGGATATATTAAATTTAAGTAATAATTAATAATTTTGTTTCGTTCATAATTTTTTTAGTTAATTCTATTTTTAAATATGTTAATGGGATATTAACAGACAGCACCATCTAGTTCCATGGTGAGCTACAAGGCCTATGGTTTACATGGTGTGGTTCGACAATGTTCTTAAATACGACATGTATTTATTTGTATATGGGATATAATCTTTCTTCTATATCTATATCTATTACATATAATTATTACATCCATTTTAAAAATCATTTCACTATTAAAAACCTTTTAAATAATACTCGAGTATTATTGCCTATTTTTTATTATGTTCTACGTGTATTAAGCCGCTGCAAATGCCTAGCAAGTATATACTACGAGTAAGTAGTACTTGAGTAATCTATCCTTAAATTCATTCAAACTTGTTTTTATTATAAATCGCAAGATTAAGTCCTGCTTGAAATTTATATTTTTCTTCTAGTGAAGCTTTACATACTTGGTGTCTTTGGAAATCAAAAATTTGACTAGCTAGAATAAAATTTAACTATTTTAGTACAAAACATCTCATTAAAATTGGTTCTGGAGTAATAATGGAACAAACATAGTTTTATTATTTATCAATATATGTATAGTGTTAATGCTGAACAAGATACTTATGCACTTTTAGAGTATTAGCTTTTACTTGTAGCTATATTTACGTGCTACTTTTATAAAAAAGTTTACACCTCTCTTCTTAAATCCCTTAGAAAAAGTTCCGTTATTCTGTAGTGTCGGTAGTCACAGACACAATATTTTTATCCTTTTAAGCTTTGACATCGTTTAAATAATTCAGTTTTAATTAACAATAGATTTTATTTAGAGCCCTTACCCCTGCTTGGCTCGGATTCATCTTTGTGTCTAACAGTAATCATTTAAATCCATCTAGTTGTGAACATGAAGGAGTCAAAAACATAATTAATATATAATTAATCTATACATATAATAAAATTGTAACCAAGCCGAAACTGTACATTAAATATTTTTTGGAAAATCTTATCGAAATAAACATTATTATCGATACAGTGGCTGAATCTATAGTTTATAGAATTTTTGTCTGTCTGTTACCGCATCACAGAAAAACCACTGGAGGGATTTTGATGAAGTTTGGTTTGGTCATAGCTGGATATCCGGGTCAACATATAGGATATTTTTTATCGCGGGTAAATATCTCATTTCTGAGAGGAAATACAAAAACGGCAATGTAAGAGTATACTAATATGTAAAACCTAAGAATTTGGTTTTTGGTCACTTGAAAGCGGACGGAGCCGCGGGCAATGTTAGTGAAAAATATGTTATATAATTAAAGTAGACCGAAAAGACATATATATTTGTATAAACATTCAAAATAATGAATGGAACTCTATGAGATACTATAATTACACTAAGTATTTATAGGTGTAATTTAACAGGTGTTATTGAAAAGGACATACGATTTGAAAAATCTAACATGTAAAACAAGTATACGACATAAAACTCGATTGTTTAGTTCCATAAACCCGTTCTGTTACGCTTTCTTGCCATACATGGTATGGTACTAGTCATATATTTACAGAAAACAATGTTGACCAAGTTTAAATATATAGCCATATTATTACTTTTAGAATATTTTAAATAGAACTATCTTACCGGATTATTTTGCGAATTTATTTTGATTTTTGGTTGCCGACATTTCGAATGTTTTCAGCAATCATGATCACGGGAGAGACTAAGGTTTTAGACGTCTCAAAGGCGTTATATACTCGTTACAGACACTGCCTGCACACAATTTTACAAAAATGATTTTAAAAATTCAAAAATGGCACCAAAGTACCTTATAATATTTGTTGATTTCACAGCTAAACATTTTAACTTTTTTTTTTTAGAATTTTTTTTTTACCTATATTCAATTATATCAATACAAAATATCAAATGTATCTCATTTACTTATTATTATTAATTGCATATTTATGATAAAACTAAATGTTAGTTACCCTATTTGATAGGTACCTAATGGTAGGTTCCAAATTTTTATATCCATTGATGAAGTCCACTACCGGTCTATTGGCTCCATCTGGTAATGATTAGAATTAAATTATTATAACGTCATCTCGATTTCAATTTCGATTTCGACGGTGTAAAGTACTTTAAAATCGACTTAGTTTTATTCTATACTATGTACATTAAAATACAAGTACAAGTTTAAAAATCGCGAAAATGAAATCCATGATTTGTTGCGTATGCTTTCATTTGAAGTATATCTCAAAAACTAAAACTCAAAAACTTCCAAGTAAATCTATACATATAATAAAATTCTAACTAAGCCGAATCTGTATATTAAATATTTTTTGGAAAATCTTATTGAAAAAGACGTTATTATTGATGCAGAGGTTGAATTTATAGTTTTTAGAATTTTTGTCTGTCTGTCTGTTACCGCATCACAGAAAAATCACTGGAGGGATTTTGATGAAATTTGGTACGATGATAGCTGGATACCCGGGTCAACATATAGGAACTTTTTACCGCGGGAGGTTATCACATTCCCACGGGAGTACACGTTATAACATAACCCAAAAAATATTTATGATCAGAATTTCTTGAAACTTATTAATGCTCTTCAATACAATTAAACAAATACGTGTTTTAGCGTTTTTTGAAATTCATCCCATAAGGAGATAAAATAAGGGATGAAAATTTGTAAGAAACCTACCTTTTTAAAGTTTTTTGTTGTAGTTTTAGCGCGAGCGAAGCCGCGGGTTTTGCTAGTACTAAATAAAATAATAAACGAAAACCCTTTGTCATACAAAAAATAATTGATTTAATATACTCAAACAACATATGTCATGAAAGCATAATGAAGTATATTCATTTTTATACATTTTAATTATTTATTATTTTATACAAAAAGCAAAGAAACTAAACAAAAAGCTCTGAAACTCATTACTTAATGTGGCCTCAAGTGTAATGACTATCGCTGTACACACGGCTTATGCTAGACACCGTGACTAAGTTTTATGCCCTGATTCAGATTTTTTGTAGTGTAACACCATTGCGGCTATTCTTTATACTGTTTTAACTCTACTTGCAATTGTTTTGAGAAACAACGTGATATAATTTATATAATATATCTTAACTAGCGATTTAATATTTTAATGGTAGCGCAACCTTTTCACAATTCATAATGACATCAAATTCAAGAAATATAATTATTATAGCAGTGGTAGCCCAGTATAGTATTTGCTTGGGAAACCAAGTGAAGCGGGTTCAAATCTCGGGTCTCGCAACTTAGATAATACTTTCATATGAGTTCCGCCAACCCGCATATTCCTACATACCCCCGTATTTATATTATTATCGCGTATTCATCGTAATCATATTTTTTTTTTATTATTGTTATATTACATCCACAGGCTTTAATTGCCCGTGCCCTTGTTATACATTGGCAATTTTTTTTTATGTTTGGCGATAACTTTTTTTTTTACTTAGAACTAGTAATCATATTATTGAAAATGATTAGCACATAAAAATTTCCGAGGTGCAAAACTCGGGATTGGAACTCGCTTCACTTGGTTTCTCAAGCAAGCGCGTTACCACTGGGCTAGCACTACCCTAAGCGTACATTTAAATACAAGAAATGGTTTAATATCCTTGTGTTAATATATTTTGTAATTTAATCTTAGCTTGGTTTTATTATTGTATGCGTTTTATGATTACGCATGCCTTTTCAAGACTGTTATTTACTGGAAGCGTATTGAAAAGAAATTGGGACGCGGCATACATTTTTAACGAACGGAATTCAATTTCGATAAGGCCCGTATCGCACTCACAAACAATGACACCGGTAGAGAATTTTTCCAAAGGGAAAAGGAAAAGGGACTGATAACGATCGTGTACTATTTAAAGTAATTTAAATAGCTATTTTTATATTTTACAGCTTTTGTATGGGATATACATATGTATTAATTTTATTGGTTTTAATGATAACTAGCGGCTTACCCTCGCTTTGCTAGGGTTCGTCCTTAGTTATTATTACATATTAATAATATGCACGTTTTATATAGATATAAATATAATATTTTCTTAGATTTACGCGAATATTTGACATTTTGATTCTTCGGAAACCAAAAATCTAAATAAATCCGCGAAAAAATCCGAAAAAATAGTTTTATTTGTAATAGATATAAAAAGTTATTAGCTAGCAATATATATATATATATATATATATATATATATATATATATATATATATATATATATATATATTAAGGCAGTGGTAGCCCAGTGGTAACGCGTTCGCTTGGATAACCGAGTGAAGCGGGTTCAAATCCCGGGTCTCGCACCTCTGATATTTTCATGTGCGAATCATTTTCTAACTTGATTACCACTTGCCTTACGGTGAAGGAAAACATCGTGAGGAAACCTGCATGTCTGAGAGAACCTAGCAAGTTTTCGAAAGACATGTGAAGTCCGCCAATCCGCACTTGGCCAGCGTGGTGGACTATGGCCTGATTCCCCTCGTATAGAAGGGAGGCCCGTGCCCAGCAGTGGGACGTTAAAAAGGGCTGAACACGATATATATATATATATATATATATATATATATATATATATATATATATATATATATATATATATATATATATATATATATATATATAGATTTGAACTTTCTTTATATATATATATATATATATATATATATATATATATATATATATATATATATACTGTGATTTATTTTTATATAAACTGTGATTTCTTTTTTTTTTACTTTATCTTCATATTACCTTGCACTATTCTGCTCCACTAAATGACAATCTCTCTCACCTCCTAGGTTGACTGGAAGAGATCTCTGTTAGAGATAAGTCCACCTTTGCCTCATATTTTCTCTAAATACTTGTAATTTTTGTTTTAATGTGCAATTAAGAATATATATATATATATATATATATATATATATATATATATATATATATATATATATATATATATATATATATATATATATATATATATATATATATATATATATATATATATATATATATATATATATATATATATATATATGAATTATGGCAAGGTTTCATCAAGGTTTGGATCAACTAAATACAAGTTGATAGAATCGAAAATATGTATATAGAATATGTTTAAGTGTAATTATTAAATATGAATTATATAAAACTCATTAACCTGTACTTTCAATTTTCACTTGACGCATGCTGAAATAGATAAGAATTTTAAAACTCTATTATTAACATATTTTTCACTAGCTACTTACCCTCACTCCGCTTGGGTTCGCCCCTAGGCACGTTTTAAAGTTTAAAATACATTTCTCAGACATGAGATATTTTCCCGCAGTAAAAGATATCCTATATGTTGATCCGGATAACCAGCTATCATCATACCAGATTTCATCAAAATCTAGTGGTTTTTTCGTGATGCATTCCCAGATAGACAGATAGACAAAAAATCTAAAAACTATACATTCGGCCTCTGTATCGACAATAATATTTATTTCAATAAGATTTTCCGCAAATATTTAATGTACAGATTCGACTTTGTTAGAATTTTATTATATGTATAAAAGATAAATAAAGTACCTAGAAGTATAAATAGTATCTACTAAAATTTGCTAATTTGTCAAGTAGAATTTCAGCATCTACACTATGTATTTATTATTGCAATAAAAATACAAACATACACAGCAAAAGCTCGATTTTTACCATTCATACGTACAATGTTTAAGCTTTACATTTTTCATAGTTTCCTTCTATTACAGCTTTCAATGAAATTCGCCGGCAGCAGAAACAATCCATACAAGAACACGTCATTATTTTTCCAGCGAGCTTCATTTTAAATAGGTAAATGAATTTCAAAAGATCCATAATAATGATTTATCCTTTTGTAATCAAAAGTACATCAACGAAGTAAAGCTCTGATGTCACTGTAACTAGTGTTTGATTGCTAATTAGAAGACCTAATTACTATACGTCGGCTTTGAGTTTAACGGTGTTGCGAATTTAAAAGGGAAGAGAAGACAAAATATGTTTATTTGTACCAGATAATACAGTTTTATTAAAAACGTTGTAAATAATTATTGTGAGTGTACATTAGGAGGCAGACATTAGTATACTATTGCGGACTTTTCTATGTTCTATGTTTTAATTTAATTAAGGCGGTATTAGCCATGTTTTCTAAGAACGACTTGATATATCCAGCTAATGTATTTTCCCGTAGGATTGAAAAAAAATCCTGTAGTAAAAGGTATTCTAAATGTTGACCCGAGTAATATCACGAGTAGTTATCACTACAAAAAAAATAGTAAAAATCGGTACAGGACTTTTTGCATGAAATTCACACAGACTCTGATATAAGCAAATATTTTAATAACTATTATTTTTGTGTCTATATTCTGTACACAATACGTAACAGTCATTGATTTTAGAAAATATTTCATGTACAGATTCCCCATTGTTACTGTTTTATTATAATATGTATTAATTCCGTACAGTTAGTTAAAAATAGAATCTTTGGCTGCCGTGTATGTTTGTCTGTCCTATTTTATTATAGAGACTTATATCAATTAAAAATAACTACGTTTTTCCTGTGTCAGTCTGTTATTTATTCAGTAAAAATTCACAGAACACATTATGAGCAAACGCATCGAATACTAATGTATCTGTACTTGCTATTTAAGTCAGTATAAATATTTTTCTCAAATACTCGATTCATTTTTTGTATTGTGTGTTCTAAATTTTTGTGTATTTTATGTATTGTGTACTCTAGTTTTTTTTCTAATAAGCAATTAACATTATCGATGACAATAGTACAATAAACACATTACCCTCCTTTGCGTCGCGTAGTCGGGTAAAAAGCAAGAACATTAAGAAAATATAGATCTTTATTTCAAATATCGCCCAATATATTCCTTCCTGCTCTACTTGAATAATCAACAATTACCTACAATCATTAAGATCTACGAAATTAGCGGTTGCAAGGCGTATGCAATCGCGAACCATATCAGAACACCGATAACGCGGAGAAACACGCGATCTATGTACATGTAAAAACAGTTTTCTTTATACAAACACTGTGACAAAAATGGAACACATTTTATTTTATAAACTAGGCACGTTTTAAAGTTTTAAAGTTTAGTATACATTTCTCAGAGATGAGATATTTTCCCGCAGTAAAAAGTAATCTATATGTTGACCCAGATGACCAGCTATTATCATATCAAATTTCATCAAAATTTGTCCAATGGTTTTCTCGTGATGCGTTTCCAGACAGGCAAATAGACAGACAGATAGACAGACAGACAAAAATTAAAAAACCAGATTTGGCTTCTTCTTCCGGCAGAAAATATCGACTGAATAGACACTGAACCTCCTCTGTTAGAAATCGGTTAACCATTGGACAATATTCAGTCATTAACTATTTTTATTCTATCAAATGAACGAAACATAAGTTATATTTTTTCGAGTGCGCTTTCAGAATTAGGGATATAATGTAAAAATGGTAAATGCTAATTTTTGTTTATTTGTAAATGGACGGTAAATGTTCTGCGGAAATTAAAATAAGTAGAAAAAATTATGCAATAGTGTTATTTATTTTAATTAATTCCTGCTCGTGACTGTAACACTACTTAGCCCACACCGTAATTATTTTTTCAAACATTTTTTAGATTAGCTAAATGTTTTTGATAAGCCCTGCCTGCTTCTCATACATTATCTAATTTTATCTATATACTTTCACAATATATAAAATTGCTTTTTTAAGTTCTAGATTCTTTTAAGAATTTATAAAGGAAACGATAGTTTTTGGGTTCAAAGTTAAAGCTGGGGCTTATTAAATAAAACAACTTTTTAATCAAATTGCACTCAAGTAATTTTAATTATTAAATAAGAAGGTAAGAGATCGCTTTGCAAAAGCTTGATCCTGACCACTTCAGCTATTCATGTGCCAGTGACTGGATGTCTTAATTGAACTAGGATCTTTTTTTTTGCTAGATTTATAACATTTAAGGGTGTCAATATAAAAAAAAATATTAAAAAAAAAGAAATAGTGACATCTAGTCACGTCAACTTAGCATACTTCCACTAAGTTATATATAAATAAAAATTAATGTTGCTAAGCGCAAAACTCGAGAACGGCTCAACCAATAATTTCAGTTAAATTTTTTTCATATTATGTTCCTTAAGGTACACGGAAAGTTTTAATAAAGAGAAAAAATATAAAATAACCTGCCTACTTTTCTATACATATGTATGTATATTATACTTACCGTTAAAACGTAAAATAAAAACCCAAGCGAAGCGAGGATAAGCTGCTAGTATTATATATAAATAATACATTTCTAATAATTTTTTGACCGTCACAGTCAATTTATTGAGATTAGCTCAAGAGAAAAATCACGTAATATCTTGACAAATTGTACAGGATCGTAGATCTGGCTCAGAAAGCTTACACTCTATACGTAGCACAACTTTCCAACTCTGTGATAATAAGAAGTTATTTAAAAAAAGATCAACGCACACAGGAATCAAACTGAACATATCATGGTCCAATTTTGCCAATCATTTGAACAATGATTTGTTCAACAAACGTTATCAATATTATTTGTATTGTATTCAGCCCTTTTTACGTCCCACTGCTGGGCACGGGCCTCCTTTCAATACGAGGGGAATCAGGCCATAGTCCACCACGCTGGCACTTGGCCAGCGTGAGATGTGAGAGCAGATTGGCGGACTTCACATGTCTTTCGAAAACTTGCTAGGTTCTCTCAGACATGCAGGTTTCCTCACGATGTTTTCCTTTACCGTAAGGCAAGTGGTAATCATGTTAGAAATGAGTAGGCAAGTGGTAGCCCAGTAGGCAAGTAGTAGCCCAGTGGTAACGCGCTCGCTTGGGAAACCGAGTGAAGCGGGTTCAAATCCCGAGTCTCGCACCTCTGATATTATCATGTGCGAATCATTTCTAACATGATCAATATTAATATTGGTTTAAAATAATGGGGATCTTATTTACCACTAATGCAACATTGAAATCCTGGAACAATTCAAAGTTAAAACTTATTAGTAAAGCAGAATTTAAAACGCAAAACATAAAGTAACTGACCATCAGCAGAATTAAACGTCGAGTATCACTTTAAACAGTAATACCGTATTAAGTCAATTAAGGCACGCTTGCTTACTGCCTACATATTGATTTTATCGTCCAGCTAATGGAGTGAAGTGACCCCGTTCTCCTTTATTGGGAGGTTTTTAAATGTTTTTTCAATATTTTTGTAACCTATTGATATTTGTTTTGCTTTAGATTTGGGTCTCGGATATAAATGTTTGCTGGTTTGTTTAGTAGTAAATTGTTGTGGGGTAGCAGGTAATAAGCTTACATATCACGTGTAAATATTATATTAGTTTATATTTACTGTGTAAGTTTTAATTTGTTTACAGTTTAACTTAGGTTTTTTTTTAAGTTGACTGAAATAATATAGTGACTCCAGTCTTCTTTTTTGGTTGATGATTCCTAACTTTTTATAAACTTAATAATGATAAGTCCTCCTGACCGATTTCAGCCACGGCGGCCAATCTCATTGGGACTAGCCATCTGTGACGGAGATATTATAGATATTGTTATTAGTGTTTGGTAGTTAAGCCAAGAAACGCACAGGGAGGTGGCCCACTTTGGTGGGTGGTGTGGTATGCAGGTTGCTCCTGGTCCTTCTCAACAGAGAGATAGCTACAGGTAGTTTGCGTAAATGCATTACATATATGTGTGTTATGTGCATTTTGAAAGTTTTAACACTGAAAAAGAATGTATTACGGAATACTAATTAATCTGTCATAAATTCGATTCCCTTATGTTGTATGGCTAAAAAAAATAAGAATATGGAGAACAGAAACTGTTCAATATTCACAAGGTTGAGTTTGTATTTATATAAAAATCTCCATTGAATGAATAACATGGTTCTTTTTCTTCTTGCAAGATTGCTTTGACTATTTTCTCTGTTTGCCCTTAACAAGTTTTAAGTACCGCCTGTAATAAAATTTCAAGAACCCTAGTATTATAATAGAAATTGTCTAAACGGGAAATATTGTGGGTAGAGTGGATTGTAGAGATTGACGAGCCTTGCAAGTACACTTCAAAGTTGCAAGAAAATTTGTTGAAGTAGTAAATTATAAAAATAATATGGTTATAACTAGAAAGAACTCAGAACTTTGTTGGCGTGGAATTAAAGGAAAGATACCTGCTTTGCCCTAAAGGTATATTTTAAAGATAAAATATTAAACTTTATCTCAACAAAATAAGATATTTCTAGATCTTAAATAATGAGGGAATTGTCTACTGGTTAGTTTATGAAAGTCAAAATGAAAACTATGTAAGGTAGAACTAAGGAGAACCAACTTATATGGGAAACAAGTTGAAAAAGTGTCCAGTGGTGAGCAGCTAATTTGCTCCTTAATTCAGAAATTCACCGATATAACGCTAGCGTAGCAAGTGGAAGTGATATGAAGTTAGCAGTTTTAAACGGAGTGAAGTGTGCTGAAATATTATTACTTGAAATTAATATGTATTGATATTCTACATCGGTGTTTGCTTATATTAAAACTATTTTAAAAAGTGCGCCACAACAAAGCGGAAATCTTTGTTTCTTTCAATATCTTACTCGTATGGCTTTTGGCGCTATGTTTTAAATTCATCTACTTGTTTTCTGTAGCGCCACTAATTTGATGCTTTTTAGCGGTCACTTTTTATACGAGAGACAGTTCTCCTTAGTTCTACCCTCCATAATGCAAACACAACATGTGTTGTGTAAGGTAGTTCGAAATTTGTGCGCCGTCAACCTCAAACGGTGGGGCCTACAGACCAGTATTTAAAATGTGTCGTTGTCTATTGAGTAACGATTATTATGTCAAAATTGTAATTAAATATATTAAAATAAATAGTTTGTGTTTCTTTCTGAGTGAGCTATCAATGTTAAGGTTTATTGATTATTTCTTAGAGTTTATCGTTTAGGTACAGAAGATTAAATAATAATACATCAATACTTATCTATACAGATAAATAAAATTGAAGTGTCATTAAAATTGAAATACATATGGAGTTATATACGGTACTTATAAGAAAAACACAATTTTTAAAATTTTTGTCTGTCTGTTTGTTCTGGCTAATCTCCGAAACGGCTGGACCAATTTTAACGGGACTTACACTGGCAGATATTATAAGGCACTTGTTACTTGCTATTTACTACATAGGTTTTACTTTTATTTTAGAAAAAGAATTAGGATCTCGCTCAAAAAATCATCCGAGCGAAGTGAGGGTAAGTCGCTAGTACTCAATAAAATCATACATTTAAAATAAATGGAAAAAATCCAGATAGTTTATTTTTTTTTTTAGTTTCTAATTAAATACTGAAAGATAGACAAAATTACATATTATTAAAGAAAGAAAGACTTTAAATAGCTTCACTTAGCATTATACTTGTGCCTGAATAATTAAGCGTTATTCAAAATGAAAGGCTCGTCCACGACAGTGGCACTGATTTGCAAATTACAATAGAGTGTAAGCGTATCAAAGGCAATCCCTACAAATTGAAAGGAGTCGGAGCCTATGTTTAGTAAGCAGCCGTTCCTGCTGAAACTAAAGTGAATTATGACAAGATATCTTAAATCTAAAGTGTTCTTGATTAAACAATTTATTATCAAATGTTATATCGTATACTATTAGTTAAAATTATCGAATATTTAGAGAATTCGTTGATAATTTTTAGCTACATATACATATATACATACATATATATATATATATATATATATATATATATATATATATATATATATATATATATATCAAATTGGAGCATCTAGAGTAGATTTCTTTTTGACAATAAATACTATCTAAGTCTTTACATATAATAAAATTTTGACTTTTGTTTAAACGATATATGTACGTTATGTTATATATAATATAATTATTACATTTAAATAATCATACGACGGCGGAACATGCAACATTTTCTTTTTGGAAGACGGTTTGTAAAATATGATGTTTTAAAAAGTAATGAATTTATATCCTTCGGTAGTTCATAGCATCTTTATAGTAGTTTAAGGATAAATTCAGACTAAGCTCATCTTAAATAAACAAACATTAAAGTGTTCATATCTGATTTTTATCCAAATAAAAATGAATTTACAAATGAAATTAATATTTACTAAAGATTTACCCTTGCTTCGCTCGGGTGCATTGCTAGGTGCCTTTTATGTCGTTGTCGATCTGTGTACTAAATTTCATTCAGATCTGTCCAGCCTTTTTTGTGTGAATGAGTAACAAATACATGCACGTACGCACTCACACAGGCACGCACGAGTTCACACACACATACGAACTTTTACGTTTATAATAGTAGTATAACGTATATTATTTCATTTATAAAATCATATAACGTAGTCTTAATGTAGTTTCATGAAGAAATTCTGGAATTAACGTATGACGTATTTTCAATATGAAAATGTACCAGATATGTGTCTTTGATACCAGATTACAACACACGTATTATTGTGGCATAATAGGATAAATCTCTTATGAAGAAATTAAATTAAAATATATTAATATACCGCGTCTTTTTGTATCTAAAAATGTATTCTTTCTCATTTTCACGTATAATAATACTAGCTTGGATGTTTCTTAATATAAATAAACTTTTAGAACGCTTAATTACATCACTGAACTTATTTATTAATAAAGTTAATATCGTTGTAATAAAAAAACATTGCTTCATACTTCAGATACTACGAGTACATAATATAATTATATAGGTATTGTATACTAGCAGTACCCGCCTCTTCGCCCGCGTTCAATCTACAAAAAACTCTTTGGCTTTATGTTATACAGCGACTCATGTATGAGTCATCGACTCATTCTTCGCTATGTATTTATATAATATTGTTCATATAAAAATACTAAAATCGCGAATAAAAAATAGTAGGTGGGGGTAGGAGGATAAAAAATACTTTACGACCTATTCGCATACCTAACAAATAGATATATATATATATATATATATATATATATATATATATATCTATATATATATATATATATATATATATATATATATATATATATATATATATATATATAAATAATTTTATGAGGAGAAAATTGAGAAGTAGTATCCAAAGACAACAGAGTGGAGTTTTTTTTAAGTATATCAAAATATTAATGCTCAGATTGCGAAATCGATTTGACTCTAATATAGATGTATCGGTCTAGTTAATATAAAACCTGGTTTTACTCTGAGTCAAAACATGTTTAAAAATAATAATGACAGTGGGTAAAAGAGGCGACTTCTACCAACAATAGAATAATTTAATTAAAGAAATGCATGTAAAATATAAATATTGTTTGTTGTAAAAATAAAGCTCTTTTTATAAATTTATTTTATTTAATGGCAGTGTACATATTTATGTATATACTAGCGACTTACCCTCACTCCGCTCGTGTTCGTCTCTTAGTATAGATTTCTCAGAAATGAGATATTTACCCGCAATAAAAAGTATCCTAAAGGTTAACCCGGATAACCAGCCATCATCGTACCAAATTTCATCAAAATCAGTCTAGTGGTTTTCTCGTGATGCTATCCCAGACAGACAGACAGACAGACAGACAGACAAAAATTCTAAAAACTATTGATTCGACCTCTGTATCAATAATAATGACTATTTCAATAAGATTTTTCCAAAATTTTTTAATGTACAGATTCGACTCATTTAGAATTTCATTATATGTATAGATTATGTACGTTGTACACCATCGCATATACATTATGTGCGCTATGTGCGTTTAATGTCGAGAAAAATAAAATGTGTAGAAAATAGTACTTTTTCTCCTCCATTGTCATCGGTCTCACACATGGTTTTTCCATGGTGGATTAAAAAAAAAAGTAAATTAAAACTTTAACATCAAGTATGAAATGAGCCTAATCGTGTTCGCAGATGTCAGCTGCATTCGTAATGCCATTTACTTAGGTCCTGGGCTCATCTCAAAGGACACTCGACACTAATTGCTATTTGTAAATAGTCTTTTATTTCCACTGATGATATTCTTAGCTTTGCCGGAGAAACTATTTTAACGAATTTCCATTTCCAACGCTGTCTCTTATTTTACGCCGTCGCTTTTATCTTATGCTTTAACTGTCAAGAATGTCTGTCTCAAAGTTAAGCAATTATAATGTTTTTTATTATAACTTTCTGGTTATTACAATATAGTTGAGTTAGTTTTGATTTGGCGGTAATGTATGAAGACAGACTTCCTTTGTAATAGAGACTTACACTCGCTTCTCGCAAGTATGTCCTTTGGAAACTATTGCATTACATTATATATATGTAGGTATATATGTATATATATGTAGGTAAAGCTAACTTTTGTTAGTAATTACAACATTAGTGAAGTAATATAATATTGTTATTCTTACAAGATTCTTTTAATTAAATAACATAAAGACTGCAAGAGAATTTAAAATTATAATCAAGATTATTTAGATTACTATTTGAAGACTAAAACTTGATATTTTAATTTAATTTTAAGTCTAGAATTTTTCTAGATATTCATCTAGATTTTGTAGAAATTAATCTAACTTTAATACTAAAACCTTTTAAGTGTTTGAGTAAGATCTTTCTAAGTTTATTTATCAAACTAGCAACTCACCGTCGCGTCGCTCCGCTCGAGTTCGTCCCTAACGTTGTAACGTTTAATTCAGAGATGAGATATTTTCCCAAGATTTTTAAGAAAAATTATCTCCATCATGAAGAGGTATCCGCAGTAAAAAGTATCCTATATATTGAACCGGAAAATCAGCTATTATCATACAAAATTTCATCAAAATCTGTCTAGTGGTTTTTTCGTAATACGGTCATAAACAGACAGATAGACAAAAATCCTAAAAATTATAGATTCGGCCTCTGTACGATAATAATGTCTATTTCAATAAGATTTTCCAAATATTTAATGTATAGATTCGGCTTAGAATAACCATAGATAGAATTGCATTACAATTAAAGGCTAGTCATGTAAACAGTGTGTTCTAAGTACGTTTCAGTTCATTTAGGCTGACAGCTATTAGGAGTAATAAATCTCATTATCTCATTAACCTTGCGTCGGGACCAATTTGTTTTGGTATACCAAATTAACGCATCATGGATTTCTGTCTGGATTTCGATTTGTTTCTGTGGGCTTAATCTGTACCTTTACTTCAGTATAATAAATTATAATATTAACTAGTATTTCGAGTGGTTGAAATTCAACCTTAATCATTATTGAAACTGCGGAAAACGTATATGAATAGAATTTACTAATCTTAATTTAAAAATAAAACATCTGTTTTAATTTTTTTTATTATGTATAACTATATATATAATAATAAAAAATAAAGAGTACGTAATGCGTATATGAATGTGTACAAGAAGTAAAACTTCTGTAGGTTATCGGTACTCTTAATGAAATTAATTTTATGTTATTTTTGTTAGTAGTTAGTAGTTAGGGATAGGTAAGATACTAAAAATAACGCATATTAGGCATATTAGAATCATATATTTATAGAATATCATTTAAGGAAGGAATATAATATTATATATCATTTGTCAGACAATAACAACGGTTATCAAGTCAACAAACGTACGTACATTTTTTCGTGACGCATTCACTAGCTTACCCCCCAATTAAGCGTGCGTAAAGAAGTTTTACTTCAAAAACATATAACTTATAACCATGAAGTACTGATCTGTTTTGTCTTTGCGTATTTGTATATAGAAGATTATGATTTCTTAACTAAAAGTGTATACCGATTTCAAAAAATTAATATATAAATTGTTCTAGTTTGTTAAAAATACCTTTCCCAAACTCAATTGAAAATGTACTTATATTAAACAAAATGTAAATTGATTTTCAATGTTGGAAGTTAACTCTGGAACAACCAAATATGAAAACACCACCTATTAAGTGACACTTAAATGAAGAAAACGGTGAGCTTTTATCGACGCTCGTTACGAGTTGGTTGTACTCTTATTTCAAAATATTACTTGTAAAGTATCTCTAAATATGTAGCTCCTTTTTACGTACGGAGAAGGTCCATGCTCAGCTAAGGGTCTTTAAAGGGGTTGAAATATTATTAGTATTATATACATACATAGATAATTTCATACCTAGTATTATAATTAACGAAAATCCAGTTCACTGATCTAATTGCAGCGTTCAGTCACACTAAATTCCCTCGCTTAGTTTCAGTCGATTGATCTCGCTGGGTAAATATTTGATCGAATTTTGGCTTTGTATCTTTGTCCAGAACACTGTCAAGCCTCACAAAGGGCATAGTATGACGTATAATACTCACGTGCATTCATAATTTAGAGTTATATGCCTCATCGTCTAATCTCAAAGTAAAAACAGTATTAGGTGCGTTTTAGATAACAAGGGAAAGGGAATAAGTTACTGTGATGCGACTAACAATTCTAGAGATTATGTGGAACTATCTTTGCTGAGTTTAATCGTGATCATTTACGAAACCGTAATGATTTAGTCTATATATATAATAAAATAGGCAGTGGTAGCTCAGTGGTAACGCGTTCGCTTGGGAAACCGAGTGAAGTGTGTTTAAATCCCGGGTCTCGCATTTCTTATATTTTCATGTGCGAATTTTTTCTAACATGATAACCACTTGTCTTACGGTAAAGGAAAACATCGTGAGCAAAACCTGCATGTCTGAGGGAACCTAACAAGTTTTCGAAAGACATGTGAAGTCCACCAATCTGCACTTGACCAGCGTGATGGACTATGGCCTGATCCCCCTCGTATTGAAGGGGTTACATAAAAAGAGCTGAATAGAATAGATAGATAGATATAATAAAATTCTAGCTGAGTCGAACCGGTACATTAAATATTTCGACACACAAAAATTCTAAAAACTATAGATTCGGCTTCTGTATCAATAATAATAAATATTCCAAAAAGATTTTCCAAAAAAATATTCAATGCAAAGATCGACTCAGAATTTTATTTTATGTACTAGCGACTCACTTTCGCTCCGCTCGTGTTCGTCCCTAGTTACATCTTAACGTTTAGTAAAGGTTTTTCAAAAGAGATATTTTCCCGCAGTAAAAAGTATCCTATATGTTGACCTGGATAACAAGCTATCATCATATCAAATTTCATCAAAATCTGTCCAGTGGTATTCTCGTGATGCGGACACGCACAGACAGGCAAAAATTCTAAAAACTATAGATTCGGTCTCTGTATAGGTGATAATGACTATTTCAATGAGATTTTTCTAAAAATATTTCATGTCAGATTCGATTATCGATTATATATATTCGATATCGAAGTATAACCTATGTTTTACATATTATTTAGTAATAGGTAATTAAGTTCACAAATTCACCCGCTTCATGTTCGGAATCTGTTCGTGATCCAGCCGTGGATAAATCGATTCCGAAGTGACAGATAAGTATATTCCTATTTGTAAAAAATATATAATATATTTTTATATTTTTCTTGCTATTTTGCAGCTGTATCTTTTATTTATATTTGTTTTTGTTTAATTGTAAGTTTACTCTGCTGTGTTTATGTACGTGGAAATTTTATTGGCTGAGTGTATGAATTCTAATATATTTAAAATTTAATGATTGTTTATACTGTTTGTTCTCTAATTTACAAAATTATAATAATAAGCAGATAGCATTCCGTCTGTCCGTGTATGCCTTCATAATGAGTTTCTATTAAAATCGAAGCTGCAATCTTGAAATATCAGTTGCCTTTAACCATTGAACGGAAGGGGTATCAAAATTTAGGTTGAACAGGTTCATGGAGCGCAAAGTAATAACGCGACGTTGGTGTCGAGAGTGTGTACGATAAATTATTTCCAGCTGGGAAGTTGATTCCACGCGTGTAAACTGTTTCTGTGTTTAATAGGTTTTGTTCAAATTTTATTTATAATATAATTTTTTTTACCGTGGTACAGATTTCATTTTAAAACAAAGAAATTTTCAATATGGCCATAGTGCATGGACAATGTTTGATATAATAAAAAACTTAAGTAAATTAAAATCTTAGCAATAAACACTATTACGTAAAATAAGCCCATTTATCTGTATATATATACCTACGTATCTTTTTAAAATATTAAATATTTTCATTAGTAAAAAGAATAACTGTAAGGTAAAAATAGCACTGGTAGATTCTTGTAAAAATTAATTTTAAATGTAAGTTTGAAATTTAATCAATGATTCAATTTCAAACTTTTAAAATAAATCAAAGTGTAATTAAAAAAAAAAAAACTATTATTCTACGCGAGTAATAGCTACTACAAATACGAGTACATGGTTATGTACATATGTGTTGGTATCTATGTATTCAACCCATTTCAGCATCCCACTTCAATTTCATCCCACTTCACTTCAATGCGATGGGAATGATCTCTATCGCATGGTGCAAGCATGGTGAACCACTAGGCCAGCTAGTCAGAGTTCATGGAATTCATGTCATATCCATTGAAAACTTATTAGATTCTCTCAGACATGCAGGTTTCCTCACGATATTTTCTTTCAATAGACAACCAGACAAGTGGTAATCATATTTAAAACTTACATGAAAATATCATAAGTTGGAGACCCGGGATTTGAACCCGTTACACTTGGTTTGTCAAGCAAACGCGTATATAAAGACATATTACCAGCCAACTATAAGAGCCTTTATAATGACTTTTCCACTAAAATAAATAGATGAAAATTATATTTAAATATTTCTGAAACACAATTTATTATTGTTTTCATTTTTTCTACTTCTCGAGGCCTTACTATCTAAAAGAATTGTAATACTTTCTTAGATTTACTCGAATATTTGATATTTCAATTGAAACTATCTTTTCGGATTTTGTCGTGGCAATTTTATATTTTTGTTCCCGACGTTTCGAATGCTTTACAGCAAATATGGTCACGAGAGAGACTCCTATCTCACAAAAACAGAACAGGAAACCAAAAAATAAATGAAAACAGCGGCAAATTCTGAAAAGATAGTTTTATTTAAACAATCGCATCGTATTACTCGTAAGTCACGTACGTAACATATATCATGGGAAGGACATATTATGGCACTTTCTATAATTCAACTGTTTTTTGGTTTCACGATATAATATTTTGAAGTAATTATGTTATTTGTAGTTGTTTATAATTTTTATAATATGTAGTTTTTTTTTCCACAAAGTTTTTTTTTTTAAGTAACTAAGTAATCAATATTGAGGTTTTGAAACACATATGTATAATGTATACCTTTAAGTAATCGTATTTTTAAATTATAATATTATACACAGAACGCGTCCCTTTTTGGCAAATTTTATCTCTAACAGTAGCTTCCATGTTAGTCCAGGCTGTAGCTATTTTGTGTATTAATTTTCAGGCAAATCTATTCTCTCACACATACGTTTATGGAAAGTAAAATTTTTTATAACCTAAATGAAATAAAAGATCATCTTAAAGCTCTTGAAATCTATGTATATATATATATATATATATATATATATATATATATATATATATATATATGTATAATGTACATATAAATAAGCAAAGACAAAGCACTACTTTGTTCTCCACTGTTTGGCAACCGATTTTCTGTTTTTGAAAAAACTTCTTTAGAATCGTTATGATTTAAAACTTGATGAAATGAAAATGTGACACTAAAAAGAGACAAACACATAAATATATAGGATTAAGCCGGCGAGAGAATGAGATAGAATACATTCTCATGTTGCCATGGTATCCGATGTTATTGTCTAACAAATATATAATATGATGATATTCTTTCCGTATATGATATTCTATAAATATATGATTGTAATATGCCTAATATACCTTATTGAATGATTGATATTTAGTTGTACTTCAACCGCGCGTAAAGGTTACACGCACCCATTTCTTTTTGTTTATTAACTATTCAGGAGCTTTAGTTTTGTTAATAAAAAAAAAAAAATGAAAACATTTACTTTATTTATATAGATAGGTAAATTCTATTCATATATGTTTTACCTCAAAGTTTCAATAATGATTATGGTTTTTCGACCACTGGGCGAAAATATTGTATTATAAAATCCTAACGATTTCATTACGGTTTACAGAGTTCATACGCAGTTTAATAAGGGTGGAATATCAAGTAACGCTTAACCTATGATTTTTTACGGTTTCAAATTTAATCAGGGACATGGCGCGTGCCTGTAAGGGTGTGTGCATATTACTCAACATTTTGTTACCTTGTTGTATTTAATAATTTCGTATTACAATTATGCGTTATGAGTAAAATTAATATGGAATAAAATGTTTATACTTCAGATAGTTTATCGATTGGTTTTATAAATAGTCGGTGAACCTCATAGTTGATGATGATATATGGTGTTCATACACCATATATCACCATCATCATTATCACAGAAGAGGAGAAAAAGTTTTTTTTTACAATAATATATTATTGTTTTTCTATTTTTAACACTCTTGTTAGTTTCACTTGTATGTTTGTAACGGAATCTTTGAACGCGATTTACCTATTAGATATTCATATCTTAAAGCATGCATTGAAAAAACGCTTTTTTCATACAACATAATATTAATCGATTAGCTTCTCACGTTCATTACTAACAAACATTCATCGAGACAAAATGAATTGGTTTTCAACAACAATTACTACTTTATTAGTCTTGTACAGTCACCTTATAAATTATGAAGCAATTCACCCATAAAAGAATATATACTTAAGTCCCAATACAAAAGTTTTTATAGCTGTCAGAGGAGAAATGGCGCCAGTTTTTATTGGAGTTAAAGAAGTTATTTTTATTGAGTTAATACGATAATATTTTAAGATTTTTGTATTATTTTGAAATAAAGTATCAAAGAAGTAGACTTTCAATATAAGTCTATTTTCGTACGTAAGAAAAAATCCACTTATTTCTTTAAAATCAAATATGTTATTTATAGTTACGTTATGTCACATAAAAATGATTAGTGAAGGATACATAGCGAGCCTAAGTGGTAGAAATACACACAGTCATACAAACATTCAGACAGTGGTAGTTCAATGGTAACGTGTTCGCTTGTGAAACCAAGTGAAGCAATTTCAAATCCCGGGTCTCACATCTCTGATATTTTCAGGTTTGAATTATTTCCAACATTATTACTACTTCTTTTTGGCAACAGAAAACATCGTGAGAAAACCTTTATGTCTGAGAGAACCTAGCAAGTTTTCGAAAGACATTAGAAGTTTACCAATCCACACTTGGCCAGCGTGGTGGAATATGGTCTGATCTCTTTCGTAATGAAAGGAGGTCCATATGCATCAGTGGGACGTTAAAAAAGGGCTGAATACAATACAAACTCCTTCTGTGCCTATAAAAATAAATACTACGACGAAGTTGTCGTAAAAACATCCAAATGCTATGAAAATTCTGTTTTGATTTAATTTTTAATTAATTTTATAATGGGAATGTTGGATAATATGATGCAATATAACAGGTAACTGATTAATGTCTGGTGAAGTCGAGATTGTTAACGGCTAAGCGTATGCTATTGTTCCATAAGTGGGACTTGATAGTTTAGCTTGTTCTATAAAATGCTTAGATTATTGAACTATTCAGTAGTCATCATCTAGGTATGTTATGCCACTGTAAAGGTAATTTCTTACCTTAAACATTAAGTAAAGAACAATCATGTATTCAGCCCTTTTTAACGTCCACCTTTTTCACTGCTGGGCACGGGCCTCCCTTCAAGACGAGGGGAATCAGGCCATAGACCACCACGCTGGCCAAGTGCGGATTGGCGGACTTCACATGTCTTTCGAAAACTTGCTAGGTTCTCTCAGACATGCAGGTTTCCTCACGATGTTTTTCCTTCACCGTAAGGCAAGTGGTAATCAAGTTAGAAAATGATTCGCATATGAAAATGTCAGAGATGCGAGACCCGGGATTTGAACCCGCTTCACTCGGTTTCCCAAGCAAGCGCGCTACCACTGGGCTACCACAGAAGAACAATCATATTTTGATAATAAATATGTGAGTTACGTACTTATTTGTAAGATATTTTATTGAAATATCTATATTTAAAAAACTGCGCTATTTTAGCCTTTTCTCAACAAAGTTTCTGACTCCCATACGTTGTTCGCTGCAAGAGAAGGATACAATATCTGTTCTAGAGAGAGACTAGAAATCTTCTCTGTTCCGTTCAAAGTTCACCTTTGCCCACACTGGTTTCTGCATTGTTTATCTATATAAAAATCATTGTGTGTATATGTGTTCTCTATGGACTCCAAAATGGCTGGAGTGATTTTGATGAAATTTTTAGACAATCTTCGGATTAGCCCATCGAGTTGTCCTTTCACACAACTTCATAGCAGGGCGGGCCCAGCTATGAAGTTTGGTAGCGATCGAAAGATTGAACGCGGGCGAATTCGCAAGTACTGCTAGTACATAATATGTATCTTTTTTGAATGTACAATAAAGATTATATAAAACAGTATAATAACAACATATCCAATGTAAACACTCCCTAACAATATATTGCGATTTTAAACACATGTCGCGGAAATGACGCTCCTGTGACAGATTTCCGATATGTTCTTATAATCGACACCGATTACTTCGAAGCCCTACCCTTACTTTGAGTAAGACATGTATAGAACAAAACAATTGAGTGGAAGTGTCTTGTATTACTATTTATAATAGTCATGTTTTAACATTCACGTCATTTAAAAAAACCTTATTTTTGGTCTATGAAATTAAAAACTATCTAATGAATTTGACGAATTAAATTTACATATACATACATATTACCGCGGAAAACCCCTAATTTATAGAAAAGATAACATTATTTACTTCAATATTGTACCATAGGATGCATACATGAAAAAGTACGTATGTAGGTACATAAATATGGAACAAAATAATATGAACACGTTAGTAATTAAAAATAATAAAGCTTGAAGATAGTATAGAAAACCCAGGTTTTCAATACTTGTAGTAATATTAAAGTCTGTAATTTATATCTATACATCTACACATATAATAAAATTGTAACCGATCGCTGTCTGTACATGGAAAACATTTGAGAAAGACTACTATACGAGGTCTTTATTAACGCAATAGAACCCAAAACATTGATTTTTAGAATTTTTATCTGTTTGTCTGTGCGTTTGTGCGCGCTAATCTCAGAAACGGTTAAACCAATTTGACATTATTATCGATACAGAGGTCGAATCTATAGTTTTTAGTATTTTTGTCTATCTGTCTGTCTGTCTGTCTGTCTAACTGTCTGTCCGTCTGTCTGTTACCGCATCACGGTAAAACCAGTGGAGGGATTTTGATGAAATTTGGTATTATGATAGCCAGTTATCCGGGTACTTTTATATAGGATTATATATATATATATATATATATATATATATATATATATATATATATATATATATATATATATATATATATATATATATATTAGGATTTTATATAGGATACTTTTTATTGCGGGTAAATATCTCATCTCTGAGAAATCTATACTAAAATTTATAACGTAAGTAGGGACGAACCCGTGTGGAGCGAGGGTGAGTCGCTAGTACATAATATTTGTATACTTAAAAACATAAAAATAATACTTTAAAATTATTATTGTAGATCTTATTTATAAATTATTTTCAATTGATTTAAGTTCCTGTACGTTCTAAGCATTACTCTTATCTAAAGCAATTTTCAAGTTTATTGGTCAACGATCTTATTTCCATACCTTTATTCAAACTGAATTTTTCTTTTCTTCTAAATCAATGATACTTCGACAAAAGTTGCTGGTCTATAAAAATATAATATAACAGCTGTTCAAATTTAAACTTAAATGTGTAAGCACAATAAGATTAATATCTAATATTACATACATATATAATATCCATGACAAAAGCAGATATTGAACATGTACGTCGTTTTAAATGATATGTGGAACTGTTTGTGAAAACACTTGTGTATTCAGATATTGTGATTTAATCAAGCAAGTCCAATGCCTTAATATCGATTTTATCGAAGTCTATCAGAAAAACACTCCACACCCGCGGGAACAGCTATCGATTTTCTTGTTTTTTTATACTAATATTATAAAGAGGTAAAGTTTGTTAGTTTGTGAGGTTGTAGGGGATAATCTCTAGATTTACTGAACCGATTTAGATGAAATCTGGTAAGAAGATAGTTTGAGACTCTGGAAAGGACATAGGATACTTTTTATCGTGGAAATCATCCCTTAATAGGGTGAAATGGGGAGGAAAGTTTGTATGGGGATTCAACCTAGGGATGAACCAGAGCGAAGCGAGGGTGAGCCGCTGTTCCTCAATATAATGACGCAAGATGATATTATCCAGTAGATATTTTAAAATTTTCATTGAAATGGCAAATTCACGTCGTAACCTATATCATAGGATTATATCATTTTCATTTATTATATTATGTCATTTTCATATAATACTTTCTTATTTTTTTTTAGATATGACGATATTTTTATGAAATTCTAAGTCTAGGGACTCTAGTATTAGGTATAAAATATTTAGAAATTATAACGCTTTAAAACCAAATACATACATTATTTATTGATCTATTCATCAAAAAGAAAATCAAGATAAATCCCCAATAAACATATAAATATAATAATATATAAATATGTTGGAACATTAACATACAGAACCATCTAGTTCCATGGTAAGTTACGAAGTTTGTGTTATGGATACCAGATAGTTAATACACTACACACACCTATATGAATTTAAATACATATATATTATAAATTTAAACACCCGTGACTGGAGTACAAACATTCGTGTTCATCACACAAATGAATGTTCCTAGCGGGATTCGAACTTGCAACCAGCAGTCACTACAAATTGAGCCAAACGTGTCATATACGTACATACATACATACATACATGCATATAAAACATACACATAGGCCCAGAGATATATAAAAGTAAAGAAAAATCGATAGAGAAAGCAAAATCCAACTCATAGGTAAAAAAGAAAATAGAGTTTTAAAATAGAACACTATTTCAGTAATGTACGTCACAATTGTTGACACGAGAAGGTGAAAGGCCGGCACCTCGCTAAATTGTATAGAGAGTTGACGTGCTTAAATAGCAGCTTTGACCAGCGAAATTTAGTTTGAGAACAACGTTAAACTTTCAAGTGTTTAGACTGTATTGGAAACTATCGAACGTTCACGTTTATATTGGGCTTCACGTTTATATATGACGCTATGAAATTTAAGATGACATGCCATTTATATACTTAAGGTTATATACTTATTCTTATGTAGTTTTGTTATAATCTATACATATAACAAAATTGTAACTAATCGCTGTCTGTACATGGAAGATATTTGAGAAAAACTTTTATTGGGGATCTTCATTACGCAATAGAACCCAAAACAATGATTTTTAGTTTTTTTGTCTGTTTGTCGGTTTGTTTGAATACGTTTTCCACTAATATATCGTGATAGGCTTCACTTGAAATTTAGTATTTGTTTTATTTCAATCGTTTCTTAAATAAAAAAGTTACGTCAATTTAGGAAATCATCTATATATCTATATATAATAGATTTTTCAAACACTTGTCGGCCTGATTGAGCTAAAATTCACCATATATGTAACATCAGTAACAATATATTACCAAGTACTAATAATGGACCCGGAAGGTGATTTTTGAATTTCTATTCATCTTTTATTTTGAAAACTAGATTATGAATAACTTTTCCGATTCTTCTTTATTTTCTTTCATTAAGATTTTGCATCGAAACTTGTCAAGATTTACGGAGAGATACACAAACAGTTGTTATATGTATGTACAGTCTATTCTGAAAACACCAGTGATACACAACACTATGACAAAATATTAAATTTTCTAATATATAAATATCTCGTGTCACGGTGTTTGTGGTCGCACTCCTCCGAAACGGTTCGATCGATTTTAATTTTTTTTTGTATATTTGGTACATATGAGAATAGGTCGTAAAGTATTTTTCACCCTCCTACTCCAACCCCCCATTTTTAATCGGGATTTTAGTATTTTTGTATGAAAAATATTCAAATAATTTAATATTATATAAATACATAAGGACGAGCTAAGGGTAAGTCGCTATATAACATAAAGTAAAAGTGGTTTTTTTTTGTAGATTGAACACGGGCAAAGCTGCGGCTAATAATATAAATATATTATATTTAGTATATAAATACAATGATCTGTATTGTATGCGCAACTCTAAGACCATTACAGTTGGACTTAAGTAATCAAGCTTGAGCTAAGCCTAATCGAAATGACACGTAACATTAATACCCATCACTCGAGGTGCGATTTAACATGGTGAATGGAACTAATATATAATTATTTACTAAGATATTACACTGCTATTATAAATTCAAAAGTTTTTACGTCTGTTCATGCTTGTTTCTCCTTCATGTGAAAATGGCTGGACGGATTTTAATGAAATTTAATAAAAAAATATACTGTGACGTGGAATAGCATACAGGTTAATAAGATTTGCCAAAATGTGACGCTGTCTGTATATAATGTTTGACGACATGGCTCAGTTTGTAGTGACCCTATAATATAATTAAATTCTAACTGAGTCGAATCCGTACATTAAATATTTTTTTTGAAAATCTCATTGAAATAGACATCATTATGGATACAGAGGCCGAATCTATAGTTTTTAGAATATTTGTCTGTCTGTCTGTGATCGCATCACGAGAAAACCACTGGACAGATTTTCACGAAATTTGGTATGATAATAGCTGGTTATCCGGGTCAACATATAGAAAACTTTTTAACACGGAAAAATATTTCTTCTCTAAGAAATCTATATTAACGTTAAAATGTAACTAGGGACGAAACCGAGCGGAGTAAGGGTGAGTCGCTAGTGTGAATGTAATAACTGACAAGATATTTTTACCAGTGATATATCTTCTGTTTCACTTTCATTCACTTAGTGTTATGAAGTAGATAGCAATAATCTCTTCTAATTCGTTAGGCGCTTGTGCCAAAGACATTTATCGCGTGGCGTTAGCCCATAATATCGAGGCTTATCTTAACCAGACCGTGACAAAGATAGGTCTATACTATACATATTCGCACTATGCGGAAATCGAACTTCCGACATAGCAGGCAACAACACTAAGATACAGTCCGAGAAATACACATGAGTTAATGGTCGTATAGCTCGTATACAAATAATCGGCTTAACCTAGCTTTTTTTTCGGGTGTGTCCCTAGATGCTTTTTATATTTATCTATAATAATATTATAGATAAATATAATAATAAATAATATTATTAAAGAGAGAGTTTGTTTGTTTGTTTGTTTAAATGCGCTAATCTCAGGAACTACTAATCCGATTTGAAAAATTATTTTTGCATTAGATAGCCGGTTTATTGAGGAAAGCTATAGGTTATATCACCATGCTACTAACCAAATCTTTCTATTATATACTAACCGTTAAAACGTAACTAAAGTCGAACCCGATCGAAGCAAGGGTGAGCCTCTAGTATTATTTAGCATTTTGGCATGTTTTATTTTAAATATTATTACATAACCTATTTTTTTCCATGTCATAGTCTTCTTAATATGAATCTCGTTATCCATATAATTCCCATTTTTCTTACTGCTAAAATACGATAATTCCAACATCTCATCCTACCATATTTTCCTTCCCTAGAATATGTACTGCCTAAAACTTTGAATTAGAAATTGTAATCGTTTGATCAGAAATATTATTTCCGTATATTTATTTATTTATTATTGGAATCCGTTCAAACATATGTACGTGCAAATTATTTTATATAAATAGTATAGATAAATACATCAGTGTGTAACATAAAGCCAAAGAGCTTTTTTTGTAAATTGAACGCGGGCGAAACCGCGGGTTCTGCTAGTAGGTACTTTATATACTTTAAAATTAAAATACTAAATCAATGTTTATAATTACAAAAACCTCCGACACAAAAAAAACCTCAAAAAAGAAAAAAAAGTTCTGTCTTGGCCTGTAACTTCATTAAAAATACCCATTAATATATTGATAACGAGCGCCATCGCGTCGGGGGACCATTAACAAGAAGCTAGCTTCCAAATAAAAAAAAACCGTGTCCGAATTGGTTCACTGGTTAAAGAGCTACGGTGCCACAGACAGACACACATAGTGGTCAAACTTATAACACCCTTTTTTGCGTCGGAGGTTAAAAATGATACAGAGATTACCTGGTAAATATCTCTGACAAATCAAAGCACTTATGAGCAAAGTGCCGTGTTCACAACCGAACACGGTCTGATCTCTAAGGGTATTTATAACTGTCATAATGGGAGTAACTGATAACAACTGTCAAATGATATTTCTATAAAAATACCAACGACTCACCTTTGCTTCGCTCGGGTTCATCCATAGGTCGCTTCTCAAAACAAAATTAATTAATTGATTTGGTTTCATTTTTTTTCGTGGGACCCTATTTTTTTTCTAAAATAAAAGTAGCCTAAGTTACTTCTTATTACATCAGCTATCTGTTAGTGAAAGTCCCGTCAAAATCGGGCCAGCCATTTCAGAGATTAGCTGGAACAAACAGACAGACAGACAAAAATTTAAAAATAATGTTGTTTTGGTATATGCACCGTGTATACATCCATATGCATTTATTTTAATATTACAAACAGACACTTCAATTTTATTTATGATGAATGTAGTGTCAAAAATTTTAAGAAAATATACTTTATCTCTCCCACATACACTCGTACATACATATACCTACTCTAAATCGATAATTACGTGTTTATACTAAACAGATTATACGCTTCATTAGTTACTAATGTGGATAATATGATATTTCGCTTGTGTTGAATTATAGTGTAGTTATTTATGCTTGGTTAATATTGTGCGCATGTATGTTTGTTTGCTCATAGTGCTTGAGCCAAATATGAGAAATTTTGCCATCTATATATAAGAATACCGATTTTCTTTGTGTCATTATGGTTTTAAAATTTATTTTATTTTAAGCAAATCAATTTTTTTTGGCACGTTTGGAAAAAAATATGAGAGTAAAATTTTTATGACGCGCGCGCACACTGACAGCCAAAAAGCTACATAATGATGTTAGCGGATTTTAACTGAGACACTGAGACAGATGTAAACTGTTTGTTTCCATGGTAACCGTTTTTATTGTCTGACAAATGAATGAATGAATAATATAATATTCTTTTTGAATATATAATATAATATTCTTTTTTTGCATTACATTCTATAAATATATATAATATGCCTAAAATGCCTTATTTAATTATTTTATTAATTTATCATTCCTTTTATCAACAGAGAGTTGTCGTGTGTCAATACAGGATGAAATCTTTAGCTATTTTTGTTCTGTTACGGCAAAGAAGTATAACTTTTTACGTGCGTACTTAAGTACACAAACACGTTTTTTTACTTTGATTTTTCCACGGAAAAATCTAATTTATTTAAAACGTCTAATATTCGCGTAAATCTTAGAAAGTATTATTTTATTTTATCTTCACTACTATTCAGAATACACAACAGTTATCCTTTACATCTCAGCCCTTATAGGTTTTATAGAAATTTTTATCGACGTGTAGTCGTAAAAATGTAGCTTCTATATAACCCCGTCAATATTGTATCCATTTTATTGTCTGAAAATAAAATATTGCCTTAGAAGGCGGGAAGTAGCACGCCTGGGGGCAGCTGTAAACAACTTCGCTAATGGCCACTTAAAGTTTGCGGAGTGGCCACATTAGGATTTTTTTATAAACGTTTGGCATCTAAATTGCTTGAAAAGTTAAAAAAAAAGTAAGAAAACTTTGGATATAGAAACTGTAATTGAAGAAATTTAGTTTTGATTGTTAAAGTATCTAACGTTAATTGATTTAGAATTATTTAATAGAATAGATTTTGCTATCAAAGTGATAAGTGACATATGACATGAAGTATATAGGAATGAGAGATTATTAACTAAATCGTTACACATATTGCCCACAAAATATATTTTTTGTGTGAGAAAGAGTATTTTAAGACAATTTAAAATAAATAGACCCCAAGTGAGGTACACATTTCGCCAATCATTTCCTCTCGGGTGATAACTCGTAAGATGCTTCAGACAGTTGTATCATGAAGCCTCGTGAACGTCAGCTGTGGTTCCGAGGCTGGATTTGGCCTTTGCGGTAGCGATAGACTAGCTGATGTATAATCCACCACTTTACAGTCAGCTAACTTTCTTTTTCTTTAATATTGGGTTTAGCTATAATTTGATACATTTTCAATCGGGAGGAAATGATAATTTTTTTCTTACCAGCGCGAGAGGCTACCACTGTCCAACCTACCCTCTGAACCACAGCTGACGTTCACGAGGTTTCATGTTACAACTCTCTGAAGCAATTTTCAGAGTTATCATACGAGAGGAACTTGGACATGAAAATCTGTTGCAGGCTCACGGACTAAAATTACTTCCAAAACTGTAAAAAAAATTCAAAATTTCACCAGCGAACTTTTTAAAGAGAAATAAATTAATATATTCTTACTTTATATTTACTACGAGTATAAAAAGGTAAGCTAATTAAAAATTCTAAAAGAAATAATGGAAAGCGTATTCTAATTATAATTTATAGAATCATTTGAAATAGAATTTAATTATTTTTTTCCATTGAGTTATCCCTCTTATTCCTTGTTAAAGAATTTGATTTGTTGTTTTATATTTGAAATTAAGGAAAACAATATTTATTTGTTTTGTTATGTAATTAAATAAAGTTCTATATATGTATACTAGCGACTTACCCTCGCTCCGCTCGGGTTCGCCCCTCGTTACGTTTTAACGTTTGGTATAGATTTCTCAGAGATGAGATGTTTTCCCTCAGTAAAAAGTATGTATGTTGACCCGGATAACTATCATTATACCAAATTTTATCAAAATCGGTATAGTGGTTTTCTCGTGACGTGGTTTTACAGACAGACAGACAGACAGACAGACAAAATTCTAATTACTATAGATTCGGCCTCTGTATCGATAATAATAACTGTGCCAATAAGATAATACTTTCTTAGATTTACGTGATTTATATAATGAGTTACATAATTTATAACAATAATTTACAGTATTACAATAAATCATTACAAATTAATCAAATATATTATTTTTCAATACAACTCTGATATGTAAAAATGCAACCTTACACTTCTAAAAAATAAGGTACTATGTAAAGCTTAAATTATAGTGAAAACGAGCGTGCAAAGCAATATACAAATACTAGTTGTAAATGTTTAGAAAAAGCTCATTCGAAGCTTTTGAAGGATTTTCCACTTTTTATTATATGGTTATAGATTGTGCTGGCGCGGTTATAAGCATAATTATCGTGCTTACAAAAGCGAATAGGTAATTGAATGCAATTTAATGCAACGAGTTAAATTACAGTTTTAATTGAGTGCTTAAAATTGAAAATCTCTTCATTCGTGCGCATATTAAGGACTAAAATGACGGTAGGAGCACGCGACGCTCAAACCAGCTAATGTGACCCAGTCACAAGATGAAGCGATTTTAAAAAAGTTTTTGAAAAAGTATCGCAATTTTAATATCGAAATATTTCATATATAAATAAACATATTATATTCCCTTAAAATCTATATACATAAACTAAAATACATACTAAAATAAATTGTGAAGAAATGGTATAATATGCGGTTTTATTGACGAGTGATCGATCTTTCCTAAATATATAATAGACTTAAACAGAGAGAAAGAAAAATATAAGGAAATGTTGCAATCTAGCAAAAGAGATTCTAAATTCTTAATATGTAGCGCTGTCCACTTGATTTCTTATTTTATAAAGCAATGCATTTTTTTTGAATTCTCTAATTAAGTATAAAATTGAATGTACCTTCTGGATATATGTGGGATGGGTGTGGGTATGTTGTCTATACATATAATAAAACTGTAGAGGTTGAATGTCTGTACATAGAAAAAAATGCTCAAAAACCGAGTCAAGGGGATGTAAGAAGAGAAATAAAATAAATCCAGATTTTTTAAATTTTTTTTGTTTCTCTGTCTGTTTGTTTGTTTGTGCGGGCTAATCTCTAAAACTCTTGGACCGATTTAAATAAAATTTTGTAAGGTGGTACCTTATATCTCCGGTCAACACCTTAGATACTTTTCATACCGATTAAATAGTTCCTCTGGGATAGTTAAGAAAACTATAGTAAATTATACAGCTTAGTACACAAAAACTACAGATTGGATTTTAATGACACTACAATAATATAATTCATACATAAGAATAATAAATAGGCTACTTTTTATCCCGGAAAAATGTACGGTTCCCGTGGGATAGATTTGTTTTTGTTTGTCTAGAGTCGAACTCGAGCGAAGCGGCGGTGAGCCGTTAGTATTTAATATAATCTGGTAGAAGTATAGATATTAAGTAAAAAGGCAGTGTTAGCCCAGTGGTAACACGCTTACTTGGGAAATCAAATGAAACCAAGGGTTCAAATCCCCGGTCTTCCACCTGCAGTTTTTTCATATGCGAAAAACCCTAATATCCACCAACCCATAATTGGTTATGATTGAAGGGAGGCCTGCGCCCAGCAGTGGGACGTTAAATAGCGCTGAATACATACATTGTAGTTAAAATATTACTTATAAAATATGCATAGCATCCGCTTCAGCTTTCAGTTTGAACTTAATGATTTATATGCTAAGTAATATCGCATTAAAATTGTCCCCAACAGAGTCAGGCCACGCCCATAGAAAATGCCTTATATCCTTTATACTCTGAAGTTATTTATTGCCTTTTTAAGCAATTCAGAGTGCTTACGTCGTTTGCTTTGTTTAATCACATCGAAAAGCATCTAAAACAGTAAAGTAAACAGTTTTTAATGTTACCAGAAACATAAAATGCAGTAAAATGAGCAACTAAGGGTCTAATTAACTGATTTTACTTTACATAATACACCTTAAATATGACTGGAACGTGGTAAATGTTTTATCATATAATAGCGACAAAAACTCGCTAAATTCGGTTAACCTGACTTCTTTAGCACATCATTTTCATAAAATCATGTGCTAGCCCATGGTATGGCAGTGGTAGCCCAGTGGTAACGTGCTCGCTTGGAAAACTGAGTAAAGCGGGTTTAAATCCCAGGTCTCGCACCTCTGATATTTTCATGTGCGAATTATTTCTTACATTATTACCACTTGCCTTACGGTAAAGGAAAACATCGTGAGGAAACCTGCATGTCTGAGAGAACCTAGCAAGTTTTCGAAAGACATGTGAAGTCTGCCAACCCACACTTG
The DNA here is from genome assembly GCA_033884665.1 of Argynnis bischoffii washingtonia. Classification (NCBI taxonomy): domain Eukaryota; kingdom Metazoa; phylum Arthropoda; class Insecta; order Lepidoptera; family Nymphalidae; genus Argynnis; species Argynnis bischoffii. Next base: position 2,110,538 of record CM066622.1, read on the forward strand.
GCCAGCGTGGTGGACTATGGCCTGATCCCCCTCGTATTGAAGGGAGACCCGTGCTCAGCAGTGGAACGTTAAAAAGGGCTTAACACAAATATGTCGCGTAAGCATGCACTTTAAAAACGTTCAATAAAATGAGAAAAATGTCTTATTGGAAAGTACATGGAAGTGTGTTGAACCACTTCCGTGAAATTTAACGCTATCTACATATGTACATACATAGTATAAAACAAAGTCGCTGTCTGCGTTTGTCTGTTTATCCGCTTACTTCTTTTAAAACACTAATAGTAATAGAAAAAACGATAAACGAGTAAGGTTTCTATATATAATTTTTAAAGATTTTGTTTTTTCATGGCTAAGTTTACACTGTGTATTGTCAAAAAGTCTGTTTCCGTACGATTACATGGCTAACATTGGCTAAACCTTTGGAGATACAACAAAACAATTTACAAAAAAATTGTAGGTCTTGAAAAGGTCTACGGAAAAGTCCGCGATAGCATGTATCTATCTCCTAAGATACGCTTACTATAGCTAATTTTATTTATAAAAAACGTGTCTAGGGACACAACCGGGTGAGTCGCTAGTATAGAGATAATATTTCATTCAGTACATTAACTTTTATAAGACTGAAGCAACAGATTGAACTGCATGAGTTAAATTACTTAAAATCATGCCTTTAAATAATATTTAAAAATAATAAAGATTCGATCCCAAGAAAACCACCGTTTGATTGAAATATAAGCCCGTTCACTTCCATTTTAATTTTTCCTTATAACTTTAATTAGAATGATAAAAAGTGAAAATCAAAAACTTCCAATAACTAGCAAAGGTATAAAGTATTCTCCTTTGCAAATATATTTTTATTGGTCACTTATTCATGATGGATGGATCAAAATTTCATCTCGTTAATTTATTAACGCCAAATTCATTAACGGAGTTTTTTGAAGCAGTAATTATACGGACTCGACTTAGGTCATGATTTATTCATATTTAAAGCTGTTCGTTTCCTTAATTAAAATAAACTAAGTAACTTCATGAGGAAGGAGTTTGACGCGGGTTGAATGTTTAGATGTTATATAAAGTTGCTTATGCGATTTAGATTTTATATAAGTATATGATAAGTCAGTGGTAGCTTAGTGGTGTCGGGCTCGTTTGGGAAACCGAGTAATACGAGTTCAATTTCAGGGTCTCGCACTTATGTTATTTTTATTTGTGAATCATTTCCAAGACCACTTCTCTGACTGTCAAGGAAAACACCGTAAGGAAATTTGGGTTTGAGAGAACCTAGCAAGGTTTCGAAAGACATGTGAAATCCGCCAACCCGCACTTGGCCTATGTGGTGGGCTATGACCTGATTCCCCTTGTATTGAAGGGAAGCTCATGTCTAGCTGTGGAACTTAAAAAAAAGGGCTGAGTACATACATATGTAAATATATGATAATTTGGTCTGTTAATCTCTTTATTACCTTATAATATAAATGTGAAAGTGTCTTGGTTAATTGGTTTTTTATTACAAAAGCAGGATTCGATTTATAGATGTAGGCAACTCTTGATATTGACCTTCCAAGTACAAATTCATATCTAAGCACTTACAAACGTATAATCATAGCTGCTTTTTAATTCATTTGTAAGGGATTTTACCTTGTCCCTAGTAATCTATATTAATTTTAGGGTATTAGGCTATTATTAACGAGTTAATTCTTCAAGTTTTTACTAATTTTTGTTTGTATAGAAAAATGGAAGGGAAAGAGAGAGACCTTTGACCAGCAGTTGTATATTAACGGCTGAAAAAAAGAGTAAAAAAATAAGTGTTTTCACTGTAAAGCTGACATTGTCAGTTTTAATTTTCTTACTAGCGGCTCACCCTCGCTTCAGTCGGGTTCGCCTCTAGACAAACAAAAACAAATGTATCCTACGGAAACCTTACGTTTTTCCGGGATAAAAATTGCCTATTTATTATTCTGATGTATCGAATTATTAGTTTTTGTGTACTAAGCTGTATAAGTTACTATAGTTTTTTAAACTATCCCACGGGAACTCTTTTATTTTTCAGGTTGAAAAGTATCTAAACTGTTGACCGGGGATATAAGGTACTACCATGCACAACTTCACTTAAATTAGTCCAACAGTTTCGGAGATTAGCCCGTACAAACAGACAAACAGACAGAGAAACAAAAAAAATGAAAAATCTGGATCTGTTCTATTTCTCTTCTTACACCCCCCTGACTCGGTTTTAAGCATTTTTTTTTTCTATATACAGACATTCGACTTCTACTGTAGATTATATATTTCACTTCAAATAAGGTGAAAATATATAAAATTATTTACTGTACCATACTACAAAATATAAAATTAAAATTGTAAGTCCAAGTAAATTATTTGCTAAGTAAGAGTAAAACAGCTATTAAATGGCTCGTTTTAAACGTCTATATAAATCGGAATCTCGCCGCTGGACGCGCGTATAACGCAGTCTAATAGTGACTTTAAATTTCTTTACGAGACTCTCAGAAAATACTTTCTGATACTTTCTATATCTTTTAAAGGAAACAATATTGTTTTGATGCAAAATTTATTATATTTTATTTAATCTTAGACATATTTTACTATTCCTTGATAATAATATAGTTCTAGGAACTAGAAATTTCCCTTATTAGTAAACGATATGTATGCCAAAATGGAGAATAGTAGCATAAATAGCAAATCATGCTACTATTTTCACTTTGACATTTATTTTGATGGACTCCGTGTATATTATTTCCCTATCTAGTCTATAAAATCTAGTCTATAAAACCTGTCCCTATTAGCACCTAAAAGCCACATAATAAAGAATTGAATTGAATACACTTTGGAGGACTTTGATTTAATTTTTGGGCTATTTATACTAGTCGCGATGATACATCTACGTGTATTTTTTTAAGTCCAACTTTACATATTTATATATACATATACGAGAAAAAGTAATATTGGCTATTTTATCTCGATACATTTTTTCATGTATATTTAAATTTCATTTTTTTTTAAATACACGTCAATTTTATAAGTCACTAGTGACTCACCCTCACTCCGCTCGGGTCCCTAGTTACGTTTTAACGTTTAGTATAGTTTTGTCAGAAATGAGACATTTTTCTGCAGTAAAAAGTATCCTATATATTAACCCGGATAACCAGCTATCTTCATAAAAAACTTCATCAAAATCTGTCCAGTGGTCTTCTCGTGATTCGTTTCCAGACAGACAGACGGACAGACAACGGCGTGCCAAGCAAAATATGGCCACAAGAAGTTTTAATAAAGTTCTTCTTAACAATCACCAATTGTTTTAAGAACAATTTAATTATCATCTGAAAGAGAGATATTTTAAGTACTTTAAAAGTTTGGGTTACTGTTTCTCATTTCGCTGCGACTTCTTATCAACTAGGAGTAAACAAGTGCCATTTAATTTATTTTTACGTTCAAAACGTATTTAAATAAGCTTTATTTCTATTAAAAAAAATTTAAATTAGTAATGCGGAAATTTTGGTAATTAATGAAAAAAAATCCGGACAAGTGCGAGTCGGACTCGCCCACCGAGGATTCCGTACTTTGTAGGAAATCTGTTTAACTTTAATTTTCAACTTTAGGAACACACCTAATTAGGACTATAGATCTTAGTATCTGGTATAAATTTCAACTTGCTAGGCCCATGCGTTCTTGAGAAAATCAGTGGTGATACACGAACAGACAGACGGATAGATGGACAAGATAGTGATAAGGGTTCCTTTTTTTACCTTTTATTTTATTTTATTTTGGAAACAAACAGTACAAATTAACATAATTAAAAAAAAACAAATTTTGAAATACGGAACCCTAAAAATGTCAAAAATATTACATGGAATTAATTCACTGTATCACATGTAAGTTTTTTACAAACGGTTAATATAATGCACATTTCGATAACATGACTGTAAAGGACATATTTTGTTACCTGTTTAAAATTTACTTTTGAACTGACTACTGCACAATGAATATGAATATAATAATTGAATTAATAATAAAACGAAATATAATGTTACACAGTAAATATTATATTCTGCCATTCATGAACAATTTGTATCGTGTATAGGTTTTCAAAAGTTTGTAAGTCAAAGGGATAATATAAACAGTGTCGTAGAATGAAACATGAAGCCAAACAATAATGTTATAAATTGTATAGAAATCACAATTTGTACATTCAATAATAATAGTATAATATTCCGATCTATGTGGTGAATACCTCACTCTTTTTCCAGGCGAAATATTATATTTTTTAAACCATAAAACATTAACCAGCACGACCCAGGGGGGTTGTCACCAAAAATTTGCTCCAGGCTATTATATATAAGTAAATAAACATTTATATATAAATAGCTAACGGATTTTATTATAATAAAGAAAAATAAATGAATGACACCCATGACTGAAGTACAAACATTCGTGCTTATCACACAAATGAATGTCCCCAGCGGGACTCGAACTCGCGACCGCTGGCACAGCAAGTAGGGTTCACTGCAAACTGAACCAACGTATCGTCACTAGATACAAAACAAATATAACACTTTTCAAAAAGCTACATACATATGTATCTAATTTTATACAATACTATCTGTTAAGTTATTCTAAAGTTTGCCTAAAGTGTTCTCGGAAAGCAGAATCTCACAACCGGGCGCATAACGTAGCGTCTAATAGCGCCTTAATGTTTCTTTATGCGAGTCCGGGGATACGGAAATCATATTTCTCGACCCTTAATAGTGCTTGTTTGCAGTATTTTCAGGGAATTAGCTCGCTTTGATGCGAATCTACTACAAATATACAGTTTGATGTTTAAAATGATAAGACATTTTATTGAAATTGAGTTATATGATACATAATAACGTAAAAAAAAAGCTTCTGTATATGTATATAAATAAATTAATATGTTTTTAAGCGTTGTTATGACAGTCACCGTTTAAAAGTTATATATTTTGCAGAAACGTTGTCGTGTTGTTTGGGCGAAAAATTAAAAAAAATTCTGGACTTCGACTATAACGCAGCCAACTACAGCTACAAACCATTGAAGTGACCCCATAAATGTACACAAGAGGAATAATTCTGTAATATATTGTTTTCATATAACCTTATTAGTTTACGCGGTGCACGCCAATAGAGCTTCCAGTCGGCGTGATTTTTTATGACATCTTCAACAATCATCGTCATATTTCAGCCCATTAACTCAAAACCTTAATAAATTATACACCTAAACTTTTCTCGCGAATCAGTCCATCTATTGGTGAAAACCGTATGAAAATTTATAGGGTAGTTTTTGAGTTTATCGCGTTCAGATAGACAGACATGGCGGGTAACTTTGTTTTATAATATGTAGTGATAGTAGCTTATGTGCTATTCCAGGTCATTGTCTATTTGTGTATTAAAGTTTTATCCAAATCTGTGCAGACATTTTAACATAAAAGGATAACAAACTTAAACACACACAAATCATAACTGTATTGTGTATTTTTAGTGTTATTATTAAATATCAAAAATGTCGAGAGAAAAACACTTTTGTGGTCCCACTAAAGAGAAATCCATTTTAATTACTCAATATAAAGAAGAATTTAGTGAATTTACTGCGGCCTACGATGGCATTTTTATGGCCTCCCATAATTGCTTTCACAGAATGTAGTACAAGTAAAACTTCGAAAATAAAACAGCAATCGTCGCAGTGAAATACATTAATTCCACATACAGTGGCACTTTTTGTTTAACGAATGGCCAAATACCTTTTATATAAATGTTTTGAATGGGCCCTTACAAATAATTTTGATTATATATTGAATTTTGAGGTATCGGCAGTGCCTATTGAGCCAGTGGTAGCTGGTTCATTTCCTATTCATAAACAAAAGTCTACGTTAATCTTATTTCAATTAATAGTTGTTCTTAATTTGGCTGAGTTTTTGTGTGTTTTGTAAATTTTATTTTTGTAATATCGTTACGATCTAGTTTTGGGATTGGAAATTAAAGTATATTTTTTGTACTATACATGTTTGAATTTGGTTCTCGAGAGTCACTTTTGGCGGTTCACGAACACACACGATACATGCTAAGTTTTGGATCAACTCAGTCTCAGAATACTATTTTCCATTATTAGATAATAAATAAATATGTTGGGACATTAACACACAACACCATCTAGTTCCATGGTAAGCTACGAGACTTGTGTTATGGATACCAGATAGTTGATACACTATACATATTATAACTTTTAATACATTCATATTATAAATATCACACAAATGAATGTCCCTAGCGAGACTCGACCCGCGCCCGTAAGTAGGATCACTACAAACTGAGCCAAAGGTCTTGTCAAATCACACTTTCACTATGATTTTGCTTCACTTCTACTATTTTTACCTTTTCATATTTTTTCTTATTTTTCTCTTAGCTCCGATATTCAACTGATATCTTCACTGCCACCCCTTTTATATGCATAAACAAATAATGTTCTATTATTCGAAATTTTGAATCTTTTCTAATAATTTCAATTCTCTTCTGGAAAATATGTTGTTCTTCTCTCACCCACGTCAATTTGCGATTAACTGTTCTTGTCTTTAATTGTCATACTTTGATAACTGTCTTAGGATGTGTTAAGCAAGTTTCAGACCTGCCATTATTAATTATTATTTTTAGTATAAAGGCGTTAAATATTCCACTACGCGACAATATTTATTATTGCCTTATAAACCCGGTTTTTAGATTTAGTAAAGACTAACAGCTACTAGGTTACTAACTACTTTTTTTACCCACCATACCATCTGCATACATACAGGTGATTATATGGCACAGGCAAAGCCAGTACTACCCACTAAAACCCAACGGAATTTCCCCCGTCTGAATGCACACCGCCTTTCGAGGTTAGGCGCCTTTGAAAGCGTTTTTTAACTTCGCGCCCGGCTGAATTGCCCGAAATTATCGAACTGTCAGGCGCAGCACTTATTAGTATTATGCCTGCGCTTTACTTTCTCGCCGATGCACGAAGTATTAAGCTACCATCTTTTTAACTCTGTATTTCTTGATCGATTTTTAATAAAAAAAACCTTTTTTTTCAGACAAACATACAAGGAATAACTGTTTATCTTTACAGTATGCACATACTCTCAAAGCTATAGAAAACTGCGATCAAACCCATTTTACAAACACAAAACTAACTAGAAATTCGACCCATTTCAAATTTTAAAGCAAAAGTTTTGAACAGAACGCCGGATGCTACATGTTTATAGAAGCTTTGCAAGATATTTTTATGTATTATATGTATGTGATATGTTTTTGTTTCCTATACTTGTTTTTGTGCCAGGGCTTTGTGACATAATTGGAGAAAAGATAAGATACAGTACGGTAAAAGTGATAATAGTGAAAACTAAAAAATAGAAATAATACGGTTAGTAGCGTTGGATATTCTCCTAATTATTTTCAAAAATAATTTACATCACAGTTTTTAAGATGAAACCGGACTAACAGCTAATTAGCAGTAGGTAAGTTAATGCGTATGCACCATCTACGATTCTATTCAGAGGTTCTATTATTTTGCTCTTAAATGAACGAATACAAAAGAAAGACTGACAATTTTATTCTAAAAAATTTATATTAATAAAAATTATTAAAAAAAATTTGAGTATAAAAGTATTTTAAAATAGTTTTACAGTATTTTTTTTAGTTTTTAATTTTAAAACTATAATTTTGTACATTTGAAAAATTGAAACACTTCATTATACTTAACGTTAAGAGTTTAAATATATCGATCATCGGTCAATGTACTCTGTATTGCATTAAATTATGTAACACTTATATATATGTACTTGTTACATTTTTATTCAACTAGCTTACATACTTTATTAGAGTAGGTGTAGCAAATCTGGTTTAAGCGACCTATGGACCATCCTAACAAAGGATATGGATTACAGAATTTTTTTCCGGGAGCTTCCTTTTTAGATATTTCTATTACAGCAAAATTATTTATTATTTTTGGATGGGAATAATGCGAAAATTACAGCTCTTTAATAAAAATATCTCCTCGACCTCGTCTTAAACGCTTCTATCCCTGTTAAGAAGTGGATCGTGTTTCGACATTAAAATCGGCATCTTAAGTGTCGGCGGCATCGGGATTTGGGATTTGAGAATGCTATTTTAGAGAATTTTCTAGAATACCATTTTAACATTGAAAATGTTTTTTTGTCGCTTCGGTATAGGCCCGATTTTCAGCGAAAATGTGACATCGCCCTGGTGTCGTGAATTTTGAGACTACGTGGGGGTTGGGGATGTCAAAAGACGCGTCTTAATAAGGGCTACAAAATGCAAAAAAAATTTTGAAAATACTCAAAAGATTTTTTTAAATCGAAAAAATGTGAAAAATGCGGTCGCTTTTCACTCGGCTTCGGTCAGAAAAAAAAACATATCTTGAAAACGAAATAAGATATCAAAAAAATAAAAAAAACTCCTAGAGATATGAACTCTGGACTACATTTAAAAAATATTGAAGTAGTGTACCACTGATAGGTTATTTAAAAGTTGTACCTTTGTGACGCGGAGTTTAAGCGCAAAGAGCGCATGAGCGCGGTAGTGACGATAAATAATATTTTAGAGCATGATTATGTGTTTGAACGAAGTGATTCTTTGTGAATAATTAAATATGTAGTTAAACTAATAAATAACTAACATCTAAACATATAATAAAAGAGTAACTTAGCAAAATCTGTACGTGATTTTTTTTTAAAAACAATGACTGTAACGTATTGTCCTACAGAATATAGACTACAAAACGATAGTTATTAAAAATTTTGTCTGTTTGTCTGTATGTCTGTTTGGGTGTGCACGTTTCACAAAAAAAGTACTGAACCGATTTCAACTAAATGTAGTGATAACTTATTATTCGGGTTACATGATACCAATCAAAAAAGTGGTAAACATTGTATGCAAGTTGAAAAGACTTGCATACAAAGAAAGAAATAAAGAAAAATGTGCTTACTTTAAAGATGCAGTAGAAAAATGTGCAAAAGTAGCGGTTGTGGAGCTTGCTTAAATAATTTGAACGAATATTAATTTACAGAATATACGTAAAGTATCTCTTAAGACACATTTACTTTAACTTTTTATTTACTTTTTTTTTTTATATTTTGAGTTACGGTTGCTAAAATTAAATTTGTTTTTCCATAATACTTTTAAGAAATACTAAAGTATCTATTGTGTAAAAATTTTACTTTAATGTGTATATACAACACAATATTTAGCGGTACGGAACTCTCGATGCGCGAGTCAAAATTATACTCACACATTTGAAAATATTACAGCCTTCAAATTATATTAGTTTAGTTATAACATTGACAAGCCAACGACTTTTTTTAAAAGTATAAACGCGGGCGAAACCGCGGGTTCTGCTAGTAATTAATATGTTAAAAATTTAACTCAGTTCATTTGGCAGATTCATTTTCAATGTACTCGAAGGTCGTGGCAGACACGACATCAGTGGATTTTTATCAAAATGCCATGACATAGTATATGAAGTATGTACATATATCAGAAACTAGCGACTCACCCTCGCTTCGCTTCGGGTTTGTCCCTAGACAAAAACAAATCTATCCCACGGGAACCGTACATTTTTCCGGGATTATATATAGCCTTCCTCAGTTAACGGGCTATCTAATGCAAAAAGATTTTTTTAAATCAGATTAGTAGTTTGTGAGATTAGCGCGTTCAACCAAACAAACAAACAAACAGACTCTTTAGCTTTATAATATTAGTATAGATTAATTTAATTTTAGTTCATTTTCGTATTCAGTTTTTAAACAATCAAATTAATCTTGGAAAAGACAGATAATACAAAAGTAATGAATGAACAATTCAGAATCTGTACGTACAATGGAACTTAAAAAAACCCGTTTCGTGCCAAAATGTGGTGCGAATAAATCCACAACAAATCAGTTAATTCCATAAAACATTCGTTGTAATTTACATACGGCATTTACAGAGGAAGAGTGCGTTTCGACATTCGAAAAGGTCCCATTAACCGAACAATTGCAAAATAGGATTTTCGCAAGCGCAATTTTATTAATGCTTTTGTGAGGTAATCTTTGTTTAAGCTCCGGTGTAATTTGTATAGAATTTATAATTTACTGAACTCTGTGCAGTTTTATATGTCTAACAAATTATGGGGGTTAGCTGTTAATTTTAAGAGCTTTTGATGCGGTTTTGTCACTTTTTTGTTTTATGATATACTAGTTGACGTCTGCGGTTACTTTTCGCGTAAATGCTTCTATTTAGTCTACTACTTTATACAACAAGTCTAAGAGCCAAAGCTCAATACTCAGCCGATTGAAATAAAGTTTAGAGACATTTTTGACGCATTTGAATACTTGCAAAGCTCTCTGCATAGTTTCCTTTCTATAGGTCACATATAAACTTTAAAAAAGAAAATTACATCTGTGTGTATGACTGTGGAAAAACATAAACATATATTATGTGTTGGTTGCTGAGGAAATAAACATCCCATAAAACAGAAACAGACAAACAGAAAACAATATATTGCTTAATATTATTTTAATTAAAAGGATCTCATATTACAACAACTCTTTTTTATATAGTTAGTTAAAAATAAATTCTATGAAAACTCCATTATCATTACACGCCTTCATTAAGACTAAGTTTTCACTATGCTTTGGTAGTGTGTCCGTCGCTTGTATTTAACAAGTCCCGGTCCCTTCTAATTAGAAAACTACTTCACTTGGAATAGGTCACTCGATTCGACGTGGATTGTAGGGCTCTCTACTTGCAAAATTTTAGGAGAAATATCGAGCGGGTAGATTATCAATTGTCGTCGATATCAGTCGATAGGTAGGTGTGAAACTTCAGAAAAAGTAACCTATGGGATAATGAGGAGTAAGATAATTATAAGGTTTATTTTTGTATAATATTTTTTCAAAGTTTAAAAGTTATTTTATACTTTATTTGACACAAATACACATAACATATTATACAGTAATTAATTTTATTATTTTTCACATCCTGTGTAATATATTCTACCTTAAATAATTAAATAAGGCATATATATTTACAGAATATCATATATGGAAAGAATATAATATTATATATATATATGTTAGACAATAACAACGGTTATCATGGCAACATGGCAATGTATATTCTATCTTATTCTCTCGCCGGCTTAATCTATACAGATAAATAAAATTGGAGTGTCTGTTTGTAATATTAAAATAACCGCTTTTTACTAAATGCATATGGATGTATACACGGTACATATGTATACCAAAACAACATTTTTTACAATTTTTATTTGTCTGTCTGTCTGTCTGTTTGTTCCGGCTAATCTCCAAAACGGCTGGACCGATTTTGACGGAACTTTCACTGGCAGGTAGCTGCTATTATAAGGAGTAACTTAGGCTACTTTTATTTTAGAAAAAGGATCAGGGTTCCGCGAAAGAAAATTAAAACCCATGAAAATGTGAACAAAATCCGCGTGCGGCGTACAGAAACGTAACGTAAATCGCTATATAATTTAAATTAATATGTTAGAAGTAGCAACCTACTATTTATGTGTAAACATAGCTAACCGTGAAAACGTACCTAGGGACGAACGCGAGCGAAGCGAGCGTGAGTCGCTAGTCCTATGTATTTATGTGTTTATCTCTTTTTAGTGTCGCGTTTTCATTTCATCGAGTTTCAAATCACAACGATTTTAAAGAAGTTTCACGTCAAAAATAAAAATCTATTGGCTCCACTAATATTATGAATGGATAAAGTTTGTAAGATTGTGAATTTGGATAAAATATATCTAAGGATGCATCACCCAAGCAAAACCAGGGTAAGTTGCTAGTACGTTATATTTATTGAAATTATAAAGCAGTTGAAATATCTTCCATAGAATATTATTGATATCAGTATTGAAATGCATTTATGAATAAGGTGAATAAAATTTTATTATTATTTTATATTATTTGTTATATGTAAAATAGGATGTATTAGAACCGATTTTTTTTTAAATCTCTTGGATGTTTTTATATAAGGTTAAAATATTTAGACTTTCAAGATGTTTGGATGTCTGAATAAAGGGGCTATGGAGTCTTTATAATTTTTTTGCGTATGGATAAACTATCGCACTACATTAAGGTACCGGGGAAAATTGATCTCTTTTAAAAGTTACTTAGGATAGAATCTGAGTGAAAAGAGGGCGTTTCGCTACTATTATAATAAGTACAATACAACTGAAATTAATAAGTAACCAAGCAGTTGTCAAAATTATTTACCGATTTCAAAAAGAGAAAGTGCTCTATTTGGCTGTTTTCGGCTTTTTTGTGTATATCAATTTTTGACATTTGTCAAGCGATTTTCATAATTCTTTTTTTATATATCTATACTAATATTATAAAGCTGAAGAGTTTGTTGAACGCGCTAATCACAGGAACTGCTAACCCGATTTGAAAATTCTTTTTGCATTGGATAGACCGATAAGTGAGGAAGGATTTAGGCTATATATTATCCCGTAAAAATGTACGGTTTTAGTGGGATAGATTTATTTTTGTCTAGGGAGGAACCCGAAGCGAAGTGAGGTTGAGTTGCAAATAAAACATATTTCTCAAAGGACTATTTGTATAAAATAAAAAAAATTTGACCTCTAAAATTGAAATAATTATTTATTAATTCAAGATGTACAAACAAAGCAACACAAACTCAAATCGGATGGATATCGATGGCTTACATTAATAGAGTTAGGTCTAAACCCAACCAGTTCGAGAGCACTTTATCATCATTTATAGCTATTACCTAGACCTAAACAATGTCTGACGGTCTTCAATATAAGCTCCTATACAGCAAAACCTATCAATTAGGTATAGGAACATTTCTGTTTCTAGTAAATCTAATATAGTTGTGGATTAAACTTGTGAATGTTTATTGTGTAGTACTAAATTTCGATCTCAACTAAACAGCAAGATGCAGGTTTCGGCAGAGATTTTTCTTCACTGTAAAGCGAATGGTCATCATATTAAAAATACACGTATGAAATTTGAAGGTTCTTGGGTTCAGGATATGAATAAAAAATAAATAAATATGTTGGGACATTAACCACAGCGCCACCTTGTTCCATGGTAAGCTGCGAGGCTTGTGTTATGAATAACAGATATTGTAGATATAGTTAATACACTAACCATATATAACTTTTAAAATATACATATTATAAATATAAACACCCATGACTGGAGTATAAGCATTCCTGCTCATCACACAAATGTATGCCCCCAGCGGGACTCGAATCCGCGACCGCTGGCACAATAAGTAGAGTCACTACAAACTGAGCCAAATGTGTCGTAATAATAAACTTGCATCACTCAGTTTTCGAAGCGAGTAGATTACCACGTGGTTAACACTTAGTAAATTTTTTTGAATATAAAATTTTAAATTATTATAAATTAAAATATAGTTGACTTATATTATTATAAATTAATATAAGTCGACGATTTTAAAACAAGCTTCTTATTGCTATTTTTAAGTTTAAACCTATTTATATTGTTAGTAAATATTGGGTCAACCGTTAGGTACATATCACTAGAGCTTAGCTGATTGTCATAACGGGACTTTGGAAAGACTAGTCTACTCTGATACTTCTTGATTTTGTTAAATTAGGTGTTCTTTAATTTTTGCTTACAGTGAATCGACTTTGATAATCCTTTTTTTAATTTATACATGTAATAAAATTGTAATCGAGTCTAATCTGTACATTAAATATTTTTTTGGAAAATCTTATAAAAAAAGTCATTATTATCGAAACAGAAGCCGACCGAATCTATAGTTTTTAGGATTTTTGTCTATCTGTCTGTCTGTCTATTTATCTGTCTGTGACTGCATCACGAGAAAACTACTGGACAGATTTATTTTACTGGACAGATTGTTTGTTATGAGGATAGCTGGTTATCCGTATCAACTTATAGGATACTTTTTACTTTAGGAAAATATCTAATCTCTGAGAAATCTATATTAAACGTTAAAACGTAATTAGGGACGAACCCGAGTGGAGCAAGGATTAGTGGCTAGTAAATATATAAACCTCAAAGTTGGTCTCACGTAAATAAAAAAAAAAAAACAATAATAAAAATAAAAAAATATATATATTACCACCCAATCTCTATGTTCTCAATTCTTTGTGATATCAGTAAAGTAATTAACTATCAACTGACATGCTGATGACATAAAAGTTGAAATAAAATCTTAAAAAAATATACAATTACAATACAATTTTTATAACATAAAGAGTTCGTTTGGCTTTAAAAATAATTGAAAAAATATATTTATTTTCATGAAATGTATTTCATTTTACAACACAACAGTACAAAATATTACTTTTGTTTTAAATTTTATAGTATATTTTATGTAAATTATTATAAAAGGACGAACTATATCACGAGTATTATTATGAATTTAATATTCATATCGTTAAAATTAAACTTCAAATTACGTCCTACATTGACATGCAAGGGAAATTTCAGTATTACAGCAGCAGATGTTTGACTTCCCACATGCTAGTCAATTAAAGTTTGTTAACATTAATATTATATATATATTTATATGTCCCATCAGTCTAGTGGCTAGCATGTAGCTGTGGATCCTAAGGTTCTGGGTTCGAGTCCCGAGTCGGTCAAAGAATAGTTATTTAGTTTTTTCCCAAGAAATACTGAATAACAGTCGGGACTTAGGAAGTTGGTAGTATTTCGTCGCTGTACCTTGGAGAGCATATAAAGGCGTGGGTTTTGCGCCTGATCTCGATCATATGAAATTATCGTCCTGTTGGAGTAGAAAGAGTGATAGAAATAGAGTTTATTGTGCTTTGTAATATTTCCTGCGCACATAGCTTATCTCAGTGAGACTGACCTCCGTGGAAAAAATCGGTGAGAGGATATCATTATCATTATATTTATATAAACGCTGTGTTCACTTCAAGTAAACGTTAATTTCCCGTTAATTTCCTTATTAGGGCTTAAATTTCTCTATAAAATGAACCCACCATAGTTTACTAAAGAAACCTAAGGTAAAACTTTTTAAACTTTGCTATTTAATAACAAAAGAGTTTGAAGAAAAATAAAAATTTCTGTTGTACTACTGTATGTACAATATTTGATTCGAACAAAAATTTGGCAAGAATACCTTAACAAGTATTTCTCCGTTTCTGGGAATATTAGTCGTTTCCATTATTTTTATTTATAATCATTATAAGTAGAAAATGAAATATTTAATAAATAAATTTAAAAAAGCGGGCAAATGCGAGTTTGATTCGCACACCGAGAGTTCCGTAGCATTGAAATTATGTTACATTATGGCTAAACATGTGGTCTCGAAAATATCCCATATCTGAAAAACTCGGCAGCTATTCGGCTAGAGCAAAAAATGACTTAGAAACCTATATCTCAATTTTAAAGACCTTTCCTGAGATACCCACAGACGAACCGACGGACAGACGACATAGGTTCCCTTTTACACCTTAGACTACGAAACCGTAAAAGTCACACTTAGGAGTAGTTCTAACGTTAATATTTTATTTATTTTGTACAGTAAATACAGCAGAGTAAACTTATAAACAAATATAAATATTTATTAGTTCCACCGTACAGAAAGATCGTATTGAAATGAAAACAAAAATTTTATCCAGCATGTCTTCACAAGTATTAACAGCTCGATACGTATCGGCATTCTGGGTCCAAAGGCGATTCACATTCACTATTCATATTAATATCTGATGCAAGTGTATCTTTGAATGCTATCCGATTGAGTTCATTTGAAATCAAATCTTAATATCAGATCGCTTGTATATATTGAAATACTGTTTTCATTGAAATTTTATATTGAGCTTGTTTTTCTTTGTTAGATATAAATGTAAGGAGGCTTTATAATTATTGTTCGTCGTGGTAAATTTTGTTGATTTGTCCACTGGTGATTACAGGTATAGATATATGTCTAAAATACTTATTTTTTAAAAGGAATGTTGCTTAAAAAGGAACATCAAAAACCTGTATATTTTTCGGCGCTATATATTATTTATGAAATATTAGAAGTGAGAAAATTTTTGACACATTTTGACTTTCGATTATATAACGTTGATTCTACAAGAATATTGCAAATGCTGATTGCTACTGATTGGCCAGTCATAGTTTTGAGCTGGAGAGTTAAACATATAAAAAGTTCTCGTGGTACAGTACAGTATACTTCAAGAAATCTATGTTCAAAATATAATTCGAGCCAAAGCAAGAAATACGCATAAGTCTATTTTTAAAGATGCTAAATTTTCTTAACATACTAATCAGTTACAATAATTAGGCAGTGGTAGCCCAGTGGTAAGGCGCTCGCTTGGGAAACCGAGTGAAGCGGGTTCAAATCCCGGGTCTCGTACCTCTGATATTTTCATGAGCGAATCATTTTCTAACTTGATTACCACTTGCCTTACGGTGAAGGAAAACATCGTGAGGAAACCTGCATGTCTGAGAGAACCTAGCAAGTTTTCGAAAGACATGTGAAGTCCGCCAATCCGCACTTGGCCAGCGTGTTGGACTATGGCCTGATCCACCTCGTCTTGAAGGGAGGCTCATGCCCAGCAGTGGGACGTTAGAAAGGACTGAATACATACATACATACTAATCAATTATTATTACAAAAAAAACAAAGAAGTCATTACTTTTAAAAACAATGTCATAAATATTAATTAGAATTAATAGCTTTAAGAGTGGGCAGAAGAGAATGGTGCCGTCGTTTTATCGCCGGACTTGTGCTGGGTGCAATGTACGCTTGACCGCTCGCATTTGTAACAAACCAATGAATAACATCTCTGATATTCTAAGAGACATGACAAATATAAAGCCAGTTTTAATAAAGTGATCTGATATTGTAGAATGGGATGTGTAAAGCTACAAATCTTTGCTCGGTCAGAGCTTAGCAGTTACGTAGCTTATAAACTAAGGAATTGTAACGGAAATTCACAGATTTTGTAATATCCGAACCTAGAACGTAATGCGTAATACGCGTAATTTCATAATTATATGCACGAGCTAAAGATAAGTAGACGCGTAGTAGCATACACGTGTTATGAGAAACCTTATTTAATATATAACGAAAATTAAAATAATTTCATTTGTAAAATGTTAAAACAATGGAACTAAAACATCACCTAGAAACTTAAGAAGAAAAAATTTAAATTCAAAGGAATAAATTTGAAATTCCTCAGAGATATCGTGAAGTCAGACGGGAAAACCAAAGTTACTTCGTATTACGCGTGTTATGTAAATCAGGTAAGTTGGGGGTTCCGTGAGCCAAACTTGTTGAAAGCATCGAGCTAAGTTCTTTAAAAATTCAGTACGCTGCGAAGTGATAGGCTATCATCAGAGAAATGAAGTTTTGGATATGACATAAGAAAAATGGATATTACTCATTAAAATACTTGATTAATATAATTTTAAAATGTTTAATTACATTATATAGTAATAAACAAAGTATCTTGACTAATATCGAGTTACTCATTATCTACACGTATATTTGCTCGTACAAATGGCAAATGGTTGCCATCGAAAAAAAAATAACTTTTTTTAATATGCCAGATTAGTATATTTTGAAATATCTATCTGTAGCAAAATAGATAGGTCTATGTCTGACCTTATTATCCCAGCATTGTGTTATATATTTATTTCCTTTTGATTCAAACGATAATAATGTTAAGCACTGGTCTTGCCCAAACTGGTAAATGATTTTTGACTAAAAATAAGAATATTTATAAAAAACTAATATATATATTGACTAAAGAAATCAAATTCAAAATATTTTATTCAGAATTAAATTATTACATATTTTTACTGAACGTCATGATTCTACTATCAGTTCTAAAAGAAGAAGCCTCAGACCTGAAAAGAACTGGCAAAAAAAAAAAACTCAGTGGGACTAATATTATTATTAAAATGTAGATATTAACTAATATAAAGATTTATCTAAACTAAGTATACCTCATCCAATTTTCTTCATCTATGTTCCTCACATAACATTACAATTTATCGCGAGAAAACTTTTCACTCACCAAGCGATTGACGCGTATCAGATAAATGAAACACTTCACGTTCCTTGAGTTATCGTGCAAGTTTTGAGGGGCCAAAAATAGAATACTATGTTTGGCTTTTAAGCAAATTTAAGTGATTATTTACATCTTCGGTAGTTATTAAGTTTATATTTTCACGATTTGAAATATTCCTCTCAAAGTAATATTATGAAAACTTAAACCTCGCTAGATATAACCAAAATATGTACTTTGCAAAATTATTTTGTTATGAGCTTCATTTTCATAAAGTTTAAGAAAATGGGTACTAAAATACAATATAATATACATGTATAAGAGGATAAATTGCTGACTAACATATCAGCGTACATCCTTAAGAAAAGAATAGAGAACGTGAAGTTTTCACAATGTTTTCCTTTTAAAATCTAGGCCAGCACTAAGAAATGGTTCTAGCCAATTTAACTTCTAAAGGGCGTGAACTGAAAGATGGGTAGTATTGAACCCTTCTAAACACATAAATAAATAAACACGGGTAGAACTGCAGGCAAACGCTAGTAAATAAATAAATAAAAATACCTTTTGTAGGCTTAAAAATGTAGGTTTGATTCTAGCAATGAATATCTTAAAACAAAGCTCAAATATACATAAACATTGATGTTGGTTTGATATTAACCAATTATTATATTATACACATGAATAAAAATCATATATCGAATACCGACAATAATCAAATTATTTATTTATAAAGGAGGTAATTTAGTGGAATAAATTCCATGAGTTCGTACAGAATTAACATGACCCAGAAAAAACTTTACCTATAATAATTACAAAAACCTACCAAGTTTTTGGTTGGAAAGCCGTTCTCGTAAAAGAAGGCAATTTCAGTGTAAAACAGTGGCAAGGGCAGGTACGAGCTTTCTACGAGTTGTTTTCAATCGCTTTTTTCCCTTTTTAACAAAATGGAACAGTCATTAAAACTTTTTGACGAGAGTCCCTCTAATTGTTACGGATATCTCGTTAGCGTTTTACTGCGCCAAATGTTGACACTAAGTGTTGTTTGAAGGTATTTGTTTTTAGTATTCTATACTTACATGAAAAATAAATAGTAAGGATGTAGGTATTCAGCCCTTTTTAACGTTCCACTACTGGGCACGGCCCTCTCTTCAATACGAGGGGGATCAGGTCATAGTCCACCACGCTGGCCAAGTGCGGGTTGGCGGGCTACACATGTCTTTCGAAAACCTATTAGGTTATCACAGACATGCAGGTTTCCTTATGATGTTTTCCTTCACCGTAAGACAAGTGGTAATCATGTTGAAAATGATTCGCACATGAAAATATCAGAGGTGCGAGACCCGGGATTTGAACCCGCTTCTCTCGGTTACCCAAGCAAGCGCGTCACCACTGGGCTACCACTGCCAGTGACTAGCAAGGATGTCATGAAAGCCAAACTAATAACTTTGGAACATCTATGATTATAGATACGCATTAATAAAATGAATTAAATGTATAATAGAGTTATATTTTATTGGTCAAATATACCAAAAGATTTAGAAACAGCTGTCATTATCAGATGCAAAACAGGGATCATGTAGGGAAAAATACACGTGCAGACGAGATCATTGATAGCGGATAGTGTCAAAACAGCAGATTATGTGAGTTACTATCATTGTTCTCTGACGGATAATACGCGTCCATCACTCGACCAAAGATGAACAGATTTTATGGAGAGATTGAATAAAAAAAAAACTTGCTTTATTTAAATTGGATTTTAGAAAAAAAAAATTATGAACCTATTACAAATAAGGGTTTGATTATTTCGACATCTGCAAATCGAAAAATGACACCTCATTAATATTTTGTTCTCTGTCTTCAATCTGGAACAGGAAAAATGTAAAGATATTATACATAAATATACATACATAATGAGCTTAAATATATTATAGATTCATTTAATTAGGCGTCTTCAATTTTCTTTTACCTATCTGATATGTTTGACGTAAATACAACTATATCAATTTTTAACCGACTTCCAAAAAAAGGAGGAGGTTCTCAATTCGACCGTATATATATATTTTTTTTTATGTTTGTTCGGGCATTTTTTCGTCGTTTATGAACCGATTTTGATAATTCTTTTTTTGTTGGAAAGGAGATATCCCAAGAGTGGTACCATGATAAGGAAACCAGGATCTGATGATGGGATCCCAGAGAAATCGAGGGGAACTTTCGAAAATTATAGCGGCGACTAGTGCGTTTGTTAACATTTTCATTAGGTATTTTAAAGCACTACTATTTAATGAAGGTCTGGAGTCGATCTGATGATGGACCCGAAAGATAGTCGAAGGAACTCCTCAACGATTTACAGCAATTACCTGGCGTTTGGGCTTGATTAATTTGTATTGATGATACGTTTACATAAGAAATGGAAAAATAAAAACTTTTTAAAAAAAAAAAAAACCGACTTCCGGGCACTGAAAAGTAAAAAATAACTAAACGGGGGTTTTCATTTAGAATAGATACTTAATCAGATTTTTTCGAAGTCGGTGCCAGCCAATACAAAACAAAGCACACCGACTTCGAAAAAATCTGATTAAGTATCTATTCTAAATGAAAACCCCCGTTTAGTTATTTTTTACTTTTCAGTGCCTGGAAGTCGGTTTTTTTTTTTTAAAGTTTTTATATTTCTGGCATTTTTATACAGAAGAAAACTCTTTTAATTAAATAAATCTTAGTTTAACTAGTAGATATTGAAGGTTCCTCCACTCATCTCCTGACTTCACAACAAAAATAACTAAATTTACAAAGTTTCAAGCTAATAAGAGTAGGTTGATCGACTTTTAAAATGTGTAATGCCATGAGTGAAATATTTTTGTCAAAGATTTTGCAAATTTAATGATTTTATGTTCTGATAAAAGAAACACATGGATTTCTAACATGAT
This sequence comes from Argynnis bischoffii washingtonia, assembly GCA_033884665.1. Taxonomy (NCBI): domain Eukaryota; kingdom Metazoa; phylum Arthropoda; class Insecta; order Lepidoptera; family Nymphalidae; genus Argynnis; species Argynnis bischoffii. The sequence continues at coordinate 2,131,547 of CM066622.1, forward strand.
TTAATTGTTTTTTTTTTGGTATTTATTTTTTTTGCTTTGCACTGTTTTTTTATACTATTTGATTGTTTTTGTTTTTATTTCGGTGTGGGGTAATCTAAACAGAATGCCTTTTTTATTATCATGTTGAGCTAGCCTGTAAGTGTGGTCTACAATGTAATATTTTTTTTTTAATATTTTGTGGTTTTAATCATGTCACATTGTATGTTGCGTTAGCTTGCCTAATAAATAAATTAAATAAATACCTTACGGTGCAAAAAAACATCGTGAGGACACCTGCATGTCTGAGAAAACCTAGCAAGTTTTCGGAAGACATGTGAACTCCGCCAACCCGCACTTGGCCCCCTCATATTGAATAGAGGCCCGTGCTCAGTAGTTGGACGTTAAGAAGGACTGTATAAAACAAAAGAAGCGTCATGTTTTTTCTAATTAAAACTGAATGAAAATCAAACAAAAATATTTTAATCAATTTTACAATGTTACCGACACATTCAGGATTTTATCCAATTTCTTTTATCAAATTAATTTGACGCCCGCCATACTACCTCAGCAAAGACTTTACTATATTTGTTAACATTTAATATGTTAACTTACAAAGATATTCTGATAAATCGGCCTCAATTTTATTCACATCACTTTAAAAAAACCAGAAACTTAATGAAAACTGATATAAGAGTAACTTTTGTTTAACAAAAACTAAAAGTTTAACAAAAAAGAATGTACTATTTTTAAAGCTTACCATATATTTCTGACTTAAATAGAAACCATATTTCGTTAAAAGTCAAACCCCCTCATATTGAAGGGAGGCCCGTGCTCAGTCGTTGGACGTTAAGAAGGACTGTATAGAACAGAAGAAACATAGCGTCATGTTTTTTCTAATTAAAACTGAATGAAAATCAAACAAAAATATTTTAATCAAATTTACAATGTTACCGACACATTCAGGATTTTATCCAATTACTTTCATCAAATTAATTTGACGCCCGCCATACTACCGCAGCAAAGACTTTACTATATTTGTTTACATTTAGTATGTTTGCTTATAAATATATACTGATAAATCGGCCTCAATTTTTTTCACATCACTTTAAAAAAAACCAGAAACTTAATGAAAGCTGATATGAGAGTGACTTTTGTTTAACAAAAACTAAAAGTTTAACAAAAAAGAATGTACTATTTTTAAAGCTTACAGTATATTTCAGATTTAAATGGAAACTATATTTCGTTAAAAGTCAAACAAAGTAATATATGAAAAAAAAGAAAAAAATATATACTTAACCATGTAGACCAATTAGTGTACTTGATGATTGGTGAGATAATGATTCGTCCTCATTTAAGGGATCAGGCCAAATTAAAAATATTCATGTAATATAAATGATAAATTCTGACGGACTAACATTTTGATTAAAGTATACAATGGAAAAGTAATATGAGATTTATTGAAAAATATGTTTACAATAAAATTTTAATAATAGTGTATTGTAAATACAAATATATTGCAATTGGATTTATGCGCCAAATTCATATTAAATTTCTTTATTAAGTTAGAATACAATATAACAGAAACAAATTAAACATGACAGTTGTATGTATAAACTAGATCAGTTGTTCTATCTGTTGATATATAAATTATGTATTATGAATAGTGACATACTCTCACTAGATGTTTTTTACAGACTTCCAAAAAGGACCAGATTCTATGTTCGTCTGTATGTAATTTTTTTATGTACGTTTACCGATTTCTCAGAGACAGCCGACCAATTTTGCTTCTTTAAATTGTATGCTATAAATATAGGTCCCGAGGTAATTCCATAGTATTTTCTTTGACGTAGAATAAATACGTTTTCGATGAAATTGAAAAAAAAAAACCTATGAAATTTAAAGTACGTTAACAGATCTAATTAGTCTTTTTTACTTACTTCTAATTATTCGCATTTATAATATTCAGTAAATTTATCGTGATGTTAACATAATTACTTATAATTATAAAGTATAATTTATTGTTTGGTTCTTTGAAAATATAAAGTACCTAGACACCTACTCTTAATAATATTATTAGTCTCGTCTTGTTACCGTTAATTAAAGAAAGATAAAAATAGTTACTATAAATTATCCTTAAAAGATAGATATAATATGCTGTCATTGACTTTTTTAACAACGTCCCTGAAACGTAAGAGTTCACATATCAACTATTGATCCAGTGCATGTGGAAGCGCCCAATATGCCTCTTAAGAGTTTTTCCGGCTTATTGCTTAGCTGATGGACATCATCTTAACTTTGGTTAATTTGCACAACATATTATACTTAATATAATCGTTGTCAATCTGGAATAACATAGCTTTTAAATAGTAAAGAATTTTTGGAATACGTGGAGTGGTTTTGGAGATTTTTCTCTCTCACTAACTTACAGAATATTTTATAACCTTTCCATTCATAACATGAGGTAAGATTGTACAGATAACAGAATACAGCCAAACAGCCTTACATATTAAATTAATGTACTATAAATCAAAAATATTTCGAATTCCTCACAACAATCTCAAACTTGACAGTCCTCAGTCAATTTGTCAGATCGCTCTTGCGTGCTATTTCCGCGTCAGTGGCAGTGGAGCAACTCTTGTCAGTAATACACATGCAAATCGACTGTACCCAAAGGAATATTTATTGGGAGCCGTTTGGAGAATTTCAACTTGGGTCACTGAAGTGCAATGTTATATTTTAATTTATATTTAGTTCAAAACTTATTATTGACTGCAATAGCAGTAAAATTATTTGTTTATGAGGTCAGGTGTATTGTATAGTATTAATACTTGTATTGATCAAATTAATATTGAACGTAAAATAAGATTTTAGGAACAAAACAGAATCAGCAGAAAGCTGAGATTCTTCAGTACTATGGTTTTGATAACTTAATCTTAGTTATGTTCTAAAGGTAATTTTTTTACATTTCATATCAGTAGTTCTAATCGGCTTCGCTGGCCTTTTTTTTATATAAGCTTTGCCAACTTTTTTTACATATTTAGCAGATTATTTTTAAAAACAATTTCTTTTTCAGCGGTTAGATATTTGGAAAAGTTGTCAAAATTTCCAGCGGTTTGGTCAGGGTGTTGATTTAACTAACCAGTCACAATATATTAAAAAAAATATATAGTAATTGTATTTATTTCATTTAACTAAGTATATATTTTTGTATACATAAAATGTTGATCTAAGTAACTATTTTTTTAAAAAGAATCATGCCAAATGAAACGACGACAGGAGACAATCTACATCTACATATCTAAGTATACATAACATTATAAAGAGAAAAGATTTGTATTTTTGTATGTTTGTAACGAATAAACCCAAAAACTGCTGGACAGATTAAGATGAAACTTCCTAAGACCATGTAAATGTAATTTAAGTTTAAGACCATGTAAAGGACATAGGATATTTCTTATTCTAGAAATAATCCCTTAAAGGGGTGAAAATGAGAATGAAAGTTGGTATGGGGGATCAACCTAGAGACTAACCCGAGCGAATCGAGGATAGGTCGCTAGTATGTTGTAAAGACATACGAATATATTTAACAATGTAACATATCTTTTAGCATGTTAACATTCTACAATTGTCTTTATTATACTAATTTGCTCACTCACCAACATTACCAGCTGTAGTTGTCAAGCGTACATCGACTCCGCCCAAAGGAATATTTATCGTGGACCGTTTGTAGAATTCAAACTTAGGAACGTGCTTGGATAGCGCACGGCTTATGAAACTTCGCTTTGGGATGTTCAAGTGCATAATGCAGTGTAACTTTAGTTTCAATGGAAATTATGTAGTCTCATGTTATATTCCTTCAAAGTGAATATGAAGGAATTAAGGTGGATACGCTTAAGTTGATACTTAATTAGCTAGCGAGTCAAGCTTTGTGTAGACTCTATTTTTAATGGATCTTGTTTTCTGTTAACATTATATCTTCTATTAAAGCAAAGTGTATTATGAAAATGAGAAAAGCTAGGAATATCAGTTAGGTAATTATTAAAAATTCCATGACAATAAATATTATAAATGCGAAAGTTTGGATGGCTGTTTGTTACTCAATCACGTCATAACGGCTGAACGGATTTAAATGAAATTTGGCACAGAGATAGATAATAGTCTGGAATAGCACATAAATTACTTTTTATCCTGTAAAAATGTACAATTCCTGTGGGATTTGTTTTTCACAGAGTTTCTTTATTCCATACTAACCGTCGAAACGTACCCAGGGACGAACCCGAGCGAAAAGAGGATGAGTCGCTAGTACAAAACATTTGTGAAATAATAATATTTAACATAAAAATAGTGTACGAGTAATCTTCAGTAAAATAATAAGCAGGTAATACTATTGAACGCACATTATGGATATTTAAGTTCAAACGTGCGTGTGTAACAGAAGCAGAAATAAACCGCTACAAATGTCTGTTTGGCCACAGCATTTTGATATTAGTAGTAATTGAATCCATATCTACTGAAGCAGAAAACAATTCGTAATAACCACTTGGTTTAAAAAAGGTTCGTCATTTGATGACTATATCTAATAATTATCACAGGGCACATTATATTCAAAACTAAATACTTCAATGTGAACCAAAGATTTAAGCGTACATGTCCATAATATTTTTCATTCTTTGGCACGCTTTGGTAGCCTAAACGGCTGTAAGAATTTTAGCATATATGTAAGTACTCGTAGTTCTTTACATCTTGATCTATACTTAATATTATAAAGATGTAATAAAGTTTGTGATTTTGTGAAGTTGTTGGAGGTAATCTCTGGATCTACTGCACCGATTTAGATGAAATTTGGTAAAAAGATAGTTTGGGAAGGACATAGGATACTTTTTATTCCAGAAATCATCCCTTAAAGGGTTAAAAATGGGGATCATAGTTTGTATGAGGAATCAACCTAGGGACGAACACGAGCCAAGCGAGGGTGAATCGCTAGTCATAGATATTTTGATTGTGAAAGAGGCTTTCTTTTATTTGTTTTACATTATTGTTTGTACATATAATGATCGAGTTAACTCAATAATATTATGTTTACTGAAGTATTGGTGTAAAAAACCATTAATAGTAAACCACTATGCAACTTTAATGAAACAGTGACGCTGTAGTTTGAAAAGATTAATCAACTTCGTTGAGTAGCGATTAACGTCAGATGATCAAGATAGCCACCAAATACTTAGCGTGCACTTGTATGCATGACGTAGGAAATATTTACATCGATCATTTAGAAATATAGTTTAAACCATTTATTTTAAAATGAAATTGATTAAGTATTTTATTGCGACACGTTTGGCTCAGTTTTTAGTGACTCTACTTGATGTGCCAGCGGTCGCGAGTTTGAGTCGTCCCGCTGGGAGCATTCCTTTGAGTGTTTATATTTATAATATGTATGTATTTGAAGTTATATATGTGTAGTGTATCAACTATCTGGTATCCATAACAGAAGTGCTGTGTGTTTATGTTCTAACATATTTATTTATTCAAAGATCTTTTGCGAATATGAGTATGAATATATTATATGTAGGTATACTATAGAAATAACGTTCTCCTGATTGGTGTAGGCCACGGCAGCCAATCTCATTGAGACTAGCCAACTGTGCAGGAGAAGAAGTATGCGTGCAAGCACAAGTATACTGTCACTCTTTTACTCCGGTGGGACGACACAAGACATGGACGGTGAGACTTAAGGCGCAAAATCAATAACTTAACGTGTTCTCCGAGGCACGGTGGTGAAACACCACCAACTTCCCAACTCCGATCTGTTACTGAGAATTTCTTGACAGAAATACATAATTACTGAACTTGGCCCGACCTGATACTCGAACCCAGGACTCTCGGATCAATGGTCATACATGCTATCCACTAGATCACTGCGACAGTTTCTTCCTATAAGCACCAGGAGAACAAACACTGAAGATTTATAAGAATTTGAAATTCTTATTTAGATACAATTTTATAAAATATAAAAAAAAGAAACATTGTTTTTAATATTTAAATTATTGTTGAGGGGAAAATATTAATTATTTTTTCGAGGGTAGGAGTGAAAGACGACACACGGTTTTTAACAGCTGTTTTTTATTTATATTATTATAAAGTATTTTTCAATTATTTTCACAAATTAATATGTGCTTGTAAGTAAGGCCTACTACCTGCAAGAGTTATCCTTTATTTATTTCACTGTTTTCTTCACTAAATATTACAATGGAGTCCATTAAGGAATCACTATCTGCACTCACTGATATGTTCAATGCCAAGATGAATGATTTTCAGCAAGACTTAAATAAGACCTCAACACCTGTCACAAATCATTCCTTGCCAGTGGAATTCAGTACCTTTAGAAGTTTTATTCTTTCTGCGTTAAACACCTTACAACGCCAGGTCGAATACCTAGCATTAGAAATTGACCGGCAAGAAATGCGAAGGCGGCATAAAATGATATTATTTCATGGAGTGCCTGAACAGAAGGCCGAGGATACAACAGCAAAGATTACTGGTTTGGTCACTGAACACCTGGACTTGGCTAATTTTTCTTCTGCAAGTATCAAGCAGACCTACCGCTTGGGCTTTCCCTCTGACAAGCCTAGACCGATTGTCGTAAAGTTTTCCGATACTGCAGTGCGTAACAAGGTATGGTTTAGCAAAACCAAACTTAAAGGGACAGGCATCACACAGTCCGAGTTCCTTACAAAGTGCAGACATAACACCTTCTTGGAGGCTCGGCAACGCTTTGGTGTTGGCAAGTGCTGGACACGCGATGGGTATATTCATATAATTGCTTCTGATGGTTCTCGACATCGTGCAGAGTGCAAACTGGATCTCAATTCAATTTCTTGCAATCAGACTAAATCTCCGACACAAATTCCAGTTGCAACTAAGAATACGGATAAAGTGACTGTTCCTCGCGTTAAACGTACAGTTAAAAAATAATTAGTGTAAATTTTTCTATTTTCTATGCAAAAAGTTGTTTTTATTCCTTTTAATGTTTCTTGTTTGTTTATTTTTATTTTTTTGTTACGATTAGGTTGTCATTACTGATTGCGATAGATTATAAGATAAATTGTCAATAGACAACCGATCACTGTACTGTTTGTGTTGTCTATGTAATTAGTCTATGGTTGCATAATTTGTTTATTTTCATGTTTAATTAATCTGATATTTTGTTTGTAGATTTACAATTTATTTATGTTTAGCATTATTTACTGTGTTGTGTTCTGTCTTCGGACTTTTGTTTATGAAGTTTTTCTCCTTCTTCTCTTGCAACTGGTGGGTGAGTAGGCTCAAACTAATACTTGCGCATTATTAATTACATATCTTTTTACATATTATTATATATAATTTTTTTTGTTATCATTTAAATATATATATATATATATATATATATATATATATATATATATATATATATATATATATATATATATACATTAATACTTATACATATTTATATATATTTTTTTAATTTATTATTATTTATTATATATATTATTTGTAAGTTATAGTTTTTTTTCTTCATATATTTATTTATTTATATTTTACAATATATTCAGTCTATTATTACTTTTTTCTGCATACAAAATGTATGGAGATAATGGTTTGAATGATTCTTTTCTATCCTTTTCCTCTAACTCTGAAGGTGCCAGCAGCAATGACAGTTTTTATAGTATCCCTGCCCTTAATGATACACTTGATATGCATTTCTCAAGTGCTCTGAAAAATTTTAACTTAATTCATATTAATGCACAGAGTATTCCAGCACACTATCCTGATATGTTGTCTAGTTTTCAAAATAAAAATATTCATGCTATCTTAGTTTCCGAATCGTGGCTTAAGCCGTGTCTACCGTCAACTTCTTATGGACTCCCAGGATTTCATTTGATTAGAAATGATCGTATTGGGAGATGTGGGGGTGGTGTAGCCATCTATCTGCGTTCTCACATTCCTTTTTCCGTCATTGACTTGTCCCAATCACAGGGTAACGCAGAGGCTGAACACATGTTTATTGAAATTATTTTCTCAAATGCCAAAATACTCCTTGGTGTGTACTACAATCCTAGTTTAACAATTGATTATTTCTCTTCATTTGAAATCCTGTTAGACAAGTATAGACCTCTCTACGAGCATACTCTGTTGATGGGAGATTTTAATACCTGTCTCTTAAAGAATGACCACCGAGCAAGCCGCCTTCGTGATGTAGTAGATGGAGCAAATTTAAATATTCTTCCTCTAGGTCCTACTCATAAGTTTCCAAATTGCAGTCCCTCGCTCCTTGACCTAATTATTGTCTCTTCCACTGACCACGTAATTAAACATGGTCAGTGCTCTGCCCCAGAGTTTTCGTATCATGACCTTCTCTACTTATCTTATAAACTAAAGCCACCAAAAGCAAAATCAAGGGTTCTTCTGCAGCGCAATTTTGCTAGTATGGATGTGGAACGCCTACGAGAAGACGCTGAACGGATTGACTGGTCGGTTGTTTTAAAAGCAAAGACCATTGATGAGCAATTGTCCATTTTTACGTCACTTTTAACTGGACTTTACGATATTCATGCTCCTGTTCGACCTGTCCGAATGAAGTATCTTCCGGCTCCTTGGCTTACCCCTGAGATTAAAAAACTTCAGGTGAAAAAGTACATGGCTAAATCGAAGTATGCAGCAAATCCTAGTGATAACAATAAAACGAAATACATCAAGGCCCGTAATCGTTGCAATATGGTGTGTAGAGATAGTCAACGACGCCATATCCATAAATCTGTACTTGAAGAAGATTCAGAAAAGATCTGGAATTTTCTTAAATCTATTGGAGTAGGAAAGGCACAACAGCGTATTAATCCCCTTAATATCGACTTAAATTTATTAAATCAGCATTTCTCACTTTCTGGTACTATAGATAGTACAAACAAATTAAATACAATTAATCAACTTTCACTTCTTCCTACTCCTGATATCCCTTATTTTTCATTTAGTCAATTGTCCATTAGTGATGTTAAGAGAAATATTTTGACCATAAAATCTAACGCGGTGGGCGCGGACTGCATTAGTCGTAAAATGATTGTTCCTGTTCTTGATTTAGTAGCTCCTACAATTACATCAATTTTAAATTCCTCCTTATTTTCCCATAAGTTTCCTACTGCCTGGAAAGATGGACAAGTAATTCCTATTCCAAAAAAGTCTAATCCTTCTTCTTTTTCCGACTACCGTCCTATATCCATTCTCCCTTTCCTATCGAAAGTGCTGGAGCGTCTTGTACATCGACAGCTAAGCTCGTTTCTTTGTAATCATAATCTTTTAAACTCCTTTCAATCTGGTTTCCGCATCGGTCATAGTACGACTACTGCCTTGGTCAAAATCGCTGATGATATTCGAGAGGGTATGAATAGCCAGAAGGTCACCGTGATGGCACTATTAGACTTCAGTAATGCCTTTAACACTGTTGATTTTGATATACTAATTGCCATATTAGCTTCTCTTAACATATCTCCTGAGGTGATTGACTGGTTTCGTAGTTACTTGTGTGGCCGCCGGCAGCGTATACGAATTGAGGATTCTTTTTCCGATTGGTCTACAATTAATGCCGGTGTCCCACAAGGTGGCGTGTTGTCTCCTCTCTTGTTTTCAATTTTCATTAATTCTATTTGCCATCAAATTTCTTCTCTCTACCACCTATATGCCGACGACCTACAAATTTACGCAACCACATCTCTATCAGACTTACCTTACACAGTTAATTTAATTAATAACGATCTCGCCAGAATCTCTGCTTGGAGTAAATCATATGGCCTGGATATTAACCCTATTAAATCGCAAGCTATTATAATAGGCAGCCAGAGACTGCGTTCAAAAATTATTTGGTCATTGGTACCATCGGTGATGCTAAACGATGTTGAAATTCCTTTTACCGAAACAGTAAAAAACTTAGGGATCGTTTTTGACCAGCATTTATCATGGGGGCCACAGGTAAGTGTACTAAGCCGCAAGATGTTTGGAGCTATTTCCTCCCTTCGCAGGCTGAGAAATTTTCTGCCTACACCTACTAAAATTGCGCTAGCAAATTCACTTCTATTACCAATCCTTGATTATGCTGATACTTGTTTTCTTGACCTTAAAGAGGAGCACTTAAATCGACTTGAGCGCCTTCAAAATCTTTGCATACGGTTCATATTCGGTCTCCGTAAATATGACCACGTTTCTGACTTTCGCAATAAGCTCAAGTGGCTCCCAATCCGCTTTCGCAGGAATACTCACATACTTCATCTTCTCTACTGCGTGCTGTTTAATCCTTCTACCCCGTCCTATCTCAAAGAGCGTTTCGAGCTTCTAAGGGATTCTCATGCTCGTTCCCTGCGATCTAGTGACACGCTCATCCTTAAAATTCCTTCTCACTCCTCTTGTTTTCTTACTAACTCCTTTTCTGTGAAAGCTGCACGCCTGTGGAACTCTTTACCAGTACACATCAGACGGGCTAATAATTTGGATAAGTTTAAGACTATGTTAAAAGCGCATTATTTATCTCTTTAGTTTGTTTTAGTATAACATATGAGTGTATCTACTGTTCGTATGTATGTATGTATGTATGCATGTATGTATGTATGTATACAGTATGTATGTATGTATGTATGTATGTATGTATGTATGTATTTATGTATGTATGTATGTATGTATGTATGTATGTATATATGTATGTGTGTATTTATGTAAGTACACCTCCTACCATTTTATATACTGATTCCTCTACCCTAAGGTTGCCTGGAAGAGATCGCTTCTAGCGATAAGGCCGCCTGCTGTGCATCTTTTCTTTTTTGTTATATCTTTTACTTCTTTATTAATTTCTTGTGTGGTGTGCAATAAAGTATTCATTCATTCATTAATTTCAATTGTCGATAATTCTAATTTATTCTTAATAATTATCATGAATTTTAAACTGAACAAAATTCAAACGTAGGCACAGACAAAGATAGAAAGTTGTATAGCAGACTACCATTAAAATAAAAAGGGCTGTAAAAAAATAATAATACTTATAATATTGACAAAGCTACTTTTAAGATTTCCTTAAGCTTTAAAGTTTGAATTAAAAAGCTTTTAACTGGACCATTGAATACAAATTAGACTAAATAGAAACACGTTTGTCGTAATATCATACTGCGTTGCAAAACCGCTCGCAGAGATGCATCTGCTTAACAAACTCTATCACGTTATTGCCCGTGTAATACTCGCTAATTTTCAATGTCCAAACTAATTTACATAATTAATTCACACACGCCACTGTGAAATATTAAAATTACGGTACCGTCCCCTCATTTAAATTTCTAAATCGCTGAAAAGGATTATTCTGAAACCGCCTCACCAATTTTCCTGTTGTTGTATGAATTCTTGCGGTCTATTGTTTAATTAGAAATAAACATTTATAGCTTTAAACATTTATATTGTATAAATATTATAATAGAAAATTTTTAATTGGACCTAAAAGCTTTAATTATTACTAAATAAAGAACAGAAATAACAGGATATTGGCTTTGTTATTTACTTAGAAAATTAGTTAGTCTGAATTCAATTCATTAAAAAAGAAATTTCAAGTAGATATATAAAAGAGAATGTATTATTGTTATTTTGATATGTGTACGTAATCATTGTATGTGAATTTAATATTTTGGGAGAAAACCTAAAACCTAGAGCTTGAATTGAATTTTCTATTGTCTGAATGAAAATCTTTGCTATAATTCTAATTAAAAGTGTGACTTATCTTAAAATGTAAATAAATATTACTTATGTTACATTTAACAAAAAAGAAAATTACACTTTTGTTAGATTTAATGAAAAAATACACTTTTGACCAAGTGTTATGCAAATGTTCAAATTTGAAGGTTTGCTAGTAGTCATTGAGGTTTAAGATCAATTTGACCAGGATTTCATATGGAAAGATGTAAATAAATAGGACAGTTATATACATTTGCATTGCTAATATATTCATAGGATTGAGATGAGATATTTATAAGTTGGTGTGTCCAAGGCCGTGAAGGTTTCTGACATAGAATCATTAATGTGCATTGATGGTTCGAGTTGTATGGCCTATTTTGAGATATTTTAGTATGCGTACCCATATCATTCGTCTATTCGTAATTGCGATGAAAGTTAAGTGAGTTATTGCTAGTAAGTTTATAAAGATTTTGGACATGATATTTAATTTATAAAGGTACAATAAATGTACAATGGTACATTAAATACGGTATGATCCACAAATTTTATCGGTTAAGTCAAGTCAAGAATCTCCCTTCAATACAAGGGTGATCAGACCATAGTCCACCATGCAGCCGAGTGCTAGTTAGCGGACTATAATATGTCTTTCGAAAACTTGCTAGAATCTCTCAGATATCCAGTTTTCCTCACGATGTTATCTTTCAACAAGCAAGTGGTTACCATGTTGAAAATGATTCGTACATCGATATATCAGAACACCCGGATTTGAACACTTAAATTTTCACGTGTGTTACGAAATGGTTATTACTGTATGTGTATAATTGAATATATGTACATATGTATAACTGAGTTAGTTTTCCCCTGAGCAAAGCCAGGATGAGAAACTAATATTACATAAAGCTTATATTAAAATTCACAAAACCTTTCCCGAGTGGTTGACGGTTAATCAGATACTTACCTACTCACTCAGTAACAAATGATATGAAATATTGATTTGGCTGAATATTACAGTCACGAAAATAACTACGACTAGTTACTTCTTTATTGAAGTCGGTCAAATAAAGAAGAAAATGGAACATTGTTAATATTTATTAGCTATATTTATTACTATCGACTCATCCTCACTTTACTCAGGTTTGTGCCTAGATACATTTTATGGTTAGTATAGTGTACTCAGATATGAGATATTATTTTCCTGAAGTAAAATATATCTTATACATATATGTTGATCCCGAATAACCAGCGATCATCATACCAAATTTCACCAAAATCCCTCCAGTGGTTTTTCCGTGATGCAGTCACAGACAGACAGACAGACAGATAGACAAAAATTCTAAAAACTATAAATTCGACCTCTATATTGATAATAATGTCTATTTCAATTAGAATTTCCAAAAAATATTTAATGTACAGATTCGCCTCGGTTACAATTTTATTATATGTATAGATTTAGTCAGATATTATGGCCCGGCTACGCGCTCCGGCAGGCACGACCTGCGAGCATGCCTGCACAAATCAGCTTGTGCAGGTAAGCGCGTGCGTCTGGAAGGTAAGACGATAGCTCGCGTAGTCCCGGAAGCGCGGCTTGTGCAATCGTTGACTTGCTGAAGATTTAAACTGCGCAAACTTGGCTTGCACAGTTTCACTTGAACGTGTGGCCGATCATTCAAGCCGTGCATCAGTCCGAGGAAATTATTTTCGACAAAGTACATTGGCGTTATAAGAAAAAAGGCCGTAACTAACAATTTGGTCAAAAATGACTTATATGCAGATTCGGAATTAGCAAAAAAAATGCTACTTGATAGTCTTACTCATAAAGCTCTAAGTCTTATGAATTCGGAGATACCATAAGCATTTTAATAGTAACTTTGTCAAAACTAGTAGTATTTTTTTTTAAAACGCAACTAAGATTGCACAGTTCAGTTTGCACGAGCTTACCTGCACGAGTGGCCACTACACAGTGTTCCGGCTTTTTGTACAGTCATGATTGCACAGGCCTAGACTGCACAGGCAAGACGGAGTGTGTAGCCGGGCCACTAGTTTTAGTCAATCAAGACATGCGTATGTATATACTTGGTTAATTTTAAGCGTTTGCGGTTAATCAATTGGAATAGTCGTAGTTAGATAATATTTGTTTACAGATGCTATCTACTCATTGGTTTGAACAATTATCAAATCAGTTACAAAACATCAAAATATAATTGTGGTTATCTCTGTTTATTTATAGAAATAAATATGATGCGTGTATGTTAAATTTGCTTTGACTTATGGATCAAGATCCAGCTGCAAGATTGTTACGTTTGTCATGTATTTATGTGAAATCATTTTTTTATATACAATAATAAAAGGGACAATATGTTTTGACCGGGGTGCCTATTAAAATGTGCCCGCTAGTATGTTTTAATCACACTACAGTTATTATTTTATTTACAATTACTTGAATATGAAAAAAGAATCCAAAAAAACCCTTTCTTCAATCTGATCAATTTTTTGGAATCCCATAACTTGACAACTAAACCTGGAATAAAAAATATATTATGTGTACATGTTTATATCCCCTAGAGGTACAGATATGCCTAATATGAACGAATTTCAGAAACTCACTTTTTTTTCGTTGTCCGTTTCACGTGTAATGCCCCATATATTTGCTATATTGCATATATTTTATAAACATATATCTATCTATATATATATATATATATATATATATATATATATATATATATATATATATATATATATATATGATTGATTTTTGATTTTTTTTAATACTGCAACACACACACACATTTAACATATGAGAATTATGATGTTTTACCCTAATTACATTCAATTTGCATAGTAAACTTATTTTTAATTACATTATAGCATTATGTCGTGTTAATTAAGGGGCGTTCCAAGAAATTTCTGACAACATACTTAGGCACCAGTATCTAGGTAATACAATTATTAAATTCGTAACTCTAAAAAATAAATAAAATACAAAGAAAAGAAACTAAACAGTTTCTTTTAAGAGAAAGACATTCTTATGAAAGTAACTGTTTTAAAGAAAAAATACGAACTATCATATTATAATTTTACTAGCGACTCACCCTCGCTCCGCTTGGGTTCATCCCTAGTTACGTTTTCAGGGTAAGATATTTTCCCGCAGTAAAAAGTATTCTATATGTTGACCCGGATAACCAGCTATCTTTATACCAAACTTCATCAAAATCCCTCCAGTGGTTTTTCCGTGATGCGGTAACAGACAGACAGATAGACAAACATTCTAAAAACTATAGATTCGGCCTCGGTATCGATAATAATATATATATCAATAAGATTTTCCAAAAAATATTTAATGTATAGATTCCGGTTAGATAAAATTTTATTATATGTATAGATTTGGTAATCAATGTCATATATAAGCCCTTATATACAAAATTATAAAATATAAATGAGTAAGGTTTAAAAAATGAGTGAGAATAAGTCCTGTGAAGTATATGTATATTTGGATAGGTGTAAAAAATGTGATATATATTTCAAAATATGTTTTTATTCATGTTATGGTGTTATACTCGTACGTATTTATTCAAAGTTATTCATTTCAATGTATCTTAAAATATATATAAAATCTTATTGTTTGAATGTTTATTAATCGATCATGCCCGATCGGCTAAACGAATCTGAATGAAATTTGGCACAGAGATAAATAATATGTAATCTGGATTAGCACGTAGGCTATTTCTATCCTGGAAAAATTTACAGTTCCCGTGGGATAGATTTGTTTTTGTTTTTATAGTGGCGAACCCAAGTGAAGCAAAGGTGAGTCGCTAGTATTTTATATTTATTTAAATTAACACATTAGTTTATAAAGGTTAACGTAAGATATCTTTGACGAATACACAGTACGAGTACAATATCTCAAATAAAGGACCAAATACGCTACAAGAGATCATACTAATCGATATAGCCTAGAGGATCAGCAATTTGAAGTGTCAATGTGATACGCATGTCACTGGAAGATCCGATAATCGTTTTTGGTAAGAGATACGTTTGAGTGTAGGACGTGCTTAGGCTAGGTCAAGCCTGACTACAAAAGGGGCTAAACTCAATAGTAGCAAAATTTGTTAATTCTTCACCCTCACTCCGCTTAGGTTTGTCCCTACTTACGTTTTAACGTTTAGTATAGATTTCTCAGAGATGAGATATTTTCCCGCAGTAAAAAGTATTATATATGTTGACTCGGATAGCCAGCTATCATTATACCAAACTTCATCAAAATCCCTTTAGTGGTTTTTCCGTGATGAGGTCACAGAAAGATAGATAGATAAATATTCTAAAAACTATAGATTCGGCCTCTATATCAATAATAATGTTTATTTCAAAAAAAAAAATAATGTACTAAATAAATGTAATTTTATTACGTCTATAGACAATTTAATAGTTGTTAATCCGTAGCTTCCCTCGTGTAAGTCCTTATGTTCTTCGGAAGAGAAGTAATGCTTAAAGAATATAAAAAAAATACAGTTTTATTTTTATTATATAAGTAATCTTCTTATTCTTCAAATAAAATAAACAATTTGTATGGTAAAATTGAGAATCCCATACCATATCCCATAATAATAAATATCTATATAAATAAAAATGAATTACCCAAATGTATGTGAGCGCATAACTTCCGATCGACTGTACCAAACTGGATAATTCTTTTCTTTTTGTGTTTTTTATTCTCAGAACAAGTATTGTATAGAAGAAAAATTTTTACTAAAATAAGATTTTTTTTAATCCCATGATATGAAAAGTGAATGAGTGGAATAGGTTTTATCTCAGAAATCTTCCCTTAAGGGGGTGAGAATGGGGATGAAATTTTGTATGGGGAAGCAAGCCAGGGACGAACCCAAACAAAGCGAGGTTGAGTCGCTAGTTAATTATGAATGCAAAAGTTTTAATGAATGTTTGTTACTAAATCGGCTGAACGGCTGAACGTATCTGGGTGAAATTTAGCACAGAGATTGAATATAGTTTGGATTAATACATACGTTACTTTATATCCCGAAAAAACATATGTTTCCTGTGGTATAGATTTGTTTTTGTTTTTCACTAGGGACGAATCCAAGCGAAGCGAGGGTGATATTTTTTTGGCGGGCTTTACCTATATATTTTTTAGTGCCAGGACGAGTCTTAGCGAATCCAGGGTACGTCACTAATTAAAAAGCAATATTTGAAATTGCCCGAACAATCTTTTAAAGATAAACTCTTACAAACAGACATTATAAATGCAAACAAAAATCTTTGCATTAGACTAATTTACGTTTCTTTGATGATACAGAATCGCAGACTTCGTAAAAAGAATTCCTAATATACAAATTGCAGCTCTAAAAACCTAAAAGATCCGTCTTTGATCAGTAAAGGAACTTTAAAATAAATAAAACATCACTCTCCAATTAGATAGAATGCACTTCATTGCATTTAAATTTCACCCTTAACTTGAAGGGGTTTTAAGTGTTTGTAGTGAAATTCGCTTGCTTTCAGTTCTAATTTAGCAAGAATCGCAATTCAGACCGTGAGAGGTTTAAATAGAGGAAATAACAGGATGTGCCAGGATTAGCCGTAATTAAGAAACTATTAAATAAGCTACCTGTATAAAGGAGATACAATCTAGGAGATATGGGACTTAATTATATTTTGTGGTGCTCTTTGAATGTATAAAGTGAATTACTTAAAGGTATCCTAAAATGTTTCATGTTTTGAATGCACGTTTGGCTCAGTTTGTAGTGACCCTACTTTCTGCGCCAGTGGTCGTGGGTTCGATTCCCGCTAGGGGCATTCATTTGTGTGATGAGCACGAATGTTTGTTCTCTAGTCATGGGTGTTTATATTATGGGTATCCATAACACAGGCTTCGTAGCTTACCATGGAACTAGATGGTGCTGTGTGTTAATGTCCCAACATATTCATATTTTTATATATTAAGGTATAATTTTAATTTTTTATATATTCTGCTTCAATTTGAGATGAAAATCTGGTGCAACAGAAACCTTTCCCTCAATTTTGGTACATAAAAAAGATATAATTTATCTTTTCTGGTTATAGTAAGTTATTTTATTAACCCTCGATGCAAAAGAACGGTGATGTAAGGTTAACGTGTACATTTATCTGTGTATCTACTCGTGGTAACGTAGCACCCAAACGGATTAATTTAGTTTTTATTGTTTAAAAGGTAACGTGATTAAGAGTGTTCTTAGTTATAAATCAAGATTTATCAATACTTTTCTGGACCTATTCCATTCGAAATTTGATATTCCGTTACTTCTATGACATTACAGCAATATGTCTTCAATAATCTAATCTTCAAATAATCTTGGCCTGATGCTGCAGCGTCATTTAGAATTTGCAACATTTTTTTTTTTTATGAGATTCAGGGACAAACGAGCAGACAGACCACCTGATGGAAAGCAGTACCTGTCGCCCATAACACCTACGGTTCATGCACTTAGGTTTTAAGTAACAAAAATGCAGAACCACAGGTGCGTTGTCACTGTGAGGACTAAGATGATATGCCTCTCGCCTGTAATTGCGCTGGCTACCTTATCCTTCAAACCGGAACACAACAATGCAGTCATTGTTGCTTGGCGGCAGAAATACATAAGGGGGTGGTACCCATCCAGTCGGACTCCTCAGGCTTGACAGAGTCCTACCACTTCTTAACTCATTATTAAATACTGCAGAGATAATGTATTTAGGCTTAATGAAATAACCTCAATTAATTATTGGGACAAAAACAAAAAGAATGATAAATCCTTACTAATATTATAAATGTGAAAGTAACTGTCTGTAGATACCTTAAGTTAAATGGCTAAACAGATTTTACTATGACATAAGTTACATACCCGCCCAACTTAAAAACTTCCCTGTCCCTATATGATAGGAATGCTTTCTTCAGTGGATATACAAATTCATCTTATTTTGCCTTATTATTAATAGAACATAACGTTGCAAATAGTCAAATGAATAAACAAACGTTTAAAAAATATACTCAAGAAAGGTCGAGCGACCTCATTAGCTATACTTAAGTTGTTTTCAGCTCTTTTTTGATATCCCACTGCTGGGCCTGGACCTCCTTTTACTACATGCTGGTTTCCTCATCATGTTTTCCTTCACCGTAAGACAAGTGGTAATCATGTTGAAAATGGTTGGTACATGAAAATATCAGAGGTGTGAAACCCGGGATTTGAACCCGCTTCACTCGGTTTTCAAAGCAAGTGTTTTATCTCTGGGCGACCAGTGCCTTAAATTGATGTTTGTTTATATAAAGCAGTCAATCAATATTGTCAGTATGTCAGCATTGCAAATTGCTTAAGCCAACCGACTATTAGGTAAGCAAGACCATATAAATGTAGTGTACATATACCTAGCTTGGAGTATTTCATATTGACTTATAGGGCTTAGTGCATGGAACACTTCTGCTACTATGTATTTGAACAATTCGTGTACAATTGGAGAATCGAATCTCGTAATAGCCAAAATTTATGTTTGTTGTACGAAAGAACAATTACCTGTGAAGATAATGTAATAGTATTATGTAGATTTAATACTATATTTTTGAAGCTTCTGTGATCATAATTTGAAATATTTGAAACCAAAAATTAAAAGAAATCCGCGAAAAAGTCTCAAAAGATAGTTTTATTTAAAATTTTCAAATATTCGGGTAAATCTATGAAAGTGTTAAGCTTATTCCTATTAAATAATTTAAATATTTCGTTTAATATAATATCACTTAAGATTATTATAAGATGTATCAAATAAAACGGTTGGTAGGTAATTCCTTTTGTTGTACTACTCGTCTTATGATTACTTCACAGCAATGTCTCGACGTGGGTGGTATAAGAGGAACGCATTATGATGCCATAGTATTGTAGCGTTAGCTTTTATATCTTAGAAAGAATAAAAGTACTTAAGTTTAAATGTCAATACGTTTTACTCTTTGCGTATTAGTAAGTATGCAGCCTCCCTGCAGTAAAGAGGATTCATTTATGTTTGATTTTCAATCAGTTTTAATTAGAAAAAACATGATGGTGCATTTCTTCTATTGTTTCAGTCGTTTTTAGTGTCCCACTGCTAGGCACGGGCTTTCCTTCAATACGAGGGTCAGGTAATAGTCCACCACGCTAGCCGAGTGCGAGATCGCAGACTTCATGTCTTTAGAAAACTTGATAGGTTCTCTTAGACATGTAAGTTTCCTCACGATGTTTTTATTCACTGTAAGAGGGGATCATGTTGGAAATAATTCGCACCTAAAAATATCAGAGGTGCTAGACCCGGGATTTGAACCCGCTTCACTGGGTTTACCAAGCGATTGCATCTATCTATACTAATATTATAAAAGTGAAAGTTTGTGAGTATGGATGAATGGATGTTTGTTACTCTTTCACGCCAGAACAGCTAAATGGATCTGGATGAAAATTGGTATAGAGATAGATTATAGTCTGAAATAACACATATACTACTTTTTATTTCGGAAAAATGTATGGCTCCCGTGGGATAGATTTGTTTTTGTCTTCCTAGATGCGAACCCTAGCGAACCGAGGGTGAGCCGCTAGTTTACAATAACTGTAATGTGATATGATTATTGTATTTATTAATATTAATCCATAAATACGTAAAAGCATAAAGTGTATAAAAACTGAAAAAAATACTAATTTCAAAATTCTACTTGCATTCACTTTATAAAACTTAGATTTATTTGAAGATACTGCAAATGGTAAAATGCTGTCGCCTTAGAATAGTGACGGTGTTTAGAGAATTTTTGTAGTCAGTGTGCAACAATGCGAGTTTCAACTTTCTTTTTTAGGTCTCATAGAAATCTTAAGCTCAGACATTGATATTTAGAATACAAATAATAATAATTAATCAATTATTAGAATATAATTATGATGTAAAGAAGATTATTCTAATTAGTCTAAACTAAATTTTCTCCCTCAAAACTAACCCAGAAACTATTAAGACAGTTAACAAATCGAATTATTAAAAATCCGTATAGTAAGCAACCAGAGCTAGCAAAGGTTAGTGAGGCAGGTAGCGAAGAGCTACAAAATGTCCACGAGTACGATGATGATGTAATCGATTTCCAACTTTTGCCATTTCCTTAAAACGAAACTTTAGCGAATGAAGTTATACCGATTGAAGATCTATTGATGGAAATAATATATAAGTCCAAAATTAACGATTATTATCACAAATATTTTGTTATTTTACTCTTGAGACTTGATTACGTTATATTATATAAAGAGTACCGGGGCGACCGAGCTTCGCTCGGAGTTCTTTTTTGTTATATCTTATTTTTTAAAAAAAAAAAAAACTAGAAACTTGAAAAAATACAAAAAAAAAAGCTTTGTATTCGACCGGGTTCGAACCCGGACACCTGTCATTGTCAATCTTGCACTTTGGCCGATTGACTTCGATGCTATGCCCGAGCGTAAGAAATAATCAATCATTCATATTTTGCGTGGAATAATGCAATAGAAAACTACATGAAAACTCGAAAATACGCGTTTTCCCAGACATAAGATTAATCTAGACCAATTTTTCGCCCCCGAAAACCCACCCATACCAAATTTCAGCGAAATCGTTAGAGCCGTTTCCGAGATCGTCAGTATAAATAAATATACAAGAATTGCTCGTTTAAATATATTAGATATTAGACAGATAGATAGATTAGATAGATAACATAATCAATACTAATATTATGAATGTAAAAGTAATTCTGTTGTGAATAACCTTTTCTCCCTTAAACCGCTAAAGAGATTTCGATAAAATTTGGCAAGGAGATAGATTGCTAATCGATCCCCGCAGATGGAAGTTTTGGTGATTTTAAAGATGGTGTACGATTTTAGTATGATACCAGATTGATTAAAAACCTAACCGCTCAAATACAAATAATAGTAACAATAACAGATTAAGCTGAGATGTGAGAAATACGCTTAAAAGCTCAGAAAAACAAAAGTTATTCTCTACTACTTAAATGCATATACGAAAGATGTCAGAGGCAGTGTTAGCCCAGTGGTAACGCGCTCGCTTGGGAAACCGATTGAAGTGGATTCAAATCCCGGGTGTCGCACCTCTGATATTTTCATGTGCGAATCATTTCTAACAAACTTGCCTTACGGTGAAGGAAAACATCGTGAGGAAACCTGCATGTCTGAGAAAACCTAGCAAGTTTTCGAAAGACATGTGAAGTTCGCCAATCCGCACTTAGCCAGCGTGGTGGACTATGGCCTGATTCCCCTCGTATTGAAGGGAGGCCCGTGCCCAGCAGTGGGACGTTAAAAAAGAATACACGAAAGATGTCAACGTATGCTTATTAATTAGTGTACAAGCCTCTAATTTGTTATTAGTATTTCTAATAGCATACTCGTACAACAACAAAATACTTTTGTAATTATAACTAGCGACTCACCCTCGCTTCCCTCGGTTTTATCCCTAGGTACGTTTTTTTAGCAGAACCCTAATTTACGATACATTAGGCTCATTTGTAGTGACCCTACTTGCTATGCCAGCGGTCGTGGGTTCGAGTCCCACTGGGGGCATTCACTTGTGATGAGCATGAATGTTTGTACTCCAGTCATGGGTGTTTATATTTTTAATATTAATGTATTTAAAGTTATATATGTGTAGTCTATCAACTATCTGCTTAACAAAAGCCTCGTAGCTTACCATGTAACTAGATGGTGCTGTGTGTTAATGTCCCAACATATCTATTTATTTATTTAATTCTTTTTCTAATATAAAAGTAGTATAAGTTCAATTCAATTCTTTGTTATTTGGCTTTTTGGCGCGCCAGTTGGACACAGATTATTATATTAATTATAGTATTAACCGGTGTAGGATAAGTTGATCCTTATAACATCAGCTTTTTGCCAGAATAAACAGACAGACAAACAAATAGACATAATCAAAAATGTTAAAAATTTTGTTTTTCTTATAAAGTTTGGCGTATGCATTTAGTAAAAAGCTGTTATTTTGATATTACAAACAGACAATTTCATTTGTCTGTATAGATGAATAAGGATTACTTAGTTGTTACACATGAAACAAAATCTAGATTTATTCACATGTTTCCTAGGAAATAAGCCAGCCTATTATTACAAGTCCCTTTCGTCATGCTCCAATTAACTACCACTCTAAAGCCTTTGTTTTCAACATTAGCGTTATGCATAAAACAAACGTATTTCTTTTTTGGCCGCTTACTTGAAAAATTTGCTATTTCATATTCCTAACATCACAATTGATATTGTAAAAACAATTTTAAAATTGAAGAAATAATGTCGTTTTTCCAATGGCCGTTGCAATATCATAAGTCATTCGCCCTCGCTATCATAACATGCAAAATCACTTCATTTGAGGCAAGTAGAGGGAAATGTGTAATTTTGATTATATTAAAATTAACTGACACGAAACAGGTAGCATTATTTTGTATAAAAAATATATAGGTAAAAAAATAATAATGTGGTAAAATTACAATACTTCAAACATAAAAAAAAGAATCATGACATTTAGGAGAAAAGTTATAAATACATTTTTTATAGATAATTGCAATACTACAAATTTTGTCTAACTTATTTTTATCATAAAACTTACCATTTGGCTAAAAAATGCAAAAACTCATATTTGCGAAATTTGACCTTGAATAATTTTTTTTGCAAGTGTGGGATCGATGGGGACTTCTTACATTTCATTTATAATGGTGTTCCGAACATTCGTTCTAATTTTTAGCTCTATGCGATTTTTTGTTAACCTACCCCTATTTTTTGGGGTAACTTGACCGGGCTAATGGGAGTTTTTGGGGTATGATAGTAATCTATGGAACTACATTTAGATGTTTTTATCTGTATGCATGTTAAATCCCGCAGTTAAAGGAATATTAGAGGTTTAAAATTATATACTTGCAAGAGGTTAACTTATATACATATCGAAGCCCGATCTTCGAATTAGCCGGATTGTGATCTGCTTAGGCCTTTCGCAATACGTCACCATTTTGTGATTTGGCAGTTTATTTAAACGTATTACAACGATACGTTTTCAAAGCAATGATTGAGAGTGTTATATCTGGGCGTATCGTAGTTATATTTTACTCTATATATAGCTTGTTGACAGATTCTACATGGCCATGTGTAGGAAGATTCATCTTTGGTTTTTTACCTTACTAATTAACCTTTAGTGACTTACCCTTAGTGATATAACAGGACAAATCATTGAATGAATAGAAGTTAAACGACATGGTGGATGATAGAATGTCTATACTTAAACCTGGTAATATTATTTAAACACCTTGTGTACAATCGTAGTATATATGTATATTTTACAGTACTGGTTAATATTATTTTTAATTTAAAAAGTTATACAACATTAAATATTTACATTTTTAATTATAAACAGAATGAATATAAAAGTGAAATATTGAACTAATTTATATATAGAGCGTATGAATAATTTTCATATAATGATTAAGAATACAGCCCAGTATTATATATTTTTCATTTCAATATGCTTATATTTTCACCTAAACATATTTTAAATCTATATAGATCTAGATAATAATATAAAGTTCTTGCTTCTACAAATTAGAGGTGATGATAAAAAAATTAGTAAAGTCCACTGAATTGTTAATAAATAAATCTTTTACGTTTTTCTTCATAAATATGCAAAAGTGTTCACGATTGCAATTCAAACATGCAAGTTATTACAGTTATACATAAATAATTACTTCAAAAGAAACTTCCTTCCTTCACGTAATATTTAAATAGGATGCTTTTTAGTATAGGAAATTTTGTTTGACTGTTAAATAAATGATTTATAAGAGTTTACTATTGAAACGCGATGGCATAGGTCATGTATGAGAATATTTTTAAGTCTTTAAGACTTTTTGTAAACATTTTTGTTTATTTTGATACTTTTAAAATTATATACATGTATGTCCTTTGGATTGAATTTCGACAGACAATGTTGCTAAGATTAGCTGTGCACATACAAGTGCGCTCTCTAGACTGGTGAGAAATCAAACGCAGGACCAACATCCGACAGCTTTACGTGTTCTCACAAACACGAGGGTGTATCAACGAGCTTCCTAAGTTCGGGCTGTTGTTGATATATTTTTTACAGATATATATTTTACAAGTTGATGATACGTTTGGCTCAGTTTGTATTGACCCTACTTGCTGTGCCAGCGGTCGCGAGTTGGGGTCCCGTTGGGGGTTAATTTGTCTAATGAGCATGAATGTTTGTACTCCAGTCATTGGTAAACACCAATGACTGGAAGTAAAAAGTCATATCTGATATCCATAACACAAGCCTCGTAGCTTACCATGAAACTAGATGGTGCTGTGTGTTTATATCCTATTATATTTATTCAAGAACATATTTATATGAAAATTATTAATTTAGGTATGTAGATATGGCTAGAATATTAAACGTAAAAAATAATCAGTATCCATCTACTAATTAGGTAGGTACTTAACTATAGATTGAATTATTATCATACTTTGCCTTCACCCTCCCAGATAGTTTTACAATATCCCTCCATAATGCACTTCTGATTAGTCAGCGAATATTGCCTCGAAATTTCAAATCTCTAAGCGCAACCTTTTAAGGCTAGTACCTGGGCGACTGAGCTTCGCTCGGAGTTCTTTTTTATTATATCGGTTTTTTTAGACAAAAAAAAAAAAAAAAACTAAAAACTTGAATAAATACAAAAAAAAACAAAAGTAAAAACTTTGTATTCCGACCGGGACTCGATCCCGGGCATATGTATTATCTAACTTGCGCCTTGATCGCTTGACCACGATGCTTATGCTTAACTGTAAGAAATTATCAACCATATTCTGCGTAGAATAATGCAAAAGAAAAGGGCATGAAAACTCGAAAACACGCGTTTTCCCAGACATGAGACTAAGCTAGATCGATTTTTCGCCCCCGAAAGCCCCCACATACCAAATTACAGCGAAATCGTTATAGCCGTTTCCGAGATCGCTGGTATAAATAAATAAAGAAATAAAGATATAAATATACAAGAATTGCTCATTTAAGCATATAAGATTGTGTTCGTCATTCCACTCTTCTATACGTCAAGAAAATATGACTCAGTAATTACTTATCTTAATGTAGTATTAATGCATCAGTAACGTGCTCGCTTGAAAGATCAAGTAAAGCGACTTCAAACCCCGGATCTTGCCATTAAAATATTTTCATATGCTTGTTATTTTCAAGGTGATTTCTACTCGCCTTAAGGTGAAGGAAAACATCGTGAGACAAACTGATTGTCTGAGAGAATCTAGCTAATTATCGAAAAACATAAAAAGTCCGCACCAACCCACACTCATCCTATTTAAATGCGAGGAAGGTTCATGCCAAGCAGTGGGATATTCAAAAATGGCTGAATGAGAAATTTAAATGGTAGATAGAACTTCAAATTCACTATAAGCGAAACTATTTCACCTTTCGGATAGATTATTTTGTTATAATTAATATGGGCCTTAAGCTACATCTAATTATTATAAATCAATATTTTCATGGATAATACAAAATATACTCAAATTGAGTACTTCTTCCTTCTTTGAAGTCGGTCAAAAACATTTAGTTAATATTAAATCAGAAAATACATAAGTCGATAAGACTATATTATGAATCGCCTTTCGCTTACAAGCCTTCTGAATCCTATTACGTGCGCAATCTGAGTCGTCGCCACAATTAAATTTCAAAGGCAGTCAAATCAATTACAGATGCGATTAGATTAGGTATAGATAGACTATATAAATAGCTGTTTATATGAAGCTTTTATTGACTACGTAAATGGATTTTATTCTAAAAGTAGTCTTTACATAGGTTCCATTTTAACGTCCCATTGCTGGACATGGTCTTTTAACGCAAGGGGGATCAGACCATTTTTCGTCACGCCACCCAAGTACTAGTTAGGTTCTTTCAGACACCCAAGTTTCTTCACTATGTTTTTTATGGTGATACCATAAGGCGAGTAGTGATCATGTGGGAAATGATTCGTACTTAAAATATCAAAATGACTACTACAATAAGAGCCTAGATTTATACTAGCTTCTCTTGATTTTCTAAACCAGCGCGCTACAACTGGTCATCCATTACCTTTTTTTTATAAGTATAGTAACTTGTTTTATTTTAACTTTTATTAGTTTCATAGAGATGAGATATTTTCCCGCAGCAAAAATTATCTTATATGTTGACCCGAATAACCAACTATCATCACACCAAATTTTATCAAAATCTGTCCAGTGGTTTTCTCGTGATGCGGTAACAGATAGACAGACAGACAGACAGACAAAAATTCTAAAACTATACATTCGGCCTCTGTATCGATAATAATGTTTATTTCAATAAGATTTTCCAAAAAATGTTTAATGTACAGATTGGGATTAGTTAGAATTTTATAATATGTATAGATAGATATAGATATTTTTATAAAAATTAAGCTACTCCAGCATCTCAAAGATATATCCAAATTTTATATTTTCAAGATGTGAGGGGTGCCCACGGCACAATTTGTGCAAAAGGAGTCGATAAGTTGTTATGTAAACTAACAGAGTTTCTTGTATTCTAGCGAAACAAAGGACCTTGTATAAAGAAGAGTTCTTGTATAAAGAAATATTGAAGATCAAGGTAAATGTAAATAATTTTTGTGTTACATATTTTTGTTTGTGTCGATTTTCGATGTCACTCATCTACTTATAATTTTATAACTCAATTACTTATAAGAATAATAAAAAGCAGAAGACCATACCGATATTAATATTATAAACTAGCGATTCACTCTCGCTTAGCTTGGGTTCGTTCCTAGCTTGCTTCCCAATACAAAACTTCATCTCCATTGTCAACCCTTAAAGAATGATTTTCGATATAAAAAGTATCCTTTGTTATTCCCTGGTTCTCAAACTGTCTTCTTACCAAAACGTATCGGTTCAGTAGATCCAGAGATTACCCCCTATAACCTCACAAAATCATAAACTCACAAACTTTACCTCTTTATAATATTAGTATAGATTTGAAATATTGTGTTAGTTTGTTTGTCAGCCGTTACACTGAAACATTGTTCTGCTTATTACTTATTGAAGTGATTTCTTGTGAAGACAGTTCGAACATTGAAGAGTGAAATAGGCTAATTTTACCACGGGAAAATATCTCATTCCCACGGCTATCCCAAAAGAAAACAATATTATAAGACTCATACTAGGATTTTGACTATTAAGGAACCCGAGTCAAGCGATAAACGGTCACTAGTACATAATAACTTATTAGATTTCTCCCCATTTAGTACAGCAGGTGTTTTACGTAAGTATTGTACTGTATAGCTGTGAGATCTATAAAGGGCACGCGGGTGGTGACATATGGTGATACGTGTCGCACGGGTATCTATAATGTTTGGCTCCCAAGCGACCTTCTGAAGCCTTTTAGTAACTAGATGAAGCAAAATAATTTTCGATATTGAATGTATAAAATCGACAGACTTCTGATGTATGGGTTTGATACACTCAAATTGATTATATCAAAATCTAAATCACCATAACTTTTAAACCTTCAAAATTAAATGAATTATTACTAATATTTTAATATTTGGTTTAAATTATTTTAGTGTTAAGTTCAATATTAGCCATGGAAAAATATTTTTGTTTCATTTTCCTATAATTCGCACTAATTTTAAATTACTTGTTAGCATTTTTAGTACTTTATTGCTCAGTTTAACGTACTTTTCTTTTTTTAGAGTGACAGTGCTTGTGTACTGATGTACACTGGTTTTATTGAATCCATAAACTAACTACAAAATTTCCATCTGGAAACAACGATATTGTGCGTCCTTCATTGTAGTAGATACGTGGTAAATGTTTTTTTTAAACCAGTTTTTGCCACGGTTCTATTCACATGGTAATAGGTTCTTTTTCATAACTATTTCAACTTATTCTGCTTTTAATAGATCCCAAATTTAAAAAATAATAATGTTAATTATATTTATTATTAATAGGTTTTAAACTAAAACGGCTAGATCATAGTTAAACTTCAAAATTATCGAAGCAATTATTTTCAATAACACAATCCTCTTAGGAGTAAAATCAACCCCAACACTTGGGGTATAGTTTATTAAATTATAATAA
Organism: Argynnis bischoffii washingtonia; assembly: GCA_033884665.1. Taxonomy (NCBI): domain Eukaryota; kingdom Metazoa; phylum Arthropoda; class Insecta; order Lepidoptera; family Nymphalidae; genus Argynnis; species Argynnis bischoffii. The sequence continues at coordinate 2,160,412 of CM066622.1, forward strand.
ATAATATATGAAAAAACATACACTCCAATGAGCATCTTCCCTACCTTTTGAATCGGTCAAAAATAAAAACTATCCAAAACAAGTATAACGGCACGTTTGCCTGTGTTTGTAATGACCCTATGCTTTGTCAGCGGTCGCGGGTTCAAATCCCGCTGGGGGCACTCATTTGTGTGATGAGCACGAACATTTGTTCTCCAGTCACAGGTATTTATATTTATAATATGTATATATTTAAAGTTATATATGTGTAGTGTATCAACTATCCGGTATCCATAACAAAAGCCACGTAGCTTACCATGGAACTAGATGGTGCTGTGTGTTAATGTCCCATCATATATATATTTTTTATTTTTAAGTACATCTAGAACTTTTAATTCTTTCGATATGATTGGAAAAATTAATAAAATCGATATGCTGCCCCATCGAATTAAGCTAATGTGCCCCCGGATGTTAACTGCGTAATTAATATGCGTGGAAAAATATGGAAATCCGTCCAAGTGCTTCGACGACAGTCATCGCTTTAATTAATCATATGTTTTTGCGGATGAAACCATTAGTATATTAGATGCTATAAAATGTTATTAATCAATTATAAATTGAAAATTTAATGTGCAAATATTTTAGTAAAATCAAATTATAGAAATTTCTTATTGCAGATCGATGTTGCGTAGTAAAAATAGCATATTCTCTAATGGTCACAGGATTGATTCGTGGTTGAAATTAAAATTTGGGATTCGACATCTGGTACTAATTATCGTCTATTATATAATAAGTACTTGGGCGCTCGGTGTTCTTTTCTGTTATATCATATTTTTTAGATTAAAAAAAACTAAAAACTTGAATAAATACAAAAAAAAACAAAAGTAAAAACTTTGTATTCCGACCGGGACCGATTCCGGACATATGTGTTGTCTAACTTGCGCTTTAACCGCTTGACTACGATACTTATACCCGAGTGTAAGAAATTATCGACCATATTCTGCGTAGAATAGTGCAAAAGAAAACCGCATGAATACTCGAAAACACGCGTTTTCCTAGACATAAGACTAATCTAGATCGATTTTTAGCCCCCGAAAGCCCCCACATACCAAATTTTAGCGAAATCGTGAGAGCCGTTTTTTAGATCGCTGATATAAATATATAAAGATAATTATACAAGAATTGCTCGTTTAAATATATAATGTTTATTAAAAGGGTTCATTGATTTCAAAAATACTTAGAAGTATTTATTTTACCCTTGTTTTTAATTTTAAATGATACTGTTTTGACATAAACCTATTTACAAAAAAAAAATTATCGATTCGCAATTGGAAAAAATATAGCGTAGCAAAGATATCTATAATAATATATAATATGTAAATAGGCAAAGACAAACATTTCAGTGACTTTTTTCCTGTTTGTCGACTGATTTTCTTTTCTTTTTCGTTTAGTGGTTATTGACGAGCTTTAATGCTATCAATAAAAAAATATCGGAAACAATTTTTTTATATAGATAGGTAACTTCTATCTATAAATATAATAACATTGTAACTAAGCCGAATCTGTACATTAAATATTTTTTGAAAAATCTTATTGAAATAGACTTTATTATGGATACAGCGGCCGAATGTATGGTTTTTAGAATTTTTGTCTGTCTCTCTGTATGTTACCGAATCACGAGAAAACCACTGGAGGGATTTTGATGAAATTTGATAAGTTGATAGCTGGTTATCAGAGTCAACATATAGGATACTTTTTACTGCGGGAAAATATTTCATCTCTGAGAAATCTTTACTAAACGTTAAAACGTAAGTATAGAGGAACCCGAGCGGAGCGAGGGTGAGTCGCTAGTTCATATATGTATATTTACCGCAAAATTTCCCAAACAATAGAAGACACTAGTGTAAAAACACATACAGCTGCATTGAGGCGTTTTTGAAGACAGCCAAAAAGAATTTTAGAGTGTTTAAACGAATATTTTGTAATAATGAATTTTATTATTAAAAGTGAATGTGTTTAAATCATAAATAGATTAATCGATACATAAGTTATTTATATAATACTAGCGATTCACCCTAGGTTGCTTTGCTTACCAAACACCAGAGTACACAAAACAGGTTCTTAAACTATCTTCTTATTAAATTTCATCTAAATGAGTTCACTGGTTTCGGAGCTTATTCGGTACAAACAAACAAACAAAAATCTTTCCTCTATATAATATTAGTGTAGATTTTTGACGGAAAGTTTTTAAGTGAAAACTAAAGAATTAGCATGAATTAGCATGAATCAATTAAGCATATTTTTCTTTCTCCATGCATGATGATGTAGCAAATATATTAATAGTATTACATTCAAATACATAATATTATATTATTATTATATAAATAAATAAATTTACTAACCAGTAAACTTATTTACATTGCACAAAATCATTTTGTAATAATGTGAGCTAAATAAACCTTGTGCTTAGCTGAGCCCAATTTACTAATCACGTTACATACAATTTATATATAGACGGGAATAGTTAAAGTATTTTATACAAACAAAATTTGTATATTTCCTCTTAATTAGTATAATTAATTTAATTTATTATAACATTATTAGCTAGAACCGACTAAATAACCGACAACTCAATAGTACGCAAAATACTACGCTATATATGAGTAGGTACTAGTGTTTGCTGAGCAATCGAAATTCAATCATAATCATTATAGAAAATTTGACGAAAACACATATGAATAGAATTTACTACCTCAAAACGAGATATAATATTTAAATAACAATAAAGCTCGTCTCGTCTCGCTCGCTATTTATATATTGACTAGCGACTCACCCTCGCTCCGCTCGGGTTCGTCCCTACTTACATTTAACGTTTAGTATAGATTTCTTAGAGATGAGATATGTTCTCGCAGTAAAAGTATCCTATAAGTTAACCCGAATAACCAGCTATCATCATAGCGAATTTCATTAAAATCGCTCGAAACCCGAACGAAACGAGGGTGAGCCCTTAGTGTTATATAAAAAATTTATAAATTACATCACAAGACAAATCATAACCGTGGAGATATTATACGTCAATAGAATGGCAAGCGGAGTCACGAGTAAGAAATAGTAATAAATTATTTAAAAATTTAAATCATTTATTACTTTTCTCAACATGTAGCCATTATGCAACCAAATCAAATATATTATAACACTAGCGACTTACCCTCGCTCCGCTCGGGTTCGTCCCTAGGTTGCTTCCCAAAACAAAATTAATTAATTTGGTTGTAACTTTTTTTCATGGACCCTATTTTTAGTACCCTATTTTTTTCTGAAATAAAAGTAGCCTAAGTTACTCCTTATTACATCAGCTATCTGCCAGTGAAAGTCCCGTCAAAATAGGTCCAGCTATTTCAGAGATTACCCGGAACAAATGGATAGACAGATAGACTGACAGACAAAAATTGTAAAAAATGTTGTTTTTGTATATGTACCTTGTATACATCCATATGCATTGAGTAAAAAGCGGTTATTTTCATATTACAAACAGACACTCCAATTTTATTTATTTGTATAGATTAGCCACAGGATGTTCTGAATGACGGATGGATGTACGGACAGACAGCAATGGTTAATCAAAGCATTTCAATGCGACCCTTGGTTACGATACCCTGAAAATTAGTCGTCGATTGATTTAATTGGTTCGGTATTCCATTGTTACCGAACCATGGTCGCCATAGATTTATACGATTAATTAACATCTGTTGTAGACGTTTTTCTTCACTTACCCCTTAATAGATCGTATAGATGCTGGTTCAAGCGTTAAATTGAATTTGCTTGGCCGTTTTCCTCTTTTGACTCGATTATGTTCGTTTTGAGGTTTTAATATTGATTGTTTGTTTAAGAAAAAGATTAAAAGATAGGCTAAAGGGCTACGAAATTACTGATTGATGTTCAACGCTTTTATGTTTATCTTAATGTCTGTCGATTATAATTAAAATGAAAAATGGATTTTAAACTATTTCGTAAATATATTGATTTTAAACTATTTGGTTAATGTAGTGTAGGAGGACACTAATAAAACTTCGAGATATTCCTTGCATATATTCTTATATTCAGTACTTTTATAATCGTCAGTACGTCTGTCCGTGTGGAAGCTACCACCGGCTCGGAAAGCAGTTCTGCTAAGAGCCAGCGTGAAACTCAAGTTACTCTTTTTAAATAATGAGTTACACAATTTATAACAATAATTTTCAGTACTACAGACATTCCATGACTTGTCACTACATGATGGTACCGACATCTCCGTGCCAAAAACGCGGGAAAACAATTTGTTTTTTTTTTTATATTTTTAAATACATTCCTATCGGCCAAGGTCATATAACTAAATGCCTTAAACATAAATTATTACAAATTAATCAAATATATAAATACAACCTTACAGAAGTTATCCTTTACACATTTAAGAATGAACAATAATACGAATATTTTTTTACTCTTTACGGCATTGAGGTTAATTTAAAGTTGTTCGTTTTAATTTCTTATTGATTAAATCAGCCCCAAAACTTTTAAGTAATTCAAGGAGTTGGGTAATCTGCAGACTATCCTTGAATCTAAGGTTTTAAATTATCATATTATTATAAGACGATGGATACGTAAATAAAAAAATATTTAATTATTTTTTGTGTATAAAGCTCCTCCTATTACTTACGAGTACTTTCACAAATTTTAGACGGCTGAATAGGTTTTCATTAAGTATGGCTTAGAAATTTTTTCGACTGGATTAGTTTTTAAATAAAAATAGCCTCGCCCGAATCGGTATATCTTTTTGGGAACTACACAGACGGAATAAAGACGGACAGACGTCTAACTTTTCATTGCACATTTTTTAAATTTTCGTTTGACGAAAATGGCTTTATGGTGATATACTCGTAGATATTAGTCTACATCGTCTCAGTGCTTATATTTCGTCTAAACGAAACTCTGCCGAAAGAGATTTTAATACAGAATTATTGAATTTTGAACGTCAATCCTATTGACATTAAATATACATTTTAATTTAAAAAAAAAAAAGAAACAAAAAAAATTATATTTTATCTTATTATTAATAATTATCGTATTGTTTTAAGGTGTAACGATCAAGTTATATCTTCTTCTATACATATAATAAAATTCTTACTGAGTCGAGAAAACGTATATTGAATGTTTTTTTTTAGAAAATCTTATTAAAATAGACATTATTATCGATACAGAGAACGAATCTATAGTTTTTAGAATTTTTGTCTGTCTATCTGTTTGTCTGTCTGGAAACGCATAACGGGAAAACCACTGGGCATATTATAATGAAGTTTGTTATGATGGTAGCTGATTATCCGGGTCAACATATAGGACTTTTTACTGCGGGAAAGTATCTCATCTCTGAGAAATCTATACTAAACCTTAAAACGTAAACGTGTTAATATAAAATGCAAGTAATTTTATTAATGTCTCTTATGATTCCATGAAGAATCATCATTACTTTATTAAACTCAAGAGTTTTGTCACAATGCTGCATAAAAGGTTAGTATAAAATTTTCTCTTTATATTGTTCAACCCAAATGCCATCAATAATCTTTTTTTAAACATAAAAAGCATTTTTATGATTATAACGGATTTAGCAATATTCAAATACAGAGTCAAGTGTAATACTGGTTATGAAAAGTTGGTATTTCTTTTCAATTCTTCAATAGGTTTGAAAACAAAATCAATGGAGTCGAATAAAAGAAGAAAGTCATGACAAAAACGTGCCTAAAGCAAAGCAATAAAAATAGCAAGTTGGAAAAAATCCGATCGGAACGTAAATCTCTTGCCTTGAATTCTAATATTTTACGAGGCAGTAAAATCATGGCTCGCTTCAAAAGGCATTCTCAGCACTACAGCAAGTACAATTAGCTAGTTGTTTTGCATACACCTGTGCGTTTGTATGCGGCCTAAATTGTAGAACATGGCGAGTTTGTTAGGATACTAAGCATTTTACTTCAGGGTATTTAATAGTGGCTAGCACGTACCACTGTCGATCCAGTGATCCTGGGTTCGATTTCTGGGGTGGGGTAAATTATTGTATTTATTGGGATTTTTCAATAAGATATCTCAATCACAACCGCCAGTGACAATGTTAACACCTCATGCCTTGCAGAACACGTATGGTCGTCAGTCCTACATCTGATATCACCCATGAGGTTTGGATTAGCGTACACACATGTGGACTATAATATATCCTGCGCAGTATTCTAGTCAGATTAGCCAGCATAGCATAAATTATTATTATATAATAATTATTTTTACAATAGTTCTTCAAAATTTTACAATTATAATGGTAGTAGAATAGACATATGTACATATCGTGACCTATATAAATCGTTAACTTAGACATTTAAAATCGATTAAATTAGTCGATAATAATTTTTAAATCCAGGTGACCTACTTTTATTTCCTTGTGTTTGGTTAACACTATGCCATGTGTACTAATTACAAGTAGCTAAGTATTCTAATTGTACAACTTAGACCAATCATTCACGTGCGCTGATCTACCTTGATTGTAGTTAGCGTCACGCAATACCATCGTGTTAGCAACTTCAAAAAGAGTAGACAATACCAAATATATTTTACTAATCACGACAAAATATGCACTTTTTTAACCGATTTCCAAAAAAAGATGATTGATTTGGATGTATCGTATTATGTGTACAAGTAGGAGAACATTATTGTTTATAAAAAAGCAGCAGTAAAAGACTAACATAGGAATATTAAAGTGAAAATAAAAAACATACCATATAAATATACCTACATATTACATACTAGCGACTCACCCTCATTCCGCTCGGATTCGTCCCTACTTACGTTAAAGTTTTGTGTAGAAATGAGATGAGATCTCAGAGATGAGATATTTTTCGGAATCTGGATAGCCAGCTATCATACCAAATTTAATCAAAATCCCTCCATTGTTTTTTCCATGATGCGGTCACAGACAGACAGACTGACCGACAAAAATTCTAAATACTATAGATTCAGCCTCTCGATAAAAATGTGCATTTTATTATATGTAGGTATGTATAGATATAATATTCTCTAATCCCACTGTACTTTTACAGTACAATACCTATATAGATTTTAAATATAACTTTCACCGTAACTGATTTAAATAACTTCTTGAACTCATGATTTTTTTCTTTTCTAATATAGTGTCGATAAGTGCATTTTCTAATAATCTGTAGAATTTATAGGGAAAACGTCAGATTATAAATCTAATGGTACATTTCTAACCTTTATCAGGATATAATAGGCTATTATACGCAAGTAGAGGGTCAAGTGCTTAATCGTTTGGAATATTTTATGAACCCAAGTTACTTTTTTACCTAATTTTTAATATTTGATATAGTAACAGAATATAAGGCTATTAAAAATATATCTATTTTAAAGAGACTTACTAAATTCAAAATTATTTAATTATTGAAGTAAACAAAGAATATATAATGATTATTTTTTTGTTGTCTGTAGGTTTTGAGATACTGGGTAGCACAAAAATATTTAAAAATATTAGATTAGCACAAAAAAAAAATTATTTCTTAATATTTTAAACTCTTCAACTTAATCTTGGTACAACAACAAAAGTCGAGTGATATAATAGCGATAGTAATGAATACTTAATATGAACCAATATAGCCTAGGACATTCATGAAACAACATTTGTTCAGTAAACAGATCAGGATAAAGGAGATCATCCTTTACCCGTCCTTGGTACCGGCAATATGACGAGATACAGCATATAATATAGACTCGTATATCTACGAGTATATATTATATACGAGTATATAATATATACTCGTATATCGTGGTAGGACTCTGTCAAGCCTGAGGAGTCCGACTGGTTGGGTACCACCCCCTTATCTATTTCTGCCGCCAAGCAACAATGATTGCATTGTTGTGTTCCGGTTTGAAGGATAAGGTAGCCAGCGCGATTACAGGCAAGAGGCATATCATCTTAGTCCTCACAGTGACAACGCACCTGTGGTTCTGCATTTTTGTTAGGTACTTAAAACCTGAATGCATGAACCGTAGGTGTTATGGGCGACAGGTACTGCTTTCCATTAGGTGGTCTGTCTGCTCGTTTGTCACTGAATCTCATAAAAAAAAAAAAAAAAGTCTGCTAAAAATATCCTACCTTTTGGATTTGCTGTAGTACGTAATATATAAGGTATCTCATTATTTGGCTCATATTATTTTGTTAGAATTCTTAAACGAAAAATGCCACTGTTGTAAATAGTATAGGTGCCTGACAAGATACCTCTATTGACGGTTAGTTTTTACTTACGTTATTTTTAGAGTATATGAATTCATTTTATATTTCATTTAACTGAATCTTTTATTCCTATCCACCTTTTGATCTTAAAAATATATCCAAAAAACGTCACTTTAACCTATGGCTGTGTAGATGAAAGGCAAACATCTAACTAATAAACACACATACTGTCTCATTTATTTTATCAGCAAAGGTTAAATATTCCATTATATTTAATGTTTATTCTCTCCCCATGAATGAAAATCAATCGACAAAACGCGCAGAAGTTCAAATACCCCTTTCCTGTTCGCTCTTCAGAAGCCAAATGCACCGCACCCTAAGGTTACATGTACAAATAAAATTAGTTCTGATATTTTGAGGATCAAATTTTATTCATTGTTTATTGACTTGTTTTACGACTCATAAACCTTAAGAATATTAATATTACGACCACTTGTCATGAACGTCGTGACAGTTTCAAATCAAACCTTTTTGTGTATATTTTTTATTCCACATAAACTATTTAAATATTTTATTTTTCAAGTGAAAAGGGTAGATTTATTAATTAATTATTTTATTTTTAGGGATGGATTTTTTTTATATTTATGGGACTAGGTCTCTAAATGCCCTATTATATTTTATGCGTTTTATTCTAAGTTGTAGACTATCTGTAAGCTGAGTCACATCCAAATCCATCCATCCGTTTAGCGTGAATGGTAACAAATACACATACATACACACATACAGACATATTTACACACATACATGTACATACAAACTCATGTATTTATAAAAGTAGTTAAATTGTAACGAGGCCAAGTTTATACATCAACATACATATTTTCCCATAAAATTGAGCGAAAAAATACTATTATTTAGAATAAAATGTATAAAATATTATACACAAGTGACTTACATTCCTTAGTGCCTAGCATTAATCTATGTATTACTCCAAGTCATAGCCTATCTGTGATCTAAATTCCATCCAAATGCGTCCAGTCATTTCAGCGAGAAGGAATAAACAATGCGCACACAATTATAAGCACAAGAGTGTATGTAAACACAAGACCACAATTTGATACAACCGGCGAGAGGTCTGGCGCAGGATCGATGGCTTTACATGCTCTCCTAAGTTCGGGAAAAGCTTCTTACCGAGAATTTCTATACATTAAAACCCAATAACTTTACTGGCCTCGAGGTGCCCTAGAGTTCGAATTTAAAACCTCTATATTTAAAGCCCTACTCGTAGTATATGAAGTATATTGAATTTTCTAGTGTTTCTTTAAGTATTACTAATTTTTACAGTGTGTTAACATCATTAAAACAGATGGATTGACAGGCTCTTCGTGGGAATTAGTTTAGTTTATAACATAAATACGGTTTCACGTGAATATGGTGGTATGTGGCTACAGGCAATACTTTATTATATGTATAAATAAAAATATATTGAAAATAAAGCAAAATATATTTAGTGATTCTATAATATTTAATTAATAAATAGACTAAAACTTATTTATTACTTATAATACTAACGTCTAAAACTTAATCAAATTATTATCTCATAATACCTTTTTAAATATAAAAAAATGGATAAGATAATTGTTTTCGATAACAACAAAATAAAGAGATTATATATTTAGTATGTGTACACCACCATGCCATGCCTGGAGAACACATTAAGCTTTTGATGTGCCTTTTCTCTTACTTGCTATGTTTATTTGCTTTTTAGCAGTGAGGGCATACGTATATGACGTTTGATTTGGAAACCAAGTGATGTAAGTTTAAATCCCAAATCTCGCACCTCTGACATTTTCATGCGTGAATCATTTTCAACATGAATACCACTTGTCTTACAGTGAAGAAAAACTACGCAAGGTAACCTGTATGTCTGAGCAAGCTTTCAAAAGACATGTGCAGTCCGCCAACCCATACTTAGCCAGCGTGGTGGGTGATGGACGCATCTCACATTGAAAGGAGACTTTTGCCCAGCAGTGGGATGTTATAAAGGATCGAATACAATATTTTGGAAACTTTACAGTCTATATTTTTTCTTGGAATTTTTCATGCCATACTTTAAACTACCGAACCGTAATAAAAAAAGAAATATTAACACATAATAATAGTAATAGTTTAGTTCCGTTTCCACCCCTTTCGAGCCTCCCTGCATTCCCATGAGCAAGGGAACCCCAACTAAATCAGTCAGCTGTGAGATACACGAGAGGCGTGTACACTGTACGTTGATGTGTGTTCTCTCCTATTAAAACCTCTAACAACTGTCCGCATTATTATAACTATCTTAATTACTGATATTTTTGTATAACGACTTTAATTGTCTCAGTGGTACTATATTACCAGTATACGTATATGGCTGATGACCGAAGGTCCTGGGTTTGAGACCTGGGTCGAGCAAAATTTAGTTATTGAGTTTTTCTGTTAAGAAGTTCTCAGTTAGGAAGTCGGTTGTGTTATACCGCCGTGCCTTAGAGAGCATGTGAAGCCGTCTATCATGATATGAAATTTGGATTTTAGGTCTAGGTGTTTTCTTTTTTTTATTCTTACTCTTAGAAAGGCAAGTTTTGGATGGACAGGGAAAAGCGTCTAATTTGTATTATAAACTGAAGCAAACGAGTATTTTTACCCACCAGATTGAATACAGAATAACACAGTTTTGTGAAGAGCTAGTAACACAACGATCATAATTCCTTCTTCAAATGACTTCATGTTTTTTAAAACATACACGCGTTTGTTCTATTCTGGAAAAATATAAATATTCTAAATTCTTGAAGTTATGTTTAATTAAAAGAAATCTAATAAATTAACTATGACATGAAAATCTTAGAAAAATATATACGAAAATATAAAATAAAAATTATTTTTCTTTTAATATTATGTACATTGTTTGTAAGAATTATTGATAATTTAACACCTATTAAGTGCCGTTCGACGACCATTACGTGCCGCCCTGGTGTTGACTTACCCTAAGTAATAAAAACGGCTTAATGGCAGTCATTTTCTCACATAATATTAGGGTACATTTTATAAATTTGCTTAAATAGAACAAATTTTATTATAAATATTATTAGTTTTGGATATTTCATAAATTGTTATTATGATTTTTAATAATAACATTATTGTTTACTTTATTCTGTTTAAATATTCAGTTTTTCTAATTAAAATATAGCCAAAGAAAAAGTTATATTATCAAATATTTATATGGAGAATATACGACAAATCTAGATAAATAAGAAAAGAAGTATTAGCCTAGTTACTTGGAAAACCAAGTGGAACGGTTTTAAACTCGCGTCTCGCAGCTGAAAATCTACAGGTATAAGAGAACCTAACTATCTGTAGTTTTCGAAGTCCAACATCCCACACTTCGTCAACGTTTTTGTTGGACTATGACCTGATCACCCTCAATTGTCCAATGAGAGAGATATAATTTACAAAAAAAAAAAAACTTAGAAGTACGTTACAATATAATGACTCTCCAAGTTACTTATATTATAAAGTCACTAGCGATTCATCCTCGCTCCGCTCGGGTTCATCCCTACTTACGTTTAAACGTTTAATATAGATTTCTCAGAGAGAAGATATTTTTCCGCAGTAAAAAGTATTCTATATGTTGACCCAGATAACCAGCTATCATTATACCAAATTTCATCAAAATCCCTCCAGTGGTTTTTCTGTGATGCGGTCACAGACAGACAGGTAGACACGCAAAAATTCTAAAAATTATAGATTCGGTCTCTGTGTCGATAATAATGTCTATTCAATAAGATTTTCCAAAAAATATTTAATGTACAGATTCGGCTTAGTTGCAATTTTATTATATGTACAGATAGATAGCATAATTTTTTTCTTAATATGAGATCTTCTATGATATGACATGTTTAATTTCAGATCTTCTGAGAAAACTCATATAACGGCTTCAGTGTTACGTGGAATGTACGTCAATAGTTCTGCTTCCGTTCTATTGGCTGGCGGCGACAAAAATTTAACTTATTTTCTTACTTTTTAAAGTAGAAACCTAACTGTTTCCGAATTTATTTTGTGGGAAGACACCAATAAATTGTCGATCGAACTTTTAGTATTAGATTTTATTAAAAAAAATATCTACTTGTACCTTAGTATATCTACACAAAATATGTTATATACAAGTAAATTTGATAAGCTTTTAAGTTATCCAAACTTAAAAGCTTATCAAATTTACTAAGTTTCTACTTTAAAAATCAGGTGTAAAATCTAAAAGTACTGATCCGATTCCAAAAAATCTTTCATTATATCGCTGTAGGTTACATATAATTTCGATAAAAATGAGCTTACTGTCAGAAATCTTAATAAATTTTATTTTAAGTCAGAAAAATATGTCTGTCTGGTTTATATTCAGCCCCTTTTAACGTCCCACTGCTGGGCACGGGCCTCCCTTCAATATTAGGGGAATCAGGCCATAGTCCACCACACTGACCAAGTGCGGGTTGGCGGACTTCACATGTCTTTCTAAAACTTGTTAGGTTCTCTCAGACATGCAGGTTTCCTCACGATGTTTTCCTTCACCTTAATGCGAGACCCGGGCTTTAAACCCGCTTCACTCAGTTACCCAAGCGAGCATATTACCATTGGGCTGTCTGGTTGCCTAAATAGTTTGAAATTAAATAAAAAGCGCGGCAAAAAATTACGTACGTAGGGACGTTCCCGAGTTAAGTGTGAGTAAGTCACTTGTGTTATATACACAGAAGGAGGGACAGATTTTTTAACTGTATTTTTTTATTTTAGCAAGCAAAGTAGAAGGCTAAGAATGGATTTAGAAACGTAATAAACTCTTTATTCCAACTTGTTAAGTTGCACGCGATGCTCTTAATTGTTTTATAATTATTCTTTAGGGTTAATTACAAAAGGTACTAAGGAGAATATTAGTCATTATGAAAGTCGAAGATAAAAATTAATATACCAGTACATTCTAATAATATAAATTTACTTATTTATAAAGTGTAACTAATCGCTCTCTGTATATGGAAGATATTTGAGAAAAACTGTTATTGATCTGAAAAACGGCTTAACCGGTTTGGGTGTGGTTTTTAATTTCAATCAGTTCACAAATAAAAAAGTTATGGCAATTTAAAGAATTACCCAGAGACGAAACTGAGCAAAGCGAGGGTGAGTTGCTAGTGTTATTAATGTACCTATAATATGTATATTTTATGACTAGCTTTTGCCCGCGACTTCGTCCGCGTGGAATAGTGACTTAGCTCGCAGAGCTACGGCGCGGCGCAGCGGCCAGCGCCCTCCCCCCTCACGAACGCCCCGCCCTCGCCTTGTATCGGGCTGAGAGCGCGCTCACCCATAGACCGCGTAAAGTTAAATATGTATATTTTAAAACTATCTCTCTATCATTTGATTTCAATGAATATCTCCTAAGATATTCATTGAAATCAAATGATGTCAAGGGCAATTTTGTTCAAAATTAAATACTTGTGATGAGTAACGTATTTATTTGGATAAGGATTAATATCATGTTTGTAAAAACACCTTCGGAAGTAATGCATTATTTTAGAACAAATTTCATTACTGTAAAAAGGGTTATATTGAGTCAACCTTAAAAGATAGACATATGCTGTCGCGGACTTTTTTTTAGAACTTTTAAAGGGGAACAATTCCGTCATACACAATTTTTGCGTAACTTTAACCGTTTACGCAGCGCACGCAACGGAAGCACTCAAAAGGAATCATTTTTTCCCGTTTTTGCAACATTTTTCATTTATGCTCCGCTCCTATTGGTCGTAGCGTGATGTTATATAGCCTAAAGCCTTTCTCGATAAATGGACTATCCAACACAAAAAGAATTTTTCAATTCCAACCAGTAGTTCCTGAGATTAGCGCGTTCAACCAAACAAACAAACAAACAAACAAACAAACAAACAAACAAACAAACAAACAAACAAACAAACTCTTCAGCTTTATAATATTAGTATAGATTGCTTCATAGAATATGCTTCCCCCATATTTCGCCGCTACAATATTTTTCTTATCTAGAACGTAAAATTTAATCTATACATATAATAAAATTGTAACTAAGCTGAATCTGTACATTAAATATTTTTTGAAAAATCTTATTGAAATAAACTTCATTATCGATACAGAGGCCGAATCTATAGTTTTTAGAATTTTTGACTGTCTGTCTGTCTGTCTGTTACCGCATCACGGGAAAACCACTGGATGGATTTTAACGAAATTTGGTATGATGATAGCTGGTTATCTGGGTCAACATATAGGATACTTTTTATTGCAGGAAAATATCTCATCTCTGAGAAAACTATACTAAATGTCAAAATGTAAGCAGGGACGAACCCGAGCGGAACAAGGGTAAGTCGCTAGTGAATTTATAATACTACAAACGAGCATAATTTCAAAATATAAACCTACATATAAATAAATACCACTAGCAACATATAATTTTAGTACAGCTACTTGTATAATGATTATTCTCACAACTTTAACTATCCACAACCTTTATAAGATTACTTGTATCGTTTTTTATAACTATCTGTCCGTCTGTTACAGGGTATTTTCTGAATCTATTAGATGGAAAATTTAAAATTTTACATAATATAGAGATAGACTAGTATAAAGAAATAAAAGATTTAGAATAAAATTATTTTTATAGCCTCATAAGATAAGTAAGAGATAAATAAGAGATAAAACAACAACTTAGTCGATTTTAGCAAGATTTTTACCAGCAAGTTTTGGACATGGATATCACTTATTCTCCTGGAATAAAAGATGGAAGTACGCAAAAGCAAAACTAGGAAAGTAATTTCCAGCTTCCTAGGAAACAGTCCCTAACTATAAATAATTATTATTATGAAGTTAATTAAATATACAAAACCGTCCGTAATTCAGCAGTTACTTTATACAAGCTGTCAAAGCAATATATCATTTGTAATAGATAAATTATAATTAAATGAACAAACAATATGATTACCAATATTATTTATGAATCATAAAACTGTTTATTGCAAAACTGCACATACTCGTGTTAGCAGAAATAGATTTTAATTTGCCTAGCTATGGTTTTTTTTTTTTTTTTTTGATAATTTTAAGTTTTACATGGATTGTAGACGGATGAAATGTATATCATTGGTGTTGTATATCAATATTCACCCAAACTTGTAGTGCTATATATTATAATAGCGACTCACTCTTGCCTCGTTCGGGTTGGTCCCTAGGTTGCTTTCCCATATTAACTTTCATCCCCATTTTTACCTCTTTTAGGAATGATTTCCGGTATAAATAGTATCCTATGTCCTTCTCAGGGTCTCAACTTACGTTTTTACCAAATATTATCTAAATTCATTCAGTAGTTTCGGAGATTATTTGGTACAAACAAACAAAAAAATCTTTCCTCTTTATAATATTAGTATAGATATCCCACTGTACACCGCGGTTAATATTATAGAGATCAACTCACAAATGTATGCGAGAGTTATTGTAATGTAAGCGTTTAAAGACAACTACACTTCCTCTTCCTTGTCCCTTTTATAGTCCAATACTAAAAATCGACACAATCGGAAATAGATCAAGGGACAGATACATGCTGTCAGAGGCAATGCTCCGAAGTTAGTAATACTTTTGTCTCGACCCGTGACTCGAACCAAGAACTTTATGACGCAGTTATATAAGCGAACCCTAGACAAATTGGACACCATAAAATAAGTTACTATTATTTCGACAGTCTTATCTCAAAACGATACTTTTAATTACTCCTCTTAAATCTACAAAGGATAAGTTAAAGCAAACCAAGCGTCAAGTTTCATATTACCGCGGTGATTAACTTGTAATGGAACGGAGAGCGAGTGAACCATTTATTACAAGTCCCGACTCGTGGTCGAATCGACTACATCAATCTTGATTGAAAGAGCTAAATCCTGCATAGTAGAGAAAGCGCAAATTAGTCATTTATATCTATATATAAATAAAAATGTATCATCGAAATGTATGTACGCGTATGATTTCCGATCGCACCAAATTGGATAATTCTTTTTTTTTGTATTTGTTATTGTCAGGACAAGTTTTGTATAGAAGAAGATTAAAAGATTTTTTTTTTACTAAAATAAGTTTTTTTTAAATCTCATGATATGAAAAGTGAGTAAGTGATCATCCCTTAAGGGGGTGAGAATGGTGGGATGAAAGCTTGTATTGGGAAGCATGCTAGGGACGAACCCGAGCGAAGCGAGGGTATGTCGTTAGTGTCTAATACATGTATTCGATCCCAAAAAGTAACCGTTTAGATTATGTGTTAAAATATTAGTTCGTTAGTCTGTTTATATTCGTTCATTTCCAAAACAATTAAATCGATTTGTGTAACTTTTCCTAGCGAACAATAGGTTAAGATTCTTTTATATTTACAAAATAAATGAATAATTTCTATAGAAACTGTAGATTGGTGCAGCTATAAATTTAGTTTAATGTGATTATTTCAAGGAAAATGTTTCCATGGGACGGAAGATTGATTTTATGAGTTTTTCGGTACGTGATATAATTTAGTGAAGAGTTAAACCATACGAGGGTGAGTCCCTAGTACTAAATATATTGCTTAACTAATTTAATATCACTCTGAATATTTTACAAGAAAACAGCGCTCTTATCTATTGTATACATAATATATATTTCTTTATCTTTGGATTTCCTTTGTAAGTTCCCAAAGCTTTTAACACAATATTAACGGAAAGTGTCTATAATATTGAACTTGAAAGCTGTTTGCAAAAATAATGATAGCTTAAACCTTTTAACTACCATTTTAAGCTCATTATGTTTCATAACGGTGTTGACTTACCCTTAGTAATAAAAGTTTATGGGTTGGTAAAGATTTAACGCTAAATTCCGATTAATATGAAATATTGATGTTAATTTTTAACCTCCCACACCCTGATGAAAAACACCATAAGTTAACGCCTATAATTATTATACATCCAATGTATTTACATAAACATATGTATATACCTCGTCTCGACTACCTCGTTGGTTTCGTTGTTAGTATGTACGGCTGTAGATTCGGAAATACAGGGTTCGATTCCCAGGTCGAGCCTAAATAGTTACTGGTTTCCATTTAAAATACTGGCAAGTTGAAATTCCTAACTGAAGCTAACGCTAGCTATAAGTTATTCAAAAGTTTAAACTTTTGGTTAATTGAAACAACAAAGTATATTAAATGCTATAGGTAAAATGGATACCTCTGTCATATCTGTACCATATATTTTGGAATTTAACGAGCTGTGCCAAAACTAAATTGCAATGTTCCGACAAGCTTGTTCGCACGCGATGTTCTTAATTGTTTTCTAATTGCTGTTTAGAGTGGGTAAAGCGAAATAATGAATTTTAGACAGTAGAATCGATATAATAAAACCGAATTACAGGTACTGAATAGAAAGATAACTTAAGTTAATGTTACTATTATAATATTTGCTGTATAAGGAAAAATAATTAATATATTTCTTGTTGAATTAATAAAGAAAACATCATTTTAGTCATAATATTATATGTAATATTGAAATCGCCCCCTCGCATTGGAAAGAGGCTTGTACCCCGCAGTGGGACGTGAGGAGGGGCTTATTGAATGAATTGATATTCATTAATCATATATATATTTAATTATTTTTATACAAAGTTCTATTTTCAGTATCGCAGTTTCCTTTCCTTTTGAATAAAAGATAGCCTACAGTTATATAAGCCGCTTAAACAAAAATCATTTAATCGCACTAGTAGTAATTACTGGAAACTAGCGGCTCAGCCTCGCTTCGCTCAGATTCGTTCCTAAGTACGTTTTCAAGATTAGTATGGAATAGATAGACTATATATTATATATACATAGGTACAAAATAAACAGCTCTGAACTTTTCGATTTTCCAGCTGTTTTTTTTTTTTGGGTTTTTCCCTATTTTTTATACTTAAACCACCCCTGATATACCCCCAACAAAACAAAAAAAAAGAATTATTTAAATTAGTCCGGCCGTTTTCAAGTTTTAGCGAGACTAACGAACAACAATGGAATTTTTATATATATTTATATATAAAATAATCAGACCTTTACCGGTGGTAGGACTCTGTCAAGCCTGAGGAGTCCGACTGGATGGGTACCACCCCCTTATCTATTTCTGCCGCCAAGCAACAATGATTGCATTGTTGTGTTCCGGTTTGTAGGATAAGGTAGCCAGCGCAATTACAGGCAAAAGGCATATCATCTCAGTGACAACGCACCTGTGGTTCTGCATTTTTGTTACTTAAAACCTAAGTGCATGAACCGTAGGTGTTATGGGCGACAGGTACTGCTTTCCATCAGGTAGTCTGACTGCTCGTTTGTCACTGAATCTCATAAAAAAAAAGACTGGCCAAGATTAATATTTATAATATTTGTTAAATAAAATACCAATTAGTAGGGTATAAAGCTTATAGAGATTAAAATTTATTATTCTAATGTATAGATATTTTTTTTAATATTTTTTTTTTTAATATAACTCTATACAAAATCATTTTACATAACTTCAACATCTATAAAATTAATGAATTTTCAAAATATTACAGACAAAGGACTCTACACCATTTCTAAATAATACGACAATTCGAGCTTATCTGAGAACCCTGTTAAAAATAATTTAAAACTCTTTATAATAATATACCTTATAATAGCAGGTCTCAGCGAGACACGTGCCTTAACTGTAAAAGTGCCCCATAATAGAAAGAGATAGAAACATAAAATAACAAGGGCTAGAGAGAGACATAATATGAATTAGGGTCCAATTCATATTTTGTCCTAAATGTGACATGTGCCGTCTAAAGTAGATTAGTGATGTAAAAGGGCGTGTATATGGGCTATTAAGTTTTACATATGGTATAAAATTTCAAAGGGAATATACGAGATAGCCCATTTTTGTACATCTATTGATTTTTTATGGTTAGAAAATATGGATCGCTTTTTCTACTTCTTTCGTAACACCAGATTATCTAGGTATTGGAAAATCCTTAAAATGCAAATTTTAATACTAATGTAAATCTTAGTAATATATTATATGTGTCTGTTTATCCTTCTTTTACAAGGCAATGTAGCAAGGAATATTTGAAATTTTTGCAAGTGGTTGCAAGTTGCTTACGTACGTGCCTGAGCAAAAGAAAAGACAAAAGATTTTATTTTCTTGTTTGCTTCCGTTTCGAGGTTCACAATGTTCTTAGTTTCCCTAATAATGCATTGGAATATCTCTCCGTATAACGGAAAGATGGATATTATATCTTTCTCAGAAATGAGATATTTTCCCGCAGCAAAAAGTTATAATATACTTTCGACCCGAATGTACATCTTCATATAATTTCATCAAAATCTATTCAGTGGTATTTTGATAAATTTCAAGACAGACAAATAGCCAGATAAATAAAAATTCTAAAAATTATATATTCGGCCTCTATATCGAAAATAACGATTAATGCAAAAAGATTTTTCAAAAAATTGTTTAATGTACAGATTCGACTCAGAATTTTATTATACATATGTCTAGATTCTTGCAACAATGAAATTTAGTCATATGAAAGTTTATGTAACGTTCACGAATAGACTTTTGCTTTATATATATAGTGTAATTTTTTTTTAAACTGTGTCCTTTCTAATTTGCCAAGAGAAATACATAGTAATATATTGAAACAGTAAACGTTTTTAATTATTTTCATCAATATAAGTAAAAACGTAACGTTAAACAAAGATACATTGCATGAGTAAAAAAAAACGTGCGAAGACAAATGATAATGAACAATGTTTTTAAACAAATAATGACCGGCTAAACGTGGTTGGTATTGAAAGATTTCACTGTCCAAGTAAAAAAATACTTTGGATTTCGGATTTATTTTGATTTTTGGTTCCCGATGTTTCGAGTGCTTTACAGCAACTGTTGTCACGAGAGTTAACTAGCGGTTAGCGGTTCACTCAGGTTCGCCTCAAGGAAAACAAAAACAAACCTATCCCACGGGAACTGTACATTTTTTCCGGGATAAAAAATAGCCTAAGTGTTATTCCAGACTATAATCTATCATCAAATTTCATCCAAATCCGTTCAGCTGTTCTGGCGTGATACAAACATCCATACTCACAAACGTTCACATTTAAAATATTAGTATAGATCGGACGTATATCTCGTTTTTAAAGTACATACTATAAGCAAACACCATATACACTGTATGTATTTAGCATAGATACAGTTTAACTCATGATTTATTCATGATACTTAGATTTGTTATTATATAAAGCAAATAAAAAAAATATATAAAATAAAAATCTGCGAAATGTAATTTAGAATAACTAATTTTAAATATTTTTTTTTACAAATATTAGGTACCCGTTTATAATGTTATCTACGGAAAACTAATATTTCTCAGTAAATGAATTGTATTCTTTAGGAATCTTAAACTTCAAAGTAAAAAAAACACAAACGCTTGCTTCATAGGAAAAATACACTAGCTAGGTTTCCATTTATGATGCTACTACGACATGTGAAGATGGTACGCGTGTTACTTGGCTGTTACGTAGAACGTGACTGCGAATCGATATCAACGTGATCGAGCAATATTCTGACCTCCAACATAAACTTTATAAC
Source organism: Argynnis bischoffii washingtonia (assembly GCA_033884665.1). NCBI lineage: Eukaryota > Metazoa > Arthropoda > Insecta > Lepidoptera > Nymphalidae > Argynnis > Argynnis bischoffii. Next base: position 2,181,319 of record CM066622.1, read on the forward strand.
GGACTTTGTTAAATATTAGCATGATAGTGGTAATATATTATGGATTCATGTACAAGTTCTATATATACATACAATAACATGCATACGTGTATATACATCCTTATTCTTTGCTTAATATTAATCCGAAAGTGTATCAGTTTTTGTTGATGTGTCCTTCTTTTAAAAGACAGCGAGGTGACGAATTACATAGTATGCTACTTTTTATCTCAGTTTATGAATGTGCGTGCGTGCGTGTGTCTGTATGTGTATGTGTGTGTGTGTGTGGGCGTGTTAGTGTGTCTGTGTGTGTGTAAGTGTTTGTATGTATGTATGCATGTGCGTCTCTCTCTCTCTCTCTATGTGTTTTTGTATGTGTGTATTTGCGTGTGTTGGTTTGAGCTCTTTTGAACTTTCTACTACTAGGTACGGTGATTAGGTGTGGGCTAATAGACTTTGTATATCTTTCGAAAATTAATTATATTCTCGGAGACATATTTTCCTTAACCGTAAGGCAAGTGGTTATTATTTTGAAATTGACCTGCAAAGAAAATATCAGAGGTGCGGTCCGCAATTTGAACCCACTTTACTTAGGTGAGCCGTTATGTACTTTTTATTCTAATTAGTTACCTTTATCCAAAGACACACACAATTAGAGTACTCTATTTAATACGATTTCATCTGAAATGGCAGGTTTAGCAGACTGATATTTGCCCATGTAACAAACTTCGTTAAAGAGACATTGAAATTATAGTTATTTATCTAACGTAACATATATTAGTAAAGACAATGGACACCTTTGAATGAACCTTGGACCCTCGTCTAACAGCGATAAGACCCATGTCATATGGAGGCTCAAAGGGGGTACTTCATTTCACCTAGTTTTAAATCCAGTACGAATGTGGTGTTTTGACATAAATATCATTTTATAGTTCATTGATAGCAAAACGAATGTAATTTATAGGTTTTTAAAGGCTTTATGAAAAGTCAAGGCATTTTTATATTTTAAGAACTTGAGTAATAAAAAAAAAAAATCGCTTAACCCTAATCATACTATCTTACTAATATTATAAGGAGTTAAAGTTTGTAAGTTTGTGTGTTTGTTTGTAGGAAGTTACTCTCGGGAACTGAACTGATTTAGGTGAAATTTGGTAAGAAGATAGTTTTCGCGAAAATCATCCCCTTAATTGAAAATGGGGATGAAAGTTTGGATGGGGAATGAACCTAGGAACGAGTGAAGCGAGAGTGAGTCGCTAGTAAAAACGTAAAGTAAATAACAAAAAACATGAGTTTTTGCTTTTGTAGCCTTTTCAACGTTGTATTTTTGAAATATAAGATTACGTTAGAAAAAGTTTTCAGAACATAAAGAGTATCCCATGTCAATAAACTTATCTAGTAGCCTCAAACGATCGAATACAAAGTAAAAAATGTAATAAATATATTCAGCACTTCTGTTAAATATAAGCATTCAAATATCAAAGGGTTTCTTTTACTATATAGTATCGCCTAACCGAAAAAGGTATTATACCAAAATGTGGCTTACCCTGTAAAGCACTCTGCCAAATAGTTTGTCACTCTAGGACAATACTTAACCGATGGCCAATAGGGATTATAGTGATTTTATAAATCGTTAGCTTTATTGACAGGGTGTCTGGAATCTAGCCTAAAGCTTAGTTTTAGGCTTTGATCCTTTGTTAAATGAATATCTAGTCGATACTCGTTATTAAATATTTATTTTGATTTTATTTACTTGTACTTTTTTATCTATACTTAATATTATAAAGAGGAAAGTTCTTTTGTTTGTTTGTACCGAATAAGCTCCGAAACTACTGAACCGATTTAGATGAAATTTGGTAAGAAGATAGGTTGAGACTCTGGAAAGGATATAGGATAGTTTTTATCCCGGAAATCATTCCTTAAGAGGGCAAAAATGGAGATAAAATTTGTATGGGGACGAATCGGGGCGAAACGAGAGTGAGTCGCTAATAACTTATAACGTAGTTAATAATTAAGGTGGGGTGTTTACTGAAGTAAAGTTTGACCTTAAAACTTTTCGTTTAAGTAAGTTGACCACATCAAGTCAGGTATAATATAATTAATATTAAAATCAATCATTTTCATTAAACAAAGAGGTCTAATATATAAGCTACTTTTTATCAACCTACTGGCTATTCCCATTTGATACCAGATAGTAATAAGACCCCCTTCAAAATCCTTAAAAATAACTCTTTAAAATACACGTCATTAAAAAATTTAAAATTAATTATGGTTTTTAATTATATAGTTGTAATCTTACTGCTTAAATGTATAATTTTAGTTTTATAAAATTTAACAACTTTTGTAAAAATTCATCATTAATAAAAATAATATTACCTTAATACTTTCTTATATTTTTAGATACGTTTTAAAGTAGTTATATAAGTTTATAAGTATCGTATATTAATACCGTAATTTCATATGCACTTAGCAGACAGACAGACAAAAATTTAAAAAATTGAGTTTTTATTATAAGTAATTAATGTATATAATTTCATAGTACCTGGGCGACCCAGCTTCGCTCGGAGTTCTTTTTTGTTATATCGTATTTTTTAGAGAGAATAAGAACTAAAAACTTGAATAAATACAAAAAAAAAGTAAAAGCTTTGTATTCCGACCGGGACTCGATCCCAGCCATATGTGTTGTCTAACTTGCGCCTTGACGGCTTGACCACGATGTTTATAACCGAGTATAAGAAATTATCGACTATATTCTGCGTAGAATAATGCAAAAGAAAACCACATGAAAACTCAAAAACACGCGTTTTCCCAGACATGAGACTAATCTAGATTGATTTTTCGCCCCCGAAAGCCCCCACACACCAAATTTCAGCGAAATCGTTAGAGCTGTTTCCGAGATCGGTGGTATAAATAAATAAAGAAATAAAAATATAAATATACAAGAATTGCTCGTTTAAATATATAAGATGTATTTAATAAAAAGCTGTTATTTTGATATTACAAACAGACACTTTAAAATCTATACAGATTTTAAATACAACTATTTTTTTAGATCTTTCGCTTTCGACTTATTTTGATTTTTGGTTCCGTGGCCATCTTTAAATTTGAAACGTCATTTTTAAGAGTGATAATGGAAAAACATCTTTTACTTTGAATTACTTCGTACCTGTAATTAATAAGTAATTTAGTCGATCAACTAATTAATTTCTCATCGGTTTCTCAAATAAATTCACCGTTAACTCTTAGAGGCTGTCATTACCGTTCAAAGACATCTCAATGCTTTGCCCGCGGCGAAACCATTTTTCCTCTTGAACCCATTACTTAAGAATAAAGGAGTGCCGATTACGGTAGTTAGCGACAAGAGAAGCTTATATTGAACCGTAATAACCACGATGTAGGTTAATCCTTCCTTTCATAAAATTTTCTATTTTAAGTGTCATTTTTTTCATATAATATAGCTATACCTTATAAGAGCAACCTTTAGTAACTTTTTCCAATATACTGTACTTAACGTTGCAAGTTAAAAAACAGCATAATAATGTCTAGTACAAAAATAGTATATGTACCAATTGATCCGTTGTTGCTTGAAAGATAAAATTAAATCCTACTAATACTATAAATGGGAAAGTTTGTGAGGATGTATGTATGTCTGGATGTATAGATGTATGGATGTTTGTTACTCTTTCACGCAAAAACTACTGAATGGATTTTAATGATACCTTAAAATATAATATAGCTCATACATCAGTATTACACATAAGTTACTTTTTATCCTGGCAAAACGTACGGTTCCTGGGATAGATTTTTTTTATTTTTTTTCATATAAACGCGAAAGGTCATTAACTTACTGCCTAAATATGCAAAGCTTTTTGACCTACGAAGCTCTAATTTGGCAGGTAGGTAGTTTCAACTATATATATCACGTTCATGCTTTTATTTTTTTTTACTTTATAATTTGTTATTGTTAACACAAAATTTAGCAAAGCGAACATGAAATAGGAGCTTTTTGCCTATTTTTAAAAGAATATGTACACGTATAACTAATAGCCAAAAGTAATTCACTAAAATTTAACCCATACGAGTAATATATGATAGTATATTTTTGTATACTTATGATTGTCCTCTATGTTTTCTTAAACCATTGATTCAATTGTGATGAAACTCTGCTGGACTATTCCATATACTTATGCAAAGGTTCCAGACACAAAAAAAAACAATGTTTCTTTGGACGTTTGTTTTTTATACGTACCTAAGGCATTCAACCTTAGGGATGCACCCGAGCGAAGCGAAGTTACGCTGATTATAAGCTCAGTTGTTATAGAAATTAAATTCTACTTATTATAAAAATTACCCTTGAAATTAATGAATTATCCATATAAAATTTGATTCTACCGAACATTAAATACACACTTCATTTACACTTTTCCTTAAAGCCATAAAAAAGTTTACTGCTTCATAATTTCATTTTACATAAAAATAAAAACAAATGACGCGATTAAAGTAACTTATGTGGTTTTCACAAAACCCAGCTACTTGTAAGCTTTGAATTAGGTACTTATCTCACCTCTATCTTTATTAGGTCTAGCGTGTTGGCTTCTAGCCTTCATTACGAGCCTAAGAATAAACTAAATTGTACAAATGGTATAATTGCATATAACTATGATCTTAATCCATACTAATATTATGAATGTGAAAGTGTGTTTGTTTGTTTTTTGTTTCTTTGCTTGTTTGTTTGTTTGTTTGTTTGTTTGTTTGTCTGTTTGTTTGTTTGTTTGTTTGTTGGTTTGTTTGTTTGTTTGTATATTTATTTGTTTGGTTGAACGCGCTAATCTCAGGAAATACTAATCCGATTTGAAAAATTCTTTTTGCATTAGATAGCGCGTTTATTGAGAAAGGCTATATGCTATATATCATCCCGGAAAAACTTACGGTTCCCGTGGAATACTTTAAACTTAAAACTGCTATATGACTAAATTAAGTATTTTATTTACCTTCAATATAAAAAGAATATGTAGAAGTTACATAATATATATATGTAACTTCTACACGTTCTTTACTCTATACAAACCCCCACTGATTTGCAAGGCTTAAGCCATTGTGCTTACAATTTATTGCACTATAAATTTAAGTTTCAGTGTTAAAGATTCATTAAGGATTCGAATATTAAAAGTAAACAGACCACCTTGTGTGAAGAATTGTAATACAACGAAATTTATTAAATTTCGTCTAAGCTACGTGACTGGCCGCAGGGTGGGTTTTTAAGACCATTAACCTTGTCTGCCCATGATTTAGGGCTAAATGCGTATTTCTCTGTTTCTGCCTCAGTTTTGAGCGGAACAGATTTTTTTTTGGTATATTTAAGCGAACATAATTTACGTTTTTTCTTCAAATGAGAGCTAGGTTTACTCTTTTTAAGTTAACTTGGACATAATTTTATAAAAGAATTTTTAAAGTGGTTAACACATAGGCTACCTAGGCTTATCATGTATTATTTACTATCGGTTAAAATAAAATTTGGCTGGTTAATATAATGGTGGAAAAAAAGCCTAGTCTGGTTAGGATTTCGATAGGCAAGCTAATTTAGGCGTATTTATCCATTATTGAAACTTTATAAAAAAAAAAGTTTCATTTAATTCTAGTCTATCCGGTATACTAGTAATAGTCTATCCGGCTCTCAAGCTCCGGCTATATTCTATTTTATTTTATCGTATTAATAGTATAATGCGACAGTTTGTTAGTATGTATATTTGTTACTTCTTATCACTGCTTTCTTATCGCGGCTCAACAAATCGGAATAAAATTCGAAATGTAGATAGCGTTAGTTTCAGGATTATGGACATTACCCAACTTCAACAGAGTCTAGGTGACGTCTTATGTTTCGAACAATACATCTTAGTCAGTAGTTAAATATACGTTATCTCAGAGAACGTTTCGTACCTCTTGTTCTGGAAAGCTGCTAGATTTGGCTATTCTGGCAGCATTTAAAAAGTAACAAAATAATCAAAATGATAAAACCTAAGTATAAAATATGTAATCCAAGAAACTGAAGTTCGATAAATGAGTGAACACGTTATAATAAAACAAAGGAAACATAATTTAAATAAATAACGTATTTGCCACGATATTTGTTTCAGAACGTAAATAAATATTTGTTAGGTTTATCACTGCATTGTTATATTTTTATTCAATAAAATAAATGCAAACCATATTTAAGATAAAAGCGATCTGACGTTAAAAAATGTAAATGAAATAAATAATAATAAAATAAATAAAGAAAGCAAAAGATAAAATATAAGAACTCACGTTAAATGGGGCCGTCGCTAGTACATTATTCTCTCGAACTGTGGCTGTGAAATAAGCGATTTTATTTAGAAAATTGAACTAATAAAAAATTAAAGACATATGTTAAGGATGAATGCGGAATGATATTAAGTTAAATTTGAGGATTTATGAAAAAAAAAAACAAATCTATCCCACGGAAACCGTATATTTTTCCGGGGTAAAAAGTATATCCTATGTGTTATTTTGATGTATGAGCTATATTATTGTTAAGTTTCATAAAAATAAATTCAGTAATTTTTGCGTGAAAGATTAACCAACACCCACACATCAAATCACATCAAATCAGAAAAAAAAAACAGTGCCCAATTATCAAAGATATCGAATAACAGACACAAAAAAAGGACGCCCGAACTGAGTGTCTCCTTAATCTTATTAGTCATTTGGAGAACATTTTTGGTGACAACCCCCTTGGCTCGTGTTTGTTAATATGTTTTATGGTTTAATAGACATATTTCATCTGGCTAAAGAATAAGGGGTCCACCATAAAGATCGAGACCTTAGACTATTAGTATTGTACTGGAATTTAGCAATTTCTTTATTGTATATATACATAAAATAAAATTGTAACTGATTGCTGTCTGTACATGGAAAAAATTCGAGAAAAACTATTATTAAGGATCTTTATTAACGCAATAGAACCCAAAGCAATGATTTTTACTTTTTTTGTCTGTTTGTCTGTTTGTCTGTGCGTTTATGCGCGCTAATCTTAGAAACAGTTTAACCAATTTGGGTGCAGTTTTCACTAATGTATTGTGGTGAGCTTCACTTAACATTTAGTATTTGTTTTATTTCAATCGGTTCATAAATAAAAAAATTGTCAATTTAAAGAATCATCTAGGGGCGAACCCGAGCGAAGCGAGGGTGAACCACTAGTTATGAAATATGATACGAAACGCCCTACATCATCTGACATCATTCAAGTAAATCATCAAGATAGAATATCATAATTTTACAGTGCCAACACCTTTACCTTTAAAGGTAAACATCGAAAAAACCGTTCATTGTTCTATTTTATATTAGTTACCGATTCGTCTAAAGAAATAATAGAAAAGTGTCTTATGGCCCCAACCACAGAGGAGAAAACACAAAGGAACAAACAAGCAGTACATTTTCGCCGTCAAAACAACTCTTATAATATAAATTGTATTATTCCATTTCGTGAGACGTTATGGTGTTTTCGTATGAAGTAAGTATGTGCTATAATAGACTTTACTGCATAAAAAATGTAGTAAGTGGAAAGATAGAATTAAGAAAAAACTACTAAGCATGTAGTTCTTAGGAATCCGTAAATTTTATATAATAAATACTTATTTGATTGATGTGTCTGTCTGTCGCTGTCCTTTCGTTCCAGACTTCTTTTTCTTAAAACTAAGCTAATATTTTATGGGTCTGAGTCTAGTTATATATGTTACATATTAAATAATATTACATAAAAATGTCTTAGATTTAGCTTTTTTAATATTTTAAAGTAAAAATAAAATCAGATAAGTGCGGGTCTGACTCGCACACCCGAGGGTATCTAAGCATGAAATATTACATTTCTTTTAAAATAATGCATAATATTTAAAACAGAATATAATTATGAATAAAATACACATTGCTGTGATGAGTAAATAAATGTTAATAAATAAAAAAATATTTATTATTCAAATTTTTTAATACGATTACTATATAGTGAAAGAAAATTTATTATATAACTAGCGACTCACCCTCACTTCGCTCGTGTTTGTCTCTACTTATGTTTTAACGTATTATACCAATTTCATCAAAATCTGTTCAGTGGTTTTCTCGTCATGCGTTCTCATGTAGACAGACAAAATTCTAAAAACTATAAATTCGGCCTCTATATAGATAACTAGCGACTCACACTCGCTTCGCTTTGGGTTCGTCCCTAAGCAAAAATAAATTTATCCCACGGGAGCTGTACATATTTCCGAGATGATATAGACTTATAGCCTTCCTCAGTCAACGGGCTATCCAATGCAATAAGAATTTTTCAAATCGGATCAGTAGTTTCTGAGATTAGCGCGCTCAACCAAACAAACAAACAAACAAACAAACATACTCTTCAGCTTTATAATATTAGTATAGATAATGACTATTTCAATAAGATTTTCTAAAAAAAATATTTAATGTACAGATTCGACTTTGTTAGAATTTTATTATATGTATGATTTTATAATAAATTTTACTTTATTCTTTAAAGATAGCAACAATATGTATGGCAAAATAGAGAATAGTAGCATAAACAGCAAAATCTCATTATTATTTTTGACTTGGACATTTTTTTCGGCGGACTCCGTCTGACGTCTACAGGTGGAACAAATGGACGGGACATGAAAGAAAAGTACCTTAAATGTTGAAGTTATGAAGTTTTAGTCAAAGAAAATATTTTTTTATTATTTAAAAAATAATAACTGTATTGAAATTTTATTTAAAAAAAATTTACTTTAACAGAAAAAACCAATCGAACCAAAAAAAAAAAATAGAACAAAATACTCCGTTTTATTAAACTAACCCATAGGTTCTATGATAAGGATATAATCTCTCGAACACAAATTGTAACTTACAAATAAAGAAAACCATGGAATCTTACAATTTATATATCTACTCTACTACTCTCTACTACTAGACTCTAACTAACATCATGGAACAAACGTACAGGACATCCAAGGAAAGTATCTTAAATACTGAAAATGTTTGTTTGTTTGTTTCATACTATAGATAATTTTTTTGTCCAAGACTTAATACTACTAAACTCTCTACTACACTGTAAATAATCCATACATATAATGAAATTCTGACTAAGTTGAATCTGTACCTTAAATATTTTTTGGAAAATCTTATTGAAATAGACATTATTATCGACGCAGAGGCCGAATTTATAGTTTTTAGAATTTTTGTCTGTCTGCCTGTCTGTTACCGCATCACAGAAAAACCACTGGAGGGATTTTGATGAAATTTGGTATGATGACTTTTTACCGCGGGAGATTATCTCATTCCCACGGGAATACACGTTATAACACAACTTAAAAAATATTTATGATCAGAATTTCTTGAAACTTGGTATTAATGCTCTTTAATACAATCAAATTAATACGTGTTTTAGCGTTTTTTTTAAATTCATCCCATAAGGAGATAATATAAGGGATGAAAATTTGTATGAAACCTACCTTTTTAAATAAAAATTGTTGTAGTTTTAGCGCGAGCGAAGCCGCGGGTTTTGCTAGTAATAATTATATACTTATTACTAACCATTAACTCTACTTTATCAAACTTAATATGTAGTAGTCATATTACTCCTACCTCAGATCTACCTTACAGAAACACGGATTGAATGAAATTAATTCTAACTTAGCGTCCGAGTTTGTCGCACAAACTCTAGCTTGCTTGCTAAGTAATGGTCCATTAAATAATTTGTGCTTTGGCATAAAATACTCGTACATGTACATAATAAAACACGTTGCTTCGTTATTCTGTTGCTCGTAAAGATGTACATATTAACACGTTTTCGCCTTTTCATATAAATACTAGCGACTCACCCTCGCTTCGCTTCGGGTTCGTCGTTAGGCAAAAATAAATCTATCCCACGGGAACCGTACCTTTTTCCGGGATGATTTATAACCTATAGCCAGCTTTAGTTAACGGGCTATCTAATGCAAAAGGAAGTTTTCAAATCGGATTAGTAGTTCTTGAGATTAGCGCGTTCAATGAAACAAACAAACAAACAAAAAAACTCTTCAGCTTTATAATATTAGTATATAGATTTAATAAAGTAAATGAAATAGTTGAACGAATAAGCTCAATAAATTGCTTATTTAGAATAATTGCTGTTTGAATATCAAAACATAAAGAGCTAATACAAGCCATTTCAAATGCATTAAACTCAAATAGAAAGCTAACAGAGTTATAAAAATACTGACGTCGTTTTTAATCCCCGTGAGAAAAACCTAACTTACGTTCAACATGTAACTGAAAATATCTAAACAAATCGCGAATTTTAAACCCTATTGTAGTAAAATACGCTCTTTTTTCCTATACATTTAGAATAAAACATGTGTGATACGTGAAAATTAAAACCGTAGGGTGTAATGTCAGTCTCTCACGCGAAAGGTGAAATGGGGTCGAAATTTTAACTAGTTACCGTTTATGGTGATTTTATAGCTTTTTTGTAAACATGTCGAAATTTATGGTGTCAGGGTTAGGGGAATTTTAATCACTTGTTACAGTGTATATTTATATCGTAAATTTTCTTTTATTAAGCAGATACGAGTTGGGTTGGAAACAATAGCTGAAAATGAGGCTTTACATTTAGTATATCGACGCTACAGTAATGTATTATCAAATACTTTACTTTTGCCATTTACCCGTGTACTTTTGGTTAGTTTTGATACTACTATTGAATATCTGTATTGTATATGTTAGTACACTATAACTAGTACACATCATGTAATATGTATACGTCAAAGTGAATTCGATATTTTGATACTGATATTATGTATATTAATTATGATGGTTAGTGAAAAATGCTAATAAGCTTCAACCCATCAAAGAATTAATTAAATAAATAAATATTTTGTGTTACCAATACATTTTACTGGCCATTTTATCGTTTTAAATAAAATTTAATGTAGCAACGACACATGTTCAAAGGGCTGGAAAGGGTAGCGTGCTCTGATCTGTATCAATGAGGGTTACATATTTATTAAATGTTTGAGCTTTACATTTTAAAACTTGATTATAGGAACAAACTTTATTTATTGAAACCTATATAATATAATTTAATATATAATATGCGAAAATTTGAGAAATGTCGATTTCAGTGAAAGGAATGTATAACTTATAGATAGAACATTAAGGATTAACATACAAGTTTTTTTTTGTCAATGTACTTCGCTAGCGGAGCCAGAATATAACTACATATGTATACTGTGTACTGTTTTGACTTTGCCTATTTATATATAGATACTAGCGACTCACCCTCACTCCGCTTGACTTCATGTCTACGTTTTAAGGTTACTAGAGATTTCTCAGAGCTGAGATATTTTCTCACAGTAAAAAGTATCCTATGTTGACCCTAATAACCAGCTATCATAATACTAATTTCATCAAAATCTGTTCAGTGGGTTTTCTCTTGATACCTTCCCAGACAGACAGACAGACAAAAATTCTAATAACTATAGATTCGGCCTCTATATCTATAATAATGACAATTTCATTAAGATTTTTCAAAAGATATTTAATGTACAGATTCGACTCAGTTACAATTTTATTATATGTATAGATTAAGGTTTAAAAGCGGATAGGTACGAAATTTTCCGTTATAATCAACACTATAATACGTATATAACAAATTTTAAGCGATTATTTTATAATAAAATAACTTCATTCGCTATAAATGAAAACAATTTTTCAAAGAAACCAAATATAGCATAGTATTTTATTTTGAAATGGAAAAAATACAATACACACGAAGCATTTGACAGCCCGTAGCGCTTTCCAGCTACGATGCAATCACTTGTGAGCTATTGAAAGTTAGATGGATGATTCCAAATATAATTTCAAATGTTAGGAAACTTTTATAAGATGAGAGATGGATTCGAAAAAATAAATTAAAATAATGTAACTATTTTATTACCCGAAAAAAAAAATTAGGGTCCTTGTCACTAAGTTGATCTGTAGGGTAGTAGTGTCGGTTTGATTCTCGTTTGATATAAATACATACTTTTTGTCATCTACTTTATGTATAATGATAGAGATCTATCTCTTGCTATCTTGTTGTAAAATATTTATATGTATAGATATAATAATAAACCAAAATAAAAAATAAAAAGAAATGTATATCTGTCTGATAGTATTATATACAAAACTTGACGTTTTTTTAATAACTTTTAAATATATTAATTTTGGTCACGGCAGCCAATCTTACTGAGTCTAACCTGTTACGTATTATCATATAGACAGTAGCAGAAGATATTGAGGTGTACAAGTTTACGCGCAGACTCCGTTACTTCCACATTCCAGTGGGATCACAATTCGGCACGACCGGTGAGAGATCAGGCGCAAAACCGACAGCTTTATATCCTCTCCAAGGCACGGGGAGTTAAACATAGCCAACTATTTAACGCCAGGTTTATTACTGAGAATTTCTTAACAGAAAAACTATAACTATAATAACTAAACTTGCCTCGACTCAGGAAATAAATGCAGGACTTCCAGATCTACACCCTTACATGTTAACCACTACACCACCGAGACAGTTAATAAAAGATATTATACATAAAGAAGCTAAATACATATTCTTCACTTGATCCTGTCTCGTACCTCAATAACCAACTTCTAAACAATATTTTCAACTATAAAACTAGTAAAACTAGATTCAAATCCGAATATTATTCAGCTTACTTTTAGGAAGAGCTAGAACGTAGAGCAGTACAAAGTTTTAAATAAGGTCATCCAGTCCGTCAGAGGCAGCGCCACGCGCCTTGTCTTTAGTCACGTCTGCTTTTATTGCCACAACAATACTACCGACTTCCAAACAATAAAACAATCGTAAATTAAACTTATAATATGAAGTTAAAATGTAAAAATTTACGTTGTTGTGAATTCTAATTTTATTTGGCAGTTTATTTAATCTTATTCTATACATTTATAGTAGTAAAGGTACGTATTAAATCTATACTAGAAGAGTTTTTTGTTTGTTTGTTTGTTTGGTTGAACGCGCTAATCTCAGAAACTGCTAATACGTTTTGAAAAATTCTTTTTGCATTAGATAGCCCGTTAACTAAGGAAGGCCATAGGCTATATATCATCCCCGAAAAATGTACGATTCCCGTGGGATAGATTTGTTTTTGTCTAGGGACGAACCCGAAGCGAAGCGAGGGTGAGTTGCTAGTAATTAATAGTCCAATAAAAAATAGAGTTTTTTTTTTTCACAAATCGTATATTTCCGTTTTCAATACTATTTTTTATCTAAGGACTAGCGATTTACTCCCGCTTTGCTCGGGTGCATCTCTTGGGTGCGTGTTTTAAATAATTACAAATTATTATTATAAGTGTACCTTAAAAGATAGATAGATACACACTAAAACTGATTTTTCTGTAGGTCTTTTTAAGACCTACAATTTTTTATAACATTGTTTTGATAGATCTCTTTAGGTTTAGCTAACGTTAGTAGCATACGAAAACAATTTTTAACAATATACCATCATAGTTAAGCTATTTTGTATAAAATATTTACAAATCATATATAAACAAACAGACAAACAGACAAAAATTTTAACAACTATTGTCTTGGATCTTGGTCTTGTCTATATTCTTTCTATACACAATACTTAACACAAATGTTCGCCGATTTGAGAGATTATGTTATTTTAAATTGTATCCTATAATATTTCATTCGAAATATTTCATGTACAGATTTCATTTTGCTACTATTTAATTATATGTATAGATATTTCAATATAAGCTATCTCATTTCTTTACTTTACACCAAACCCATTAGTTTGTAAATCCTGTAAAATTTATTATTGTACGAGTTTTTTTTATTAACACACATCACTATCTAGTTCCATGTTAAGCGACGAGGCCTGTGATATGGATACCAGATAGTTGATACACTACACATACATAACTTTAAATATTTACATATTGTAATTATTAGTTAGTAAATCCTGTAAAATTTACTATTTTACTAGATTTAGAAACTAAGTGACTTTAATAGGTTACATTGAAATCATTGTGATATTTTTTCAGTGAATTATAATTGTAGTTTAATATAAGATTTGTATTAAGTGAAACTTTCAATTTAAGAAAAAAATAATATTATGTTTTCAAGTTCTTACGTTTCGCATTAAAATCATTTCCATTCCTAGTACCTACTGAGAAATTGTAACAGTGAGTGTTCTTAGTTTATTTACCGTGAAGATGAAGATGCATTATTTGCATGTAAAACAAACATTTTAATTAATAAGAACTAAGAAAGTAATTAAATTTAGTGAGTATATATATATATATATATATATATATATATATATATATATATATATATATATATATATAAATTTTCCTAAATGCATATGGATGTATACACGGTATATATACCAAAACAATGAAAAAAAAATATTATAGGTAGTAACTTAGGCTACTTTTATTTTAGAAAAAGAATCAGGGATTCGCGAAAAAAATTAAAACCCATGAAATTTAAACAAAGTAAATAATTTAAATTAAATGAATATTTTAGGAGTAGCAAGCTACTATTTATGTATACCTAAACATAGCTAACCGTGAAAACGCACCTAGCGACGAACTCGAGCGAAGCAAGCGTAAGTCGCTAGTATTACTATATAATAGTTACACTACGGGACTTAAACGCGTTAATTTATTGTATTCCCGACGTTTCGACTATATTTTTTCATTTTAATTCTAAATCTAATTCGATGTAAAATATTTAAAACGAATTACGTAGAAAAGCCATACTTAATAAATACATGAAAACTTTTTATTTTTCATAGAAAACAATTGAGCCATACATTGTAATTAGACGTATACAAATTGCGTAGCGATTAAAAAAACCCATCGGCCCACTGTATATTGGCCAGCAAAGCACGCAAAAATAAAATAAAAGCGAACTCGTTAGAACTTGTTAAATATAGAGCCGTATGTACAAAGTTTGAGGTGAAATACACTAAGTTTACGATAATAGACTCTTATCGGGGCCAATCTGTTCTTTTCCATCGAAATTCTCTTTTCCCTGGCACACAATTAGCTTTGATAGCTTTTTATATCGAGTCATGCTTGCTACGCATTTTTGCGTTTTAGCCTATAAAATACAAACTAAAGCAAGCCAGACTTGTAATATGGGACCAATTTTTAGATGATTTATGATGGCTTTTAAATATCAAGGTCTATGGTTATACCAGCGTCGCGTCGCTCAGACTATCTCGCTAGTAAAACTCTTCAATTTTCATAATAACCATATAATATACGTCGTATTAAAGCTTTATGATATATTCGTTTTTCCCTTACTTCAGATTTCAATGCAGGTAGAACAAAAACCTCTCTAAGTCAGAAGTGTGAATATTAAAATATCACACTGTTATTATAATTGCAACGTTTATATTAGTTGTATACAGGTTTATTATTCCTCGCTAAAAGTTAAGGCTTTAAAGTTTTTTTTACTTTGGAAAAAGCATTTAGGCATACCACCTGCATACATGCAGGTGGTTATTGGAGACTCACCGGCAAAGCCACTAAAACCCAATGGAACTTCCCCCGATTTAATGGGGCGTCGCAGGATCGGTTACGCACTCAACCACGACGCGTCAACAGCAGACCACAACAACCATGGGGTTGCTTCAAGAGTCCACTCTGCTCTTAGAGAAGTACCAGGAGCAACCCGCATAGCACACCGTCCACTGATGTGGCCGCCTCACAGTGCGTTTCTTGTCTTTGCCTTGGGTTGCCGGATGTTAATAAGCCCACCCATCACGACAATATGAACGCACACTGGAGGCAAGATAGGCGAAAACCTGAAATAACACATATACTAACAATACCAAGCCAAGCAAAGGTATATAGCTAGTATAATATAACATTACAACATTCAAACAGACCAACATTAACTACAAAACTTTATTCAAATCAATACTCAAACTCAAGTACTTTTATGTACCACGTATCCCAATTTGTTTTCTATCTAGAAATGTAAATTACATATCGAGAAGCAAACAACGATATATCCTGCATAACTGTGGCATCGCCGTGCTATGGCAGCGTGAATCTGTTTTCTACCGATTTGTCTCTGAAACGTTGCGAATCTCTGCTGGGCGACTGCCAAATGTGCAACTGAAACCAATATATATTTTCATATAAGCACAATCTTATTTTTATACTAATAAAGTTAAAATTCGCTTAGTAGATAGTTCAATAACTTTGTAAGCTTGTAGCTTAAATCTCACTGGTCTCCAAGGCTAGTGCCAGACGGACTCAAGTGTCGTGATCCTTATATGAAAATTATATTTTATTTGTATAACAACAGTATATTGTAGTGTTATTAGGTGTTTTTATTTCCTTATATATTCATTTAATTTGCTTTAATAACACTATATAAGTTGGTGCGTGAGCAATGAAAAAGTATAGAAAAATAAAGAATAATGTTTTTGTTATTCGTATGGGGGAAAAAAAACTGATTTTGTATGTAGATTAGTTTCTAGTACATCTATACATATACCAAAATTGTAACTGATCGCTGTCTGTACATGGAAGATATTTGAGAAAAACTATTATTGGGGATCTTTATTACCGCAATAGAATCCAAAACAATGATTTTTAGAATTTTAGTCTGTTTATTTGTTTGTCTGTGTGTTTGTGCACACTAATCTCAGAAACGGCTTAACCAATTTGGGTGCGGTTTTCAATAATATATTTTGCTAAGCTTCATTTAACATTTAATATTCGTTTTATTTCAATAGGTTTATAAATAAAAAAGTTATATCAATTTAAAGAATCACCTCGGGACGAACCCGAGTGAAGCGAGGGTGAGTCGCTAGTACAAAATATATTTCTTATGGCTTAGTCTGTCAATTTCTATATGTATATATGTGTCATGTATATACAATTCATATCCTGCACGACTCCAACATTTTATGAATAGATTTTAATTATAAACTAAAAAAGTATCTATTTATTCCACTCTTAGGCGACGAATAATTTTGGTTTATTAGGTTCGCTCTTGACATGTTAATTAAAAAACAATCATGAATATTCATTCGCACCTGCCAAAGATAACACAGTAAAAATTGATCAAGTGCGAGTCGAATTCGCGCACGAAGGGTTCCGTACCATCGTACATATACTTTTTGTTAATATGACTGACTCTATGTGTGTAGTATATTAATTTCGATAATTAATAGATTGCGAACGTTAAAAAAATGTTTCTTGTATTTTTATTTTTATCATTTGTTGTCGTAGCGGTAATAGAAATACTCTGTGGAAATTTCAACTCTCTATCTATTATGGTTCATGAAATACAGCCCTCTGACAGACGGACGAATAGGGTTCCGTTGGCATCCTTCGGGTACGAAACCCTAAAAATCAACCACTTGAATTTAGTACCTACCTTATCTTTTGTTGTGGTGGGGAGAATCATTAGCGTCCGGCAATCCAGCCGGGTGCGCATCACACATAAATAACTGGGAGGACAGTAAAAATACACACACGCATACAAACTTTCGGTTGTAGAATAATAGCGCAATTTCTTTTAAGTTCTTTTTTTGCGTGATTGAATTTAATTATACGTCTAGACTATTTATAACCTTTGGAAAATAATTCTAACTATATATTATTATAGTCTATGATCCCGATCTAGGTGGTGGAGACTTCATTCTTTTCCCAGACAAAATGTATTTTGTAAACTATAAAACATATTAACAAACTCGACCCAAGGGTCACCAAAAATTTACTCCATCCAGGCTATTTTCTGGAGATGTTCTCGTATGACCTTATATCATTAAATTTGTTATAAAATTAGCTACATTTTTATGCTTGGTTCGTTCCGGAAAACGATAGAAGCAATTAACTACTTCAATTTACCTGTTTATAACTGGATGTTAGGTAATGTGTTCGAAAAAGGCCGCCAAACGTATGATGGCATTTTCTACAAGTCTTTTACTTTCGACTCATATTAATTTGTCACAGGAAAAGAGTTCTTGTACTTAAAAAAAAATAATTTAAAATAGTCTAGAGCGAATTTTTGGTGACAACCCCCTGAGTCGTGTCTTTTAAAATGTAAAAAAAAAATTATGGTTTAAAAAAAATCGTCTGGAAAAAGAATAAGGGGTCCACCACACAGATCGGGATCTATTGGGTCTACTGTTATAATACATATATTGAGTAGACTATGATGAATCTGTTACAGAAAGAAAAGCCAATACTACTTTCATTTTCAGTCCATTAGAATATTATCGTCAATTGATTTAGAATTTAATATCCTTGTGTTAAAGTTTAAATTTTTATTTACTCCCCTTTCTGAAATCGGGTTGAAATCTTTATTTTTCGAGCGGAAAGGTTCACATTTTTCACAATTACTTGGACGTTTTCGCGTTAATCCATCTTCTTTGTCTCGCGCTTAGATTTCATTTGTGAAACAAATTGCGACACTGGCTTTTTTAATGCGATCAAATTAAATAGTAACGATTATAAAATGGTTGTGAGCTTACTATTGTAAATAAATAAATATGTTGGGACATTAACACACAACACCATCTAGTTCCATAGGAAGCTATAAGGCTTGTGTTATGGATACCAGATAGTTGATACACTACACATATATAACTTTAAATACATACATATTATAAATATAAACACCCATGACTAGAGTACAAACATTCGTGCTCGTCACATAAATGAATGCCCCCAACGGGACTCGAACCCGCTACCGCTGGCGCCGCAAGTAGGGTCATTACAAACAGAATCAGGAATAGAAAAGTTTTACATATTGGAACTATTTTAAATTACAAATATTTTAGGTATTTTCGCATTTTTATTTTTCTTTGCATGAATAAAAATCGAAAACATAGTTTTATTTATAAAGAGGACTTAGGTACTGCGTTATACTTTGGTGTTCATTTTAACTCATGTACATAATTGCTACATCGTTTCTTGCGTATGTTCGCTTTATACCAAAACCAATCGTATGGACAAAACATATCAGAACTTTAGATGAACCTTACTTGACCGACTTAAAAAAAAAACGCTAGGCTAATAAAAGTGAACTTTAATTTTACTTGAAATATATGAATTTGTAATATATTGGTGCAAGTCTATATAGATGTACTTTGTTTTGTTTCCACTAATTTCAAAAAGAAATAATTTGGTACCTACTGCGAAAGATATACCCCATTGAGTTATTATTTTATGTTTTTTTGTCTGAAAGCGGACTTATTTTTCTATTAAAAAATATATTCATATAGCAATATCTGATTGACTGAGCAATAACTTCATACAAGATCCATTGTCTTCTACCTAGGTGGACCGTTACGGTTTTATAAATTAAAATTGCTGACCCTATATGCTTGGCCGAATTGTCCTCTTTGTAATTATTGGTTATGAATAAAAATTTTTATTGAATGCAGACCAAAAAATAATACACACAAGTGAAACTGCGAAAAATTGCTAGTTTTGATTATTATTAACTAAAAATACGTTTTTAAGCAATTATACACCCATAATATACGTATAATAATTCTTAGAAAAGCTTACGTAAATTGTTTTTAAGCGATACCTAGAACACATTTCTAACAAAAGTCGCACTAATGTCCAAAAAATTATTCCACCAGCTTTTAACAGAAAGTAATCATAATATGATTTTATTTTAGATTTGCCTTTCAAGAGTGATTTTTTTATAGTAGTTGACAAATTTGCCAAGTCAGAATACTAGCAGCTCACTCGGCTTCGCTCGGGTTCGCCTCTATGAAAACAAAAACAAACTTATCTCACGGGTAACGTATAATTTTCCGAGATAAAAAGTAGCCTATGTATTATTCCAGACTATAATCTATCTATGTGCCAAGTTTCATCCAGATCCGTTCAGCCGTTCTGGCGTGAAAGAGTATCAAATATGCATACATCCATACTCACAAACTTTCACATTTATAATATTAGTATAGATTTTTTTTAAAATAAAAAATAAAAATAATCTCATGAAAATATATGCAGTACTCCAATTTCCTTAAACTTAATCTTAAAGGAGGGAGCCATAAAAGTAGGCAAAAACAAAGGCGAAGTCTTAGTCTCACGTCGGTCCCTTGTCGACGCTTAATAGTAGCAACTAAACTCAGTGTGCCTACTAAAATAGTAGGACAATCAGCACGTCTTCTTTTAACAAAAAGATAGTGTGGAAATAAATAAGACTGTTTGATAAAAACTTAAAAAAAAACTGACTTCTATGTACTAAAATGTAAAAGATAACTGGCCGGGGGTTTTTATTTACTATATAGATACCTAACCAGATATTTTTAAAGTCGGTATCTCCTCCTTTTTGGAAGTCGGTTAAAAATATTGACAGTGAAAGCAATTGCTTCAAAATAATATTGTGCGGAAAATTGGCAAATTTCAAGTTTATATCATTCCTCAGTGTTTTTGATTTGATGAATGGAACGCACATGCCAGATTTTTTATTTATATCTATACTAATATTATAAAGCTAAAGAGTTTGTTTGTTTGTTTGTTTGTTTGTTTGTTAGTTAGTTTGTTTGTTTGAACGTGCTAATCTCAGAAACTATTAATCCAATTTTAAAAATTCTTTTTGCATTAGATAGCCTGTTAACTGAGGAAGGCTATAGGCTATATATCATCCTGGAAAAATGTACGGTTCCCGTGGGATAGATTTGTTTTTGTCTAGGGACGAACCCGAAGCGAAGCGAGGGTGAGTCGCTAGTTTTACTATACACGTTTTCTCGTATCTATTAGGCTTTACCTACCACTAACATATCTTTTAGTATTTTTGGAACATACGTAATAATACGCTACGGTGAAGAATCTATGAGTTAAAAGTATCTATATAATAATTGCACTATTTAACTAATCTATACTAATATTATAAAGAGGAAGGATTTGATTGTTTGTTTGTTTGCACCGAATAGGCTCCGAAACTACTGAACCGATTAAGATTAAATTTAGTAAGAAGATAGTTTGAGACCCTGGAAAGGATATAGGATAGTTTTTATCCCGGAAATCATACCTTAAGGGAGAGACAATAGGGATGAAGATTTGTATGGGGAACCAACCAAGAGACGAACTCGAGCGAAACGAGGGTGAGTCGCTAGTAACTATATATAACTTATATGTATGCTGGTACATGTTTTGAATATAGAATGTAAAATGGGTAAACATACATACATTTTTTTTTAATTTTTAATACCTGACTTACTCTCGCTTCGTAAAACAGTATTCCTAGATGCCTAACAGTTCCTAAATGCATAGGCTTGTCGTGTTACTCGTGCCGTAGTTTACCTTTTTACTAAATTTCATCTAAATCCGTCAAGCAATGAAGGATAAACAGACATACACACGTAATAGTAGTCCGATTAGATATCTTATTTAGATAATTTTCTTTTAGAATTAAGTGCCTTCTTTTAGTCTTACCAATTACTAATACGAGAATCTAGTAAGTATATTCATCGAATCCCTTGCGACACTTAATAGCAGAAACTGTGTAGCACAACTGGAACGGTACCGTACCATGACTTAATTTAGGAGCTGGACGACTAACTTTGTCGTAATAAAACAGAATTGACTTATAGCCCGGTGTGTAAGTGCTAAGTTAGAATATACTTCAAAATTAAATGTTTCAAAATTAAATCTTTATATCCATATTGATATTATTATAAATGTGAAAGTGTGTTTGTTTGTTAGTTTGACGTGATTTTTTGTGTGGAAATAGTTGGAGGGCTGGAGAGTGATATAGTGATACTTTTTACCGCAGGAGATTATCTCATTCCTACCACCTGGTATCTAGGGATGAATTCGAGCCAAGCGAGGGTGAGTCGCTAGTATGTATATATAATTCCTCTGTATGTCAGTATGTCATTAAACTCCGAAACGGCTGGAACGATTTTAATAAAACTTCTAGTTTGAGTGGGTCTCTGATGTTTTCTAACATAGTTATAAACCATTATCTTAATACTTTCTTAGATTTATGAATATTGGACTTTTTTTTTGTTTTTCTTTTGCTCCTTACGTTTTGAATGTTTTACAGCAAATACCACGATATATCGACACTAATCTATATTAATATTATATTACAAAGAGGAAAGTTTTTTTTGTTTGTTTGTTTGTACCGAATAAACTCAGAAAATATTGCACCGGTTTAGATGAAATTTGGTAAGAAGATAGTTTGAGACCCTGGAAAGGACATAAAATAGTTTTTTATCCCAGAAATCATCCTTTAAGGGAGTGAAAATGGGAATCAAAGTTTGTATAGGGAATCAACCTAAGAATGAACCCGAGCGAAGCAAGGGTGAGTCGCTAGTATAACGTACAACTACAACGTTTAAGCCATCCTAAATTATCATTAATAATTAGAGTAAAATTCACATAATATATTTGTTTTGTGAAGTTAATGGTTTTTAAATTGAATACTCAGTTAATTTAGTAGCTATGCTTACCACCGATGACATACCAACAGATGTTCCATCATCAATGAGTAAATTCATGATGTTTAAAACTAATATGAAGCCAAATAGACTGAACAAAGTAAAAAAACTAGAAAGCTAAGCGAGCTGAATTAAATTCATGTATCTCTTAATTCCATTGTTTATATGCATGAAGTAAAACCTCTCTGCGTTTGTTTATCTCGTCCGGGACTTGTGTCCGTCGCGTACTCTTTTAATCACTGTAATATGAGATATTTTTTCATATGACTTTCACGTAATATGTAAGATTTTTATTTGTTTATTTATTTATTATTTAGATGAATTAATTTTCTAGTTTTGATTTTATGGTTGGGTCAATTTTTTGGTTTTGTGATATATGTATTGTGTGGATGTAAACTTATCATTTAACTATTAATAATGTGAAAGTTTGTATGTATGTTTGTTTGTCACTTTTTACCTTCGGATTTGGATAAAATTTAGTACTAAGATAGACTACTGAACTAACACACAAGCTTCTGTCATACGCCTAAGGATGCACCCGAGTAAAGTGGGGACAAGTCGCAAATTGTATAATAAGATTTTCGTTGAGATATTTTCACTAGATTATTTTAAATATACGAGGTTTTTTTTTCAAATTGTACAAAATAGTACACATTTTCATTATGAATATATATAAACCATAATCGATTTTTTTTAATTTGCATGACAGCCTCTTTGAAATTAGCAATCTTGGATTTTAATTATTTTTTGTTATAGCGGCAATAGAAACACACATTCTGTGAAAATTTCAACTCTCTATCTATTACGGTTCATCAGTTACAGCCCTCTGACAGACGGACGGACTACGGACAGCGGAGGCTTAGTGATAGGGTTCCGTAGGCACCCTTCGGGCACGAAACCCTAAAAGTAGTATTCAAACATCGTGACGTGCAAACAAAAAATCCAAAATAAGATTTAATTACTAAAACCTCTTTACAGAAAATTAAAACCGAAGTTTTTATAAAATAATAATCACAGCTCCCCAAGAAGAATAAATCATTAAATTAAATTGTTAGACCACCGCGATTTATAATTTTCACAAGTTCATTTCGTTAATAAAACTAATTAAAATGCGACCCAACCCACGAACTTTCCGAATCTTTCAGACGCTTAGACGATTCGAGGATACTTTGCCTTAAATTATAAAATAAATAGCATTAATTAGAACACTTGTGAAATAATGCTGAAGGCTTTATTTCATTCATTTAGTTAGTTAATTATGAATGTCTGGGTGGTGTTGTGGCTAGCATATATGGCTGCAAAACCGGAGGATCTAAATTCGAATCCCGGATCGGGCCAAATTTAATCATTGATTTTTTTGTTTAGTAAACCTCAGTAACAGCCCGGAGTTGAGAAGTTGCCGGTGTTTCACCCCCGTGCTTAGGAGAACACATAAAGCCGTCGGTCCTGCGCCTTAACTCTCACCAGTTGTGTCGAGTAGTTGTCCCACCGGAGTATGAGAATGACAGGAATAGAGAGTGCACTTGTGTCTGCGCGTACACTTGTGGACTATAATATCTCCTGCGTACATGGCTAGTCTCAATGAGATTGGCCGGCGTGACCGAATTCGGTCGGAAGGACATTATTATTGAAAATGAATGGGTTTATAAAAACTATAAGTTATTCGTTCGTTTCTTTAAGAACTATTAAAATACTAGCGATTTATCCTCGCTTTGCTCGGTTAAATCCTTGGGTGTAAAACAGTATCTATGTGCTATTTCAGGTTCATTATATATTTGAAAACGAAATATCATCGAAATCCGTCCAACCGTTTTCGCTTGAAAAAGTAACAAATATACACATTTATATTATATAATAACTAGCGGCTCACCCTCGTTTTGCTCAGGTTTACCTCTAGGAAGACAAAAACAAACCTATCCCACGGGAACCGTACATTTTTCCAGGATAAAAAGTAGCCTATGTTATTCCAGACTATGCCATATAAGTATATGTACATATCTATGTCTGTGCCAAATTTCATCCAGATCCGTTCAGACTTTCTGGCGTGAAAGAGTAACAAACATCCATACATACTCACAAACTTTCACATTTATAATATTAATACGGATAGTAATAAAATAACTTCGATTAAATTGATTTAATATCAAGTGCCTTAGTTAGAGGCAATAAAACGAACAATGGAGGCACAATTTTTCATTTAAAGCTAAAATTATATTTATATCGTTTTATTTATTAAATGCCTCATTTAGGTAAATAAAATCCTTTACTAATTGAATAAATTTACAAATTAATTTGATTTGACTTTGATTCTATAGGTAAACATTTTCGAACCCCTGTATCTTTTGACCCCTTAAAGTAAAAACATCTTAAAAATAGTACATTCCGGTATTGAAGATATGATCCATTTGTATCTTCAAAAAGAATAATTTACATAACAGAGGGACTGTTGCTGACTATATTTTCGGACTCCTGCGTCGCGTACCCCTTTATAGCATACCATTTAAATAAAATAATATTTATAATAGGTATGTATTTGAAGTTATATATGTGTAGTGTATCTACTATCTGATATCCATAACACAAGCCTCGTAGTTTACCAACTGCCTCGGTGGTGTAGTGGCTAGCATGTACGGCTGCACATCCTGAGGTCCTGGGTTCGAGTCCCGGGTCGGGCCAAGTTTAGTTATTGAGTCTTTCTGTATAGTAAGCCTCAGTAACAGCCCGGAGTTGGGAAGTTGGCGGTGTTTCACCCCCGTGCCTCGGAGAGCACGTAAAGCCGTCGGTCCTGCGCCTTAACTCTCACCGGTCGTGTCGAGTAGTCGTCCCACTGGAGTATGAGAGTGACAGGAATAGAGAGTGCACTTGTGTCTGCGCGTACACTTGTGCACTATAATATCTCCTCCGCAGTTGGCTAGTCTCAATGAGATTGGCCGCCGTGGCCGGAATCGGTCAGGAGAACATCATCAGTTTACCATGGAACTAGATGGTGCTGTGTGCTAATGTCCCAACATATTATAATATTATAAATACATTCCAAATAAAATAAAGTTATCTTTTCGGATTTTTCACTTTCGCGGATTTTTTCTTTAAAATGTCAAACGTTTAATACAAATCTAAGAAAGTAAAAATTTCGGTAAAAACTTAATACTAATAAAATATGAAAGTCAAAAAACTAAAATAACATTCAGTGAATTGCGAACTTCTGTAAATAATTGTATAGAAATTGTTTGTTCATTGATTTAATTATGTAGATGATTAAATTTCTAGTTTTGATTTTATGGTTGGGACATTTTTTGATATTCTGATACGAGATGTTGTGTAACAAGGATTTATCATACAACTATTAAAAATGTGACAGTTTGTATGTAAGTATATTTCTTATTCCTTCTCTAGTCCTAGTCTAAATTGACCTTTGGAACTAGCGACTCACCCTCGCTTCAAATCGGATTAGTAGTTCCTGAGATCAGCGCGTTCAACCAAACAAACAAACAAACTCTTCAGCTTTATAATATTAAGTATAGATGTATTTCTGATGATTGATTTTATGAGTTTATTATATACTGTTGTCATTGCCGACCATTTTTTAAAGGTCAACATGAATATTGAAGGAGAAAATGATAACAAAAAATATAATACTATTTTAAAATATATTTATATATCTATAAATATTATGTTAAAGCTGCATATTTTTGTTCTAACATCCACATACACAGTAGTGCATAAAGCACGAGTGGTGATATAGAATAAAATAAATCTTATAAAAGCTTAGAAGCTATGACACGGCACACAAACCCATTACACTATTAAATACGTATAAGTGGGTAAAATTAAATAGCCGCACGTTTTATATGTCACGTTACGTGGGCCATCCGTATTTCCTAATTATACGGTTAATATTCATGGAGCGAGCTTCAATCCTTGCTTGTTTATCTCGTTTAGGAAAAGTTTCGGTCAAAAAGTTGAATTTCCACTTAAACTGAGGTTTAAAATTGCTTTTGATTATATCATGAGTTTTTTAATTATTATAGTTTTAAAAAAACAAAAAAAAAATATTCTTTAAGTCTTTTGCAAAATACATAACTGTATGTTACATGTATTATGTACTCTTGAAAACGAATAAAATTACCCGAAACTCTAAGTAGTTAACAAATGAATGGGAATCAACCTCTTCTGTTCGTATTCCCTTCCTGGTTTCATATCAGAATAACTCCAGAGACAAAATCAGGTTAATATTAATTTTACACATTTTATTCTATGTAAAGCTAATAAAAGCGAGCAAATTTTTTTTTGTTCTAAATATAAGGCAGATAGATGTTATAAGACTCGCGATAAGTATGTTTCTGACTGCATTATATTATGCTTTTTGTCAACTTGTATCCATCTTCTTCGTATGCTTTTTAAGTAGTCGGTTTTTTATCATAATTTAATTTTTTATCTTTCCGCCTTTATACCGAGACAATTGATGTTATAATTCAATAACACACTATGTTTCAGAATGGGACTAACAAATAAATTGTTTAATATTCATTTTCTTCTTATGTGAAGTCAAATTTTACTATTTTAGAAGTTAATTCATATTACTTATTGAAATACTAAAATGGACATAGAATAACAAGTCGTAGTTATAATTGAAACTAATAACCCATCTTGGTATCAAATCTGTACTGTAGGTTAGACTTAGGACATGTTTGGCTTGGTTTGTAGTGACTCCGCTTGCTGAGCCAGCGGTCGCAGGTTCGGCGGCCTTGACGGGGCTACCACCGTCTTAGATGGCAGACGCGGTGGGGCTGCAGGGGAAGAGGAGTGTCGGTGTGTCGTTGCCGCTCTCCTTGTCCTCTGCAGCCGATTGAAGGGTGCCCACTTCGGTGGGCGGCGTGGTTTAATGGGGCTGCTCCGGGTACTTCTCTGGTTCAGCAGAGTGGACTGTGGAGCAGCTCCATTGGTTTGGTGGCCGTCAGGCCTGCCGCCGGGGCGTCGCGGTAGTTATGCGTAAGCGATCCCGCGGCGTCCCACTAAGGCGGAGGGGAGGGGAAAGTTGGGGTTTAGTGGGTAGTACCGGCTCTTCTAGCCGGTGAGCCCCACATAACCACCTGGGGGATAGGTGGTATGCGTAAATGCATTCCCCAACTATAAAAAAAAAAAAAAAAAAAAAGGTTCGGATCCCGCTTCGGGCATTCGTTTGTGTGATGAGCCCGAATGTTTGTTTCAGTCATAGATGTTTATAGCATGGTCGAGTATGTATTTAAAGTTATATATGTATAGTGTATCCAACTATCTGGTATCTATAACACAAGCCTCGTAACTTACCATGGAACTAGATGGTGCTGTGTGTTAATGTCCCAACATAGTCCATTACTAGATGTATATAATTTATATAGGAAGGTGTAGTTAAAATAATTTTTAAACTAAAATAACCGTTGCAATTCACTTTGACTAATTCTATTCTTTTAACGTATATCAAATGGAAAAGCTGACACGCCAACACTAATAGTAGCTATTACTGATAGAGTTACATGGAAATATTTTTAACAATTTCGACTTTATATGTAATATAATAAGGGTTATATTTTTTTTCATAGTTGAAATTTGTTTTTAGGTCGATGAATGTCATGACAGAGCAGTGTTGTTTCGGTTGATGCTATGTACATACAATATTTACTGTGAAAATAGAGTGTAATCTACGTTATTAATTTTTAAATGTGTTGAGTTTTTAACATTCAGTAAATATTACGTAACATATTTTTTGATGGGTTTGACATAAGAGAAGAATCAGGTGTATTTTTTTAATTAAGTTTTGAGTGCGTACAGAGCGGACGTGTCACTAAATAAAATAAAAATATTTAAGATTGTTACATGTAAAATTAAATCCTATGCATATTCACCATTGAGTAGAAAGTGCTGTGCTACAGAGTTGGAATCTAAGACTACTTGCTCCTGCGCAAGATCATACTACCGCCACGAACGCTGCCCCTCCTCACCTCGGGTAAAAGAGACAACTTCCTATTTTTTATATTCTTACGTATCTGCATCGGCTAGCAGCATTACGCTACAACATAGATCAATATGCCAAACGAACTATCTACTGGAAGTGACATCAATGATAGGCGTTGTGATTCCCAACCGAATCTATTAAGTCAAACCATGTTTCAAGATGCTTCACAACAGTCAAAAACTAGTTTCCGTAATAAAAGAAAAATGCCACAAGATGAGCATGATTTAAGAAAGGAATTGTCAGATATACGTAACAAAATGGACAGCATGATGAATTTTCTTACCGAATTCACAGTTACTCAAAATGAAAATATAACCAAAATATGCAAAGATATTTCTTCGATTAAAGAAACTACAGAAAGTCTTGTTCTGACACAAAATACAATGAAATCCCAATTACAGGATCTTACTAGCTCGACAAAAGAGTCCGAAAGCAAAATAATGTCTCTAGAACATGATATTCAGCAACTAAAATCTAAGCAGTCATTAAATTCCGAATTTTCATATGATGATGTAATAGCCGAACTTAATGAACGAAAGTTGAGAGAAAGGAATATTATCTTGACAGGCTTAACAGAACAAAATATTGAAAAATCAGAGGAACGACACGAATCCGATAGGAAAGAAGTCTCAAAAATAATACAGTTAATCACTAAAGATAGCACTCAACCTATTAAAACTATCCGTCTCGGAAAATATGAACCCAATAAACATCGCCCGATTAAAGTTATCTTTGAGCAAGCTGATTTGGTTAAAAATATACTCCGCAACAAAAATAATGTATCCCTAGGCAATATTAAGATATACTCTGACCAAACACCTCAACAGCAAATAAAATTCCGTAAATTAAAAGAAGAACTACAAAACCGCTTGCAAAGTGGTGAAAATGATCTCGGTATAAAATATATTAAAGGAGTACCTAAAATTGTAAAACTGCAGCCAAAAAACGACAAGCAGCCAACTCTGTCCAAAGCAAGACCAACAAAACAGAAGAAAACAATAAAATATGTCACAAAATAAGTACCTCATACACTAAAATAAATAATAAAAAAACAAGCCTTAAATTTTTCTATCTGAATGCACGCAGTATTGTTAAACGAGGAAAATTTGATGAGTTAAAGTGCATACTAGACTCTTTCAATACACAAATACATATTATTATAATAACCGAAACGTGGATTAAATCTACAGAAGATGTGAAGATGCTGACTTTACCTGGATATACTCACTACTATAACTTTCGACAAAATACAAAGGGCGGTGGAGTGTCTATCTTTGCCCATAATCACCTTAAACATGATATAACAGAAGAGTTATGTGTTGACGGCATACACTATTTGTGGATACATCTAAAAAATTTTTCTTTAGATATTGGTGTGATATATAAGCCTAACCGCACAGGCATTGAAAGTTTTTTTGAAACATATTCCGCACAACTGCTAAGGAGGAAAAGAGTTATTGTTTTTGGAGACTACAACATTGATTTACTATGTTCTGAGCGGCTAACAATGGAATATAAAGAAATGGTAAAAGAAAATGGATTTAGTTTTCTCAACAAAATTGAAGCAGAACACTGCACAAGAGAAACCTCTACGACTAAAACTATATTAGACCACATATGTACCAATTTAAAAAATCACACTTTCCACTTAACCATAATAGAATCAAGCATGTCGGATCACAAACATATTTATCTTGAAATAGAAAAATACAGACCAGAACCCATTAAAAAAGTTGAATACGAAGCCCTAAACTATAAAAAATTATACCAAAGGATAAAAGAAATGGGAGATGAGATTTCAAGTTATTCAGATCTGGAGCGTTACATAATAAATAGCATCAATATAAGCAAAACGAAAAAAATAAAAATATTAAACCCACCCAAAAGCGATTGGATTAATAAAAAAATAGTTCTGGATATAGACAAAAGAAACACGTTGTGGACTAGACATAAAATGGAACCAAAGAATGAGAAAACTAAAGTGGAATTTATAAAAGAAAGAAACACTATACTAGAAAATATTCAGAAAACGAAAAGAAAATATTATTACAAAGCCTTCAAAGAATGTATAAATAAACCAAAAAAAATGTGGGACTTACTAAATAATCTCTCGAATAATAGAATCAAGGAAAACTATGTTCCGTCAATATTAAAAATGTCAAATAAGACTGTCACTGAACCAAAGCAAATCTGCGAAACATTTAA
This sequence comes from Argynnis bischoffii washingtonia, assembly GCA_033884665.1. Taxonomy (NCBI): domain Eukaryota; kingdom Metazoa; phylum Arthropoda; class Insecta; order Lepidoptera; family Nymphalidae; genus Argynnis; species Argynnis bischoffii. The sequence continues at coordinate 2,211,985 of CM066622.1, forward strand.
TAACTATTTCTCGACCATTGGTCCTTTATTAGCAAATGACATACCTCAAATGTATCGTAATAATGAAACATATACATTACCTATTACACGAACACAAACATATTCCACTGGCCTAACCTCACTATATCCAGTAACTGTTGATGAGGTATCTAAACTAATTGATAAATTAAAAACTAACACGGCTATAGGCATTGATGGTATCAGTACAAAGGCAGTCAAATGTATTAAAAAATTAATATTATATAAACTAACAGCATGTATTAATAAATGTTTTGATTGTGGCTCCTTTCCCAATAGTCTTAAAGTTGCTAAAGTGTCCCCAATACATAAATCGGGTAATAAATCTGACCCCGGTAACTTCCGACCCATCTCAGTGTTACCAGTTTTTTCCAAAATTTTTGAAAGGGCAATACACGATCGACTCAGTCAGTACTTAAATTCAATTGATTACTTATACGATAAACAGTATGGTTTTAGATCGAAATCTAATACTCTATCTGCTGCTATTGACATTGTCACTAAAATTAAGTTACAAATTGATAAAAAACAAATAGTTTTAGCGATATTTGTGGATCTAAAAAAAGCTTTCGATACAATTAGTCACAAATTACTCTTACGAAAGTTACATAGCATCGGTGTTACTGGGAAGGCCTATAAAATTATAGAATCGTACCTTTTAAACCGCTTTCAAATAGTAAAAATAGGTGAAAATCAAAGTAGTCAAGCATTAATAACATGTGGTGTACCTCAAGGTTCAATTTTGGGACCTTTGCTTTTTCTTATTTATATAAATAATATTCAGGAAATAGGTCTCAAAGGCGAAATTTCACTATATGCTGATGACACTACAATAATTTATTTTGGAAATTCAGTAGATTCTATTATTGAGGATGCACAAAGTGATTTAAACAAATTAAACATATGGTTTCAATGTAATCTTCTTACAATAAATGCCAGCAAAACGAATTACATTATTTTTGCTCCAAAAAATAAAAAAATAAAAAATCATAAGCCGCTCGTGGTAAATAATAGTGTAATACTTAAAACTAATAACCAAAAGTATCTTGGAATAGAGTTGGATAGCCATCTAACATGGAAACCTCATCTAACCAAATTGCGAAGTAAATTTTCATCTCTCACTGGTACATTACGTAATATTACTCATTGTATCCCAAAAAACGTACGATATATTATTTATAATTCTTTAGTTAAACCTCACATAGACTATTTGATTGAAATATGGGGTGCAACAGCTAAATCGAATATAGATATAATTCAACGGGCTCAAAATAAATTAATAAAAGTCTTATTTCAGTACGATTTTCTAACTCCTACGATTACAATATATAAAGAAACGAATTTATTAAATATTAAACAAACATATATCTATAACACCAGCATACTTATCTATAAACTACTTCATAATAGTACACATTCAAATATTACTTTTACAAAAAATATAGACATTCATAAACGGGCATTAAGAAAAGCTAATTATATACATCTGCATAAACCTCGTACAAACTACGGTAAAAGAAATATTATGTTTGAAGGGGCACTGATTTATAATAAATTACCATCCGAAATAAAAAATGCAAAATCCACATGTATATTCAAAAAAAAATTAAAACTTCATATTATAAATAATTTTAGCCACTTCCAGTAAAAACTAATCTGTGTAACTTGTCTATATAGCTTAAGACAGTGATATGAATATTTTTGTATTTTTTCTAAGATTACCCTCAGATTGTATAAGCTGTAGTGTTATTACTTATTACAAACATTTAATGATGTGTTCCTCTCTTTGTTATATCATTGCATATACTCTTTTGTTTCTGTAAACTAATAATAAAGTGCGCTCAAAATCAAATGTTTAGTATTTAAGAAAAATAATTGTTTCTCATATAAGTGAATTTTTTGTAATTCTTTTGGGAAATAAATTCTTTAAACCTATATCTTTTCGTAAAGGTTAAGAAGCATTTGATTCTTTATAGAAGTTATTTTAAAGCTTATAGGTTTATTCATCTATGATTAATTAATTAATTTGTATTTCATTTTCTCCATGTATTTCATATAGGCACTGGTGACTTCTTTATTATTAACTTGATTTACTAATTAAAACTTAGGCTTTATAGACAATACTTAGCCAAAAGTGTTAAAATTAACCGAATTCAATCACTTTTACCGAATAATTTTATTTATTCAATGAACTATTTGCTGCCTTTCTAAAAACAATCATGTAGAGCTTTAAGCTTAAGAAATTATAGCAAAAATAGCAATACCAGTTTGGTTATGAATAATAATCAGTTCCAACAATAAATATCGAAAGCAACTGTATTATAAATCAAACAACACTTAACCACTGCACAGAATTCCGGGATAAAGTTGGGACAGTAGCATAGTTGCACTAAGTTACAGGCGATGAGCCAGAAATGCAAACTTGCTAATATAATTTGAATAAACGATACTTTAATATAATTTTAACAAGAAATTGGAAATTATACGCATAACTTTTCCTATAACGATCTAGAAACTTTTGAGGAATTGTGTGATAGTCATGATCGAAAGTCGATTAAATAAATATTTAATTGTAATAGTAATTGTATTGGTAGCCCAGTGGTAACACGCTCGCTTGGGAAACCATTTTTTTTTTTTGTTTTTTTTTTTTTGTTATCGCTGGGGAAACCCATCATGGGGACCTAACCGGCCGTTAATGGGTAAGGTACTGTGAGACTCTTACTCACTAAAACCCACAGCGGAATCCGTCGCCGCAGTGCAATGGGGCGCTGCGGGATCGCTTGCGCATTCACCACAACACCCCTGCGGACGGCCCGTACCTCGCGGGCCAACCTCGCCTAAATCAGGATGCCCTCGATTCTCAGAGCATCCCGACCGCCCCGATGACGCGCAGGAGAGTCACGAGGGACCCCCCCACAGTAGCTCCTCTAGGGTGGTGGGAGAAGATGCGCATATCGGCGCCTCCTCTCCCCCAGCCGACGGCGACGGATAGGATCTGCTAAGGCGTTAGCCTCGCGTTCCCTCTCCGCCGTCTCCTTCAGTGAGATGACGGCCTCGCTGAAGGAGCGCTTGGGAAACCAAAGTGAAGCGGGTTCAAATCCCGGGTCTCGCACATCTGATATTTTCATGTGCGAATCATTTCTAATATGATTACCACTTGCCTTACAGTAAAGGAAAATATCGTGAGGAAACCTGCATGTATGAGGAAACCTAGCAAGTTTTCGAAAGACATGTGAGTCTGCCAATCCGCACTTGACCAGCGTGGACTATGACCAGATCCCCCTCGTATTGAAGGAAGACCCGTGCCCAGCAGTGGGACGTTAAAAAAAAGGGCTGAATATAATACAATAGCAATTTAATCGATTTTGGTGAAAACGACGAACCTCACTAAGGTGAATCAACTCAAACATATCAGTCATCATAGTATCAATTGCTCTAATGAATGCGCAAACATAAGAACAGTTTATTTTCCTTTTTCCCTCATTTTTCAGTGGCGCAAGTGAATAAGGTGCAGGATCAATCAGTAGGTTAATATGCTCTGAAGTAACTCTTTAAGACCCTGGACTTGAACCCTGGACTTTGCGATCATAGCCGTACATGCTACCTACAAGACCACAAAAGCAGTCAATGAGAGTATAATTATATACAGAATAATTTTATTAAATCCGCAATCACGAAATACAATTATTGCATTATATGAGACCATTTACAATGAGGATTTAAATTGATTTTTTTTTATATCTATAGGGTCACTGTATTGAAAAGATAAGTATTTAGCAATGTCTGACGCGAACGATGGAACTACTGTCGAGAAAGCTAAATAGTAAAGTTAGCTTGTTAGTTATTAAGTTAGTTATAATATTGTAGTTTTTAATACAGAGTTATTGAATTTTAAATGTTAATTTATTGGTATTAAGCACATATTTTATTTTATTAAAAGTGAAAAAATATATTTTATCTGTATATATATATATATACCTTATTTTAAAATAGACGAAAAATTTCTTTATTGTAAAGTAAAACAAGTATTGGTTTGAAAAAATAACAACTAAGGCGACGAATAACAAATAAAAAAAAACGGTTGACAAACAAGGACAAAGCAGTAAAGAATTGTATTGTCTTTAAAAAATCAATTTCTAAATTATTTTATATTTAATTTCGAGAGCTTAAAGCTCGTCAATAGCTACATAAGATAAGAAAATCGTTTGACAAACAGATGAGAAAAAGGCACTGAATTGTTTTGTCTTTGCCTACTTTTGTATTGATTCCTAAACCATTATTTTGATGTATCATTCACCTCTCACTTACACCCTCTAACTAAATTCCTCTCATCCGGTTCAAACCGACGCCAACTATTTCCAAAACTACCCCTTTGATCGGGCTTTTGGTGGCCGCAATCCACGATTTATATTAGAGGTTATATAATTTTACACATACTATTGACACCACCAATAATTTATTTTATGAGTATTGCAAAGTGAAATTATTTTATATTTGATCGTTGTTTTTGTACCATACTAGCAGTACCCGTGGCTTTGCTCGCGTTTAAACTTCCGATATAAACATCAGTTTTACAAAAATGTATAAAAGTCTGCCCGATTTGTTGACATTTATGATTTCTGCTCTCTTGAGTAGTAGCATGATGATATAGCCTATAGCCTTCCTCAATAAACGGGCTATTTAATACAAAAAGATATTTCAAATCGAATTAGTAGTTTCTAAGATTAGCGCGTTCAATCAAACAAACAAACTAACTAACAAACAAACAAACTCTCTCTCTTTATAATATTAGTACCATAAAGAAAACGTAATAATACTATGCTATTTGTTCACTTATTTCATTTGAATATTGAAGCCCAATAAAAGTTTGTATTAGTGAAGGTTTATAATAAAACGAAATAGATTTAGTTTTCGATTTACTTTTTGCTACTGTTAAACATTTACAATATGATTGATGAAATGATGAAAAAAATTGATGAAATTGGTTTTCTTATATAACATAACTAGCGACTTAATCTTGTTTCGCTTGAGCGTGATCTTAGGCACTATATAGCCACTATATAACATACAAGTTCCGGCTTTAGCCCAAAAGAGTAACAAAAAATTTAAAGATGAAGTCAGCACCATCTGCAGTAGCATAGAAACAAGTAGATTTACAGCTCATCTTAATTTGAAAATCCCTTGTATTATTTTCCATAAACTTAAATATAAAACATGCTACTAAAACTGTCAGTCTTATTGTCCATTAACTACTTAGTAAGTACCTGGGCGAGCTTCGCCCGGCAATTTTCGGAAAAGATATAAAAATTGCGATTTTCAAAGCAGACACCTATACCTACCTATATATATAAACTTAAAAAGCAAAACTTTATCTAAATACAAAATTTGATCCAAATAGAGCCGTTTCAGAGATACACGAAATAAATTTACATGTAATACACAAGAATTGCTTATTTAACCCATATATATAATAAAATTCTATCCAAGACGAATCTGTACATCATTTTTTTTTGAAAATCTTATTGAAATAGAAATTATTATCGATACAGACGCCGAATGTATAGTTTTTAGAATTTTTGTCTGTCTGTCTGTCTGTTTGTCCATGACCGCATTACGGACATTGGATAGATTTTGTCGAAATTTTATATAATGATAGCTGGTTACCCTGGTCAACATAAAGGAATTTTTTACTGCGGGGAAATATCTGATCTCTGAGCTAAACGTTAAAACGTATCTAGGGCTGAACCCGAGCGAAACGAGGGTGAGTCACAAGTATTATAATATAATTTTTATATTTAATAATATTTTTAGTCTATCTTTAAAGTCAATTGTGTAAGTAGTAAAAGCTATAAGTATTCTATACCTGAGGAAGTATACAAAGCTTCTGAAGCAATAAGTGCAATATGTTGGCGCCGTTATTGAAAATGGCAGCTGAATCGACTGCAACACTGTAGACGTCTTAATCTTCAATAGAAAAGCACACTTTAGGTAGTTAATATGTGTGTCTTGACTTATTATTAACTAAATATACTCATGATTAGCGAGATCCCAGGTTCGATTCTCACTTTGTATGATTCTTAAGTGTTACTTAATAATATTATGATTGTGTAAATGTGTTTGTTGGTTTGTTTTTCTAAGTATAAATACCATTCAAAATAAGGCCTCGGTGTAGTTAAAACGTTAATTGCGTTAGTATAATGTTGTCTTATTGAGTAAATTAATTGTAACATTAAGTTTGAGATTTTTTGTAATTATATTAAGTGTTATTTTAGTTACAAAAGAAAAATGAGGAGTGATTTGTTACGTAGAGTATCTTAGGGTATTTTTATACAAACTCATCAAGTCATTTCCTTGAGATGTCAGTGTACTGTAAAAGCTATTTTTAAATACTAAAAAAAATGAAGTAGTTAAAATAAATTACTTAGTTATTTCATGCAATACACTTCATCATTACTTAAATATAGGCGGAAACGGAAATAAAATCGAAGAGTGATAAGACGGAGAGTTTCCATCTTGCTAAACCGGAAGTAGTATAACGATAGGAATAGATCCATTTTATGTGGATATTGTTAGTTAATATTATAATATATAGATGAATAGTACTTTTTCATACTGTAACGACTAGATGTATTTTGATGAAACTTGGTATACAGATAGATTTTGACGTGGAGTAACACAGAGGCTATAAAGGCATCTATGGATGAGACGAGACGAGGTAAATAGTAGTATATAATCGCTAGTATGTTCATACTAGCGATTAACAAAACAACAAGTAGATAGTAAATTGTAAGGAATAATCTAGACATTAAAGTTAAAATACAACAAGTACAATATAAACAGATAAATAAAATTGAATTATCTGTTTGTAATATGAAAATATCTGTTTGTAATATGAAAATAGCGTTTTATTAAATGCATATGCAATTATATACGGTACTTATAAGACAACACCATTTTTAATTTTTTTGTCTGTTTGTTCCTGCTAATCTCCGAAATGGCTAGACTGATTTTGACTTTCACTGGCAGACAGCTGATGTGCTGGTGCTCCAAAAAAATAAAAGGTACCTAAGGACGCACTCGAGCGAAGCGAGAGTAAGTCGCTAGTGAGTAAATATGTATATTTTAGGGTACATATAATATATAAGACACATTTGTATGCAATGTTTATATTGTGTTTGTTTGGCATTTAAAAACTATGCGTAATCGGGAATGGTACTAGGGGCTAATTTGAAAGCTCACTTGTGAAGAAATAATAATTAAATTAAAAATTAAAAAAACCCCTACGCAAAAAATACGCATAGTTTAAGGAGCAACCCTTAAAAAGTAAATAATTTTGGAAAAGAGCTGATACTCTTACACTGCTGGACCGATATTAACCAAACATAGCTAAGAACACCCGTAACCGTTACCGGCTTTCAAATGAAAAAAACCGCATCGAAATCGGTCCATCCGTTTGAGAGCTACGATGCCACAGATACACACACACAGACTGACATCGACGTCAAACTTATAACATCCCTTTTTTGCGTTGGGAGTAAAAACCAAGATATAACGAAATACGAATGAAATATATTTATTGTGGCTTTTCAACTAGCTCACATCCATAACTCCACTACTTAATTAGTAAGAAGTGAGAAGGTAACGAAACACGATTTATATTGTACTCAACAGAAAGTAATTCTTGATATGTAAATGTAGGAATAATTTATTAAATAATCGCGTCTGAAAAAGCGAAGAGTTGCGTGACCGACCTTTAAACTGTGTAATTTATAAGAGATGGCGATTCACAAAATTGAAATTTTGTAATAATATGGATAAAAATACACCAAGTGCATATGTATATAGTATGATCAATATTAGACATGTATATATCAGTAGTAATAAAATAGTAAATCAAAATATATTCATACTAGCCACTCACCCTAGCTTCGCTTGGGTTCGTCCCTAGGTACGTTTTAACATTTAGTATGGAATAGATAGTGCGATCTTGCTCTGTAAAAAACAAAAACAAATCTATCCCACGGGAACCATACATTTTCCGGGATAAAAGTAACTTATATTCCTCTATCTATCTCTGTGAAAAATTTCATCCAGATCCGTTCAGCCGTCCTGGCGTGATTAAGTAATATACATCCATCCAAACTTTCGCATTTATAATATTGCTAGGATTTTATTCTCAAATTAGCTAAAACTATAGAACATAGATCAGCAATTGTGTCCTTTTCTTTGCTATACTGTAGGGGTAGGGGTAAATTTAAATTCCTATAGCTTGTAAACTATAGGAATTTAAATTTCTCATTTACCTTTTCTAATATTCCTATATCATTATTACTAGCGACTCACCCTCGCTTCGCTTCGGGTTCGTCCCTAGACAATAACAAATCTATCCCACGGGAACCGTACATTTTTCCGGGATGATATATAGCCTATAGCCTTCCTCAGTTAACGGGCTATCTAATGCAAAAAGAATTTTTCAAATCGGATAAGTAGTTCCTGAGATTAGCGCGTTCAAACAAACAAACAAACAAACTCTTTAGCTTTAGTATAGATTCACTTCTAATGTATAAACCAACCTGTGATACTTTCAATAAATGTCATAGCAGATCAAACTCATGCTAACTTCTTACTGCGTTAAGGATTCTATAGCGTAAACACAAAATCAGAACCTTTATAATTTCAACATCTGTCTATATATCACTACTATTTCACTCACAGAATATTATTGGTACAATATTTTATAACTTGGGTCAACCCGCACTACTCGTGACCAAACCCGTAGATTGGCTCTGGATTTCCCGATAAACTACATTCTTATTAACTAATTATTGTACGTGATGTGGATTTTTAAGTTAAATGTGTTGGGTCATTGGCTCGTTTGCTGCTGTGGCGTTGTAAGCTAGTTTATTCTTAGCCTTTATAAAGTTACAAAGAATTTATCACTATGATTTTGAGATTTTTAATATCTATATCCTTTTAAAACTTATCTGGAGAAAATTTTGAAAATCCTACATTAATTTAATTTAACTTTCCAAAATGCCAAAAAACACAATACTTCCATAAAATTGGACAGCGAATATCGAAATATTTTTTTACAAAAACGTTACACCGACTTTAAAATCACTTACATTTTATCATTCACATCAATCACAAAGTTATTCCAATTTATAGATTGATTTTTTGTATGTTTTTTATCTTATTTGTATTTACTTCGAACATATTGTATATTTGTATATGTCATACATTGTCCATGTCATACATTCTTTATAATGAATCATGTAATTTTACTTATAATTGGCAAAGTAATTATGTAACAGACACAAGAATAATTATTTACATTTGAGTCAAGTACGTCTTATGTATAAATATTTAGTGTTATAGTTTGATCAAAAAAGTTTATGACGTATATAATGCTCAAATGGTTTTTAATTGGCGTCAAGATTTATGGTAAACATTAAATAAAGGTCCGTCTGAACAATTCGTAAACGAAAGCTTCCAAACCCTTTAGTTGCCCCAACGCTTGTTAAATCATATTAAATATTAAAAATACAATCTTGTATTTTGTATTCAACAATCCAATTTGCTACTATTACCTCCTTACTTTCAGATGGATATCAGTTTTATTACTTTATTATGTGATGTTGTTAAAATAATACTTTTTATCGAGAATGTGGTGTAGAGAGAGGAATTATTTAACATATTGTTGTGGAAAATGAATTGATTTAAAATTTTCAATTCAATTCAACCTAATGGCTTCAAAACGTGCCAGTAGAGTGCCATAGATTACTTTGACAATGTCACGTAGAATGCCGAAGACATGAGGGATATTACTCGGTAAAATAACATTAGTATACAAAATTTAATTATAATATGTATTAGTATAGAAGGCTTAACATTTTTTATCCTTAATATAAAGCCCTTAAATAAATGTTTATTGTCGGACACACTGCAAATAAATGGATTAACCTGTGTTTTGCTTAGTTGAAGAGATACAAAGAATTTTTAACTCATATTGGGATATGTCATGGGATAATATTGTATCGTCTTTTATAATTGATAATCTAACACTTTAAAGTCTAAGTAAATTTTTTTTAATTAAATAGGTAAAAAAGGAAATTGCAGCTCAGAGCTAATTTTTTCTATACAATTCAATCCTTTTGTTTCGTGGCTAAGCTAATTTTTTCATTGTATGGATGTTAATTGAAAAACTTTGACAACATTTATTTACTACTAGCGATTCACCCTCGCTTCACTTGGGTTCGTCTCTAGCTTGCTTCCCAATACAAACTTTCATTCCCATTTTCAACCCCTTAAAGAATGATTTCCGGGGTAGAAAGTATCGTATGGATTACAAACTATCTTTTTACCAAATTTCATCTAAACCGGTTTAGTCCAGATTACCCCCTATAACCTCACAAACTTTACCTCCTTATAATATTAGTATAGATAACGACAAATAATAATTAAACATAATAGTGTATTTGGAATATAATATGAAAATATTCGGATAATAAATACAATATGCAAAATATATTTGCTTCACTGTTCAGAATTTCACCTTACAAAATGAAGAGTCTTGATTAACGATCGCTGTAATTTCAAGTTCAAAATTTTTTGTAACTTCAAATTATTTCATTTGAAAATAAATTACAAGAAAAAAATTAAGTCAGTAATTAATATTCATTAACAATATCTCATCAAAGTTACAAGATCTAATGAATTTAATTAATTTTGTGTCAGTTCTAAACAAAACAAAAATTACTTAGCTACTACTAATTAATTAGAAATGACTTCGACACGGGTTATTTTATTGTTTATTCCTTATTTATTTCTTACAATGCTCTAGTAATCCCATTATCCCATTAATCCCATTAATATTAAAAATGCGAAAGTATGGATGGATGGATGTTTGTTACTCAATCACGCCAAAACGGCTGAACGGATCTGGATGAAATTTGGCACACATAATCTATCTGATTTATAGCCTGGAATAGCACATAGGTTACTTTTATCCCGGAAAAAAATACAGTTCCCGTGGGATAGATTTGTTTTTATTTTTCACAGAGCAAAGAAACGCACTACCTTTTCCATACTAACTGATGAAGCGTACCTAGGGACGAACCCAAGGGAAGCTAGGATGAGTCACTGGTTGCCGGTAAATAAAACTCATATATTTTTTTAGTGTAGCTAAAAACTAAATATAAATCTCTTTTTTATAATTTTCTTAACTATTGAAATTAATTAAAATATCGTTTTATCTGCTATTTAACTTGTTTATCACTGAAATTTTTAATTTAAACTTTGTTTTTATTAATTTTAGGGAATACTGGAAAATGTTTTTTTTTTCTTTTTCTTAGTTTATAATTCATAGATAAATCAGATTAAAAAAATCTTAGTCCCACTTAATTTACTTTACAAGTATTTTTTAAGATTCAGGTTTTTTCTTTACAGCACTAGCATGACGTTCATTAAAAGTTTAAAATAATTTAATGCTGTTAAACAAATATTTTTAATTGAATTAAATTTTGACGCTGTTTAGCTCTTGCTTTTCTTATAATATGTTGATAGCGGGAATCATCATTTACTAGGTTTACAATTACTATTAGAAAAATGTTGAAAATAACAAGGTGAAGAAGCTAGGAATAAGAGAACCAGATATAGAAGTTAGTCAAAAGCAAGAGAACATTAAATATGAGTTATGATTAATATAGAAGTAGAGGATATTGATTTATAAATGGACTGTGTGAAAGAGAAAAGAGTATTTGAGGAGTATGAGTTCTGAGATGACCGATGAGATTGATAGATGGACGTCTAAGAATGGCAGAAGGAAATATATTGTGTCAACTCTACGTAGCGTAGTATAAGAAGTATAAGAATTAGACAATTGTCATGTACTAATTTAATAACGTATGTATATTTGTTTGCTTCACGAAAACTAAAGATTTATATGAGATTCTTAATCAAGGAGTCTATCATTTAAAAAAAAACAAATATTAAGACATTTGAGATAATTTAAAACAACGTAAGCATGCTACGACTGTATTAGGTTCTTTGAGAAATAGCTCAAAATAATACATTAGTAGGTTGAACAACGATCAATAACAATGTTTGTATTTATAGCCCTTTTTAACTGTCACGCACTTTTCTTTTATGGTAAATAAAAAGGTTTCCTGCCTACCGACGATATTACAACACGAAAATTTGGTGGATGCTACCTTATGCTTAGTTATCTATATATCTATCTAATATATTTAAACGAGCAATTTTTGTATATTTATTTATTACTAGCGACTCACCCTCGCTTCGCTTCGGGTTCGTCCCTAGATAAAAACAAATCTATCCAACGGGAACCGTACATTTTTTCCGAAATGGTATATAATATTCCTATATCATTATAGCCTTCCTCAGTTAACGGGCTATCTAATGCAAAACGAATTTTTCAAATTGCAAAACAAACAAACAAACTCTTCAGCTTTATAATATTAGTATAGATTTATACCGGCGATCTCGGAAACGGCTGTAACAATTGCGCTGGAATTTGGTATGTGAGGGTTTTCAGGGGCGAAAAATAGATCTAGATTAATTAGTCTTATGTCTCGGATGACACGTGCTTTCGAGTTTTCATGCGATTTTTTTTCGCACTATTCCACGCAAAATATGGTGGCTAATTTCTTACGTTCAAGCATAAGCATCGTGGTCAAGAGGCCAAGGCGCAAGATTGACAGACACAGGTGTTTGGGTTCGAATCCCGGTCGGATACAAAGTTTTTACTTTTGTTTTTTTTTTACGAAAAAGAACTCCGAGCGAAGCTCGCTCGCCCAGGTAGGTACTATAAAACAAAGTTGGGTTAGTTACACCTAATTATAATTCAAGAACGGCTGGACCGATTTTTATGATCTTTGATCTGTTGGATTTGTCTCCGCCCCGAATAGCAGAATAACTATTAAAACATCAGAAAAAATAAAAAATATAAAACTTAAAATGCTAACGCTTGCTAATAACTATTTATATCCATTTAAAAAGTACCAAGGGACTCATCAGAGCTAAACGAGAGTAAGTCACCAATTTAAAATAAAACAATATTGATTAAGAGTCGCATCAAATTTCCTTACTTTTTGTGAAACAAAAAAAAATATGTAAAAGTAAATAGTAAATCAGCTGTAATAGCAAACGTGTATTTCAATTTTCTTATTCTTTTTGTTCTTATTTTAAGCTACGTGGATTAGACACAACATGTTTCTTTCTTATGCTAAGTAATATTCTTTTTGTATATTATAGCCTATGTAGACGTATAGGGTATATTGACGACAGGTTTGGCTCAGTTTGTAGTGACCCTACTTGCTGTGCCAGTGGTCGCGGGTTCGAGCCCCGCTGGGGGCATACCTTTGTGTGATGAGCACGAATGCTTATTCTCCAGTCATGGGTGTTTATATTTATAATATGTATGTATTTAAAGTTATATATGTGTAGTGAATCAACTATCTGGTATCCATAACACAAGCCTCGTAGCTTACCATGGAGCTAGATAGTGATGTGTGTTAAAGTCTCAACATATTTATTATTGTTCATTTATATGTAGTTAATAAATAAAATTAAACAACGGTCCTATGACCTTTAAGGCATATTAAATAGTTATCTTCTAAAACACTTATGTAAATGAAACCATGTAGACTTTAGCCATCTGGCTCGGCCAGAATTATGTCACGAATTAGCCTAATCTTCCTAAATAGCTATATATACCGTGTGAACTGAGGTCGTAGAGGTGTCGTTACGTGGGATTATCCCGTCAATTCGTGGGACGGCTTCAGTATCAATTTTCAATATCATCGATCGTGTGTACTATCATTTAGATCAAATGGAGTTCTAATTTTACTATTATGGAAAACTGTTTTAATGTCTTCATTAGTATTTTTTTGTTTGATTGTTACTATCAAAGAACTTTTTACATAAGCTAAGAAATAACCTGAATATTTAAAAATTAAAAATGTATATGAAAGTGTATGAAGATAAATTTTAAATATTATTATATTAATGTGAATCATTCTCAACATGATTACCATTTGTCTTATGGTGAAGGAAAACATCGTCAGGATACCTGCATTCTGAGATAAACTAACAAGTTTTCAAAATACATGTGAATTCCGCCAACCCGCACTTGGTCAGCCTGGTGGACTATGGCCTGATCCCCCTCGTATTGAAGGAAGACCCGTGCCCAGCAGTGGGACGTCAAAAAGGACTAAATACATACATACATACCTACATATATATATGTTAAATAGTTATTCTTTTTTCGGTAATAGCATAATGCTTCTAATTTGCTATTCAAAGTAAAGTCAAATACGTAAAACCAATACTAGTTTAAAATTAAACCAAACTTTTATCGTTCAAGTAAAAAATGAAAATTTACATTTCAGCTGTAAAATCCGAAGTTATTCCAATTTCTTGTAGCACTTGGAAGGAATTCAACGATTTCTATCAAATATTAAAAAGAACACTTGAAATTAATACCGGACGTCTTCCGGATCTTTTTAATTTTCAACATGAAACGGACTCGATCTGACTATTTGCCAATAGTTTGTCGAAAATTTTTTTTGGACAAAGTGTAAGTGGAGTGCATAACTTTAGTTAACTTTTAGGCTGGTGACTCTGCCAAATTGTTTGCCTTAGATACGTGTCATGATCGTATTCTGTGATACTTAAAATTTATGAATGTACTTTTCATAAGTATTGTATTAGAATAATTGTATTTATCTAAATGGTGAGTTAAATAAATAAATAATAAACATGTTGGGACATTAACACACAGCACCATCTAGTTCCATGATAAGCTACGAGGCTTGTGTTATGGATACCAAAAAGTTGATATACTACAAATATATATAACTTTAAATACATACATATTATAAATATAAACACCCATGACTGGAGTACAAAAAATCGTGCTTATCACATAAATTAATGCCCCCAGCGAGACTCGAACCTACGACTACTGGCACAGCAAGTAGGGTCACTACAAACTAAGCCAAACGTGTCATCATTGACTTCACGTTGGGAAATGCATTTAGACATACCATCTGCACACATACAGGTTGTTATCTGGGACTTACGGGCTAAGCCAGTACTACCACTAAAACCCAACTTGATTTTAACCTACACTATTATTATAAAGAGGTAAAGTTTGTTCTTTTATATGTAGCGGATACTCTCTGTAACTACTGATCCGATTTTGATAATTATTTCACTAATAAGAACTTACAATCATACATAACCAACTAGGACTATAGGATGTTTTTATTACGATAAAAATGTATTTACTGTTAGAGATCATAATAACTTTGATTGAAATTAGAAAAAATGGTCGGTAAGTTGTTTTATTAACCATTGTTTACTAGTTTAGTAAGTCTGAACTTAATTAATAAGTAGAGAAATGTAAAAAAAAACGAAATATAAAATAAAGGAATCTAATCCGGTGAGTTTGAATGTCTGTTACTTTTTCACGCTGTAACCTATTAACTTAATTTCTGACTAATTTAATAGGCTTCTAATGTACTAAGTATTGGCATTTTTTATGACGTGCCTATCGTACGAAGTATTATATCTGTTTGATGTAAGGTAAATTGCAAGGGGCGCTGCATAGTCAGCAATAAGGTGTAATCTTTTGTTTCTTAGGTAGTTCGATTGCAACCGCGTTCGGTAACACTAACTCATAATTAATTTAAATAATTGTTATAAATATTTTTTTTTAAAAGTGCTATGATTAAAATCGCCTAACAGAACGGAGTCAAAGGCAAAAATATAATTTGGAAACCAATTCCACAATATATAGTATCATTAGGCCTTTGTAATATTAAAAACACCTCATTTACATTTATATTCCAACAAATATTCCATAGTGGCCAATAAAAGCTTACTCTGGCCGATGTTACCAAAAAGAACTCGGAAAATAAACCGTTGAAACACTGTGGCCGAGGAAAATTAAACGGTGTTCCAGTTATAATAAAAATTGCCATTTACAGTATGGGGACTGTCAATTTGTTTTTTCGCGCTCGTATGCTCTTTTCAATTTTAGAAATTATCTTTCTAATGAAAATTTTCTTAATATTAAATATATATTGTATGAGTACATATGTAGTGTAGTATTATGTTTGCTTACTACCTTAGTATTGATTATTGAGACATATTTAGACCGAATTTCGTATCTTTAGTTTCTAATATTATTGTAAAAGTGTGTCTAATTTCTTAAAATACATGTGTATGTCTATACATATAATAAAATTCTGAGTCGAATCTGTACATTAAATATTTTTCGGAAAATCTTATACAAATAGTCATTATTATCGGTAAAGAGATCGATCTATAGTTTTTAGAATTTTTGTCTGTCTATCTATCTGTCTATGACCGCATCACGAGAAAACCACAGGGCAGATTTTGATAATATTTGGTATGACGATAGCTGGTCATCTGGGTCAACATATAGGATACTTTTTACTGTGGGAAAATATCTTATCTCTAAGAAATCTATACTAAACGTTAAAACGTTACTAGGGACGAACTCGAGCGGAGCGAGGGTGAGTTGCTAGTATAAGATAATAATTGAACGACGCACGACATGTCATGTTATTTTCTTCATAATTTACTATTAAGCTTCATTTCTACTTATCTCCTTTTACAAAACCTGTTAAAGAATAGTGACAAGGATATAGAAAAAAAAAAATATTTTTCCACTTAGGAAACTTCTACATTGGCGAAGATATTACGAAGCACTCACAAAACATAACACCTGAATTATGTACCACTAAAATCAGTCAAAAATATAATAATATCTACTTAAGATTGGAGCAGATTTGTACAAACAAACAAATAGTACAATAAATTAATATAGAAATTTCACTGTATCTTATAATATATACTTATATTATAAGATATATAATACTAAAACAAAATCTAAAAAGTCACATTTTTGCAAACGCACGGTTCTGCGTAGGCATTCATTATAGAGTTCAACCGGAGCGTGCCGGGGCATAATACTGGAACATTTGTACCAGCTGATAGTGATAAATATAGGGCACGCCTGACCCAATTAAGGGTACGTAAAGCCACTTCGGTAATTGAGTCGCGATTTTAAAATATTACTTTTTATATGTAAAGGAAGATAGTTATTACAAATAGATTATACTTTTAAAACATTTTAAAAGAAAATCTATGAAAAAAATTAATTTTTTTTTTTGAGTAAATAAGTAAAATGGTCACTGCTATTAATATATTATCAGCATAGTAGTATCTAAAAATCACTTTCAGACCAATTTTAGCGACGGCGATCCTTCTACGGTAAATCTTACTGAGAAAAGTCATGCATGCATATTATAGACAAGCACATCAAGTGCACTCTCTATTCCTTTCACAAGCACTTGTAATAAGTCTAATTGAAACAACACTTTTCGAAAGCACTTGCAATAAGTTTAATTGAATAAAGCTTATTTCATTTCACTCTCAAAGTTTGATGTGACAATACTACGACACGAGTGATTGATCAGGTATCGGACTCGATTTACGTGCCCTCCAAAGTACTGGGGAATAGCAATACCAACTTCCTAACTACGTGTTATGAGAATATCTTCAGAGAAAAACTAAATAATTACATATGATACGACTCAGGACTCGAACCCAGAACCTGCAGATTTGAGGTCATACCCACTAGTAACTAGACCCAGGAGGCAATCGACTAACTTGTGAATGTTTTGTTTTGTCATTTAGCCTTAGTTAACTTTTGTATATTTTTTTTTTGTTTTTGTTAAGTTTAATAGGATTTTTTTTTTATTTATTTAGTAACTGTCAATTTCACCTTTCGATATGATTCTCGTATCAGTGGAAACTTTATTGGTATTTGTACCATGTATATAAACTATTGTATAAATATTTTAGATTTAATGTAAGCGCTGTTTGTTTCCCCGATGAAAATAATAATAAAAAAAAAAATGATACATCAAACCTATTGAGAGTGAAAAAAATACTGATCACCTTCGTTATAATATATTCAAAGTCAAACGTTTTAAATATAACTGTTCACCTCTTATGGATGTAAATTTTGCGAACTAATTTTAAAACTAATATTTTTACCTGACTTTTTACATGTTCAACCTGTATGTTTGTTTTATGTACGTATAGGTATATGTCCGATCCTATGTTTCCTAATTACTAAAGGGCTAAGTCGATTTTGATGATTCTTCTAGAATCTAGAGAAAGCGAGTGTCATAGAGTATATAAATGTCATTACAAATGACAATGGTGGAAGGTAGCCGTCAATTGCTGTGTCTTCAAAACTAAAAAGCTGTAAATCAAAAAAAAAGAGTGCGTGTTTGAATGTGTACACGCGCAAGATGTAAAACTTCTGTAGGTTATTGGTACTCTTTATGAAATTCAATTTATGTTTTAAATAATTAGGATAAGTGAGATACTAAAAATAACGCATATTAGGCATATTACAATCATATATTTATAGAATATCAATTAGGGAAATAATATAATATTATATATCATTTGTCAGAAAATAACAACGGTTACAATGGCAACAAACGTACGTAGGTAAATTTTTTCGTAACGCATTCACCAGCTTACTCCCCAAGTCAAGCGTGCGTAAAGAAGTTTTACTTCAAAAATTATTTACTTAAATAAATAAAAAAATACTCAGCTACGTAAAAAGCGAACTAAACATCCTACGAATGTTTTGACGAAGAAATAGTAGTAATAGTATTAAGCAGTCTGAGACATACATACCCACAGGACTTGCATCTAGTATTAAACATGTATAAAAATCTGTTCATAATGCAAAGCCATCTTAAAAAAACGTATACTTAAACGTAAATAATCCGAATAAAAGATAGTTTTATACGTTCCTACTTACGTTTTAAGGTTTAGTATAGATTTCTCAGAGATTAGATGTTGTCACGCAGTAAAAACTATGTATATGTTGAGCACTCATCATACCCAATTTTATCAAAATATCTCCAGTGGTTTTTCCATGATGCGGTAACAGATAGACAGACAGACAGACAAAAATTCTGAAAACTATACATTCGACCTCTATATCGATAATAATGTTTATTTTAATACGATTTTCCAAAAAAATATTTAATTTACAGATTCGGCTCAGTTACAATTTTATTATATACATAGATGTCAAATATTCGCGTAAATCTAAGAAAGTAATAACGTATACTTAAATTGAAAACCTTCGTTTTCTGAAGTCTGCCAAAAATAATTAAAATATGATACCTTGACACAGCTACGAGTCCATCTAAATTACAATTCACTTTACCGTATATGATGAAATTGCAAAACGTAATTCAAACACCGATTTCCGAGTGCTATACAAACAAATGACCACGATTTCATTTCATTAAGTGTAAATTGTATATATGATAGATGTTAATATCCGTAATGTCAGTACACATACATTATTGTGAAGTTAAAATGCGGAAGAACATTAATCATTTATACTATACTTGCTTTCAGTGCCTACTTTGAGATTTAACTTTTTAACCATTTTGATCCCTATGTATATTTAAAATATAAACTTTTTTTTTATGGGATTCAGTGACAAACGAGCAGACAGACTACCTGATGGAAAGCAGTACCTGTCGCCCATAACATAGTTCATGCACTTAGGTTTTAGGTAACAAAAATACAGAACCGCCGGTACGTTATCACTGTGAGGACTAAGATGATATGCCTCTTGCCTGTAATTGCGCTGGCTACCTTATCCTTCAAAAATAATAATATAAATAAGGCTGTATTTTACTTTATATTTATAAGCATTTAATGGGTTATAAAATCATTAAAATGTATAGCAATTATTGGATTACCATCAATTTGTACTTAAATGTAGATATGTTTGTTGTTACTTAATGTTTTAATTTTGATGGGAACAGTTAAATATTTATACCATACTAGCGACTCACCCTCGCTCCGCTCCGGTTCGTCCCTGATTACGTTTTACCGTTTAGTGTATATTTCTCAGAGATGACATATTTTCCTGCAGTAAAAATATCCTACATATATTTTGAACCCGGATAACCAGCTGTTATCATACCAAATTTCATAAATGCGTTTCCAGAAGAACAGAGAAGCTGACAGACAAAAATTCTAAAAACTATAGATTCGGCCTCTGTATCGCTAGTA
This sequence comes from Argynnis bischoffii washingtonia, assembly GCA_033884665.1. Taxonomy (NCBI): domain Eukaryota; kingdom Metazoa; phylum Arthropoda; class Insecta; order Lepidoptera; family Nymphalidae; genus Argynnis; species Argynnis bischoffii. The sequence goes on from CM066622.1 coordinate 2,232,178, forward strand.
ATGAGTATTTTCATAAGATTTTCTGCAAAATATTTAATGTATTGATTCGAATTAGTTAGAATTTTATCATACATATGTATAGACTAGGGACTCATCCTTGCTTCGTTTCGGGTTCGCCCCTAGACAAAAACCGTACATTTTTCCGGGATGATATATAGCCTGTAGCCTTCCTCACTTAACAGGCTATCTAATGCAAAACGAATTTTTCAAATCGGATCAGTATCTCCTGAGATTAGCGCGTTCAACCAAACAAATAAACTCTTCAGATTTATAATATTAGTATAGATATAGATTTTAGTAATGATCAAAATTCGACCATAATCATATAAAAAACTGACTGTTTGTATATATTTTTTTATTAATAACATTTAAGCTCGTCAATAGCCGTTAAATAAAAAAATCGATTGACAAACACAGGAGAAAAAGGTTTTGTCTTTGCTTATTTACACATAGATTGATGATGTCCTGACCGATTTTGGCCACGGCAGCCAATCTCACTGAGACTAGCCAATAGCACAGCACTATACAGATTATTATTATATACATACACTAGCAACTCACCCTCACTTCGCTCGGGTCAGACCCTAGTTAGTTTTGAACGGTTAGTATGGAATAGATAGACTATATATATATATACATATATATATATATACATATATATTTACCCAGACAGTGGTAGCCTAGTGGTAACGCGCTTGTTTGGGAATCCGAGTGAAATGGGCTTAATCCCGTGTCACACACACCTTTGATATTTTCATTTACCACTCGTTTTACAGTGTAGGAAAACATCGTGAGGAAACCTGCACGCATGAGAAAATCTAGCAAGTTTTCGAAAAACATATAAAGTCCGCCAACCCGCACTTGGCCAGCGTGGTGGACTATATACATATTTATATCTCACGTAATGTATACGTATCTACTTCATAATATACTTACCTATACCTTATTGATATTTATTATATAATATTTACTTATTAAAATTCTATGCCAGTCATATAGGGTGAATGTTGTTAAAAAATAACAATAAAATAACTTAATCGCTGTTAGTAGTATATTTAAAATTTTGATATACAATACACTTACACATAATTAAAATACACAAAGTTTATAAGGCAATATAATTAAACATTGAAAAATGAACCTTATTTATTTAATTATAAGAACTTAAATACCTTGTACGAATTATTTTCAAGCAAAATATATTGAAAATATCCATTGTATTACCGACTTAATCGGCTTATTAGATAATCAGCTTAGAAAAAATACAGACGCCTTCAAAGGAATAATCGGAAATCTGATTTTGAAGTCTTAAAACGGTGTAAAAATAAACGATTAGCCTGAAATTGTTTTGAAAAGTAATTTTATATGGTAACTTAGATCAGGTATACTCCCAATAAATGAAGTTTAATAGTGAGCTATTCGAATTCGTTTTAAATTTACATTTATATATTAATAGAGTTTTACCGTTGCTTTGTTCGAGTTTGTCCCTAAGTACGTTTTACCGGTTAGTATAGAATATACTATACATAATATGTATGTACATACATATATAGATATAGAAAAGTAGGTAAGTATTTAAAAAAATCCCTTAAGAAATGATTGATTCCCCATTCACATTTTTATCCCTCTTTTCATCCCCTTAAGGGTAAAGACTATCCTACGTTCTTTCCAGAGTTTCAAACTATCTCCATACCAAATTTTATCTAAATCGGTTCAGCGGTAAGTTGCTTTATAATATAAAGCCAAAGAGTGTTTTTTTTGTAGATAGAACGCGGGCGTGGCCGTGGGCTTTGCTAGTATTGAAATATAATTTAACAAAATAGCACATAATATACAATAACGCGTTATTAAAAATAACAAGTTTAACATTTACATACGATATCTAGGCCAACTTTGTTTTTCAAAGCTCTTCCTACTGTCGATATTTAAAAGGCATGTTTCGTTCGTTCTGTCTACGGCAAGAAATTAATTGCTACTAACGTAGAATATATGGCTGTTAGATTATACCTATTTCTGCGTTAAATGGCTTAGCTGCATAAAGTATATCCTATGTAGAAACGTTACGTTCTAAAAAGATGAAATGATTCACAATACTTTCTAAGTTCAATCGTTTTAAAATGATTTTTAAAGTCTTAGTTCTTTATTTACATTTTTAACCCCCGACACAATATGAGGGGTATAATAAGTTTGACCGCTATGTATGTGTGTCTGTCTGTGGCACCATAGTTCTTAAACAGGTAAAACAATTTGGATGCCCTGTTTTTATTTGAAAACGGCTTATCTAGCAGTAGTTCTTAAACACGTTTTATCAAAATTTGTTTAGCCGTTTTTGTGTCGAGGGATTTTTTAAAATTTATTTAAAATTTGATTATAATTTAAGCTTGATGTAGTCAATAGAATTATACTACTGTAAATATTGACTTTTATTGTTAATCAATTCGCAACATCAGCCGCAATAAAGATACTATGGCAATATCTATGCCACTGGCCAAAACTATGGCTTTTTGCGTAATAGTCGTAGTAAAATTACGAGCTAGAAAGTTAAGACTAGTAATAATAATTGACCAAAATTCCAATATATACAGAAAGAGTTTTTAAACAGCACTATCGACTCACCCTCGCTCCGCTCGAGCTCGTGCCGTTCCCGTCGTTACGTTTTAACGTTTGGTATAGATTTCTAAGAGATAAGATATTTTAGTAAAAAAATATCTTTTATGTTGACCCGAATAACCAGACTGCCAAACAAACATACAGACAGACGAAAATTCTAAAAACCACAGATTCAGCCTTTGTATCGATAATAATGACTATTTTAATAAGATTTTCCAAAAAATATTTAATGCACAGATTCGACTCAGTTTGAATTTTATTATATGTATAGATTATTGGCTCTTAAATGTCACTTGTATAAAATATATATTTTACTTTACAAAAATTGAAAAGATATATTTTAAGTATATGTATATTAATCTCTTTAAAATGGAGGAAAAAGACTCCCTACTATAAAGTAAAACAATTATTGGTCATTTGAATAAATAAGCACTAAGGCAACGATTAGGATAAGAAAATTTGATAACCGCAATGCTTACATGAGTTTATTATAATTTTTAACGTTAACAAAGTACATCCATAAAAAATCAGAGACTTTATTTATCTACAATGAAAGTTGTGGGTTCTTTATAACGTTGTAGGCGAATACTTCAATAAAAATATAGATATCTAGACTGGACAAGGCAAAAAACCAAGGCTGAAAATTTAATTGAAATCATTAGGTATATCATCTTAGGGTGAGTTTCATACTTTTAACTTTAAGCTTAAGTCGAACTTTGTAAAGTGAACAAGAAAGTTTACTTTAAATACATTGATTTCTTAGTAGTTTTTATACTTTTGCTTTAGAAAGCTCTAGTTAGCAAAGTCAGAGCTTAATGGCGAGCTATTAAGTTAAACGCATATATGTTTATTTTATGAATAAACAATATATGTAATTATGTCTTACAGTAGTTAAGAATAAAAATCGCCTGTACTCGATAGAAAAAATACGCTAAACTAAAAATTGGCAACTTTATGATTACAAGGTGAAATATTCTCGTAATTAAAGAAGTAAACTGTTGCCAATCGTTCCACTGGCAACGCGCCACAACTTCAAGGAGCAAACAATGAAATATATATGAAATCGCGATAAGTTTCCATGATATTTCATTCTAGGAAATAATATTTTCTGACTGAACTGAAAACAGATTTCACATAATATTTTAAAAGTCCATAAGGTAATTTTAACTGTAACATATTATGATGAATATCGAATACTAAGTTAAGTGTTAGTGAGAAGACAAAACTTTTAACAATAATATTATATACTAGCGACTTACCCTCGCTTCGCTCGAGTGTGTCCCTAGGTACGTTTTAATTTTTTTTAACGAAACCCTAATTTTTTTTCTAAAATAAAAGTAGCCTAAGTTATTCCTTATAATATCAGCTCTGCCAGTGAAAGTCCCGTTAAAATTGGTCCAGCCATTTCACAGACAGACAGACAGACAAAAATTTAAAGCCGTTATTTTGACATTACAAACAGACACTTCAATTTTATTCATCTATATAGATGTATAATATGCATGTGTGTATGTCTTTGTAAAATTTAAATATATGTATGGAAATAAATAAAAATGAATAATCTAAAAAGGAGAACCAAAATAATCCAAAAATAGGAAATGTTGCCCGGAAAATAGAAACAAATAGTAAAAACTAAAGGTGCCCTTTTCTAAAGGATATTTGTATAATCTCGAACATTACAAAACAAATTTATTTAAAATTGGACACGACATGTGTAGGGCTAGCTACTTATTAAATAATATTGCTCTACTTCCCCCTTGCGAGTTCACAAAAGGTATAGTAGAAGGTCAGGTATAAAATTTCCGCATTTCGAATTATGTAATACAGCCTACATCACTTGCCAGTAATTATAGGTCTAAAATACCTTCTCAAAGAGCGACCTTTTCAGTGAGTAATTACGCAAATGACCCAAGGCTTAGATTTTAATTGTCGGTTAATAGGATTCTCCCTCTTTATCTCAAGAAAATACGCGTATATTTTAAGATTTGTAGCCAAATTCCAATATAGATAACATTATTGAAGAAATTATTTCCAATAAGTAAAAGATGTGCATTAGAAATTATATCGTTTTATTATCATGTAACTTGCTGAATGTGCCTGCTTATTATGAATATGTTTTAAGCTTATAACGAGCTTTGAAAGCTTTCAAATATGGTAAAGACAAGGTTGGGCCTAACATTATGCGTGGACAAGGCATCGCGAAGTTTTAGGAGCGGGGGATGCGGGACAGCGAGATAAAAGTAGCGGATCGCTGGACGACCGGCAGAGCGATTTAACTCACGTTATAAATCGCATATTATATTGCCAGGTAAGCTATATATGTAGTAGTACCTATTAAGCTAATTTAGTACAGTCCACTCTTTAATTTAGTTTTTATAGGGTAGTCAGTTTTCCCTATCACGAAGCGTACAGGGCACTATCCCCATCAAAATGTTTTCAAAAAAAAAAAAGAGATTTTATTATAACATTGTAGTTTTATAATACATTTTAACTGAACAATTGAACTGAACATTTTTTCGGGATAAAAAGTGACCTATGTGCTATTCCAGACTATAATCTATCTCTGTGCCAAATTTCATCCAGATCCGTTCAGCTGTTCTGGCGTGAAAGAGTAACAAACATCTAATAATTCATCCTCACAAACTTTCACATTTATAATATTAATTATGGATATAAACTTAAATTATTAATTAAAAAATACTAGAAGTATAATCATTTTCATTTCTGAATATCTAAGTTGCCTTTGCGAGTTACGTAAAAGCAGTCACAAGTTAATAAAGATCTATATTTGGCACACAGTTATATCTCAGTGCAATATCCCCTCTCAAGGGTTATACATTCGAGTCCCGAGTGAGACAAACTTTAATTAAAGTTTAAATGAGCCGTGCAGTGTATATTTATGGACTAAAGTTTGAGATTGATAAGATGTTTCATAATTTCAACAAGTTTTAGTGTACTCGTATATTCTTATTTTTGTACTGCAATTTGTTATTTAACTAACAATGGTGATAGTTAAGTGAAGTTAATTTTATTAGTTTTTATAATCAGACGTTAATCTAGATTTTTGCAAGATCTGAGTTTTTTCTAAGCTTTTTGTGATATATTTCAACTAGCGTCTTACCCTCGCTTCGCTCTAGTGTTACAAATCATATTTCTAAACACATCTTTTATTAAATAGAATCGTATTAATAGTGCTGTAGGCATCAATCGGCTATTTAAGAGGATTGTGAAGTGCCGATACACGGCGCGAGTAGGTTTTTAAGAAAATGCTATCTGTTTCATATCGCTCGCTTTGCCAACCCTTATGGTGCGATAGAGAGAGTTGCAAATCTTAGAGGCAATTACCTACATTCCTGTTTGAAATATTGTTTTGGGCGATAACGTTTTTACCCCCCTAAACATTTACGAAATGAGACAATTTTGGTTTCATTAGATTCAGTACACCTTAATCTAGGTCTGTACGTTTTCCTTTTTTAGTAATTCAGTTTAGTTTAATTATAAAAAAATAAAAACGCTCGAGGAAGTTTTTACGTCAAAAATACAGATATTTAGATGCTAATAACTTCTATCATACGCAATATTTCTTTAAAATAAAAACGTACGGACCTAGTTTTTCATTATATCTACAACATTTCCAAAAATTATGAAAATTAGACTATGTTAATGGGGGGGAAAACGTTATCGCTTTTTGTATGGAAATTTACTTTTTTTATTTAGCTTCACAATCCTCTTAATTCGTTATTTATATTTACTAAATTGCTATATTTAATTAATACTAAATTATATTTCAAATATCTTAAAATAGATTAGCGTTTTGTTTCCGAACGGGTTTTGTATTATCTTTCCAAATCACTCGTGTGTTTTATTATTTTGTATAAATAATTACTATTTATTACAGTTATAAATTATTTGCATAATTACATATCCAATATTTAATTAATGTTAAACTTATATTCAATATTTAATAATATAACAGAATGTATTATTTCTAATAAGTTGCTTTTTGATCATTCTGGCGTGAGTGCGGGTACTTGTATTTAAAGCCGTGTAATGGTGAAATGAGGGTTGAGTTGAATTCAGGCGGTGATAATAACGTTTTGCTATAACGATCCACAAGTGCTGTTCGCCATCTTCGTCTTGCTGTCTCGCTGCGCGTTTTACTAGTGCGTCCCTAGAAACGTTTTAATCTATTTGAGCAGAACCCTAACGATTATTATTATTATTATTAAGTTATTAATATATTATGCTACTCCTTATAACATCAGTTATCTGCCAGTAAAATTTCGTCAAAATCAGTCCAACCGTTTCGGAGATTAGGCGGAACAAACAGACAGACAGACAGATTTCGACATTACAAAGAGACAATTCAATATTATTTATCTGTTTAGATGAAGTATTTTACATATTGCACTCATAGTGGTCATTAATGCACTGTTAATTCTAAATATATTAAGAATAATCTGTATAGGAGAAGGGGTTTTAGTTTTTTCACTAAAACATGAACTAGTAAATAAAAAAAAACTATTCATTTTAAGGACACGTATTTTTGTCCTCATCTTGAGAAATAATTTGTTCCCATTACAAATTTCAAGTTTTATTTTTGCGACATAAAGTATGCTATGTTCTTCTACATTCCTTTCTTACCAAACTTTATCAAAATCTGTTAAGCGTGAAAACGTAACATACAGACAGAGTTATTTTCGCATTTATAATATTAGTGTATCTTATAGATTTCTATTATTTACTCTTATTCTTGTATATTTGCTTTGTCTGGAAATGGCTCCAAAAATATTTAATCAGGTACCTGTAGTAGGTATATAAAAAATCCTACCCATTTATTTCTAAAGAACGTAGTTCGTCCTAAATGTACTTTACAAACAAATATTATAATATTTACTAACTAGTACTTACTTTCTCTTTATTTTCATATACTTCTGCTGTAAACCTCATAAAAGTAGATAAAAACGCTTGCTAACACGATGTTGCGTTTGAAATAAACACATATATTGAAGGTATTCACAACTTGTGTAAGCCTTAACCAATAAAAATTTTCAAGTGAAACTTGAGCAAAATTTCTAAGCGGTACAATAACCCATTACCGATTCAGCATCCATTCTTTACCCTTCATTATTTGAATCCCGAATAGTCCTGACAATAGTCGAATGTTTCCTTCTATACCTTATGTTTTCAGAACGGAGATGCCCATGGAAAGTGTATAAGCGATTAATAATATTTTTCAATATTTTTAGATTCTGCCTGCTTTTCTGACATCTATGAATAAGTTTTGAATTATAATAGCATTCATCTTTAAATTTGAACTAATACCCTATAGCATCCCACTACCGCAATGAGAGGGTTAAATTTTGGTGAATAGAAGACTCATAGTCTTCTCTGCCCTGTGAAATTCAACGGGATACCTTTTAATTTCGCAGTCGGGTAAGAAGGGTATGGTTTGCATCGTGTGATTAAATATAATATATATATCAGAATAAATAAATATAATATATAATATAAAATAATAATCATCTAAACCTCCAGAAATTAATATATAACCTTGTATTAACTCTTTTGTTCTTTAATCTGATCGAAAATTAAGCTAACTCAAAACAAAGTAAAATTTTATAATATTTAAACTCTATTTGCGTAATTTCAATGCAAATACGGCAATGTAACATTTCATTATTTTGTGCTAGATTTGTCCATTTCATCATAAAACTTTTTTGATAATCATGGAGCGACCATTCGATTTAGAGAAAACACCATAGCACCAACATAGGAACAATGCAAATGTTTTTCATTATGTATCTATGTATGTATGTATTTAGCCCTTTTTAACGTCCCGCTGCTGGGCACGGGCTCCCTTCAATACGAGGGGAATCAGGCCATAGTCCACCAAGCTGACCAAGTGCGGATTGGCGGACTTCACATGTCTTTCGAAAACTTGCTAGCTTTTCTCAGACATGCAGGGTTCCTCACGATGTTTTCCTTCACCGTAAGGCAAGTGGTAATCATGTTAGAAATAATTCGCACATAAAAATATCAGAGGTGTGAGACTCGGGATTTGAACCAGCTTCACTCGGTTTCCCAAGCGAGCGCGTTACCACTGGGCTATCACTGCCTTCAATTTCTTTTTTTTTTTTATATTTGAAGTTATAATGAAAAAACTGTTTTTCATTATAACTTCAAATTTTTCTTTTGGGCCCCAGAGTTCTGTCTATTTTACATAAGTCCTAACTTATGTTACACAAGATGGCGGTCTAAGCGTTGTGTCACATGGTCAGAATATATCATTTTTTTAAGCAAAATCAATAGTAGAAATATACTGTATTACGTTTAATACTTATATACATATTTACACCACTTCTAATTCACTTTACTCTGCGTAGGCCTATTACACGAAAATACGGGTTTTCATTTCGCATCCAGAAAGGTCCGGGACGCGAGGCTATCGCATCTGTTACGCAGTCTATTCCAGCAGATTTTATTGCTTATTCTGTAATTGGATGGGTAATTTGAAATTTGTTGATATGCTCTTATAAATTAAATGTCACATTTCATTAAAGGTAGATGTTTATTATGGAAACTTAATTTTTTTATCTGACAATTTTTGCTATGATCAGAAAAATATTTATCTTATATAGATAACTAGCAACTCGCCCTCGCTCTGCTCGGGTTCGACCCTAGTAAAGGTTAATATAGATTTTTCGGAAATGAGATATTCCCCCGCGGTAAAAAGTATCCTATATGTTGACCCGGACAACCAGCTATCATCATACCAAATTTCATCAAAATCTATCCAATGGTTTTCTCTAACAAATGGGAACAGAAAAAAATTCAGCCTCTGTATCAATAATAACGACTATTGCTAAAGATTTTCCAAAAAAAAATTTAATTTACAGATTCGACTCAGTTACAATTTTATTATATGCATAGACTAAAAATACAGCTTCAATTACCAGTAGGCTATAATATAATAAATAAATATGTTGGGATATTAACGCACAGCACCATCTAGTTCCATGGTAAGCTACGAGGCTTGTGTTATGGATACCAGATAGTTGATACACTACACATATATAACTATGCATACATATTATACATACATATTATACATACATATTATAAAAATAAACAACAATTTCTGAAGTACATACATTCGAGCTCATCACACAAATGAATGCACCAGCGGAACTTGAACCCGTGTCCGCTGGCACAGGAAGTAGAGTCACTACAATGTACACATACATTAATGACGACACGTTTTTTGTAATTTTTCGTAAAACATTTTATTTGTTTAACTAGTGAGATAAAAATCAAAATAAGTTACATCGATACTTAACTGTGTTGATAGCAATGTGGCATTTTACGCGTTAGTGCGTTGTATGTTATACCCATAAAGCTGCCATTAAATCAGAAAACCAATTTCGCGTATCAATATTTATAATATGTACATGTGAAGAAAACCACCAGCGTACACTTCAAACGTATAATAATTATTGATTTACATATAAGAATTACAACACACTGCATATATCACTGCTTTATACTAGAATTTACACAACACTGTTTCAGCATAATTACACAGTAACTCTTCCTGAACAAGAATGAATCCCAATCATAGAAAGCACTCCTTATATATTAATTTTAATTTCAATCAACCCGCCTTTTTTAATAATTTTAATGTAACTTCAACTACTTCCGGCGTAATCTTTAAATCATAGTAGTCAATTAATGTATTTAATTTATAAAAGCATACTTAAAATATAAAACATAATTTCATTGAAACTTTAGTTAATTACAAGAAATATAGGTAACTTTAAATATGTCTAACAATATTAGCACTAAAATTAATGAATCATAACACTCGGCCATCGACATGCGTGCTATCTCCGGAGCACGCAAATCTCACAACACTCGGCGTAAGGTATGTTCATGATTCTCTATTATAATTTCAAAACAATATTAATAATTACAGCATGTAATACAAGCAAAAAAATATATCGTTACATTAATATAAACCAGATTATACTACACTAGATAAAACTTAAATACTTTTATTTTTCAGTATCACTGTTCTCCGAGCTTGAGGAGCTGTATTCAGAACCAGAAGATTTGTCCAACTATTGCCTGAATGCGAAACGCTTTCATATCTCATGGTACTAAAACCGGGAGCATAGTTAGAGATTTTATATGAAACAATAAATTTTGGGATTAAAACTTCCCTTCATCTATCATTTTAAATAATATAACGAATACTATTGTTTTATTGCCACTTATTAATACCGCTAATAAATTCTGCATCGATTTAGTTAACCCTAATATTAACTTAGTTTAAATAGAATGAAATGAAATAAACTTAATTCAAATAGACTTGATTCAAAAGCATTTAATGTAAGCGTCAGTGAAGTCTGTCCGTGAGGAATCTACCACCGGCTCAGAAGCCGGCAAGAAACTCAACAGTTGCTCTTTTAAATATCGAAATTACATTTATTTTATTAATATATCATGTAGATAGCCCGCATACGAGTCAATAATACTCAATTCCACACATTTTCATCAACAAGAAACTCTTGAACCGTGTAATATGCTTTGCCCAATAAAACATTTTTAATTATATCTTTAAATTTTTGAAAAGATAAATCTAGGATATTTTGTAGAATCTTATTATATCTGCGTATAGTCAGGCCCACGAAGGATTTATTCACCTTTTGGAGCCGAAGTCTAGGTCTAACAAACTTATTTCTATTCCTAGTGTTTCTTGTATGTCTATCTTTAGATTTTTGCGAACAAATAATATATTACACAGTATAATTGCGAATCACGAGCTCTTAGATCATAAATAGCCCGTACTGGTCTTTTTTTTAAGAATAAATACCGAATTAATTTGTGCGGCACTGCCCCAAAGAAGTATTCCGTACGATAAAATACTATGAAAATAACTAAAATATACAAGTCGGGCAGTGTTAATATCCGTTAAGTTTTTAATTTTTCTAACTGCATTAATTATATAACTTAAATAATTATATAACTACCAAAGCCCCTAATGACGGGCAGATATTCATTACTTTTTAAAGGTCCAGCACATTAGCAATAGAATATTTTATGATACCAAAATCTATAAATGCACTCAAAAACTTGACATTAATTTAATTTAATATACCACACACATTTTTAATGTTAATAAGCAAATATACTTTTCGCTTTAGATGCAATTTCCACACAATTACGTTTAGCGTTTACGAAATCACTTCACCTAACACTAGATTCAAATTCTCTGTTTGACATCTTAATTGGGTTCTGTTCATTTTGACTACTTATTTCGTGCGTAAGAAGGGGTTTTCTAGAACAATCATCGAAGTTATGTCCTATTCTACTTACATTTCACAATAGGTTTTGTATAATTATTACATATATGTATGACCTAGTTCTTGATAATTAAAACACGTGAAGTTATTTTGTCCATTTGTATTACCTGGTAAAATGTTATGACCATTTCTAAAATCTCGTTTCATAAAGGTATACTATTTATAAGCGAGGAACTTCTTGAGTTCTCTTTAATCTGGTTAAACTGTGGTGAAGCTAAATAATTTAACAAGTCTTCTGGTTCACTACATTTAAGAGCTTGAGTTCTATTACGTACAGAGTTATTAGTTATTCCGAAAATAATACAATCAACTGCCTTTCGTCCAGCAATATCATATCTACTTAATAATGAAAGTTTATCATAAAAATATTCTCAAGTTTTCACCTTTCGGGAATGCCTTACTAATTTTAACTAACTTTTGAGCTTTGGTAAAGATTCATATAATTGAAAGAATAACTTAATTTCTATCTCATTCATAAATTACGGCACATTCGTTAACTTTCTTTAGTCATCGCTCAACATCTTGTGATCTATTATCTTGATGAAATTCCGGAACTACATTAGTAGAAGTCTTACTTGCTGGAGTGGCAGGCGTGTAAATAGCCGTGCCCTCTTTTGCGGTGTGGGAACAAAATTACGATCCAGCGCGTGGAGGACGCGTGGACCCAACACTGTCCATAAAAATCCTTAAAAATGGATTTAGCGGATGATGCAATAACATTAACTATTAAAGCGGGTCGCTTACCTGGTGCAGCTCGCTGATCTTCTTGGTGGCCACCTTGACAGCTCACTAGCACTTCACAATATAGCGGGCGAATAGGCACGTAAAAAAAGAAAGAGCGGTTATGGGCAAAAGCGGTGTACAGTAAAAGGCGCGGTGTAGGAGAAGAGATCGCGGTGTACAGGTTAAGAGAGAGCGGAGCGGTGTACCGGTCAAGAGAGAGCGCGGTGTACCGGTCAAGAGAGAGGAGAGAGAGCGTCGCCGTGTCATTGCGGGCCCTTTTATACATTATGAGCCGCACGTGCCGGCAACAGCCAATCAGAATTGCGCTACAAGCAGCGCCCTCTGCGGGATTGCGACCGCAACCCGCAAGTCGAATGCTATAGATCATCCCTACCAAACACATTAAGAAAGACAATCTAAGGCCAGTGTTGGCCACACCATACTCCCCCCCTTGAAAGGTCCAGAGCTTTCAAAAAGAATATATAATACCCCATAAAGAGCTACTTAGGTAAGTATAGATGATCTAAGCTAATAAATGCGGTAATCTGAAGATATCAAGGAATCAACAGCAGCGTTTGAAACAATAATATATTATAGCGTATGAAATTAATTAATATATTTCAAAGAATTATATTGCGGTTTGATTATTATTATAGTATAAAGATAAATAGAAGTTTGAATCAAGTTATAATAACAAGATCACATATTAATGTATTAAGTTTACTATATGTAATTAAATATATATATAAATATACCAAATAAGGTTTAAATAAATAGCGTACTATTGGGTTGGCAATGGAAACAAACATTACACTTGCGGCAGCGGGAACGAATGACAGTTCTACCATCTAAAATCCAAAACCGCTGTCTTATAATAGACATTAACAGACCGGGTCCCGTATGGCAATAAGTATTGTGGTAGTAATCAATATATAATTAAATCAACCACGCGATCATGCTTGGGTAAAAGAGCGGGATGTTTAGCTTCGTAAGGCAGGTCCGACCTAGACAGTCTGCCACCTATGCGTAAGATACCGTCATCATCAACAAAGATAGATAAGCTACGTAACTTCTTAGGCAGAAGTTCACCGGTTTTAATTAAATTTAGTTCATTAGAAAAATGAATATTCTGCACTATATGAATAACAAATTTTTCGGCGTTTTGAATACTTTTAATAGAGCTAATAGCACTGCCATATTTTTTACTCGCAAATTTAAGAATGTACGTGAATATGCGTAATAGTTTATACCAAGAAGAAACGCGATTTACAATGTTTTCAAATATATGCGGTTCAGAATTTATAGATTTAACAACAAAGATCTTTGATTTAAATTCAGGCAAAGTTTCAGATTCTGTAGGAGTGAACTTTAAAGGCCATTTACACCTAGACTGATGGAGCCATGCGGGGCCCTCCCACCATAAAGTGTGTCTAATTAAATCCGAGGGCAACATACCGCGTGAAAGACAATCGCTAGGATTTTCCTTTCCTGATACGTGATAAAAGCAAGCGGCTGGTAAATTTTCGTGTATTTTAGCGATACGGTTACTAACAAAAATAGACCACCTATGAGGGGAAGAGTGGATCCATGACAATGCTATGGTAGAATCTGAAAAAGCGTAAACACCTGTGACATGTATGCGAGCGGAAATTTTCTCATTGACCAAGCGGACAAGTTTAGACAGAAGTAGCGCGGCGACTAGTTCTAAACGAGCCAGTGTTGTTATTTTGGCGGGGGAGACCTTTGCCTTAGCACATAAAAGTCGAACCGTTATATTACCTTCAGGGTCAGTGATGTGTAAATAAATACAACAGCCATATCCACTAAAGCTAGCGTCGCAGAACGCCACGATATTCACAGCAGCCTCTCTGAAGGCGCCGATATGTCGCGGAACTCTCAGAGAAGCGAGTGATGGGAGATCGTGCGTAAATGCTGAAAAGCGACTGATTATAGGTTCCGGAGGAACCTCATCCCAGTCTATCTTAGCTAGCCACAGTTCTTTAATAAGAATTTTGGCGTAGAGCACAACGGGAGCCACTAGGCCAAGTACATCAAATAAGCGAGCAACCAGCGATAGAATCGCACGCTTCGTGCATTTATGGTCTACCGGGACAGTAGTTAAAGAGAATAAATCATCAGCGGGATCCCATGATAAACCTAAAATTTTAAAATTATTAATTTCATTATTCATACCACAAAAATTTACTGGTAGGCGGTGGGATTCAGGAAGAACCTCTAATAGAGCGGGTGAATTAGTGGCCCACTTGACAAGGTCAAAAGAGCCTAATTTTAATAAATTAATTAAGTCGCGAGACAATTGCGACGCAACCTGTTCATCAGGAACCGAATAGACGAAGTCGTCCATAAAGAATTGAGTTTCTACCAATTTAGAAGCCTCAGGAAAGCGGTCGCTATGTTCACACGCTAAGTTACGTAATGTGCGCATAGCTAAGTATGGGCTCGGTTTTAAACCGAAAGGAACGCGGTTGAAATGATACGTGCGTATGGGTTCATTAGTATCAAAACGAAATAAAATTCGTAAGTACTTTCGATGTCGTTCATTTACTCCTATTCGCAAAAACATTTGCTTTATGTCCGCAATCATTGCAACGGGAAATATGCGAAAGTCAAGTATTAACGAAAACAAGTCAGCCTGCAAGTTAGGACCCACATGTAAAATGTCATTGAGTGACAGCCCCGTATGCGTCTTAGCACTAGCGTCCAAAACGACCCGGATGTTGTCCTTATCAGGCCTAACCACGGCGTGATGCGGTATATAATAACCCTCCTCTGTTAATTCAGAGTCAAGTACTTCGCTTAAATACCCCTGAGAAATATAATCCGATATAGTTCTATTATAACTCTCGCGCAGGGCTGGTACGCACGCGAATTTACGCTCGAGCGCAAGCAAACGACGTTGAGCAACACCGCGAGAATTGCCTAAACCGGAGGGGTTTCGCGAGAACGGTAAATCGACAAAATATCTATTATCTTTATAAACGACAGTAGAATTAAAAATATTTTCACATTCTAACTCTTCCGGACTAATAAAACGTTGAGACGGAATTTCTTCTAATTCAAAAAACTTCTGTAGACTTGACTCAATGTCAACGTTAGCGAGCGCGGTGAACGAAGATGTATTGCATATAGTAGGTATTGTATCACTATAACACTCAATGTCTCCCATCAATACGTAACCAAAACTAGTTAATATAGCGGGCGGTGAGCGGTTGCCAGATTCCACCCTATCTCCTAAATAAATATAAGGAAAAAGTTGTGCGCCGAGAACGATATCGATTTCTCCCGGTATATTCCACGATAAATCAGCAAGCGGTATATTATTTAAATGTGACATATTATCAGTTAATTTAATAAATTTGGCCGGAAGTCTGTCCGTAATGCAGTCAACTACTAACGCATAAATATGAAATTTATTTTTAGGATTAAACCGAGATTCTATTGTCAAGTTAATAAACCCATGTACAGGTCGCGAGGTCATACCAACACTTTGCAAAGTTGAATTACGCAATTTAATTATAGGGATGTTCAACCGTTTACAACAATCCACCGTAATTAAATTATTTTGCGAGCCATTATCTATTAAACACCTGACAATAAGTTTACCTACGCTACTACTATGCGCGTATACCTGCGCGGTTGACAAAAGTACATTCGAACTCGGTGTGATAGCTGCACTCAATGACACAGAACATGCGGGCGCGCAGTCGTCTACAACGTGCTCGGACGCTTCATACCTATCAGTCGCACTGCTAGCCTTTGCTATAGGAAAATGTAATAAAGAGTGATGTTGTTTTTTGCAAGTTTTACAAAGATTACGTGATTTACATTTAGATAAAGAATGAGTTAGACTTAAACAATTCACACATCCGCGTTTTGCTTTAATAAAATCAAAACGAGCCTGCGGCGACTTCATATTTTTAAATTGTATGCATTCAAACAGCTGATGTTTTGTTTCACATAGCGGGCAGCGGGCGATACTAGCCGTAACCGGTTTATTGCTTGCTACAAATGACTTTGATGTACTTAGAGCGTTGCGGCTGCGTGTGATAGATAATGAATTATTATTATGTGATCGCTCTAAAATCTTAACGTAGCTTTGCACAAACGAAATAAATTCCTCATAAGAAGGTAGTTCCTTTCCACTCACGCTATTCTCGAATTGTTGTACCGTTTGGGAGTCAAGCTTTCTCAAACCACAATGTAATAAAACAAAATCCAATAAATCAGGAATGTCTAATTGTTTCAATGCGGAGACAGACGCTGAGTATTTTTCTATGTATGTGTTTAAACTGACAGCGTTACCTACGCAACCTTTAATGTCCAGAATGTTATTGAGATAATGCGTACCTAAACTTCGTTTATCTTGATATTTCTTAACAAGACTATCCCATAAAATATTATAAGTGTCCCCTGTGGGAATAATGCCTGCGGTTATTTTTAAAGCGTCATGTTTCAACCTACTAATTAAATATTGAACTCGTTGCGAGTCATTCAAATTATTATTTAAATGTACATTACTGCGAAATATTTCGTAAAATATAGGCCAGTTCTCTGTTTTTCCATCGAAAAAGGGTAGTTCGATGGGCGGTAATTTTATGCCTCCCGCTTTGTGCACTGATGTAGATGTTTTACTATTTGTTAATATTAGATTGCGTTTATATTTAATAGATGAATATAGATCCTCTATAGAATTTAAGCATGAATAATCTGGGGAGGTTCTGTCAATTTCATATTTTAACTCGTTTATTTGTTCAATTATTGTTTCAAACTTGCTGCACATTTCACCTATAGATTCAGATTGAGACAAAAATAATTCATTCGAACTTAACTCGTAATTAGAAATATTTTTAGATAAATTATATAAACGATTAATTCGCTCGAAAATTGCGTCTCTTTTGGCATTTAATTGAGCAAGTTTTAATTCAAGCTTATTGGAAGCCATTATAAACTTAAATATTAATACAATTAATATAAGTAATAAACGTGTTACACAAACTTTACTTACTACCTCCTAAAAATTAATAAACAATCAATATATATAGAAACGAGATATTTTAAATATTAAACAATTCTAGTATACCTATTCCTAAACTGCTGTATAATAAGTTACATTCCAATATTACTTTTATAAACGGGCATTGAGAAATGAAATGCGCATTACGTATATTGTATTCTCAAATCACCCTCAACATATTTAATAAATGTTACTTTGTTACATATATTTTTTTCTTAATAAATAATTATCTTTTATTTCATAATATAAAGTGCACTAAAGCTTGGAATAGTAAAATATCGTTTTCTCTTATTATTAAAGCAAATTCTTTTGGAACATAAAAATTAATAAACTTAACATACAAAATGGCGGTTAATGCGGGTTGAATAATTTAACAAATATTATTGCTGATACCTATCCTAGGCTCTAAGGACCATAAGATGGAGTGGCAGGCGTGTAAATAGCCGTGCCCTCTTTTGCGGTGTGGGAACAAAATTACGATCCAGCGCGTGGAGGACGCGTGGACCCAACACTGTCCATAAAAATCCTTAAAAATGGATTTAGCGGATGATGCAATAACATTAACTATTAAAGCGGGTCGCTTACCTGGTGCAGCTCGCTGATCTTCTTGGTGGCCACCTTGACAGCTCACTAGCACTTCACAATATAGCGGGCGAATAGGCACGTAAAAAAAGAAAGAGCGGTTATGGGCAAAAGCGGTGTACAGTAAAAGGCGCGGTGTAGGAGAAGAGATCGCGGTGTACAGGTTAAGAGAGAGCGGAGCGGTGTACCGGTCAAGAGAGAGCGCGGTGTACCGGTCAAGAGAGAGGAGAGAGAGCGTCGCCGTGTCATTGCGGGCCCTTTTATACATTATGAGCCGCACGTGCCGGCAACAGCCAATCAGAATTGCGCTACAAGCAGCGCCCTCTGCGGGATTGCGACCGCAACCCGCAAGTCGAATGCTATAGATCATCCCTACCAAACACATTAAGAAAGACAATCTAAGGCCAGTGTTGGCCACACCACTTGCATTATCTGAAGCGCTGCTATAAATTTCTTCAGGTCTTCGGTTGTTAGGTAATCGGATAATCGTTTAATTTTAGCTGGTACTTCAGCATCACCAGAAGATGACCTCCTTCGACGTCGATTGGGCCCTTCTGGAGTAAAGCCCTCTGATCCATCTCCGTCACCTGGAGGATTGTTTTTTTAACGCAGTAAAATCTGTCTTTACAACTGCATACTTGGATATAGATATCAAATTTACTTAAGCTTCTAATCTTAACCTCTGCTAATGTTTAATCTTAACTATATATCTCTAAAGAAAATATTTGAAATTAAGGGTATTTGTAACTTTAAAATAACTTAATGCAATACACTAAAATAACACTATAAAAATTAATGTTCTCCTGACCGATTCCGGCCATGGCGGCCACTCTCATTGAGACTAGCCAAATGCACAGAAGATATTATAGTGCACAAGTGTATGCGCAGACACAAGTACACTATTCTTGCCACTCATATTCCGGTGGGACGACTACTCGACTCGACCGGTGGGAGATCAACGCCTTTACGTGCTCTCCGAGGCACAGGGATAAAACACAACTAACTTCACAACTTCTAGTTGTTACCGAGGCTTACAATACAGAAATACTCAACAATTAATCTTGGCCCGACCCGGGACTCAAACCCAGGACTTCCGGGTGTGCTAGTCACTACACCACCGAGGTATTAAAATTACATGTCAACTAACATCACACATCACCTTCTTGACTATAGCTATAATGCTAATACATTACTACTGCTGCACACCTATATGTCCAGTATCTAAGGTCAACATACATGGCTACCACAGCACACATATATACATACATGGCTGTATCATACAGTCATTTACGTTATCCAGGCATACTTACTTGGGTCATAATTGAAGCACTTCCAATCGAGTCCAGCGATCAAACATTGATCACTCAATCCAGTGATCAAACATAGACCACTTAATCCAGTGATCAAACATAGACCACTCAATCCAGTGATCAAACATATACCACTCAATCCAGTGATCAAACATAGACCACTCAATCCAGTGATCAAACATAGACCACTCAATCCAGTGGTAAAACATAGATCACTCATTCCAGTGATCAAACATATACCACTCAATCCAGTGATCAAACATAGACCACTCAATCCAGTGATCAAACATAGACCACTCAATCCAGTGGTAAAACATAGATCACTCATTCCAGTGATCAAACATATACCACTCAATCCAGTGATCAAACATAGACCACTCAATCCAGTGATCAAACATAGACCACTCAATCCAGTGGTAAAACATAGATCACTCATTCCAGCCAGCAAACCCATCTATCAATCTAGCGGCCACCAACCTAGAACTTTCGGTATTAAATATAAACCATGTATTAAAAAAAAAACCGATAAACAACACATTTCATAAGTTCTTAATCACCATCATCATCATACTAATATTCCATATGTAAAATATAATAAACTTTTCCAACCGTAACTACGTTTTAAGTTTTTAACCACCATCATCATCATACTAATATTCATTATGTGAAATATAATAAACGTTTCCAACCGTAACTACGTTTTAACGTTCAGCTCAGAGATGAGACATTTTTCCGCAGTTAAAAGTTCAAATTCAACCAGCCAAGCTCAGCCTTAGAGCATGGAACAATACAATTTAATAACAATTCATTATAATAATTACAATAAATTCAATATACCCAAAATTACATGTTACGACTTTATCCAAAACATAATCATTAATAGAATAATACGTCTTTTCTAATAAAAATTTCTTCAATCTTTGCTTAAATATATTAATTTCATTAACCTCCAGAATACATTTAAGTAAATGATTATCAGTACAGAAAATACTCTTCGAGAAAAGGTCGAGTCACACATCGAGGGTGGCGAAGTAAGGCCCTATGTCTTATACCATAACAATTTTCAAATAAATATAGATTATTTCTAACATAAATAATAGTCTCACAAATGCACACACTTGGTGACGTCATTATATTGTAATTTCCAAATACATAGTTTGCATCTTTCTATTATTCACAAATTAAATATTGCTCGAATACATTTGCTTCGAATGCTAATTTATGTACCGAATTACCCCAAAAAAAAAAAAAAAAATACAACACCTTAACAAAGGAGCAACATAAGCATGATACACAGTTATTAAGGTTGAAACATTGACCGTTTTGGCAAACACGTGGAGTGCAAAAGAAAATTGTCGTAATTTTATGCTTACCTCCTCAATATGCTTTTTCCAATTTAAATTATTACCAATATTGAGACCTAAAAATTTTGTTACATCCACCTGCTTTATTTCCTTACCCTCAAAATTGATATCCAAAGCATTTAACTTATTTTTCCTGTTTTTAAAGAACATTAAATTAGTTTTATCCAAATTGTTCATGAGCTCTAAAACATTTCCTCTAACACCATAGTGAAAAATTTATTTAATAAGATATTATGATCAACATAATCAAAAGCCTCCGTTAAGTCCATAAATAAAGGACACGTCATAACTAAAGAAAGTTATAAACAGCCATATTTATACTTTTGTTTTTACGAAAACCAAATTGATCCTTTGTAAATATTTGTTCCTTTCGGAGAAATCATTCAATGCATTATAAATTATTTTTCTCAAAAACTTTACTTAAAATAGGAACAAGCAAGTGTCCTACATATTGAACCCGGACAACCAGCCATCATCATACCAAATTTCATCAAAATCTGTACAGTGGTCTTCCCGAGATGCGGTAACAGACAGACAGACAAAAAAATCCAAAAACTATAGATTTGGCTTCTGTATCGATAAAAAACGTACTTCAATAAGATTTTCCAAAAAAGAAATATTTAATGTACAGACTTGGATTAGTTACAATTTTATTAATGTATAGATGTATATATATACAAAAAAAATAAAATAAAAATTAAATGAATTAATAAATTAAATAATTGTGGGCATCATGACAAATACATGAAGTCTCACGTTATCTTGTAATCTACGTGTTACATTACCAGGGAGTAGCCCTGACCACACACAACACGTATTGTATTAAAAGACGTAACATAGTATCCTGTCATGTATACCTCACAATGATACTCACGTAAAAATAAATAAAATAAAAATGCATCATTAACATAAATATACTTTGTAGTTCATTTTTCATAATAAAATAATTAAGTGCCACACAGTAGGTTATAGTAATTGGTTATAGACAAAAACGTGGTGGATGCTATCGGAGAGTAGCCCCGATCACGCACCGACACTTCCTGCACTATGTCCATATTATGCTATAATGTAGAAATACTACCAGGGAGTTGCCCTGGCCAAGCATTCTCGCACATTAAAACACAATTTACGCATAACATCGTCAGAGAGTTGCCCCGACCAGACATTTTACGCAACTACCGTCCTGAATGACGCTTAAAAATTTCACGTGGGCGTAACTTATAAATTATAATTATATATATATATATATATATATATATATATATATATATATATAAATAATTCTTCAATAAAATTAAAAATATAACATAATAAAATAATTGTCAAAGACATTAACATTCCTGTTTCCTTTTTTTCTTGGGTTGTGTTCCCCTTCTGATTGTGAAGAAAACCACCAGCGTACACTTCAAACGTATAATAATTATTGATTTACATATAAGAATTACAACACACTGCATATATCACTGCTTTATACTAGAATTTACACAACACTGTTTCAGCATAATTACACAGTAACTCTTCCTGAACAAGAATGAATCCCAATCATAGAAAGCACTCCTTATATATTAATTTTAATTTCAATCAACCCGCCTTTTTTAATAATTTTAATGTAACTTCAACTACTTCCGGCGTAATCTTTAAATCATAGTAGTCAATTAATGTATTTAATTTATAAAAGCATACTTAAAATATAAAACATAATTTCATTGAAACTTTAGTTAATTACAAGAAATATAGGTAACTTTAAATATGTCTAACAATATTAGCACTAAAATTAATGAATCATAACATACATGTATTTAAAGTTATATGTAGTGTGTCAACTATCTGGTACCCATAACACAAGCCTCGTAGCTTACCATGGAACTAGATGCCATGGAACTATTTATTTATATTATTGTATTAATATGTACCCATACTATTATTCTGTATAATTTTATAGTTAGAATGGGTTGACATTGCACATTTTTATATAATATTCGATTATAAACCAAGAAACAGATGTACTACACTCGTTACGAAGAGTCTGGTGATTATCCGTTAAACCTATTTAGCGTTATACTTTTGCTTGCTACAAAGCATGTATATCAAACTTAGTTTTACCCGTGGCTCTGCTTGCATAATTTGTTTATATATATAGTTGTTCTGCTTATAAAATTCTTTTTAAAATCATAACGTAATTTTAAATAATCTATCTATAACCTTTTTTTAATAAATTGGTTATGTAAAAAAAAAAAAAACTCTAAAATGACAACGTATTCAAACAAACAAACGAAAAGGTTAATTTTTATATTATTAGTACAGATAATCGATTAATTTGAAAACGTATTCTAAAATAACGTATTTGATCAACAATATCCATAAACATCAGGGCAAATCATTATTACTTATAAACACGACCTTCCTGTTAGTCCGGCTAATTCACCCAGTGTACACAACGGGTGAGTTTGTTTGTTTGACTTTGTAATTTACTGGTGCTTGACTTATGTATCTACTGAAGCTACTTGAAGTAATTATGCCGATTTTAGAAAGAAAAGCCATTTCAATTGTTGATAATATTGATTAATGAAATCTCAATTAATAGCTAATTATAATGAGTTTATTTTCTTATATTTGTATGTGTATTAAGAGCTTCGAATTATTAAAGCTATTAGAGTAGATAAAAAAGGCTCGCATTCTTAATAGCTATTATCGATTACTACTTATTATAAATAGGCAAAGACAAAACAATTTAGAAGATTTTTCTTCTCTGTTTGTCAACCGATATTTTTTATTTAGTATCTATTCACGAGCTTTAGTGTCATCATTAAAAAAATTGTGAGCAGTTATTTTTTTTATATAGATAGGTAAATTCATTTTATGTATGTTTTCCTTAAATTTTCAAAAAATTTTAATAATTTCGACGTTTATTTATGTGAAGACATAGTTTACTCCTTTATGCTTTCATACTAAAACCGTTGGAATATGACCATAAGTATATAATATAATGTGAACAGTTATGACGCTTTGGATTATTACCTTATACTAGTCTATACTAATATTATAAAGGAGAAAGATTTTTTGTACGTTTGTACCGACTGACCGAAACTAGTGAGCCGATTTAGATGAAATTTGGTAAGAAAATAGTTTGAGACCCTAGGAAGGACATAGGATAGTCCCGGAAATGGTCCTTTCAGAAAGTGAAAATGAAGATGAAAGTTTGTATAGAAAAACAACCTAGGGACGAACACGAGCGAAGCGAGAGTGAGTCGCTAGTGTTGTAATAAAAATACTTTAAGTCGATATTATACTGGTTTAACTACATTCTGAGCTGGTAGAAGTTTTTCACAACATACGTGATGAATATCATAAGTATCACGAAATTTGTTTCATTATCATGTCGAATCCTCAAGGCAAATAGACATTTGAGCGCTGAGTACATTACTCGGCTAATACGCGAGATTTACCGAGATTAAGTCTCGGGTAGTATTAGTATTTACTCGGTGAAACTAATTGCATAACATTAGTTACGCTGAAAAAATCGCGTAATATGCAAAAGTATTTCAGCATTATGTTATTGCAAATGAGATTTTTTTTTATTATTATAATTACATTATTTATTTAGGTAATATTTATGTACCAAAATAAATAAATAAATAAATAAATATGTTGGTACATTAACACACAGCACCATCTTGTTCCATAGTAAGCTACAAAGGCTTGTGTTATGGATACTAGATAGTTGATACACTACATATATAACTTTAAATACATACATATTATAAATATAAACACCCATGACTGAAGTACAAACATTCGCGCTCACACAAATGAATGCCCCCAGCGGGACTCGAACCCGCGACCGCTGGCACAGCAAGTAGGGTCACTACACACTGAGCCAAACATGTCGTCGAAAAAAATAAAATATGTTTTTGTTTTTATTTAATGCAAAATTAATTTTTTAAATGTAACTTTTTTAAATTAACGATGAAACTGTGATTATTATAATCCAAACTAAAATAAAGTTATATAGAATAAAATAATATTCCTTTTATTTATTTAATAAGACTTACCAAATACTAACATACACAAATTTTATAAATTCTATATACAGTATAATATAATCCATACGAATATTATAAATATGAAAGTATGTTTGTTCGTCTTTCTTTCACCTCCAAACAAAGTGACGGATTGGCGTGATTTTTTGTGTGGAGATAGTTGGAGGGCTGGAGAGTGGCATAGGCTTTTTACCGCGGGAAATTATCTCATTCCTACCTATCTGGTACCTAAGGACGAACCCGAGCGAAGTGAGGGTGAGTTGCTAATATATTGTATATAATATAGGTTATAAAGGTTTGTTTTGAGTTTGTAGAAAAAACTAAAAGTGTACGAAAACGATGAATATTTGGTGGACTTTTCATGCAATGCAATTTAGTATGCAACATCAAACTTTCTGTATCCATATTATATCTCAGTGGAAAGCAAAAAGCTAGAGCAGTATTAAATTCATATATATGCAATAGTTTAAATTAGTTTTAAAATTAAATGTTCCTATTTGTATGCAGCGTTTCGCGAAAAATTTAAACATACTTTGTCTAGATATTATAAAATTTTTGGTTATTCATAATATTATATTCATATGAAAAATGTTGAAAAAATTATACTGTGTATGATATGATAACCATGTGACAGTATCTAAGGATTCAAATAAGTACTCAAAGCTAGGCAAGTATAATATTTATATAAAGTAGTAAAAATAGTTTTATAAAGAAAATATTTCTTGTTTTTTTTTTACGTTGTTAAGAAGGTCTTTGAGTCTAGACAATTGTGCAAGTCATACATAATATTAGACCTATTAGTGGAGAAATCAGACAAATGACTGACATCTAATGTACTGTCCGAAAGGGGCACTTCGTCAACTTTTCAACTTATAACTTACTAGCGACTCACACTCGCTTCGCTCGGGTTCGTTTCGTTACTCGGCTTTTCTGTACTATAATATGCATATATTATACATATAAACCTTCCTCTTGAATCATTCTATCTATCAAAATCCGTTGCGTTGTTTTAAAGATCTAAGCATACATAGGGACAGACAGACAGCGGGAAGAGACTTTGATTTATACTATGTAGGAAAATCCTAGTAACTTTCTTGACCTGATCCGAGACTCGAACCCGGGATCTCACGACATATAACCGTACTTGCTAACTACTAGACCAACCAGTAAAGCAACTTTTGTTTATAACGATATACAAAAGTTTAGAAAGAATAATTTATCTGAGCATCATAAGTGAAAGGACGGAGACTGTAAGTGACAAACAAGTGAGAAAGTTCAGCGACCCATACTTTGTACACAAAACAGTGTAAGTTGGAACAAAATTTAACAAAATAAATATAAAATATTAGAACAAAACATGAGAATAAATTTAAATTTTATTTAAAAAGCGAATTTTAACAAAATTGCGCTTGTAAAGTAACAGTCATAATAACTATACTATTAAATTTTACTGAGAGATACCCATAAAATCTATTACAAATCTTTATATATAAAATTCCGGTGTGCGTGTGTTCGTAATTCTTCTTTTACTAATCAGCTTGCCTGATTTTGATGAATTCTTTTGTGTACTTATGGGGTCACTTAAATTATATATATATATATATATATATATATATATATATATATATATATATATATATATATATATATATATAACTATAACCGTGTAGCGCCCAGTTTAGATTAGAGCTACCCCATCTCCTCCTGTACGTGTCGCAGAAGACGACTAAAGGATCTAGGGACATCGAACCTTAAGTGCCTTGTTCGATGGTGAGCGAACAACAGCATTCCCAAAGAGGGTTGACGTCAGGCAGGCGCCCAGTCGGAATTTTTTTCCCAAAACCAATAAGCAGTATAGACCCCAAGTAATTTGGGAAATGGACAGAGAGATGATGATAAACATGTTGAAAACTATCTTTAAAACGAAGACATTTAAAACTTAAAAAAGCTTATGCGAAATATAAAGAATAAAGGAGATACTTTATAAGCTCGATAACTGCGAGTAAGGCACTTTAATATGAAAATTAATTAAAACTAAAAATAGCCTGTCTTTTTAGCGTTTAACTTTTTGAATTATGCCAAGTTAAAATTGCGGGGTAATAGAAGGAGTTTTTTTGATGTTAATTATAATTCACTTTTAATAACTTTGTAGCTTACGGTGTGCTTCTTATTTCGTATTGCGACTGAGATTGATTTAGTTTATAAGATGTTTTATTTTTGTACCTAATAATAATCTAAATATAATGTTTTACTTACTCACTGAATCACAAACAAGTCGTTTTAACATATGGGCCTATATTGTACTAGGAGCATGCGCATAATATTTCTAAGAATTATAATAATAGAAACCGAAATAAATATTTAATTATTAACCTTTTTAAAATGTTTAAAATTAACAAATATTGTAAGGTATTTCTTTCAGTGCCAGTTTTCTTTTTCTTTCAAATTATAATAAATTTTTATGGGTAGATATTATCTGTAATGACTACATATATATATATATATATATATATATATATATATATATATTGACTTTTGAGACGTGTAAAAACATAGTCTCTCCCGTGACCACGTTTGTTGTCAAGCATATGAAACGTCGGGAACAAAAAACCAAAACGAACCCTCGAAATTATCCACATACATAGTTTTACTAGTGTCTTACTTTCGCCTCGCTAAATTGCATCTCTAAATACGAAGAATTCCGTAGTACATTGTTTTTATATAACTCTATTGGCTTAGACTGTTAAAGCTCCCAGTCAGCTTGATTTTTTTCCGACATCTCCAACAATTATCACCATTTATCAAATTGACATAAAACCTCAATGAATTCACAGCTAAACCTTCCTTTTTTCTTCCGTCTATAAGTGAAAACCGTACGAAAATCCGTTTAGTAGTTTTTGAGTTTAACGTGTTGAGACATACAGAAAAACAGACGCGGCGGGGGGACTTTGTTATGTATGTATGTATGTATGTATTCAGCCCTTTTCATGTCCCACTGCTGGGCACGGGCCTCCCTTCAATACGAGGGGAATTAGGCCATAGTCCACCACGCTGGCCAAGTGCGGATTGGCGGACTTCACATGACTTTCGAAAACTTGCTAGGTTTTCTCAGACATGCAGGTTTCCTCACGATGTTTTCCTTCACCGTAAGGCGAAGTGGTAATCATGATAGAAATGATTCGCACATGAAAATATCAGAGGTGCGAGACCCGGGATTTGAACCCGCTTCACTCGGTTTCCCAAGCGAGCGCGTTGCCACTGGGCTACCACTGCCTGGACTTTGTTATATAATATGTAATTATTTAACAACTAAACTCACAGTTAAACAACCATAACGATACTTTACAAGTTAACTGAAATAGTTTAAGCCGCAGGCGAATATTTACATATATAATACGTCATCATTGACAATAAGTGATTAACATTAATAGAATGTTCGGTGGACCAGAATCATTTTCCATATCACTCGAGGCCATTTTGTAAATTGTTTTATTGAATTATATAGTTGTTTATAAATGTTTGTGATTTAGATCATTTTATTAATTGAATTCATATGAGAAACTTTTATTACATTATTAGATCAAAATTATTAAATTTAAAAATATTTATCTATACTATTTAATATTATAAAGCTGAAGAGTTTGCTTGTTTGTTTGGTTGAACGCGCTAATCTCAGGAACTACTAATCCGATTTGAAAAATTCTCTTTTGCATTAGACAGCCCGTTAGCTGAGGAAGGCTATAGGCTATATATCATGTATAGTCTATATATTCCAATTCCGAAGCGAGAGTGAGGCGCTAAATATTTGACTTTCTAAGTGTATAATAATTAACCATCATTAAAAGTTAACTTTGAAAAATAAGTTTATAATACGACGTTACTATTAGTAAACACGTTTATGTCATAACAAATAAAATTAATTCGTTGGAAGGTTTTTGTTTTGTTGTATACATATTTGCGATACCTTTTTTTTAAAGAATAGGTTAAATCTCAAGTTATATTAAAGTAATTATTATATATATAATTACTTATTAAGTTAAAAATATTTTTGTTAAGATAACAATTTCGAAGATCAAACTTTAAAAGTTAACCTCTTTTACTTTTAGTCCAGGCAAATAAAGTCACATGACACGACTAGTATGAATATAGAATACTTCTTCGCTCTCCCGTCAAATATCGCTGCAGTCCTTGCATATATTTCTCGGATCGGATCGTCCGGGCGTGACCTCACATGCGGTATAAAATTTTGTATAAAACTTCAGTAAAGAGCCACGTATAAAGAAGTTGTTTTCACATTTGATATGATACAGTTTGAAAATTTTCCAGAGAAAAATGTTAAGATCGTAATTTTTTATGCCGTATATTATAATTTACATATTACACCTTATTTTTGACAGTAGTAGCCCAGTGGTAACACGCTTGCTTGGGAAACCGCGTGAAGCGGGTTCAAATGCCGGATCTCACACCTCTGATATTTTCATGTGCGAATCATTTCCAACATGATAAACACTTGACTTACATTGAAGGAAAACATCGGAGGAAACCTATCAAGTTCTTGAAAGACGTTACTGCGGGGCATGGGCACGAGTTTCAGTACGAGGAGGTTCAGGTCATAGTCCACCACACGTGCCAAGTGCGGCATGTCTTATGTTTAGGATCTCTCAAGTGAACACGTTATCACTGGACTATCACTGCCTCTTACACTACAATATCTTCTGTGCAGTTGGCAGCGACGGCCGTAATCGATCAGTGATGTCTGAAACACTGATCCGATTTTGAAAATTATTTCACTAATAGAAAGCTACATAACATATTAACGCCGAATGCAATAGGCTTTTTACTGATACTGTGCCGCGTTTGAAATTACCTTTGAGTTATTTTATCAACTAATGTAAACCCAGGAATGCACTCGAGGGAAGCTAGTGTACCCCAGTAATATGTAAGTTCTTTATAATATTGTATACTAAAAGTATTCTTATTTGTTCGTTCTTCTTTTATGCAGTAATAGACTAACTTTAAGTTCTACAAGCTTATCTTTTTTAAATATTAGCGTCAGTTGACAAAAGTTCCTTAGGGTTATCAGTAAAAGAATTACTTTATTCATGAACAATGCAAATATTTCATAATTACCAAATATATTTGTAACTAGCGACTTATCCTTGCTTCGCTCGGGTGCGTCCCTAGGTACGTTATAATTTTTGTGTGCGAAACTCTAACTATTGAAAAAAAAATAAAAGTAGCCTACGTTACTCTTTCTAATATCAGCTTACTGCCAGTGAACGTCCCGTTAAAACTGGTCCAGCTGTTTCGAAGATCAGCCGAAATAAATAGACAGACAGACAAAAGCTTTAAAAATTGTGTTTTTCTTATAAGTACCTACCGTATATAATTACATAAGCATTTAGTATAAAGCTGTTATTTTGACATTACAAACATACACTTCAACTTTATTTATATGTATAGATATAACTTATTATATTTAAATTGTTCGCTAGCTCAACCACAAAGCTAATACTAATACTTTTACTCCATCCTCAACATTCATTTGAACATTCCAAATTATTTTTAGATGATAGTTCACGTTTGTTTTTAATGTAAAGCTACTATTGATAAAACTTTATGTCAATAAAATTGTATAAAACAGGTATGTATTATAATAACAGCACTAGATTTTAATACTAATTTTGTAGAAGGTTCTGGAAAGGGATACATTTAACAAAAATAGAAATTGAATATATGTGTCCAAATAATATATTTTCAATTTCTAGAATAGAATAAGAAGGTATTTTTGCATGCACATCAATTTGCGTTAGCAGACGAACAACCTCATTAGTCTTCAAAGGCGCCCACGCATAGTACGTTTTACGAATCACTACACAAGTGAAGTGGATGCTATACACGTACAGTTTTATGTACATACTTGTACTTGTGTCGTTTTGGAGTTTCGAGTCTAACGTCTTATTGATAAACAATTTTTTTGTATATATAGTGCACTATGTAATGTTCCGTATATATATATATATATATATATATATATATATATATATATATATATATATATACGGAATATATATATATATATATATATATATATATATATATATATATATATATATATATATATATATATATATATATATATATACATATATACATATATATATATATATATATATATATATATATATATATGTATGTATGTATTGCTAATTATATAGTATATTACTACACTAAATATACTTTATTAGGCTTGGATATAGCATTCTTCGAACCAGAATGCATAGTTACAGGAAGCTGAATAATTGAACGCCACACGTATTTCAATAAAGTCTAGCTTGTATGGCAATTTTCAAATGATTCTTTGAAATTTTCTATGAAATAGCTAAGCCAGAGAAACGTATCAATTACGCTTTATATATCTTTTCTGAAATTAATTCCTCATATTATTGGTGTGGAATGACATTAATTTAATATCTCGCGCTCTCAGACAGGCAGACAGACAAAAATTCTAAAAACTATAGATTCGGTCTCTGTATCGATAATATATATCGATAATATAATATTCTTTCATTTAAAATCTCATAATATATAAAAATGCAATTGTACAAAAGCAATTTGAAATTGCCAATCGCCCAAATAAAACCAAATAATTGTAAAAAAATTATAGGTGTATATATGTTTGTCACTCCTAAATGCAGAACCTGCTGGATAGATTTATATGAATTTTAATACATAGGTAGATTTTGAGCTAAAAAAACATATAGGCTACTTTAGGAAATTCCCATTATTTGAAATTGTCATTATTTAAACACTAAACAATTACCATTCATTTGTATTCAGCCCTTTTTAACGTCCCACAGCTGGGCACGGGCCTCCTTTCAATACGAGGGGGATCAGGCCATAGTCCACCACGCTGGCCAAATGCGGGTTGGCGGACTTCACATGTCTTTCGAAAACTTGTTAGGTTCTCTCAGACATGCAGGTTTCCTCACTGTGTTTTACTTCACCGTAAAGCAAGTGGTAATCATGTTAGAAATGATTCGCACATGAAAATATCAGAGATGCGAGACCCGGGATTTGAACCCGCTTCACTCGGTTACCCAAGCGAGCGTGTTACCATTGGGCTACCACTGCTATTCATTTAAAAAGCTTAATATTTGCAAAACTAACACAGAGAGCACGGTATTACAACATTTATAAAGTTAATGGCTTGAACGTTAACAGCTTTAACCGTGTCAATAAAGGCTTATAAAAGTTTTTCCAACATCGTTAATAGAAAAGTGTTCGTTGATTGCATCGCTTTTAATAGTTTTACGCGTTTTTATTATTGTGTCAAATGAACAATTGAATTGTACTGATCAGATAAAGAATAATAATTGTAGTCAAACGTTTGCTTTTATATAGCTTTGATATAGGCTAAGTATTAAATGGCCTCTAAATGATTATATATTTTATACTGGCGTTATATCGCGGATATGCTCGCGTCGATTAATTTCGGTATAATTATTTCGCTCTCGTTAGCGGTGATGGGATATTGTAAAAACTTCATCAATAAATACGATAAAATAAAAGCGCAATATTTTTCAAATCGGATTAGTTGAAGCAAATATTAGTGCGTGCAATCAAACTTTTAATTTTTAGGGTTCTGTACCCGAAGGGTACCAACGGAACTCTGTTATAATGTCTCCGCTGTCCATCTATTTGTCCGTTCGTCCGTCTGTCAGAGGGCTGTAACTCATGAACCGTAATAGGTTGAGTGTTGAAATTTTCACAGGGTACATAATATGTATTTCCATTACTGCTATAACAACTATAAACTATAACTATAACTATACAAATATAAGAAACTTTTTTTAACGTTCGTAATCGATCATCGAAGTTAATACATTACTACATACATAAAGTAAAAGTCGTATTAATAAAAAGTACATGTACGATGGTACGGAACCCTTCCTTTGCGAATTTGACTCACGATTTTTATATATGAGTAACACTCAAGTATGGTTTTTATAATCTATTCGATTCTTTTAGATAGTTTATAAATCGGAGAGTATAATGGGCTCTTTTATTTTTGTTCAAGAAATTAACGAGAGTCGGGAGTAATACAAAATCGATGAATACTGTCGATTGTTGATATAGCGGCAATAAAAATACATATGTTGTGAAAATTTCAGCTCTCTAGGTATACTATTACTTTCTACTTTCACTATTACGATTCATGAGGTAAAGCCCTCTGACAGACGCACGGACGGACAGCGGAGGCTTAGTAATAGGGTTCCGTTAGCACCCTTCAGGTAGGGAACCCTAAAAAGTAGATAAAAGTCAATCTATACTAATATTATAAAGCTGAAGAGTTTTTTTGTTTGTTTCTTTGTTTGTTTGGTTGAACGCGCTAATCTCAGGAATGACTAATCCGATTTGTAAAATTCTTTTTGCATTAGAGAGCCCGTCAATCGAGGAAGGCTTTAGGTTATATATCATCCCGGAAAACTGTACGGTTCCCGTGGGATGGATTTCTTTTTGTCTAGAGACGAACCCGAAGCGAAGCGAGGGTGAGTCGCTAGTCTTTTATAAATAAGTCAAGTGCGCAATAAAAATTTGTTCAAAGAATCCCTAATGCGCATACCAGTAAATGGCTATTTTTCTAGACCAACAATTAGTTTAGATTTAGTGAAGGCTTAGAACACACTGTGAAGAGTGAACACAATTTATACTTACGCGGTAGCCTGAAGAAAGTCGTTTAAAAGATATATTAACTGGGAAAATGCAAGGGAATATCGGTAGTTACCATAGCCTTGATTTAGAGGACATTGTAATGTACGATTCCGCTGTTAGCTGTTATCGTCTTAGTAAAGTCCTTAGGGACTTATTCATGAATGCATATTGCATATATATTATATTCCATTGTTTTATTTGTTAGTTATGTTATTTCTCTACGTTTTTTCAAATTATTTACTAAAGTTAACATATTGCAAGGTATTTTGGTGAAACATGCTTTCACCTTATCGTGGTGAACTCAATAGTGCTCGGCAATATA
The DNA here is from genome assembly GCA_033884665.1 of Argynnis bischoffii washingtonia. NCBI lineage: Eukaryota > Metazoa > Arthropoda > Insecta > Lepidoptera > Nymphalidae > Argynnis > Argynnis bischoffii. The sequence continues at coordinate 2,266,244 of CM066622.1, forward strand.
GCCGAGCGCGAAGCCAAGAAACGCACTGGGAGGCCTACCTTGGTGGGCAGTGTACTATGTGGGTTATTCCCGGTACTTCTCTCATAGCAGAGTGTACTGTGGTGTGGAGCAATCATATGGTTATTGTGGTCTGCTTCGGCAGACCTGCCGTCGGGGCGTCGTGGTTGAGTGCTTCAGCGATCTTGCGACGCCCCTTTCTTTTTTTTTTTTTTTTTTTATGCGATTCAGTGACAAACGAGCAGCCAGACCACCTGATGGAAAGCAGTACCTGTCGCCCATAACACCTACGGTTCATGCACTTAGGTTTTAAGTAACAAAAATGCAGAATCACAGGTGCGTTGTCACTGTGAGGACTAAGATGATATGCCTCTCGCCTGTAATTGCGCTGGCTACCTTATCCTTCATACCGGAACACAACAATGCAATCATTGTTGCTTGGCGGCAGAAATAGATAAGGGGGTGGTACCCATCCAGTCGGACTCCTCAGGCTTGACAGAGTTCTACCACCGGTAAGAGTCCCCATGCCCCATTAAGAGTGTGGAGCTTTTGTTGGATTTTTGTGGGTAGTACTAGCTTTGCCGGTAAGTCCCACACCTCGTGCATAAATACTTTTACCAACGTTAAAAAAAGGTATTTTGGTGCCATTTCTCGTTGTTCCAAATTTTTGTAGTAATTTTATGGGTCTGTTACTAACAAAATCCTAAATAAGCTATTTTTCGCTTTTAAATAACATTTTAGTATAATAAGTCCTTGAGGAAGCTACCACCAGCTCTATAAGTAGTAATTCTCTTGAAAAGTGCTGGCGAGAGATTTATTAGTTACTTTTTTCATAATTACCTTTGTTTACATAACTAAAATACAATAATTTTGTAGATACTTAACGTGTGGAATTTTATTTAAAATTACGTGTACACCTTATTATTTCAAAACTACCGTACATTTTAACAGTATTATGGAATAGATAGGTTATATAGGCCTATAGCCTCCCTCAATAAATTTGCTATAAAATGTAAGAAAAATATAAAATATAATATTTGTAGATAAATCGCACTATTGTACATGTGAAATATGTATGTATGTTTGTGTGCATGTTTTTTTATTCTTGAAACGTTAGATTTGAATAAAATTTAATATACAGGCTACTGTTAGTAATTAAATTTCCAAAAAGAGGGCGTTACTTGTATATCTTTATCTATATAACGCTTCTGGAAGTGTTTATATCACTGAACTCCTCCTAAGCCACTGGAGCGATTTTGATGAAATTTTTATGTGCGTTTGAGGGTGTTCCTGGATGGTTGGATGTTTTATATTCACAACTGGACCCTGTAGGTGGTGCTGCAGTCGGGTTCTAGGAAATTTGTGAAGACCATATTCAGGACAACGTCTATCGGGTCAATCGTATAAATATTAGAGTGTCGCACCCCAGCGAAGGATTGGTCGCTAGTAACAATATAAAGTAAATATCAAAACACATAACAGTCAAAGAAAGCACATTTATCCTTTGAAAATATAAAAATTTGGTATAAGCAAGATTTTATTACGGTCACTTGAAAGAAACTTCGTGTTCATATATTCGACACAGCTAAATGGTATGTGAGACATTTATATGTACGGCTGAATTATTGTTGAACCCTCATTAAGTTATAGGGTAATAAAAGGTTTCCGGATAATATCACGAACGATTTCCAAAAGGAAACAGTGTCTCCTGGGCCGCACAAACTGCTATTTGATTTATATTTTTACTACATATTAGTGAAACTGTATTATGTACATATTACAGAAAATAACAATGGACCTGTTAATATCTTATTTTTAGATCTCTTACTAAAACATTGAATTTAAGTTTCCTACGTAAAGGTTGCGTTAAAATTATTTAAATCATTTAACAATTATTGGTATAAATAGTAGGAAGATGTTACTATAATTTATATTAAAAAAAATTAAAGAGTGTGTGTTTGAATGTGTACACTCGCAAGAAGTAAAACTTCTGTAGGTTATCGGTACTCTTTATGAAATTCAATTTATGTTTTAAATAATTAGGATAGGTGAGATACTAAAAATAACGCATATTAGGCATATTACAATCACATATTTATAGAACATCATTTAAGGAAAGAATATAATATTATATATCATTTGTCAGACAATAACAACGGTTACCATGGCAACAAACGTACGTACATTTTTTCGTAACGCATTTACCAGCTTACTCCCTAAGTGAAGCTTGCGAGAGAAGTTTTATATCAATAATATTTTTTATATTAATGCCATTTTATGATTGATTTTATGTACCATAAGTAATTGGTAGTAAAAACAGTATAAAGTTTAACAATTACAGCCGGTATCACATGAAATAGACATTTTTCAATAATAAAAACAATTTTATTACATAATTACAATTAAAAAAAAATTTACATAATAATATTATATGATAAAAAGAATCGCAAAAGTTAAAGTGTTGTAGATTTTTTATTCGATTGAAGCACTTTATTCGCGTTTAGTATGAAGTTTTAGTATGGAACAAAATGCGAGCACCATATGGCGGAGTAAGTTAGCACTGTGAAGTTAAACGTCAAGGAGCTTACTGTAGTTAAGTTCACTTCTAAGAGATCCTGTACATAGTCCAGATGTTCTCAAACATATGTGGTTTTCATATAAATGAATAACTCAAAAAGTGGCTCCGTGCCAGCTTCATAAGTATTATAATATACTTGATTCGAACATCGCCAAAAATTTGATTTATAAACATTTACTTAGTTTTGTCATATAGCTATAATGACAATATTACTGAGATATGAGAGTTTCACTGAAAGTACTTAAATATAGTCTTAAGAGATATCAGATACATGACTTTATAATATATATATATATATATATATATATATATATATATATATATATATATATATATATATATATATATATATATTATATATATATATATATATATATATACTTACTCATTAAATTTAATTACTTTCTTAGTTCTTATTAATTAAAATGTATGTTTTACATGCAAATAATGCATCTTCATCTTCACGGTAAATAAACTAAAAACACTGACTGTTAGAATTTCTCAGTACTAGGAATGGAAATGATTTCAATGCGATACCTAAGAACTTGAAAATATAATTTTATTTTTTTCTTAAATTGAAAGTTTCACTTAATACAAGAATATTACTGTAAATAACAAAAATTGAGCATGATAGGTCACAGCACTTTCCGAAGGGATCCACACCATTTACAAGGCCTAGACTGGAAAACAATCAAGTATGCCAGTGTCATCTGAAACCCACTGTATAGCGTACACTGCCAGAGTATTGAAAGTATTCAGCGTAATTTTACGAAACATCTTGAGTTTTATGAAAAGGATTTTTTGCATAGAGAAGTATACAAAGAACGTTTAACAAAATTTAATATGATTTCTCTCCGGTGTAGGCGCGAAATTTGGAACTAAGTTTCCAGACACAGAATTATCAATAATAAAGTAACTAATTCCGAATTAACCGAGAGAATACTAATATCAGTCCCTTCTAGAACACACAGAAGTACTCATATCCATATTATATTTCATACTCCTTGCGTTAAGACTAATATTGGCAAGCAAGCCCCCTTGGTGCGGTTGTCTAATAGATATAATAATATCCTTAGATCAATACCTGGCATTGGCATTTTTTACGACTCTTACCCAATTTTTAGAAAAAAGATACTTGACTATTACAATACGCATGATCATTATTATTCTTAATTTAAATTTTTATTTTTTTGTACATGATGATTATTTTATTTTATTTATTATTATAATTATTATCTATTTCCTTTATAAAATGAAATTATTCAAATTATTTCGATTTATTTTTAGATTTATTTTTTGATTCTTGTATTATTACAGTTATGATTTTTTACTTTTAATTGTTGAATGTAGAAATGCTATGCACACTTGTAAATGACATGCATATAAGATATATTATTATTGTTATTAATTTTAAAAATGCTATGTATATATGTTGTAAGTGTGCTTCTCCAAATTAAAAAAAAAAACGCAAACTTGGCCGTTTAAAACTGCCTTGGCGGCGAGATGTCATTGATGAAGCGAAAGTCATCAGGAAAACCTGTAGCGTAATGAAACGTGTAGCTCAAGATGGAACGGAATGGCGATGCACTGTAAACGCCCTCTGCCTCACCCAAGGGACATGGAACATAAGTCAAAGTAAGTCATACGTAGCACATAGGAGTATACTATCGTCAACTTTTAACTTTAATTCATCAAGACTGTGAAAATTAATACTTTCTAAGAATTACGCGAATATTTGACATTTTAAATAAAATTGTCTTTTCGGATTTTTTGCGGATTTATTTTGATTTTTGATTTCTGACCTTTCGGATGTTTTACAGCTATCATGGTCACGGGAGAGACTAAGGTGTTAAATGTTTCAAAGGCATTATATAATTATTATAGACAGCCTACTCACAAAAAAAAAATTGATTGAAAATCCCAATAAATCTTTTGGCGAGAACAAAAACTCTTACTTCTTGAAATTGAAAGGAAACTCTTGAAAAGGTTTGATTTTATCCAGGATTACTAGAAGCATAATAAGGCAAGAGTGAAAAAATACGTACATTTAAAGTTTTTTATATATTCTTTTTCATTGTAATGCAATGGCAATACTAATGGAATTCACCAACTAACCAACTAAAATTACCTAACATTTACCAAACTGGTATAGAGAGACGAACCTAAATAAATAGAATATCAAATATTTGTCAACACAAATGGCCAATACCAAACATATTTGTCTTGGTCTGGGTCTGCGTTTCTTGAGGACGGGTAGTGAAGGCCTAAATATTACAAATGACAGGATTCATTGTCTATTGATGGGACGAACAGAATCTTCAAGTTTTCATGGTCACCGGCAATATTTTCATATTTAAAACGGTCATTTACCACGTTGTCACTTGCTTTTGTGGTTTTCTGATATTTCAGAACTCATACAATCTTATACTGCTAGTTCACTTGCCACGTATCAGTGTCATAATATCTGGTACTTATTAGAGTAATAATTATTATATAAGTGAAAAAGACTGATGTTGCTACGTCAATCACCACATTTAAGTATCTATTAAAGCAAAAATAAAGGACAATATTAGCTACCATCCCCTGTAATAAGGGTGCCCTTGTTCCAGTATAGAAATATGATAAATAAATATAGAATATTACATAAGTAGATCGCTAGCTTCGTTTATATACGTTTTTAGCTTCAATAAATCTATACATATAATAACATTGTAACTAAGCCGAATCTGTGCATTAAATATTTTTTTGAAAAATCTTTTTGAAAAAGACATTATTATCGATACAGAGGCCGAATCTATGGTTTTTAGATTTTTTGTCTGTCTGTCGGTCTGTGACCTCATTACGGAAAGATTTTGATGAAATTTTGTATGATGATAGCTAGTTATCCGGGTCAACATATAGGATACTTTTTATTGCGGGAAAATACTTCACCTCTGAGAAATCTATGTATGTATAGTAACGTTTTAACGTCCCACTGCTGGGTACGGACCTCCTTTCAATACGAGGGGAATCAGGCCATAGTCCACCACGGTTGGCGGACTTCACATGTCTTTCGAAAATTTGCTAGGTTCTCTCAGACATGCAGGTTTCCTCACGATGTTTTCCTTCACCGTAAGGCAAGTGGTAATCATGTTAGAAATGATTCGCACACGAAAATATCAGAAGTGCGAGACCCGGGATTTGAACCCGCTTCACTCGGTTTCCCAAGCGAGCGCGTTACCACTGGGCTACCACTGCCTATCTGGAAATCTATACTAAATATTAAAATGCAAGTAGGGAAAAAGAACCCGAGCGGAGCGAAGCTAAATCGCTAGAAGTTGATAAAATAAGTCCTCCCTCGCAAAAAGCGTAGGTGTACAAGATTTTATGCTGTATATTATGCACTACACTATTTTAATACTGTAAGCGATTGTTACCAAAATGTAGACTAACGATGTAGCATATTATTTATCTATACATATATTAAAATTCCAAACAATGCGAATCTGTATATTAAATATTTCTTGGAAAATCTTATTAAAATAGTCATTATTATCGATACAGAAAACGAATCTTTAGGTTTTAGAATTTTTGTCTGAATACTTGACTTTATTTTAAAAATCATAATTCATACTAAATATAGTTTTTGGTGCTGCCATTTCTGACTCTAAATAACAGTGATAACTACATTAATTCTAAAAATAATAATAAATAAATGAACACACAGTGCTATCTAGTTCCATGGAGTACAAATATTCGTGCTCATCACGCAAATGAATGCCCCCAACGGGACTCAAACCCGCGACCGCTGGTACAACAAGTAAGGTCACTACAAACTGAGCCAAACGTGTCGTCATTCTATTCTCATACTAGTAACAATTCATAATATTGCTAACAGGACGAACGCGAATGGAGCGAGGGTGAGTCGCTAGTTTTAGCTATAGATTGATTAATCTAATATATTTAAACGAGCAATTCTTGTATATTTATATCTTTATATAATTATTTATACCGGCGATTTCGGAAACGGCTTTAACGATTTTGCTGAAATTTGGTATGTGGGGGCTCTCGGGGGCTTAAAATCGATCTAGATTAGTCTTATGTCTGGGAAAAAGCATATTTACGAGTTTTCACGCGATTTCCTTTTGCATTATTTTACGCAAAATATGTTATTAATTTCGCACAGATGTGTATAAGCATCGTGGTCAAGTAGTTAAGGCGCAAGATTGACTATCACAGGTATATTCGAATCCCGGTCGGATTCAAAATATTTTACTTTTATTTTTTTAGTTTTTTTTTGTGTTTATTCAATTTTTTATTGTTTTTTTTGTCTTTAAGCCAAATAAAAAAAAGTACTTTTAACCAAAAAAGCTCCGAACGAAGCTCGGTCACCCAGGTACTATAATTAAATACAAATATGTCAATAGAATATCGATAGATAAACAGTATTTTGATAGAAATATTCAAACCATTTCACATGGTTAATTTAAATACGATCATTTCGTTTAACTAATATCTCGTTTGACAGGCGAGCTTAATGAACTAACTAAAGCGTTTGGTATAATAAATTTGTTTTATCATTATATCGAACTGGCAAAATATATTTGTCATATGTGGTTTTGACCAGGTATTGCATGGGAGTTTGTCTTTTTTTATATAGGCATAGGTTGGCAGTGAAACGGGTTCAAATCCCGGGTCTCGGTCTGATATTTTCATGTACGAATCATTTTCAACATGATTACTTGTTTTTCGGTGAAGGAAAAACTAATGAGGAAACCTGCATGTTTGAAAGAAACTAGCAAGTTTTGGTTTGCAGGTTGCGTTGATTTAGTTACTGTGTACGGCTACAGATCATGAGGTACTAAGTTTGAGTCCGAAATAAGGCCTTTTTACTGAGTTTTGAGTTATGAAAATATACTCAGTAACAACTCAGAGTTTTGAAGTCGGTGGAGTAATCATGAGTGATATTTATAGGCAAAGGTAAGCAGTATTCCTGCTTAGTACCATCGGATTACAATTATAAATGCGAAAATTTATATGAGTGTTTATATGTTCGATACCTTTTCAACTTGAAACAGCTGGTCGACAAGGAGCAAGACCTAGGCTATTGTTAGGCATATAGGGGATGTGGTAAAGCAAAGCGAGGGAAGCTAGTCCGTATTAATATTATAAATGTGAAAGTTTGCGAGAATGTATGGATGTTTGTTACTCTTTCACGCCAGAACGGTTAAACGGATCTGAATAAAATTTGGCACGGAGATAGATTATAGTCTGGAATAACATGTAGGCTACTTTTTATCCCGGAAAAATATAAAGTTCGTGAGAGATAGATTTGTTTTTGTTTTGCTGGAAGTGAAGCGAGGGTGAGCCGCTAGTTATTAGATAAAGCTTACTTATTTATTATTTTGCTTTTTTAATATTCTTAATCTTCATTATAAAATATCACTCTTTATTTTCAATAAATATAATATACTAGAATATATAACTCACTATAATGTCTCTAGCAGCAAAAAACAAAGGCCTTTCATACTTTTATTTCACCACCTTCAAGTTTTATTTTCGCGACAAAAAGTAATCTATCCTTCTCCAAGGCTCCATCTATCTCTATACCAAAATTCATCAAAATTGGTTCAGCGGTTTAGGTGTGAATATGAAACAGACAGACAGAGTTACTATCACATATATAATATAAGTATTGATAGCCCCTTCTTTTTATGTTAAAGTTTAAAATAGAAAAGGAATGCTATTCATATTTATAATTATTCTACTTAAGAACATATTAATATACTTAAAAGCTATTGTTTATCTTAAGTAAGATACGAAGCTAAGATACATTAATGTTACTAAGTAAACGATTATATTACGTAATTGCAGTTTCGCAGGCACATGTTTGTGTTTAGTTCAACCTATCTGAACATGACTCTTGCTTACTAGACATGACTAGTATTATATGACCCTATGGAAAGTTCGAGTTATATCTAAAAATCTTTTCAAAATAACGAAACGTTATTAATAATAACTTATTAACAGTCGTTTAATTTTGATTTTCGGTTCCCGACATTTTGGGAAAAATTGGAAAAATAGTTTTCTGTTTAGAATCTTTATTTCTCATTAAGAATAACAAATTCACTAAATGCGAGTACGTACAAGTTACATTAATTGTAAGAAATACATAGCATGTGGGTAATCTTTAAAAATAATATTTAAAGCGATAAACAAGTTAACAAGTCAGTTCATAGCAAAGCACTAAGAATAAAGAAATTCCATTTCCATAAATGGCAAAGACTACGTTTTACTTCATATTTTTTAAAATGTAGTATTTGGGCATTTTTTTAAATGTTGTAATTGTTTTTGATTCCTTGATATCTGTTGGTAATTTATTATATAACTGTGCTCCTTCAAATATTAGATTCCTTTTGCCGTAGTTAGTTCTCGGGGCATATAAGACTATGTTGTATTTAAAATATCAGGGAAGATAGTTTTATTTAAAATATCTTTGTCGTATTAATAAATATTAAAATTAAAAAAAAAATGTATTATTATACATATATACACTAGCAGAACCCGCGGTTACACCCGCGTTCAATCCATAAAAAAAACAGTTTGGCTTTATGTTATACAGCGACTCACCCTCGCTTCGCTCGGGTTCGTCACTGTGTGTTTATATACTATTGTTCATAAAAAAAATGCTAAAATTGTGATAAAAAAATAAGGGATGGGGGTAGGAGGGTGAAAAATACTTTATGACCTATTCTCATACCTACCAAATATACAAAAAAGTCATTAAAATCGGTCTAACCGTTTTAGAGGAGTGCGACCACAAACATCGTGACACGAGATATTTATATATTAGATAATCTTAATTGAAATAATAATTTTCTAAGCTTTTGTAACATATTTTATGAGTTCCGTTTTTATAAATTATCTAAAGCAAAAAGCTATTATAATTATAATATCTGGATATTATAAGAAAGTATTAAAAACTAAGTCGTAGAAGGGAATCTCAGCGGTTGTTCATAAAAGTTCTCAAGTCGTAGTGAACCTCAAAGTTTTTAGGGAACACTTGGCATCAAATTCCTGATATCACAAGGCGTGACTTCCACGACTTTAATGCGAGTTCACTAAAACCTTAACGTAATAAAATCGTTGCATGTTTTTTTTTTTTGAAATCCTTAATTTTTTAATAAGTATTATAAAATATTTAATGTTTATAATCTGTACATATAATAAAATTCTGAAATGAAACTGTACATTAAATGTTTTTTTAGGAAAATCTTATTGAAATATTCATTATTATCAATATAGAGGCCGAACCTATAGATTTCAGAATTTTTGTCTGTCTGTCTAGGAACGCATCATGAGAAAATAACTAATTTTTGATATCCATACTAATATAATGTTACAAATCCTGCTAATATTATAAACGCGACAGTCTGTGAGGATGTATGAATGTTTGTATGTTTGTTACTCTTTCACACAAAAACTACAGAACGGATTTTGATGAAACTTTGCAATAATTGGGCTTATCCATCAGAATAACTATAATTTTTATAGATATACAAGGGTAGTAACAACAAAAAAACACTAGTATCTATGTATCTGTTGTCTTAGATTCATATTGATTAGATTTTGATGAAATTTGGAAAGGACATAGCTTGCATCTTGAGGATATAAATCAAATCAAATCAAAATAAACTTTATTCAAATAGACTTTTACGAGCACGTTTGAATCGATTTTACATTTTAAATTTAAATTAAATACCAGTGTAGTTAGTCCGTGAGGAATCTACCACCGGCTCGGAAGGCAGTTCTGCTGAGAAGAGCCGGCGACAAACTTAACAATTGCTCTTTTTAAATAATAATTGCTAACAATATTTTAATACAATAATTATATTTAGGCTAAGTTTCATAACTTTACCATAAGATTGGAGCTGTGAATGACACTTAGTGTTACTTATGAATTAAATTAAAAGTATATACGCGCAAAGTGCATGTTTGTAATAAAATTATTTTCATTAATGTAACAAAAACAAAAGTTAACATTCTGAACGACTAGAGTCGGCACGTGGTCCCGACTGCGATGCAAAACACTCTACCCTGCCCCCTGCGAAGCCTTTAGCCAGTCGAGCGCTAGCCGTCATAGCGAGTGGACGTATTTACATGCGGTAATAGTATAGATACTTTACGTTACGTCACGTTTGATAGTGAGGTTTTAGTGGTGGTTCGATGATTTCCTTACAATGGTGCGACGTAATGATAAACGGCTTAGCCAACTGTGCACTGTTTTGGTGTGGCTGCTAACCTGTTTCAATGGTACGTACAGGGTTCTATGCTTGAGTGATTCCAACCGTTGTATTTCCTGTGTCCTGCATTTGTTTTTATACGTTAATTTAAAAAAAAAATGTCATTTTTTTTTAATATGTATATAATTTATAATGTTGTAAACATAATAATTGTGGAACGTTTTAGCCTGTTCTGGGCTTTTTGTTTATTTTTGTATTGAATGTTTCTCAAATATTGCCAATAAGTAAATATTGGTAATCCATCAATATCAATTAAGCTCGCTAATATTCTTACAAAGCTTCAAGCTAAGGTGCTATAGTTAATCACTTCTTGATAGAGTCACAAATGATTGATGACTGATATATTTCGTTAGGCTACTTACGTTGAGTAATTTTGAATACAATTTTCGTTTCTAATAAGATTATATTTTTTTATACTGAGCTAGAAGTTATTTGTTTAAAGAAATTTTGTTTCTGGACAGTTGTACCTTTTTTTTACAACTATTACCTTGGGTATAAATAATATAATATTTTTGTACTGTTGTAAGATTTATAGCAAATATAAAAAAAAAATATTCAATAATATTAAGTTCTTTCTATTTTTTACTCTAATTAATACAATATTTTGATGGCTGATAAGATCATCTTCAATAGTAAATGTAAACATTAAAAATATACTTCGTACAATGCACATATAAAGTTTGTGTTTTTAATGAAAACTTTGTTTATTACAAAGCTCAAATTTAATTTATAATCTCTCATGTCTTAAACATATTATGAATATTTTGGCGTTTATCAATAATTAGTTAACTAATCACTCCATTTAAAGCCTTTCTTTATTATATTTTTATTAATTTTTTAACATTATTTGTGCCATTTTAAACCATTTACAAAAATATAGTTAGGTCATAATAACTTCCATATATTTATAGAGCGTGCAAATTTTCATTAATTCATATAAGTGTAGGAAATCATAAAGCTTTAAAAAGAAACTCTATTTAAAACTTATGACGGAATGTAAAGCTTAAAATAATTTCCGCTTTACTACAACTTTTTTATGATATAACTAGCGTCTCACCCTCGTTTCGCTCGGGTTCGCCTCTAGAAAAACAAAAACAGATCCCTCCCATAGGAACCGTATATTTTTCCAGGATAAAAAGTAATCTATGTGGTGTATGAGCTATATTATTGTAAGGTTTCATTAATATTCATTCAGTAGTTTTTGTGTGTAAGAGTAACAAACATCCATACATCTATACATCCATACATACATACATCCTCACAAACTTTCGCATTTATAATATTAGTAGAATTTACAATATTATTCCTTCAATTCAAGAATAAAACATCAAATAAAAAAGACTATAAGCTATCGATAAACTTCTTTTTTTATAAACTTTAACGAAAACTCTTCAATACTAGAGAATAATGACATCGTAAAAAATAGATCCGCGACTTACAGCGTTGTTTTGATTTATTTTGAAGACATTCAAATTGTCTCGTATTTCTGCTTAAATTCTGTCAAAGAGTATTAATTCTGCAATGAGATAAAAAAATGGTCTTTCAAATAGGATAAGCGTTAAACTGGAATATGAAACTGTATTTTAAAGAATCTTCAAAGTTTTTAGATCAAATGTCTTAATTCGATGATTTTGAAAATCGTTTGTAGTTGTTTACTTGATTATTGTAAAAATTATAAATATAAACTCTCTGCACTTTTTTCTTAAAAAAAATGATGTTTTATTAAGCTTTTAATGCATTCACTGTTAATAATAAATTTATTGTAATCACTCATTATTTTTTACTAGATATGTGAAAGTACTTGCTTCGCTAGTAGTATTCAGCCCTTTTTAACGTCCCACTGCTGGGCACGTGCCTCCCTTCAAGACAAGGGGAATCAGGCCATAATTCACCACGCTGGCCAAGTGCGGATTGGCGGACTTCACATGTCTTTCGAAAACTTGCTAGGTTCTCTCAGACATGCAGGTTTCCTCACGACGTTTTCCTTCACCGTAAGGCAAGTGGCAATGATTCGCATATGAAAATATCAGAGGTGCGAGACCTGGGATTTGAACCCGCTTCACTCGGTTTCCCAAGCGAGCGCGTTACCACTGGGCTACCACTGCCTATGCCTGCTTCGCTAGGGTTCGTCTCTATTGAAAAACAAAAACAAATCTATGCCACAAAAACCGTACATTTTTAAGGTTACTATGTGCTTTCCAGACAATAATCTATCTCTGTGATAATTTCATCTAAATTCGTTTAGCCGTTCTGGTGTAATTGAGTAACAAACATCCATCTGAACTTGTACATTTATAATATTTATGGGATTAATATGATAAGAAAAATGTTGATCTCGTTCTTAAGTAATAAGTGTGTTGTAAAATATAGTATATTTATATTAAAAGACATGTAGAATAGATGTGATTTAGATCACGTGATTTTCAAGCAACCGAAAACAGGGTACGAATATCTATAAATAGCAGAAAACATTGTTATTTCCAAATTCTGCATAATTAAAACATTAAAACAACACTTCATTATTTACTTAATATTGTAAGTAACTTTGATCAAAGTAACTTTTGCCGAAAGTTGGAAATCAAGTCAATATAATTTAATGAAATAACTTGTAATTTTACTTTATTCATACGTAATATATATTCGATATTATTGTATTTGAAAATATTTAGAACTAGCGACATACCCTCGCTTCGCTCAGGTTCATCCCTACTTCAGTTTTAGCGTTTAGTATAGATTTCTCAGAGATGAGATAGTTTCCCGCAGTAAAAAGTATCCTATATGTTGACCCGGAATCAGCTATCGTATCAAATTTAATTAAATTCTGTCCAGTGGTTTTCTCGTGATGCGTTCCCAGACAGACAAAAATTCTGAAAACTATAGATTTGGCCTCTGTATCAATAATAATGTCTATATCAATAAGTTTTTCCAAAAAAATATTTAATTCGGCTTAGTTACAATTTTAATATATGTACAGATTAAGTTATTCGATAAACGTTTACTTTATTCCAGGTGGCTGGAAAAATGTTAGTTTTTAGAACGTTTAATTACCCTCTTTTAACATTTTCTTCATAAACAAAATATTTCTATAGCACTTACAGATCAAAATGAACGTTATTTTAAAAATGTTTAGGGTTTAACTAACCTAACACTTTAAATTTTAATAACATCTATACATATAATAAAATTCTCACTGAGTCAAATCTGTACATAAAATATTTTTTTCTGGAAAACCTTATTGAAATAGTCTTTATTACGATACAGAGGCCGACTTTTAAGAGTATATTAAGTCAAGTTATAATTTAACTAATTTTTAAGGTTTCGTACCCGAAGGGTGACAACAGAACCCTATTACTAAGCCTCCGTTGTCCGTCCGTCCGTCAGTCAGAGTACTGTATCTTATGAACCTAATAAGTAGAAAGTTGAAATTTTCACAGAGTATATAATTTTATTGCCGATACAACATATATCTAATAAAAAAAATACAAGATTTTTTTTTAACGTTAAGTATATGTACGATGGTACGAAACACTTCGTGTACCAATTCGACTCGCACTTGATTTTTTATATTTATATAAAAAAAAATCGGTTGTGATGTAATATACAAAACTACTAAATTCACGCGTAAGAATCAAACTTGTACGTTGCATTTGAAAACATTTATAACATCCATGCTTTATTTCAAAGCAATATGTGAACTTGATGAAATTTCCATTTGCAAAATAAACTTAAAATATAGTTATTTCTAACATTAGAAAAAAACAAATAAATTCTATATCAACCAAAAGGCCTTTAGTTGTCATTTCCTCATACAAATAACTATTGAGTAAAATTTCGCGATTCTTGACAGCGTCTTAGACTATGCAATATAAGTCAGTTAGTCAGTGTTTAGTATACACAGTGTCACGTTTAAGCCACAAACCAGATTTCAATAAAGTTTTGCAGAAATAAAGATAATATCCAGGGGATAGATATTAGCTACCTTAGATCCCCCAGTCACAACGCAAGCGAAGCCGCGGACATAAATTAGTTATTTATAAACTTAAAAGCGAAATTAGTTTCATATAAAATTCAAACTGTCATTACAGTTTAAGCGTCCGATAAATGTTTATATAACACGAGACCTAAAACACAAGTTTGGTGGAACTTCTACTGAACAACAGATAAAACAACCCTTATTATAGCGGCATATCCTAACTTGCAAAGTTACGGTGTACCAAATCAGATAGGGTTATATGTTTAGTAGGTTATATAAATCTTCACACGCGTATAGTTTAGAGGATAATAATTAAAGATACCCTTCATATGGCTTTGAAGTTTCTATTTAAAATTAATTATATATATATATATATATATATATATATATATATATATATATATATATATATATATATATATATATATATATATATATATATATGTAATAGTAATTCGATCATAATCATTATTGATAATTTGAGGAAAATATATGTGTATTGTGTATTTAGCCCTTTTTAACGTCCCACTGCTGGGCACGGGCCTATCTTCAATACGGGGGGAATCAGACCATAGTCCACCACGCTGGCCTGTTAGTTCTGGTTGGTGGACTGTACATATCTTTCGAAAACTTGCTAGGTAGGTAGGTAGATGCAAAGGAAAATATATAATATGAATAGAATTTATCTATCTATATAAAACAACTATTTCCAAATATGTTATTGAGCTAAAGCTATGTAAATTGGTTGACAAACAGAGGAGAAAATGGTACTAAACTGTATTGTCTTAGCATATTCATATATAAATAATTCCACTTTAAGCAGTGAAGCGTTTTCATAAAAATTGTATTGTATTAGTAGGTACGAGTATATTTCACTAGCGACTCACCCTCGCTTCGCTTCGGGTTCGTCCCTAGACAAAAACAAATCTATCCCACGGGACCCGTACACTTTTCCGGGATGATATATAGCCTATAGTCTTCCTCAGTTAACAGGCTATCAAATGCAAAAAGAATTTTTCTCTAACTCTTCAGCTTTATAATATTAGTATAGATTTGGACACAATTTACTTCGCCAATATCGTATATAATGAAGAAGATACGGTAGAGATTGATAACTGATCGTATGTTTAGTTAATTTATTGAAAAATTATTAAAATTAATTGATGATGTGACAAGAAATCAAACAATTAAGATGCTCGTTTGTTTGAAGACTTATAAACTGATTGTGTTAACTTTTAAAAATATTTCATTAGGCCATTTGTTTTGATTTCCCCTATCTTTGAATTGAATTTTGAATCGATTTGAATCGATTAAAATTTGAATCTTTGAATCGATAACACAATAATTAAATCTATGTTAAAATCGACTTACAAGTAAATAAAGTTAATAAAAGTGTTCTAAAATACATCACTAGCGACTCACCCTTGCTTCGGCCGGGTTCATCCCTAGGTTGCTTACCTATGCGAAATTTCATCCCCAGTTTCACCCCTTTAAGGAATGATTTCCGGGATAAAGCAATTCTACGTCCTTCCCAGGGTCTCAAACTATCTTCTTAGAAATTCCATCTAAATCGGTTCAGTAGTTTCGGAGCTCCTTCGGTAGAAACAAACGAATCTTTCCTCTTTATAATATTATTGTAGATGAACAAAATATAGTTTATGCCAAGTTTTACAATGTTGGTAGAAGTTCTGTACATTATAATTTGTGATATCAAAAGTTTTGTAAAGTAAGTTTAAAGAAAAAACATAGCTTGAAATTTTGACATGTCTGACGCTTTGATTAAAGGTTCTTACCAAGAAAACATAGAAAGTTAACAATTTAATGAAATTACGAGATTAATCATTGAGTTTTGCTTTATTTCGCTTCTAAAAGTAGATTTGTATGAAATTAATATCCATAGTAATATTATAAATGTGAAAGTGTGTCTGTGTGCTTGTGCTTGTTGAAGTAGAGTGACGGGTTGGCGTAATTTTTTGTGTCGAGATAGTTAAAGGGCTGAAGGGTGACTTAGGCTACTTTTTACCGAGGAAGATTATCTCATTCCTATGGGAAAACATGTTATAATACAACCCACAACAACTCATCACACCTATGTATATATAATATGTATATATAATATATATATATATATATATATATATATATATATATACATAGGTGTGATGAGTTGTTATATATATGTATATATATAATATGTACTCTACCAGTGACTCGCTCCGCTCGGGTTCGTCCCTAATTGCGTTTTAACGTTTAGTATAGATTTCTCAGAGATGAGATATTTTGCCACAGTACAAAGTGTCCTATGTGTTGACATAAATTATAAAAACTATAGATTCGGCCTCTGTATCGATAATAATGACTATTACAATAAGATTTTCCAAAAAATATTTAATGTACAGATTCGGCTTAGTTACATTTTATTATATGTATAGATGTATTCTATACTAACCGTTAAATTGTACTTTGGGATGAACCCAAGCGATGCAAAAGTGAGTCGATTGTATTTTTATAAATGAAATATTGATGCCTTATTTGTATACTAGCAATACCCGCGGTTCCGCCTGCATAATTTAATGTATATAATTACTGTTCTCTGTAAGGGTTATTAGTTCCTCAATAAATAGGCTATCTAATGCAATAAGATTTTTTTTAAATCGGACTAGTTCTTCCAAAGATTAGTGTTTTTAAAGAACCGGACAAACATTTAATCTTTATATATTAGTATAGATATTTATGTTTAACAGAATTAGCCCTATTCCTTTGAACCTGAGATAAGTTACGAGATACTAATTAGCAATTACTAAGGTCTTGACCTTACGTATACATTACGTATACATTATACTCCTTATCTTTGTAATATTTATCAAGACAAGCTAATTTTTGTATACATGTATAATAATATGTAATAGTAAATAACCGTCTTTTTGCCCATTCGGCCTGGAAGATAGGAAAAATAATTAAAAAACATTATCGACCTCAAAACTTGATTAACTTAAAAGATAAATATTACGTATATTAAGACAAACGTGTAAGCTTATGGTGATATCTGATGTAATTAATTTTGTATAGTTTCATATTTGTTAAGAAGCTCTTATACTACTATAATCTATACATATAATACTAATATAATCTATACATATAATAAAATTGTAAGTGGAATCTGTACATTAAATATTTTATGGAAAATCTTATTGAAATACTCATAATTATTATCGATAAAGAGATCGAATCTATAGTTTTTAGAATTTTTATCTGTCTGTCTATTTGTGACCGCATCACGGGAAAACCACTATAGGGATTTTGATAAAATTTAGTATGATGATAGCAGGTTATCTAGAACAATACATAGGATACGTTTTACTGTGGGAAAATATCTCATCTCTGAAAAATCTATATTAACCATTAAAACGTAGATACGAACCCGAAAGGAGCGAGGGTGAGTCGCTAGTATTATATATATATATATATATGATAGATCAAATTGAAAAATAACAAGGTACTTCCAAAGCTTCGTGTTTTTATTATTAATATTAAAGTTCTTAATATTAGTGTAGTAGTAATATAAATTTTAATAAAATAATTCATTATCCATAAATCTAACCTACATCTGTGAATAAAATACTGTACCAGCGAGTTTATTTGTTATTGAAGTTTATTTGTTATTTTTTCATCTAGTACTTACTTTATTCGAACGCTTTTCTGGTTTAAACGTTTGAGCGTTACATGATTAGGTAACAAGCTCGTATCTAAATTGACATGATTGAACAACAAAAAGGAGGAAGTTTTCAATACAATGTACATATTATTTACTATCTATTTATTATAATTTATTATATTAAATCGTTCTTGCAAATTGCATAATGAAATATTTAATGACATAGATTTATTTTCCCTTTCTTTAAATAAGTTCAAAATTTTTATTAAAAGTCCCTGTTCTTGTTATATACTATAATTTTAATATACCTACCTACCTTAAGAAGTAATTGGTGTATGTAAAGTTTTTATTTCTTTTTGTTTTTCCAAAAAATATTTAATGTACAGATTCGACTCAGTTAGAATTTTATTATATGTATAGATTATTGGCATTTATTCCTTTTCGCAAAATTCATTACCGTAATCGCAAGCCTTTGATAATGTTTAATGACTTAATAACAACGAAAATAAGTTTTAGTAAGTTTGATTTTCTGTAGTTTTATAAAAAAACAAAATTTCATTAAAGGATTTCTAAAAGCTTATAAAAATATATTTTACTATTATTCAGAAAGAAAATATTTGAAATTAATCTGGACTTAGGATTAGTCGAGATTAAGTAAAAAGAACTCCAGATAGAAATGTTTAAACGAAAAGGCTGAATAAACCTTATAGTTTAAGTAGATTCCTATGTTTTATTTAAAAAAAGATTTTTTAGTAAGAACGAATAAAATGCTATAATATCATTGAGTAATAGATAACATATTAGACCGTTTTCAAAAAAGGAGGAAAATTCATTTCGTCTGTATGTTTTATAATGAATGCTATGAAATTGTCGTTAATTATGAACCGTTTTGTTATTTTTTTATGTATAGTTTGTATTATACAACTTTTGAAGAAATTCTTCCTTTGCGGATGATATATTTAATTAATAGTGATTTTAAAGCCGGTGCATCTTTTTATTGGACTACTATAAATACGAAATTTTTTTGTATGAGTGTATGTTTGTTACTTTGTGCTTAAAGGGCTGGATGAATTTACATACTGACACCTAGTGAAGTACCCAAGCGAAGAGAGGATAAATTGCTATTTAAATTTTAAATAAAACTATCTTTTCGGATTATTTCGCGGATTTATTTTGATTTTTGGTTCCCTACGTTTCAAATGCTTTACAGCAATCATGGTCACGGGAGAGACTATTTTTTAAAGTAATGCTATTTAAGTTTTACGATCGATAACAGAAAGCCCGTAAAAGTATTGTATGTTAATCAGTAATTTTATCCGTAGCCGGAACATCATATTTAATCGAAGTTGCGCTTCGCATGCTACTGTACGTACATAGCTAGAGTACCAGGGGACGTGTGTCTGTAGTTAATTTATGAACCCGCCCCTAGAGACGGATTCGCAATTAATCTGTATCGGGATACATGCAAAATTACTCAGTTTTCATATTCATAAAGTATGTCACTGACACCGCTCGTATTAAATTTGGAATAGTTACGCGTGAAATAAATTTAGATATTCAAATATGTATATGTTACAGTCAAAACTATTTTTTTGTCAAAACTACTATTGACTAAAGAGGTTAGTCAAAACTCAAAAGTAGTTTTAATTGCAGGCCTTTGTCAATAGCAGTTTTGACTGCCATATCGGTAAAAACTCTGAAAAAGTTAAGGAGATAAGTAGGTTCAAGGTTACTCGGAAGAACCCTTTCTTTCTTTATAGGTTAGGTTAGGTTAGAACAGTGACCACAGCGCAAGAGCCGAGCGAGCGAAGAATTTCTTTAAAACTTCATATTTTTTTAACAGTTTTTACCGATTTGACAATCAAAACCGCTATTGACTAAGACCTACAGTCAAAACTACTTTTAACCAATCTCTTCAGTCAAAAGTATATATATATATATATATATATATATATATATATATATATATATATATATATATATATATATATATATATACTTGTATATATATGGGAATGATTAAATAAAGAAGAAATATTTAGTAATATTATTATAGTATATAATAGTAATATTATATACAATATTTAAAAAAAAAATAAAAAAAAAAATTGTGAACGATTGTAGAATGATATCTTGTCAAGTCCTCCGTGTTAGTCTTATCTTTTATATTTACAACGTTTACACTTACATGTAATTTTAGTTACTAAAGGTTATTGACCCTTAGTAATGTATACAATGTTAATTAGTTATGATTAAACACCAGATTAAGACTAACTGAAAAATAACAAACAAACTTATACACTTATATGGAAACAGCGCCGTAGTAAAATATTTTCATGAGCTTCCATAATAAAACTACACATCACCTGCGCTATAGTGGTGTTAGGAGAATCTCACAAATGCTAGTATTAGCTTTTTGTTCAATCTTCTTTTTACTTGTTATTTTTCAATACATAAATCACATAATTTAAATATTATTTTAGAAAGCTTTTCTTACTTTTGTACTGATATGTTTATTCATTTTAACCCCCGACGCAAAAAGAGGAGTGTTATAAGTTTGGCGTCGATGTCTGTCAGTCTGTCTGTGTGTCTGTCTGTGGCATCGTAACTCTCAAATGGCTGGATCGATTTCGATGCGGTTTTTTTTATTTGAAAGCCAGTTTCCTTACGGATGTTCTTAGCTATGTTTGGTTAATATCGGTCCAGCAATGTAAGAGTATCAGTTCCTTTCCAAAATTATTTACTTTTTAAGTGTTGTTCCTAAAACTATAAGTTTTTTTGCGTAAGGAGTTTTTAAAATTTTTAATTTAATGTGTATAAAAATTCACAACAAGTTGAATTGTTTAGAGTATTTCTCAAAGTTTTTTCCTAAATCTTCTATTTTCCATACGAAATATGTCTTCTTAGTTTTATGTCTATGGAAAGTGCTTGAGTCGTCAAGTCGGACACATTTATTATTATTGAAAGTTTTAGAAAAACATATACATATGAATAGAATTTATCTATCTATATAATAAAAAAAAACTTTTTTGCAAATTTTTTTTTGATAGCACTAAAACTTGTCCATAACTACTAAACAAAAAAAAATTGAAAATCGGTTGCCAAAAAAAGGAGAATTTTGTTTTTGCTTATTTATACAACGTCATTTTATTACCATTAATATGTGTAGTATTTTTATATTTCTAACCAAAATATGTATGACGTGTATAGCATACTGCCACAAAATATTAGTGTTGTAACAGCTTGAAACATCAATGTTAGTACGAATATACACCACAAGAATCGACATATCGATTATCTCACAAGTATTACATGACACAACATCACCGCAATCGATGTACTCGTGACATATGATACAAATATCGATATTCGGAGCTTCACTAAAGCATCAAGAAGCTTACGCAGTACTTACAAACTTGTGTTAGACATAAGAGGCTCTTGGCGTTAGTGCATAATTGAGTATACTCACGCTCGAACTCTGAAGAGTGGTAAATAGCTATAAAGGCGAGCCAAAAGTCTTCAAACATTTTTCGTCGCATGGGAAATATTTTTCCTTTTATGTTAAGAAAGTTTTAATGAAGATGACCGTTTGGTGTAGTGGATATGTTTACTTGAAATTACTTATTGCGAGGAAGGTAGCGGGTTCTATTTTCTTCAAAAGTCATCTATGATTACTTAATTAATGAAATATTTCCAAAAACAGTTTTTTTTTAATATACATATGTATTGGGTATCAAATATTGGAACTGAATAGAAATGAGGATAATACTAGTAGTATTATAAAGAGAAAAAGTTGATAAATTAAAGTTTGAAAGTGATTACTCTCTACTGTGGCACTGCCTCAAAATTATTTATCATATAAAATTATTTTCAAAGGAAATTGAAAAAATACCCATTTTATAATAATACCTAGACCGATTCATAATAATATTTTTACCTAACAAAACATAACTACGTAAAAAGCCCAATAAAATAGTTAAATTGAGTCAACATTTTTACAGAAAGGTTACTAACTTTTTTTTTTTTTTTTTTTTTTTCTGTGTTATTTTACTTAGAAATTGTCAGAGCGGTTTTTATAGTTGCTCGTAAAAGTGTCGATGTGGTTTTGGCAAAAAATCTAACGACGGTGCCAACTGGTGAAAGCACTAACATATTTGAATATTTTTATTTCACTAGCAAATTTAGTTGGGAAATTCGTATATCATTTTATTAACGCATTGTAGCATATTGATTGGTTGGTTGGCTTGGAAAGTCAAGTGAAGCAGATTCACATCGGGTTTTCGTTCCTCTTCGATTTTCATTTGATTACCACTTGCTAATATAGTTAAAGGAAGCATCGTGAGGAATCCTGTATGTCTGAGAGGACCTAGCAAATTTTTATAAGATGTGAAGTCTGCCAATAGGACAGTGGTAGCCCAGCGGGTTCAAATCTCGGGTCATGCACCTCTGATATTTTCATGTGCGAATCATTTCCAACATGATTACCACTTGCCTTACGGTGAAGGAAAATATCGTGCGGAAACCTGCATGTCTGAGAGAACCTAGCAAGTTTTCGAAAGACATATGAAGTTCGCCAACCCGCACTTGGCCGGCGTGGTGGACTATAGCTGATCCCCCTCGTATTGAAGGAAGGCCCGTGCCCAGCAGTGGGACGTTAATAAAGGCTGAATACATACAAGTCTGCCAACCTGCATTTGGCCAAAGTGGTGGATGACCTGATCTTTCTCCCATGGTCCATGCCCAGCATCAGGAAAATAAAACATTTATTATAATTACTGATTGATATTGTCCAATGATTTTAATAATAGCAACAGAATAAGATTATTTAATACAGAAGTGACAATTTAATCAAATTATTTAATAAAATTCCTTATTGATTTGTTATGTTCATATAATTATTAAATCTAGCTTATTTATGCGAAGTAAAATATAAAAAACGTTAATCTAGACGTTTCAATTTAGCACAAAAGACTATCAAAATTATGTACGACAAAAATCATTATGTTTTAAGCAATATTAATCCAAACTACTAAAAAATCAAAACTCCCGTAACCATGATTGCTGTAAAGCATTTGAAATGTCAGGAATCAATAATTAAAATAAATCCGCAAAAAATGTTTTATTTAAAATGTCAAATATTCGCGTAAATCTAAGAAATATTTATGTATCTTATTCATTAGTAACTTACACAACATTTTTTTAATTAAAAACAAATAAAAGACGTTTGCACGTTTATTTAACAAACAAACGTACGTGAGCATCTCGTACTATTCTAATCTATATATAAATAGGCAAAGATAAAACTGTTCAGTACCTTTTTTCCTCTATTTGTCAAACGAATTTCTTTTTTTTTCGTTTAGTAGCTATTAACGAGTTTTAGTATTATCAATAAAAAAAATTAAGAAGCAGTTAGTTTGTTTTTTTCATAATAAGGTTGAATTACACTATTAAATAGATAGATATGTTGGGACTTTAACATACATCACCACCTAGTTTCATGGTAGCTACGAAGCTTGTGTTATGGATACCAGATAGTTGATACACTTCACATATATAACTTTAAATACATACATACTATAAATATATACATCCATGACTGGAGTGCAAACATTCGTGCTCATCACACAAATGATTGCGGGACTCGAACCCACGACCGTTGGCAGAACAAGTAGGGCCACTACAAACTAAAAATATAACAAAAAGCTCAATGAGGTAATATTATTACCAAGCATGATATTTTAAGTAGTATCAAAAGGAAAGTGTTAGTGTTATATTTTCTAGCAAACAGTCCTTTCAAGTCTGCTCAACTGAAGAGCCTCGCCTTAATAATTCCTTACCCGCATTGGACGGACGAAATGGATTAATTGCATCAATTCAGTCATTGTACAAATAACCCTTTGGATATTCAGTTCAATATTTATGTAGTTACCCTACTTAGTTAAATTTAACTAATTTGATGAAGGTCCGTTATACGGATATGATTATAATGTAAATGAACATGATATTACTAGCAGCTTCCCCCTACTTTGCTAAGATATCCTAGGTGCTCTAGATCATGTACTAATCTAGGTATAGTCTATCTGTTTACTGACTTTCATCCAAATCCGTCCAGTTGTTACAGGGTGTAGAAGTTATTAACATGTATTATACACAGACACAAGAATTCACATTTATATTTTAGTAATCCTTGCGTATTTATATTATAACGCAAATGCATGAGTGTGTTTGTCTACTTTAATATCGTTTTTAAAACAAAATCTCAGTAACTATACTTGGCTTAACGCGGGACTCGAACCTAAGATATCTTGATTTAGAGTCGTACATGCTAATCACTGGACAAACGAGGCATCCTTATTAAAGTGACGACTGTATGAATTTGATAGTTAAAATTATCTTTATTAATTTCAAGTTGGGACTTTGGTAATTAGAGTAAAGCCCTGCAGTATTGGCGATTAGATTTCCCTAGAGGCAGTTTTTGGGACTAACGACTGCGGCCTACAGAACTACTTACTTAAAAGTACAAGTAACAGCTCTATTCACTTTATTGTTTGGATACTTTGATCTGTACTTTTAATGTAGATATCACTCGAAGTTAGTTCTGCGACTCGCCATCTTTCCATCGTTAATAACTTTTCAACCGACTTCCAAAAAAAGGAGGAACTTCTCAATTCGACCGTATATTTTTTTATGTTTGTTCCCGGATTTTTTCGTCGTTTATGAACCGATTTTGATAATTCTTTAAAAAATCTAAAGGAGATATCCCAAGAGTGGTACCATGATAAGGAAACCAAGATCTCATGATGGGATCCAAGAGAAATCGACGGGAAATTTCGAAAATTGTAGCGGCGACTAGTGCGTTTGCTAACATTTTCATTAGGTATTTTAAAGCAAGTCGATCTGATGATGGACCCGAAAGACAGTCGAAAGAACTCCTCAAGGATTTACAGCAAGTACCTGGTGTTTGGGCTTGATTAATTTGTATTGATGATACGTCTACACTAAAAATGGAAAAATAAAAACTTAAAAAAAAACCGACTTCCAGGCACTGAAAAGTAAAAAATAACTTTTTACTTTTCAGTGCCTGGAAGTCGGTTTTTTTTAAGTTTTTGAAGTAAAACTTCTTTACGGACGCTTGACTTGGGTGGTAAGCTGGTGAATGTACTACGAAAAAATGTGCGTACGTTTGTTGCCATGGTAACCTTTGTTATTGTCTGACAAATGATATATAATATTAAATTCTTTCCTTAAATGATATTTCTGTAAATATATGATTGTAATATGCCTAATATGTGTTATTTTTAGTATCTCACCTATCCTAATTATTTAAAAAATAAATTGAATTTCATAAAGAGTACCGATAACCTACAGAAGTTTTGCTTCTTATGTGTACACATTTCGTCGGTGGTAGGACTCTGTGGAGTCCGACTGGATGGGTACCACCCTCCCCCCCCCCCCTTACCTATTTCTGCCGCCAAGCAACAATGATTGCATTGTTGTGTTCCGGTTTGAAGGATAAAGTAGCCAGCGCAATCACAGGCAAGAGGCATATCATCTTAGTCCTCACAGTGACAACGCACCTGTGGTTCTGCATTTTTGTTACTTAAAACCTAAGTGCATGAACCGTAGGTGTTATGGGCGACAGGTACTACTTTCCATCAGGTTGTCTGTCTGCTCGTTTGTCACTGAATCTCATAAAAAAACACATTCATACACGCATTCTTTAATTTTTTATATTTTTATATAAAAGAGTCATGAAACATATCGTATATTATAATATTTTAAAGTCAAAAAACATACATTTATTTAACTAAGGGAGTTATCTAAAGAGTGTGCATATGGTAATTTTGTACCTAGGCATTGTTATTTATCTCAGAATCTGTAAAAGTTACCACTTTGATATTTAGGGGAATGATACTTCGGATTTTTATCTTGGATTGTTAAATTTGAAGACACGATTGGTGAAAATTTTCTATATTATTTTTTTTTGAAAAACACATGTTTTGTAGACATTGCTTTTTATCTCAGAAACATCACACTATTTTTGTAGGGTTTTTGTTACCGAATTACATTTTTCAATTAGTTGTTTAATTAATTTTTAATAAATTAAAAAATCTTTTGGCATTGGTTGAGCATCTATCGCTCTACACTTCTCAATCATTATAGAACATTATCTTGTCATCCCTCTTCTCCGAATCCAAATTGTAGCGGTCTCATGGCGCACTCTTAAGCGAAACATCGCTTAAGTTACTAAGTGCGGAACAGTATCATATCATATGTAGAGTAACAACCAGGTCATAGTTTATCAGTGTACTTAATTTTATACAAATCTTTCAAGTCATTTCAGGGTCAAGGAGTTACTTATGAGTTTAATAATGACATTAATTGATATAGTTAAATCAATATGTTCTAATATGCCTTCATAATTTCTTCTATTTATACATATTTGCTTGTAAAATTGTCTTTGTAATTGTTCTGTTTGAGAATGGTAGTTTTTCATAAAATGAAAAGTGCGCTCTTAAAAAATATAATTGCAACGTTTCGCAGAATCTTCCCTTTGTCTCCTTTACGTAGTAGCTGAAATGGAATATTTACTTACAAAATAGAACCTCTTAGATATAACAAAATCGCAGACAAACTTCGAAGCGTTTTAAATATTCATGTCATAAAGTGAAAAATATTGAAACTCTTTCATTGAAATCCTGACAAAATCCTTCCAATAGTGTGGATTTAGCGTTTTTTGAGACGGTGCATGTCAGCAAAGTTACTAATATCACCGAAGCAAATGACATCGGCACTTACCGGACCTGTAGTAATCTGGCTGAAAGCTGAACTCTGCTATAACGTTCACTCCATTAACCGAGGGCGATATATTGGTAGGTCACATTATCGGAAGATATTTTGGTCGACTAATTTAGTCAAAATATATCAATGTAATGAAAAAATTTTAATAGAGTTGTTTTGATTATTATGATTTTTGAGTTTGAGCATTAGTTACTATTAATATATTTAAAGGTCAAAAGCTCAAAAAGGTCAAATTAAATGAAGTAAAAGCACCCTAATGAATATAGCAAATAGATTCGTGAATAAAACAATTTGTTAGACAGGTGCATGCATAATTAATTATACATATTTCTAATATAAGCATACCTACATCTAATTTACTTAATATTAATAGCTATATTCTTTTGTTATATAATTATTCAGAGTAATTTAAAACAAGTGATATTATATCTAAACTATATCTTTCTATATCTAGAAAGTTTCACCATAATCGGATTAATGATATATTCATTTACGAGCGAATTACCCTCACTTCGCTCGGGTGTGTCCCTAGGTACGTTTATTTTTTTTTTGAGCGACATCTTAATTCTTGTTCTAAAATAAAAGTAGCCTAAGTTACTCCGCTATCAACTATCTGTCCGTAAAAGTCCCATTAAAATTGGTCCAGCTGTTTCGGAGATTAGCCGGAACAAACAGACAGACTGACAGATAGACAGTCAATTTTTTTTAAATTGTGTTTTTCTTATAAGTACAGTATATAATTCAATATGCATTTAATATAAAGCTGTTATTTTGACATTACAGACACTTCATTTTTATTTATCTGTATAGAATCCAAACTAATATTATAAATACGAAAGTAACTCCGTGCGTTTGTCTGTTAAGTCTTTTGATCTAAACCACTGAACCAATTTGGATGAATTATGGATAGAGATAGATGGGATCTTGTAGAAGGACATAGGCTACAAGGCGAAAATAAAACTTGAAGGGGCTGTAATAGGGGTTGAAATTTTGTATAAGAGAACCAACTATCTAAAATACAGTCATGATAACTATTTTTTTATTACTTTACATAGTAATTTTTTTTATTTCCTTCTTCTTAGGTGTAATTAAATTAGACTTGCAGTTTATGTCCTATAACTAGAATCTATAACATACCCCTATAATTCATAACTGAACTTAATATCTTCACGTGCCTCATAAGTTATAGGCTTTTTGGGCCTAGCTGGCCTCTTTCTTGTGATTTGTTGACATCATCATGGAAAATATTCTTTATGTTTATTAGAGTAAAAACGATAACCTCTTGAATAATGATCGATAGATAAAAATAGATACTTCTTATATAAAGCTGTCTTTTCAACCGACTTCTAAAAAGGAGGAAGTTCTCAATTCAACCATATATATTTTTTACTACATTTATTTGAAGTGTATTTTTAAATGAAACTAGTGTTCGTCTAATGGTCGGAATTGAACCAAAATTATTATTGAAAATTTGAGCTAAACATATATGAATAAAATTTACCCTTATATTAAAAAAAAACTTTTTTTAAAATTATTTTTTGTTAACACTAAAACTCATCAATAAGCATTAAAAAAAATTGGTTGACAAACAGTGGAGAAAAAGGTACTGAACTGTTTTGCCTTTGCTCATTTGTATATAGAAAATTAATTCTTAATTAATCTATATATATAATAAAATTCTAACTGAGTCGAATCTGTACATAAAATATTGTTTGGAAAATCTTATTGAAATAGTCATCATTATCAATACAGAGGCCGAACCTATAGTTTTTAGAATTCTTGTTTGTTTATCTGTCTGTTTATGTGTCTATCTGTCTGTGAACGCACCACGAGAAAACCGCTGGACAGATTTTGATGAAATTCGGTATGATGATAACTAGTTATCCGGGTCAATTTATAGGATTTTTTTACTGCGAGAAAATATCTCATCTCTGAGAAATCTATACTAAACGTTAAATAGTAACCACGAATGAATCCGAGCGGAGCGAGCGTGAGTAGCAGTTGTAGTAAAGAGCAAATAAACCTGTATATTGATGCGTAAAAGCTGGACAAACCAACATACAATCTCAATTATAAACTATATACGTAGATAACGTGACACATGTTCAGCGTTCACGTCCCTATTTCGTTATGTCACGCTACGTTACTCTGGTATCGCACTGCCTTCCGGTAAAGGGTGAGGTTACAACCCAGCGATTAACCGAACTCGATATGTTTGTTTGGGGACGGTCCGGAAGAAGAGCTGACGTCCGGTGGATAGCAAGCACTTTATAAATCAAGTTTATCAAATATTACAACGTGTTCGTTCCACTTTTGTATGGACTTGAATAAGTTATGCCATATTATATTTTAAACTTTAGTTTTTTAACTATTCATAGCAAAAGAAACGATGTTATCGATATATTTCACCCCTTGTTTTTAGAGGGTCTGTGTATTTGTTATATTCGATCAATTTAACGGAAGAATTTTTAATACAGGATTATGAACTTTTACATGTCAATTCCATTAGTATTAAATACACACTTTACTTTGATAAAGCTGAAATAATGTATTTTGTCTACATAGATATGTACACACATATGTATATAAATCTTAAAATAAATATGTTGGGAAACTCACACAGTACCATCTAGTTCAATGGTAAGCTACGAAGCCTGTTACATAATAATTAGATAAGAGATAGTTGATACACTACACATACATAACTTTAAATACATACATATTATTAATATTTTCACCAATGACTGGAGTACAAGTATTCGTGCTCATCACACAAATGAATGCCTCCAGCGGGACTCAAACCCGCTACCGCTGGCACCGCAAACAGAGTCACTGCAAACTAATCTAAACTTGTCGTCATAAACGTCATCATAACCTAAAAATAAAGGTTTATATTTTAAATAGAGGGTAAAATCTTTCTACTGTATAGTACAACAAGTATTAGTAGTTTAACTAAGCACTAAGGTGACGATATTACGAAGATTATTTATAGACATTAATAAAAGAGGTTATGAAAGAAAGTAAAAAAAAACATACATATATAATTTTAGTATGTTTAGTACTTGACTTCATGCCCAGTGGTGCGTACGTGGCGTACGTGGGTGACCTACACGATGCGTATACACGTGAAATCTTAGCAGCCTGTTCAAACTTTGCTATTTATATGAAATCAAATCAAAATATACTTTATTCAAATAGACTTTTACAAGCACTTTTGAATCGTCAATTTTACATTTTAAATTTAAATTGAATGTCAGTATAGTCAGTCCATGAGACTCAGAAGGCAGTTCTGCTAAAAAGAGCCAGCGAGAAACTCAACAGTTGCTCTTTTTAAATAATAATTGTGTACAATATTGTAATACAATAATTATTATATAATATTTATCCTACGTGAGACCCAACCAGACATTAGTTCCACACATTGATATTTCCAAAGTATTCCGTGCCTGTATAATAAGCCTTATTATATTATTTAAAACTATATAAACTAAAACTATCTTTTCGGTTTTTATCTCCCGAGAGACGTCTTGTTGAAGCGTTGGGAACCAGAAATAAAAATAAATCCACCAACAAAATCTTAAAACAAATATTCGCGTAAATCTAAAAAAGTATTATATTAAACTAAATAAATGTATACTAATATTGTAAAGAGGCATTGTTTTTTGTTTGTTTGTTTGAATGCGCTAATCTCAGGAACTACTAACACAATTTAAAAAAAATTGCTTTGGATAGCCCGTTTATTGAGAAAGGCTATAGGCTATTACATATCATATAATATATAATTTTATCTGTTCCATACTAACCGTCAAAACATTTACTGTGTATAGTAAAGTGGCTTACTAATTCTCTAACTTAAAAGTATTTATTACTAGTTTTTGCCTGTGACTTCGCTCTCGTGGTTATCAGGATGGACTACATGTGACCTATAAACATCTCCATGATAAAATCTATTTTCTTGCCAAATTTCACTGAATCTATCTAGCGGTTTAAGCATGAAAAGCTAAATTTTATAACATTAGCATGGATTATACGTAATTATTAGTTAACTTTTAAGAAAAACTTAAGTTATTATCTAATATTACTAGCGACTCACTCTCGCTCCGTTGGGGTTCATCCCTAGCTTGCTTCCCCATACAAATTTTCATCCACAATTTCACCCCCTTATGGGACGATTTTCGGGATAAAAACTATCCTATATCCTTCCCAGGGTCTCAAACTATCTTCTCACCAAATTTCATCTTAATCGATTCTGTAGTTTCGGAGCCTATTCGATGCAAACAAATAAACAAACAAACAAACAAACAAAGCTTTTCTCTTTATAATATTAGTATTTATATGTAAAATTTCAACAATCTGTCTAAGAGTTCAAAACAAGTCACAAAAAACAAACAACTTCAAAAGCTCGTAAAAAAAATATATATTTAGTTGAAGATTTCTTCCAATTTAGACCTATTTATTATAACATCAAACATTTTTCTTTGTAAACTTGCAAATAGATTGACTTTTTAATACATTGAATGATCAAACAAGACATATTTCTTATAAAATTACAACTTAAAAAGTCCCTAAACTATTTTTGTTACACAATCGAGTAAAAAAGCATTCTATTCTTGGGACTTTTATTCTCAGCCACTCTTAATGCAAACAATTAGTGTTTTGTTTTCTTTTTAAATTTTAATTGAGTTAATGCTTTTTCTATTAGCTTTCTATATTAAGTTAACTTTTGTATGTGGTAATGTATTTATATATGGCTATATATGGCTATTGTATAGTCTTAGAGTTAGTAGTGGTTTAATGCAAACTTAACGGTTGCAGTACTTGTGAATGTATGGAATTACATCTAGACACTTACATACATATATGGGACAAGTACAAAATTATGTAACGCATAAAATATATTAAGTTTTAAAAGAAACTAGCGGCTCACCCTCGCTTCGCTCGGGTTCGTCGCTAAGTACATTTTACATAGATATTTAAAATAGTTTTTTGCCAGCGTTAGCCATATATTTTTTTTTTTGAATTTTTCTGATGTAATACTTAACCATAGACAAAATTATGTTTAGCTGTCATTTGCGTTTTGTTATTGTCATTTGTCCATGTCAGATGCGTTTTTGTTATAACACGTTTTATAGTGACTTGTATTCTCTTTGACGTTTTATGTCACGTCACACGGAAACGCGGTCGAACGCGATAAAAAGTATCCTATGTCCGTCTCCTGGTTTTAAGCTGCATCTCCACCAATTTTCAGCCAAATCGGTTTAGCCGTTCTTGAGTTATAAATAGTGTAACTAATACGACTTTTATATATATATATAGATAAGGGTAAGCCTTTGTAAAGGTAATTCCAGGCTATATATTCCACTGTAATATAACCTGTTATAAAAAAAAAAAAAAACAAAATTAAAATTGATTTTCCACCTGACGAAAACATCGCGTAACATGATAAAATATTTTTGAAGTCGGTAAATTACTGTGTTAATATGGTGTAAACAGGAAACAGTACACCTATTTGTGAAATCGGTAAATCTCAGTACTGCTAATACTTATCTCGTGTAAATAACAAAGTGTAAAAATAACATTTATTGTTATTGTTATTTATAGATTAATGGACATTGAACATTAATTTTAAATGAAAAAGTTCTTACAAACAATAAGCAATACAGAAACAGCTCGCCCGTATTATCCCTTTGTGGTTTAAAAATAGGTCAGCTCTAACACGGCTTGTGCTTTACTCTATATATGTAAGTACACTTAATACTTGTACATATGAGTGTTGCTGTTATCACTCTTGTGATATAATAATGTATTGTATTGTATTCAGCCCTTTTTAACGTCCCACTGCTGGGCACGGGCCTCCCTTCAAGACGAGGGGGATCAGGCCATAGTTCACCACGCTGGGCAAGTGCGGATTGGCGGACTTCACATGTCTTTCGAAAACTTGCTAGGTTCTCTCAGACATGCAGGTTTCCTCACGATGTTTTCCTTCACTGTAAGGCAAGTGGTAATCAAGTTAGAAAATGATTCGCACATGAAAATATCAGAGGTGCGAAACCCGGGATTTGAACCCGTTTCACTCGGTTTCTCAAGCGAGCGCGTTACCACTGGGCTACCACTGCCTGATATAATAATACTTTTAATTATTTACTAGCGACTCAGCCTTGTTTCGCTCGGGTTCGTCCCTAAGTGATTCTTTAAACTGACATAACTCTTTTATTTATGAGCCTAGTGATATAAAAAATACTAAATGTTAATTGAAGCGTACCACAATACATTAGTGAAAATCACATTTCGAAAACTTGCTAGGTTTTCTCAAGCATGCAAATTTCCTCGCGATGTTTTCCTTCACCGTGACAAGTGGTAATCATATTAAAAAATAATTCACACATGAGATTATAG
Source organism: Argynnis bischoffii washingtonia (assembly GCA_033884665.1). Classification (NCBI taxonomy): domain Eukaryota; kingdom Metazoa; phylum Arthropoda; class Insecta; order Lepidoptera; family Nymphalidae; genus Argynnis; species Argynnis bischoffii. The sequence continues at coordinate 2,299,927 of CM066622.1, forward strand.
AGGTGCGAAACTTTGGATTTAAACCCGTTTCATTTGGTTTCCCAAGCAAATGCATTACCGTTTTGCTAACGGCTTTGTTTCGATTATAGCTGGAATATCGTCATTGTATAACAATGAATGTTATTTAATTATATAAGGTATGTTAAAAATAATGAAATTGTTTGTATGAAACATTTTAATCCAAGTATATCGATTTCATATATAATTTTATTGCTATTCAATGTTTGTTTCGCTCTTTATTTTGATCGTTTATTCCGAATTTACGATGAGCGAAAACGTTAATGGGGCGGAGAATAAAAAACATTGATAAATACACACTCTCGTTACATGATAGCACACCTATAATATTTTATGAGATACTTTATGGGGCATACAGATTATAATATACTAGCTTTAAATCCTAATTCTGTCTATATTTAACACGCTTTTCTTAGCTTCACCTGTATATATCTATTTATCTATCTAACAAAAATTTTATCGCGGTTTTTACTCGCTTTTTTCACAAAAACATAAATTTTCTTATTTTAAATAAATTTTTAAGTTAATTTTTAATTTTTAATTGTTTTGTGGGTAGGCTGTCTGTAACAACTATATAATGCCTTTGAGACATCTAAAACCTTAATCTTGCCCGTGACCATGATTGCTGCAAAGCATTTGAAACGTCGCGTCGAGAACCAAAAATCAAAATAAAGCCGCGAAAAATCCGAAAAGATAGTTTCATTTCAAATGTCAAAAGTATTATTAATTTTCTCGTTAATCATTTTATGTTTATACTAAAAATTATTTTTTACTTATTAGTTCGGTTCATCATTAAAGCTCGTTTTTTAGTTTTTTAATTATATTCTGTTCGATTTCCAGCTGATGTAATTTGTATTCGTTATTCGAGATTTTAAATAATGTCACTTAGTTGGGATTATACATACCTACATATTTTACTTTTGAAGAAATGAAGCGTTCAATTTTTACTTTGAGCATTCAGGATGATTTAATTTAATGAAAGAGGTTACCACCGAAAATGGGTATGCGGTATAAAGGGAATGACGAACTGCCATTGGGTCTTCAGGGAGCTCGTACAGTGTACACTTGACTCTGATTCTGATTTTATTATGAAGCGATTCATACATCTTTTATTTTATCTTCACATTTTCTACCAACTTTGATACACAGTTTGTATTATTTTGAACGAGATTAGATTTTTTGTGGCTTACTTTGTCCTTTATACTTTTTGTCATTTTAATTTCTAATATTGCTGTATATCTTTTTAATTTTCGTCGTATCGAGTAAATGATTATTTTCTAAAAAAATATGTTCAACGTTAGGAAATCGAAAAATAATTTTCGTATGTAAATGTATATAAATACATATTATAAAATAAGATCCCCCGCCGCGTCTGTCTGTTTATCTGTCTGAACGCGATAAACTCAAAAACTACCCAACGGATTTTCATACGGTTTTCACCAATAGATGGAGAGATTAATTAGAAATATTTAAGTGTTTTATTTAGGTATGCATTAAGGTTTAGTGTAAATTGACTGAAATATGAGGGTGATTGTAAATCATATCGGAAAAAATCATGCCGACTGGGAGCTTTATAGTCGTGCGCCGCGTAAACTAATAAAGTTATATGAAAAATATTTATTACAGAGTTATTTCTCTTAAAAAGGTCTTCCTATTAAACTGTAGCAACGCTATGTACACGTACCTAGAGACGCACGTGAGCGAAGCGAGGGTAAGTCACTAGTATTCGATATACCAATTGTATATCAATATGTAAAATAGTATATATATATATATATACCTATATATAATAGTATATATATATATATATATATATATATATATATATATATATATATATATATATATATATATGTATATATAGGTTTTACATTTTACAGGTGTCCTCAAAACACCTAATTTTCGTTTTACCCACTTGAAATTCGGAATTGTAGGCTATTTTGCAAAAACGTCAATCTGTTTATAAAGGACAAAGGGTGACGCGGAGGTTTTAATGAGCTCGTTGGTTAAACAAAAGGTCCGGCTTGCGGGGTTTTGTTTCGTGCTAATGACCACCATACCGACGTTTGCCTCAAATACAAATCGTATCTTGTAGATATTATATTTTAATACTTTATCAGCAGTAATTAGAAAATTGTAGCCTAAACATTTCCCAATATAAATATTAATTAAACAGTAAATGTAATTAATTAAATACAAGTGAGTGAGTGAATCCCCTATTTAGCCCTTTAAATAGGGGTGATTTTTTAAAAATCTTCTCGTTTATTTTATATGTATAATAAATTTTTATGCATATTTGCAAACATACATGCTTTTAGACATGCTCGTAAATCCAGAAGTTAGGTTGTGGGTCTTCAGTTAGTCAGTTTTAGATTTTAATTTCATATATTTTTTCTATGAACAATAAACATTTTATATAACAGTTCATGGAAAAGGGAGTTGAATATGTCTTTGAATCTTTTCAATCTAATGAAATGAATCTTAGCTTTTCCAATAAAAAAATAATAAAAGTTTATTGCGATCCGTCTTATAGGTCTTAAGTCTACAAAAAATCGATTTGTAATAGTCTCCAATATATATTTTGATATTTTATTTATCTTCTTTTTTTTTAAGTTATGTTGGGACATTAACACATAGCACCATCTAGTTCCATGGTAGGCTCGTATTATGCATACCAGATAGGTGATACACTACATATATATTATATATAACTTTAAATACGTACATATTATAAATATAAACACCCATAACTGGAGTACAAATATTCGTGCTCATGAATCACACAAGTGAATGTCTCCAGCGGGACTCGAATCCAAGACCGCTGGCACAGCAAGTAGGGCACAATAAACTGAGCGAAATGTGTCGTCAATGGTTGTATGTAAGTCAATTTTAATTAATGTATATTATTATGTACCTGTAAATAGACAAAAATAAAACATTTCAGTACCTTTTTTTCCTCTGTTTATCTACCGATGTTCTTTTGTTTTGTTTAGTAGAGTAGTTTTAGTGTTATCAAAAAAAATATTATGCTTAAACTTTGCCTTCTGCGTAAACACTTCTTAAAAATCACTACATATGTAATATTATAAAGTCCCCCGCCGCGTCTATCTGTCTGTGTGAACGCGATAAACTCAAAAACTATCTAACGGATTTTCATACGGTTTTCACCAATAAATAGAGTGATTCATGAGAAAGGTTTAAATGTACAGTTTATTAAGGCTACGGCTAAAATATGACGATGATTGTTGAAGGTATCGGAAAAAATTATACCGACACGCCAATAAGGTTGCCAGCCTTATTGGTGTGCGCTACGTAAACTAATAAAGTTATATGAAAACAATGTAAAACAGGATTATCCCGCTTAAAAAGGTCTTAATATTAAACCGTAGCAAGTAGAAGCGAGGGTAAGACACTAGTTGTTAGGTATATATTTTTTACCATGTATAGACTGTCTCTCGGAAGTTATAACTATCGGCTATCAATAAGTTTTAAAATACTTCTGTCTTATAATTAGTATACTTTAAATAAATAAATTACGAACAAATAGTAGTACAAAGATTAGGTTTCCCATTTATTAGCTCCCTGAATCATGAAAACCTTCGTTACAATAATGGTCTGTAACCATAAATTTTCGGAGATTCCCGTGAGATTTAAAAGCAAGTTAAAGGAAGATTTGTTAACAGCGTATTTTAGTGGTTAAATCGTTACATTCCTTTAATAATATTACTAGAAATACCTGTTAGTACTCCAATGAACTTTTAAATCTGAGAAATAACGTAATAAATATCACTTAGAAAATTTGAATAGCTTAAGTTCTATTGCGATATTAAAATGTGTAAAAACTGTTTTTATATGTAATAAAGACATCACAAATATACTTAATTATATATAAAAAACAAATGTACACTTAATTGTTGCTGTACAAGTGATATCCGCGTGGAATAGTGACTAGAATGCTGGCCGCATTCCCCCGTTGAACGACAGTGACGATTTGGGTGAAAACCGAGTTAGCTCCCTGTCATCAATAGAGGTGATAAGACAAGATGTTATGTCTTTTAAGAAGTGTTTAGCAATTTAACTCCATGGGCCAAGGGTATCTACAACAAATAGTATAAAGGCTAAATTTTGACTAATTTAATTTTTTTATATGAATACTAGCGACTTTAACTTGCTTCGCTCGGGTTCGTTCCTAGTTACGTTTTAACGTTTAGTATAGATTTCTCAGAGATGAGATATTTTCCCGCAGTAAAAAGTATCCTATATGTTGATCCTATATCATCATACCAAAGGATAATGGGCATTCTGTCCCCAGACTGTATCAAGTTGAGACATATGTCATTTTAAAGAACAGAAGAATAGCTTCAATTTATTGTATGACACCAACACTGAGACTCGTGCAGGGAAGGAACTATGAATCATTTAATTTTATTAAGCCCGTTAAAGTCTACAACAGTATGACGTATGTACATCACTTCAAAGGTCATAATAATAGCTTTATTTTATTGTATAGCGCCAAAAGTAAGACAGTTACATGGAAGATCTACGAATTATTTTATTGAAACAATGAAACAACTTGTAGCCATGGATCAGAAGCGAGATGTGTCTAAAATTATTTAGCAAGGCATTATCGCCCTTTTTACAGAACAGTACAACTACGTTTCTGCTCCATAATTGTGGGGCCTCCCTTGAGTATGATGGAATTTAGTGACACTCTTAGAAATTCAGTTGTAGTTCCACCTGCACCCGGTGCTTTGTTATTTTAATGACGTCCGGGATTTCTTCGGTATAGTGTCGGGTTAGCCTGGCCCTTAACCATTCTCCAGACTGATGGGTTGTCGTGTTGATGTCAATACCTTCCCAAAAAAACTATCGATCTCTCCCATTATTAAACTCGGGAGTAGATGATACAATCCTACTGTCGTCGGTTTTGAACTGTACTAGCCGGTTTTGCCCAATAGATAAATCAAAAAACCTCGAAAACCTTTGAAGTGTTACACCTTTAGATGACTATAAGATCATCTTTCTTCTTTCTGCCACGAGCTCAAGAGTAGGATCAGAAATCTTTTTTGGTCTATTTTTAGAATGTGTTTAGGACCCAACTGATTGGACACCTTTGAAGAACCCATCTTTAAAAGTAGCTAAATCGCTGTCGCAATCAAAGTGGTTTTGGAGTTCCAGCTGAAAGCTTAAGGGGTTTTGGATTTGGTGTGGCACTGGTAAGAACGTGGACTTCTTCAGTCGGAGTCAGTTGGATGCGTTTAGGCTGTACATAGTTACCATGCTGTACAAGACATCACAAGAGACTTGTGGACGATAAACCCGACACCACCTTGGGACTGTTCGTCACCCAAAAACAAAATAAGTGACCAGATTTAAGCATTATCGAGTTGTCCCCCTCTCTTCGAACTTCCAATAACCCTATAATATCCCATCTTAACTTGCTCAATTATTTCTCATTTATTCATTCAGCTATCCTGTACAGGGCTGCAAAAGTCGCAATATGTGCAAAGGTGCGTTAAAACAGACGGCACGGTACGATATTATAAAATAATATTTATGAGAATATTGTACAATCTAAATAAAATAATTCGTAGATCTTCCATGTAACTGTCTCACTTTTGGCGCTATACAATAAAATAAAGCTATTATTATGACCTTTAAAGTGATGTACATACGTCATACTATTTTACTTTCACGAATTTAATAAAATTAAATGATTCATAGTTCTTTTCCTGCACGAGTCTCAGTGTTGGTGTCATACAATAAATTGAAGCTATACTTCTGATCTTTAAAATGACATATGTCTCAACTTGATACACTCTGGGGACGGATCCCATACAAAGTTGCCCATTCTCCTTTCATCAAAATCCCTCCAGTGGTTTTCAAAAATTTTCTGAAAAGAATATGTGATTTATATATAATATATAAATCACTAGCGACTTATCTCAGTTTCGTTTTAATTCTTTTTGTATTTAGCACTATCTTTAAAACACTATCTGTACAAACAGGCATGCATCACGATGAATTTTCATTCTGAAAATAACTCTTAAAATGAAGCAAATTGCGTGTCTTTAGTTTTACTTATACTTGACATAATTATTAAGTCTCTTCTAGTAGTTGTAAGACGGACGTCGATAGAAAAAAAATATTAAAAATTCGAAAGTTAAGATGGATGTATGTTTGTTACTCAATCACGCCAGAACGGCTGTACGAATTTGGATGAAATTTGGTACAGAGATATAGTCTGGAATAGCCCATAGATTACCTTTTATCCCGGAAAAATGTAGAGTTCTCGTGGGATATCCACACAAACCGTAAATAAATAAATACGTCATATAAATATGTAGTTTACACGCTAGCGACTACAGTAAATTAACGACGAAGTAATAGTAAATCTCTTTGATGAATGTAGAGCCTCGTCCGTTTCCCATATTCGTCGATTGCACTAGAACTTTCAGCATATGCGACAGAACTGTCACGCAGTAGTGTATTCAGCCTTACACTTCTACCGGTTTATAGATGGTTCCTTGTGATCAAAATGTATGCGGAATTCTCAGACACTTGATATATGCCATACACCGTCCTGTATAGATCATAAATATCCTTACCGACATAGACTTATGTAGGGAAATAACTGCGGAAACGTATGGTAGTTTATGAAATAAGTATAATTTTGAAATATGTTTGATATATTAAAAGGTATTACTTGCTTTGTAGTAGCCCAGTGGTAACGCGCTCGCTTGGATTACCGAGTGAAGCGGGTTCAAATCCCGGGTCTCGCACCTCTGATATTTTCATGTGCGAATCATTTCTAACTTGATTACCACTTGCCTTACGGTGAAGGAAAACATCGTGAGGAAACCTGCATGTCTGAGAGAACCTAGCTAGTTTTCGAACGACATGTGAAGTCCGCCAACCCGCACTTGGCCAGCGTGGTGGACTATGGCCTGATCCCCCTCGTATTGAAGAGAGGCCCGTGCCCAGCAGTGGGACGTTAAAAAGGGCTGAATACATACATTACTTGCTTTAAGTTTTATCGCTCGCTTCGCTTCGTCCCTAGGTTGATTCCCCAGACAAACTTTCATCCCCATTTATCCTCCCTTAAGGGATAATTTCCGGAATTAAAATTTTCAAACTACTTTCTTACCAAATTTCATTGAAATCGGTCCAGTAGTTTTTGAGTTTATTCGTTACAAACATATAAAAATACAAATTTTTCCTCTTTATAACAGTGGTATGGATTTAAATCTACTTTAGCTAGTATGCTAAATGTAATTGTTAATTTTATAATTGATCCTTTTATATTTTAACTCTACTTTAGTATAGTAAAGTTAGTGCATTTATATGAAAATCTATTTTCTCTTTTCCTTTACTTTCTTTTTTAGCGATAGTGAAAATTATTCTCAGAAATATTTTTTAAACTTGCTTGGAAAGGAAATGAAGCAGGTTGAAATCCTTGGTATCGCACCTCCGATATCTTCATGTCCAATCATTTTTTACATGATTACACTTGTCAAACAGTGAAGGAAAACATCGTAAGGAAATCTGCATATTTGAGAGAATTTAGCAAGCTTTCGAAAGACATGTGAAGTCCACAAACCCACACTTGGTAAGCATGGTAGACTATAGCTTGATCCCCTTCATATTGAGGAACGTAAAAAAGGCCTGTATACAAATATTTTTAAGATTTGTTAGTTTTATTACGCACATAAATATAATATTTTTATAATATACATACGGTACAATTTCCATACTTCAACATAATAGTCGAGTGTTTATGTATTTTGATCTCTTCGCAAATTGCACTTGAGCGAACGTATCGCCTCATAGCGTGTCCGAATCCTATACGCCTGTAGACTGGGATGATTGCCACTCTGATAAAGTAGATACTGAAGCTATAAACAAATCATTTTAGACGTTCATTGCATATATCTATTGTAGAATATATCTTGTACATTTTATCTATCGTGGATTTGAAAAAATAATACATTGATTTTTTATTTTTTTTATTGACGGTGAGCAGACCCGTGCCCAAAATTACTGTAAAGCATTTCAAACATCGCGTCGGTAACCAATTGGAAAGTGCAAGCAGTAAAACCTCTGTAGGTTATCGGTACTCTTTATGAAATTCAATATATGTTTTAAATAATTAGAATAGATGAGATACTAAAAATAACGCATATTAGGCATATCACAATCATATATCTATTGAATATCATTTAAGGAAAGAATATAATATCATATGTCAGACAATAACAACGGTTACCGTGGCAACAAACGTACGTACGTACGTAACGCATTCACCAGCTTCCCCCCCCCCCCTCCCCCCTTCTAAGTCAAGCATGCGTAAAGAAGTTTTACTTCAAAAGTGAAGCTCCAGTGTTCATGGCCTAAATATTTTCAAAATTGGTTACCGTTTGATACCGTTTGTAGTGATCGATACCAATTGGAAAAGCAATTTTAGCCACTTGCACTATTCTGCATGGACGCCTATTCTTAGTCAAAGCAGTCGCCTGTAAGAGAGGACAATACAATTTCCACCTAGTATAAGTTTCACGCCTTATAATCATTGAACCAGAAGTTTCAATAGCAGATATTCGGAAAATTCAAACGAGTATTTATTTTAAAATTGTATATTCATAGTAGTACATCTATAAATATTCTACTGAAGACTAATCTGTACATTAAATATATTTTCGAAAATCTTATTGAAATAGTCATTATTATTGATATAGAGGCCGAATCTATAGTTTTTAGATGTTTTGTCTGTCTGTGTGTCTGGACACACATTACGAGAAATCCACTGGAAAGACTTTGATGAAATTTAGTATGTTGATAGCGGGCTATCCGGGTCAACATATAAGGATACTTTTTACTGCGGGAAAATATCTCGTCTCTGAGAAATCTGTACTAACCGTTAAGATATATCTAGGGACAAACCCGAGCGTGAGTCGCTAGTCTTATTATAAATATGAAAGTAACTCTGTATGTTTGTTACCTTTTAAAGCTTAAAACGGTCAACTTTCAATGAAGTTCAGCAAAGACATAAATTGCATCATGGAAACGGACGTAGGTTACCTCTTAACCCCGTGTACACGTGGTTGCGGAGCTACGGATAAATATTAGTAGTATGTGAGTATGCAGGGGATAGTTTTATTACTGCTTAATTTTTAGTTTTGACTCTTATATTTTTTTTAAAAACCAAACTAATAAGTTGATAATTTTAAATAACATTGTAAGCAAATTCATTAAATATTCATAGAAAAATTTAGCCTAAATTTGCCAGATTTAATATTACTTAAGGAACATTTATCTATGTATATTTTAGCTTTATCATGACAAATAATATTAAAAGTTTAATGTATGCTTGCTATTACGAGGATGTGTTTCATTTTGAACATGTTAATTATATTTTAGAGCATTTCTGCTACTGGCGAATGTCGATGATGAAAATTTAATGACATTTCTGGTAATTGAAATTAATATTTACCAGAAATGAGTTGGAACTAGCAATTAAAAATAGCCCAAATCTGTCAAATTTAATGTTAAATATGAAAAAGTTTTATTTAAAAAGCTTTATTATGACAAAATAAATATAAGTATCATTAAATTATCTTCATTGATATTCACTAGTAACAGAACTGCATTAAAATATTAACAAATTCGAGATGTAGTTTTTACATCCATCTCGAATTTCGTAGTACATACATACATTTTAATCTTATTTTAAAAAAACTTTTTGTAAAAGCTATTTCGTTGTACTGAATACCTCACATGTTATTAAGCTTACGTACTTTAAAAGCGTTTCGTGATAATAGCGTAATAAATATGAAATATACAGAAATGATGTTTGTAACATCCGGCATGCAATGCAACAAATTTCAGTGCTTCAAGGCTTTTCATACAAATATATTATACCATCCAATATATAGAGCTGTGAATGGTTTTATTTGCAAGAATGAATGCAAACAAAGGAATTTATAATTATTTAACAGTTTTTGAATGAAATGTTAATAATTATGTGCATTTTAAAATAGTAATTTGATTTTATATGTAAGGTGTTAATAAATTGCGTCTATAATTGTGGATTCGAATTGAGTATCTCATAATTAACACTATAAGGTAACCACTTAACTAGAAAAGGTTATGTTTATTTTTTAATTATTTGGTATAGCTTTAGTAATATTAACACAATTGTAAACATTCTTATCAATATTTCTATTTTTTTATCACGAATTGTAATGTATGAAATGTAGGAACAAATATAAAGACCAATCTGCCCTGAAAAATATAATTTCTTAATATTTAACAGCGCTTACTGCTTACAACATTATCTGTTTTCCTATTTAAATATTTATAATGGTTGATTAATCTTTTGTTACTACTAATCGATACGGTTTCCGGTTAACGAATGGTTAGGTTATATCAAAGGCACCCCCCCTACGTGCGTTTACCTTGTCATGGATCTCAGTAATGTCCGGCATCCAGCCGGGCTTCAAGCCAAGAAAAGCACTGTAAATAACTATATATATATATATATATATATGTATAATGTATATACTATAACTAAAAAGGCAATTAGTCCCACTGAGTTTCCTAATTATTTCCTGTAAGTAAAAGTAATAACTTCATATGAAATTAAAAAAATAAAAATGATTACATTACCTATCTATAAAAGCTTGACGGTAAAACTTGGTGGAGAGATCTCTCCGGAGAACATGAATGCTGTAAGATATTCGAAACGTCGGGAACTATAAATCAAAATAAACCCACAAAAAAATCCAAAAAGGCAGTTTTATTCTTAAACTTTTTAAGCTTAATTTTTCTCTCCTATTAAGCTCTTTAATCATGATGGCGTTAAAATAGTCATATTATTGTTTGTAATATTGTAATAACGTTAAATTTTTAGGGTATATATGAGAAACATTTATTAACACTACATATGCGGCTATGCCTGTTATCTAGTATATGCCTGCGGTTTCACTCGCATGATTTGTGTATCTAAAAAATGCCTATATATTTTTCTAAAGATTTATAAGAGAATATAAACTATCTTTATTTTCAATTTCATTCAAACCTGTTAAGTCGTTACAGTAAAGAAATAAACTCGCTTATGCATAGATTCTAAGAATTTCGCATTAATCATTTTCAAATAAGTTTTACTTTATTTATAACTAGCAGCCAACTCTCGCTTCGCTTGGGTTCGTCCCAAGCTTAATTCCAAATCCCCATGCAAACTTTCATCCCCATTTTCTCCACCTTAAGGGATGATTTCCGAAATCAAAAGTATTCTATGTACTTTCTAGGGTCTCAAACTATCTTTTAAATAAATTTCATCTAAATCGGCTCAGTAGATCCAGAGATTACCCCCTACAACCTCACAAACTCACAACCTCACAAAATTTACCTCTTAATCTCGCTCCACTTGGGATCATCCCTGGGTATGTTTTAACGGTTAGTATAGGTTTTTCAGAGATGAGATATTTTTCTGCAGTAAAAATATCCTATATGTTAACCCGGATAACCAGCTATTATCATACCAAATTTCATCATAAGCTGTCCAGTGATTTTCTCGTGATGCGTTCCCATACAGACAGACAGACAGACAATATTACTAAAAACTATAGATTCACCTTGTGTATTAAAATTATTACTTGATATTATTTCAATAAGATTTTCCAAAAGTAGTTCATAGGTATACAGACAGACAAAAATTCTAAAAATTATTGATTCGGCCTCTGTATCGATAATAATGATTATTACAATAATATTTCCCAAAAAATATTTAATGTACAGATTTGACCCAGTTAGAATTTTATTATATGTATAGATAAATAAAAAAAGAAGAAAATTACAAATATACTTAAATACAAATATACAAAATTTAAATCATAATATTAAATTATATGTTCTATTTCAATACAAAGATCAAGCAATACCTTAACAACCAATAATAATTAAATGATTTTACTTTGTGTATTTCCTGCTTATTTAGCCCGCGGTTAACCCTGTAATAGATTTTCTCATTACTGAACTACTCGTAATTGGTAAATAACGTTAGGAGCATTTACGTTTAACTAAACATTGAGTTGACTTCAGCTTTGATAATAGTTAGCCTCATGTAACAGACGGTTGGAATCCAATATACGTGGTACACCAAAATACTGTGCAACTCAATATTTGAATGTTTGTTAACTTTTCGCAAAATATATCGATATAACGACCGTAGTGGAAAACAAAATCTATACATATAATAAAATTCTGAGTCGAATCTGTACATTAAATATTTTTTGGGAAATATTATTGTAATAGTCATTATTATCGATACAGAGGCCGAATCAATAATTTTTTGAATTTTTGTCTGTCTGTATATCTGTGAACGCATCCCGAGAAAACCACTGGACAGATTTTTAAGAAATTTCGTACGATGATAGCTGGTTATCCGGGCCAACATATAGGATACTTTTTACTGCGGGAAAATTTCTCATCTCTGAAAAATTTATACTAACCATTTAAACGTAATATAATAACATATATATATGTATTAACTGGTGAATTACCCTCGCTGCGGTCGAGGGTGCCTTTATACCTAACAGTAGTCTTAGTTGCTCCAGATTACAAAATTTTAACCAAATCCATCCAGTCGTATCAGCGCGGAGTAGCAAGCATTTGCCGCATTTAAGTAGCTATATGTATGTACATTACTTATTTTTGGTTATCTCTGAAAATTAACCTAAAACTGTAAACCCATGACTACATTAAATGACTTCATAGTGCATCAAATTGAAAATCAATGTTTGGAGAGTGTTCCAAAGCAATGATCATTAAGCACAGGAAAGGTTGAGTAGACATTATTAAAATGACTTTCAATGCCCACTCAGCTGAAGTACGGTCACGCATACCCGGGACCTTTTTTAAATATGTGGCCATCCACTTAGTTTAACGTCTAGTTTTTTTAATGATCTACATATAGTATTATAGTCTGAAGAGACGTTTGGCTCAATTTGTAGTAATCGTACTTGCTGTGCCAGCGGTCACGGGCTCGAGTCCCGTTGGGGGCATTCATTTGTATGATGAGCACGAATGTTTGAACTCCAGTCCATGTTTATGTTAATAATATGTATGTATTTAGAGTTATATATGTGTAGTGTATCAACTATCTGGTATCCATAACTCAAGCCTCGTAGCTTACCATGGAACTAGATGGTGGTGTGTGTTAATGTCCCAAAAAAAATGTTTTATTATAATAAGTACTGTAGTAAAATGGTCCAATTCATCGCTTGTTTAAAAATAATAATTTAAATAGTTTCACTATTATTAACACATTTATCACATTGATTTTTGATCCATTTAAAAAGGGAGGAGATTCATTTGTAGATATTTTTTGGGCACAAGCCTTTCTGCATTACGGAAGGGATCAGGCCGTAGTCCACTACGCTGGCCAAGAGCAGGTTGGGGCACTTCGCATGTCTTTTGAAAACTTGCTAGGTTCTCTCAGACATGCAGGTTCCCTCACGATATTTTTCTTCACCGTTAAATAAGTGGTAAATATGTTAGACATGAATATATCAGAGTTGCGAGATCCAGGATTTGAACCCGCATCACTCGGTTTCCCAAGCTAGCGTGTTACCACTGAGCTATTACTGCCCATAAAAAAGTATAACTTTATTCAAAATAAAAGATAAGAATACATCTAAATTAGTCTTAGATAACACTAAGACAATGGTATAGGCGAGTTGTTTCTAAGGCTTTTGTCTGGCTTAAAAGGTCTTGTCCTTTAATATTATGTGCGCAGGACTTAATTGTCTGTGTAATGATATCGATCGGTCTCAAGTGGGAATCACAATATTTACAGAAAGGATTTTTGGACGTATCGCTTAATCTCTTAAAAGGGAAAATGAAAATTAGCCATATTCTTGCATTACACCGAATTGATGGTCATACAAGTATCGGTGGATTTTTTGACGTTATGTTATGGTATGCTTAAATGGTTTTTGTTCAGTTATATTGTATTCAGCCCTTTTTAACGTCCCACTGTTGGGCATTGGCCTCTTCAATGCGGGGGGGATCAGACCATAGTCCACTACGCTGAATATATATTATCTATATCTATTATATTATAATATATTTTTTTCTAATCCCTATGCATTATTTATTATGAATCAAACAATTAATTTGAGTAACCAAAAATAACAACTCTTCATAGTTTTAAGTTTTCACTTCTGTTGGCAGTCCTCATGACTGTTTTTTTTATTTAATAGCTGTTGATGAGCTTAATTATTATCAATAAAAAACTTTTATGGTTGAATTTCGCTCAACAGTCAAAATAAATCCGCAAAAAGCGCGAAAACATTGTTTTACTTTAAATAATTGGCACTTAAACATTGTAAAAAGCTATCTAATTTGGTCAACTTCAAAAAACAAAAATAGTTTGTAATAATTGCATTGATCACTTATCCATTTTGTCGTCGGTGTTCTCTTTTAGACAAAAAAATATGCACATTATAAAGTTATAAAGAGGTTTGTAAATTTATGAGTTTGTTTGTAAGAAGTAATCTCTGGAACTTGCTATGAAGATAGTTTGAGATCTTGGGAAGACATAGAATGGTTTTCCTCCTGGAAATCATCCTTTAAGGGGGTGAGAAGGGGGATGAATGAAATCATTTCTTAAGTAAGAAATATCTAAATCATATCTACGTATATATTAGTATATAATATATACTATTATGTACATATAGTCCTAATTCCATACTAAGCGAGAAAACGTACCTTGGGACGAACTCAAGCAAAGCGAGTGTGAATCGCTAGTTATTATATAACTTAGATCTAAATCTCTACCATATATAAGTATTCCAAATATTTTCAACCATTTAAGCATGTGCATCTGCAACCGGAACTTTAAAAATATCCATCGCTATAGTTAGCCAATAAACTATAACATTATCTTACTGGGTGAACGCCAACCGCACCTAGTAAGTGTTACACCTTACTGAATAATGGATGAGACACTGATAAATGTACTAAGACCAGCCGGTTGACAGTTTAGTTTAAACTTTTTTTTATTTAACTTGTCGTTAAAACTGAGTTTAATCATCGGTCAATGTTCTATCTTTTACAATATTTGTTGCTATTATATTAGAAACACGTAAGATAAAAAAATGCGAGGGATGTGTATATAAAACTGTGCTATTAAGTAACTTGAGTCGTCTGTATGATTATCCAAAACGATTGTTGTCAGGAACATAGCTTTATTAGTAGTGGGTAGAGCCAAACTCATCCTCCAATGTGCCATAACGTACATTATGTCTCCTGTACCCATGATTGCTATAAAGCATTCTAAACGTCAAGAACCAAAAACCAAAATAAAACCACGGAAAAATCCGAAGATAAAGTGTTATTTCAAATATTCGCGTAAATCTAAGAAAGTATTATCTTTTATTAAAGAAAAATCGTTTTGCCAATGTATTATATAAAAAAGAAGTCAACACAAACAGCCTAACCTCGTATATGTATTAAATGAGATTAAAACTCGACAAGTTTAAGAAGTAACATAAAATTATAATAAAAGTTTAAAAGATATACCGTTTTTGCTTAACTCGTAATATACTGTCTTGTTCTGTGTCGTACAGATAACTTCTTATCGCCAGTTTAGCGTTTATAGCGCGCAAGTTTCGCTAACTTAGTTTAGTATTCCGTTTACGTAAGGCGAAATACATAAGGTCGAGGTCTTTGAAATTAGATGTAACAAGATACACATAGGATGTTTAGTACAAATAAAATATTATAATGCACACGTTTTTCACGTGACTCTGCTCGCATAGTAGGTACAAAAATAATTTAAGCAGTTGTGTATGTAGATAGATAAGTATCATATTTATTATTTAGAGATAAGGACTTTTTTATGTTAAACTAGCGACACACCCTCACTCCGTTCGGGTTCGTCCCTAGAAACGTTTTGACACTTAGTATAGATTTCTCAGAGATAAGGTATTTTCCCGCAGTGAAAAGTATCCTATATATCGACATGGATAACTAGCTATCATCATACTAAATTTCATCAAAATCTGTCCCGTGATTTTCTCGTGATGCTTTCCCGGACAGACAGGCAGACATAAATTCTAAAAACTGTAGTTTCAGCCTCTGTGTCGATAATAATGACTATTTCAATAATATTTTCCAAAAGTATTTAACAAACAGATTTAACATAGAATTTTATTATATGTGTAGATTATATATTAATTAGGAGAATCCTAATGGAGTTTTATTACTGATCTGCATTAATATATTACCTAAGGTTCATTTGAATCTGAATAATCGATATAAATATGTATTTTTCAGTTTGAGTACACTATTCTACACACACCTATGCGAACTGCGGTCTTTTTGACAGACTTTAAAAAGGTGCTATTAGATTGGTCTGTACTCGATCATAATAACATGTAGATGCAGCCGTATTTTTAATGAAGACTGGACTGGAAGATATATCAGTGTCAGTTAGAAGCAGGAATATTCAAATAAATATAAATATGTTGGGGCATTAACACACAACACCATCAAGTTCCATGGTAAGCTACGAGGCCTATGTTATGGATACCAGACAGTTGATACACTACACATATATAACTTTAAATACATACATATTATAAATATAAACACCCCTGACTGGAGTACAAGCATTCGTGCTCATAATACAAATTAATGCCCCCAGCGGGACTCGAACTCGCGACCTCTGGCACAGCAAGTAGAGTCACTATAAACTTAGCTCAACATGCCCTCGAATACTAACGACAATAAATTATTTAGTTTTTATAATCATATTTTTTGTTTAACTTGCTAGTAAAATATAAAAAAAGTATAACAAAATATGAACTCCATATGCTATTATGTTCTAAATATCATGAGAAAACTACTTGTGGACATATTTGCTTCGAAAGTTCAATAATTTGTTTGACCTGGACTGGCTTCAGGAAATTCGGATTTCTTCACAAAAGAAATGTTTGAAAATAAACTTCGTAAGCGTTTGTCCAGATGGTTCGACGTATTATGTAATGGACCGTTCATACTAAGATTAATATTTTTACTTCTTCTAACTTGTGCACTTTATTTTATTGGATAGCTAGTGAAAAGTAATTAATTTCATAAAGAATTTAAATCTATATAAATAAAAATGAATCCCTTTTTCCTTTGGTCACACCATTACGCACGAAAGGCTGGACCAATTTCACTAATTCTTTTTTTGTTGTATTTGTTATTGCCAGGAGAAGGTTCTTACATTAAAAAAAAAATAAGAAAATTGCGCAAGGAACTTAGAAAATGGGGATGGAAGTTTGTATTGGAAAGCGAGCTAGAGACGAGCGAAGCGACGGCGAGTCGCTAGTTCGTTACAATAAAAGCGTTATCACATTCCTCTATTTACGTTACTTATTAGTAACACCTTAGACTGGTTTTAATATTCAAATGAGTTATCAGTATAACCAACATAAGCGTTTGCCTCTTTAGGAAATCGAAACCATAATGGTGACTTTAGATAATTTAGATATATGAATAAAATTGATGTGTCTGTTTGTAATGTTACAATATAAGCTTTTTTCTAAATGCATATGAAATTATATACAAATTTTTAAACTTTAATAAAGACACAATTTTTAAATGTTTGTCTGTTTGTCTGTCTGTTTGTTTCTTCCGACTAACCTTCGAAATGGCTGGACTGATTGTGATAACTGATGTTATGAGGAGTAACTTAGGCTACTTTTATTTTAGAAAAGAATTAGGGTTACGCTTAAAAAAATTAAAACGTACCTTGGGACGCACCCGAGCGAAGCGAGGATAAGTCGCTAGTCTATCATATATTGTTAGGATGAAATATATTAAGTATAAATAAGAAGCTAACTAAATGTTTTCGTAGTAAGTAACATCTCTACAAAGTTCTCCCGACCGATTTCGGCCACGGCAGTCGATCTCACTACAACTAACTATTTACTGTTGCTTTCCGAGACACGACAGTGTAACATCGCAAACTTCTAAACTGTGGGCGGTTATTGCGGTTTTCTTGATAAAAAACCCCTCAAAACTATTCTAGGCACGACCTGGGAATAGAACTTAGGACTTTTGGATCTGCAACTGTACACGCTAGTACTATAATTCTGGACTAGACTAAAAAATAAAAAACGTACAATGCTCCGATCAACAATTTCTCTACTTGTAAAACAAACATCCAAACATTTTACCATTAAATATTACTAGTAGTAATTGTCGCTTAATTTTCAATTTTTGTATGGTACAGTGACAAACAAGTTTAGGCAATGTTTTATTTATACGTTCATTCTACAATTCCTGTAAATATAAACATCCTACTCCTAAACGGCTAAGCTGATTCTGATGAAGTTTTTTTTAATGTATTTATGCGGTCGCCTAAATCTTAGACCTATTGTTGAGATTCAGATTTTTTATTTTCAATCTATGACAGAAAAAAGTCTATCTGTCAGGTCTGCCAGTATTAATATGAAACTTGGTAATATTTTACCATACATAAAATTACGAAAAACAAATAAAAAGGCTTCCACATATGCTTAATTACATTTAAATTTTAAATATAAATTAAGGTATACGACGCGCTATAAATACTCGACTCATATAATCAGATGAATCTTTACAAGCAATCACTGTAAAGTTGAATTTTGATGGTGGCATTAATATAGAAGGGTTTCCGCGTTCCCGAAAAACCGGTAAAGATAACGCAAGCCCGGTTTTAATTCGCCTATTACACTTGCGCAGCGGTGGACTGTGTATCTTAATTGTACGTGAAACGCGTTCAGTGATACGAAAAGCTTACTAACTTTAGATTTAAAAAAAAACTTTTTGTTGTCTATATATATATCAAAGCTAAGCCGAATGTATATTAAAATATTTTTTGGAAAATCTTATTGAAATAGACTTTATTATCGATACAGAAATTATTTTTGATTTGATCAAATATTTTTAACTTACCTCCGTTTTCATAGTCTTTATCAAAATTCTATATCTATACATATAATAAAATTCTGATACATATATATACGTAATATACATTAAAAAAAAATTGAATAACCTTATTGAAATAGTCATTATTATCGATAGAGAGGCTGAATCTATAGTTTTTAGATTTTTTTCTGTCTGTTTAGGAACGCTTTACGAGAAAAAAACTAGACAGATTTTGATGGGTATGATGATAGCTGGTTGTTCGGGTCAACATATACATAGTATAGTACATAGTTATAAAATAATATTCTGTTTTATTTTCTACTGCACTTTTTTGGTATATTCATACTATGACCGATTTTGAAAAAGGGAAATTGCTCAAATAAGGTATTATATTCGTTATTTGTTTCCTATCTTGAATCAATTTTAATTAATGTTTATTGAATATGTTTTACGCCACGAGTAATCCATATAAATATCGATACAAGTTCCCATCACTAATTTACTTAACTTTTCTATGTATATTAATCACATCACTACATTAAATATGTTTTTGAAGTAAGCTTACCGTTTTATTTATCTACATAATTTTAAAATTGTACGGTTTTACATCACTAATTAGTAGTACTAGTGGTGTATAAACGTCGGATGAACATAATGAGGAATATTGTAAAAGCAATTTATAAAAGCGTAATTTATTTTAAGTATGAAGTAGGAAACAGCTACTTTACGCGGTATTATTTTTAGTAAGTACTACATAATTACTTGACTTGATTATGAAACTCAATATATCTTTTAAACTAGTTTAATGTAATTGCATTAAATTATACTAATGTTTGCCCAGTGATCGAATTTAGACCATAGTTATAGTATACAGATAAATAAACTTGAAGTGTCTGTTTGTAATGTCAAAATAACAGCTTTATACTAAATGTGTATTGAATTATATACTGTACTTATAAGAATACTTATAACACATAATTTTTAAAATTTTTGTCTATCTGTCTGTCTATCTGTTTGTTCCGGCTAATTTCCGAAACAGATGGACCAATTTTAACGGGACTTTCACTGGCAGATAGCTGATAGCGGAGTAACTTAGGCTACTTTTATTTTAGAAAAAGAATTAAGCTCAAAAAAATTAAAACGTACCTAGGGACGAACGCCAAGCGAGCGTGAGTTGCTAGTTATAAATATAATAAAAATTACTGTTTTATTGATAACACTAAAGCTAGTAAATAGCTTCTAAATAAACAAAAAGAAAATCCTTTGACTAACAGAGAAGAAAACGGTACTGAACTGTTTTGATTTTCCCAATTTATATATTACTAGCAACTCACCCTCGCTCCGCTCGGGTTGGTCCCTAGAGCGTTTTAACAGTTAGTAGAAATGAGATATTTTCCTACAGTAAAAAGTATCCTATATGTTGATCAGGATAACCAGCTATCATTACGCCAAATTTCACTAAAATCTGTCCAGTGGAATTTTCGTGATGCGTTCCCAGACAGACAGACAAAAAATCTAAAAAGTATACATTCGGCCTCTGTATCGATAATAATGACTATTTCAGTAAGATTTTCCAAAAAATGTTTAATGTATATTACGTATATATATGTAACAGAATTTTATTATATGTATAGATATAGAATTTAGATAAAGACTATGGAAATGGAAAGGAAAACGGAGGTAAGTCAAAAATATTTAATTAACTCAAAGGTAATTTCTGACTGAATTCCAAGAAAGATGTACATCCTGTAGCTGTATAATACGCGATATCTTTGGCAATAATTAATTATAAATCGATTTTTCGGCTCCATATAAATTTTGTAAAATAAATGTATATCCTTTACAATAAAAAGTTGAAATGTTATTATAAATAATGAAAAAAATGAAACAATAAATGAAATAATTTTTGAAAATGCACTGTGTTTTTTTCACTATTGTGCTGCGTAATGCACCTATCCATAATATCATCTCTTTCTAATTTTGACATGTAACCCTGTAACCCTACACTCGCAAAGTTTTTGTTTTACATTTGATATTCCTAACAGAAAAGTTTTTATATGAATGTAACCGTACTTTCCCCACGTATATTTCATTTCTAATTTTTTTTCGGTGGATTGCGAATGTAACTCTATAAAGTACACAATTAGGTTGCTTTTTGCGTAGGTTACACGATGCTTTCGCCAAACGAGAACCAATTTTCGTAATTCTTTGGTTATAAATATTGTATACCTAAAGCGGTTTAATATAATTAAAAAAAAACCTACCTCCATGTACCTCCTACCCTATGTAACCTCGTTTAGTAAAAAGTTATGTATTTGTACTATGTTCTGTTAGTAATAACTTATTACATCTCATCTTCTTTGCGACAGTGTGAAAGAAGCCTTAATGTCACTTGCGAATGGACACGTCCGGCTTGTTTTTCGAGTATTAACGCCTGGATGCCCCCAACTCCCACTGTTCCGGACTTTTTGGCCAACGGTTTTACATTTTCCACTGTACTGTTTTTGCGAGTTGAGTAAATGCCTTTTACTTTGTGAATATATGTGCGGTCTAACGCACGCTTGGACATAGGGTTGATGGTTTTTTTACTTTTATTTTGTTTGTAAATCTAAATTGGGATGATAAAAATGTGTAATAAAAAATTACCGTTGCAGCATTGTGTAAGCTGTGATTGTTTGCCATAGCTTATGAATCCGTAGACCGCTAGTTTTTAACCTCCGACGCAAAAACTACGGGGTGTTATAAGTTTGTCGTGTCTCTGAGTGTGTCTGTCTGTGGCATCGTAGCTCCCGAACGGATGAACCGATTATGATTTTTTTTATTTGAAAGGTTAATTAGTCGGGAGCGTTCTTAGCTATATTTGATAAAAATCAGTCCAAGATGGCCGCCGCCACAAAATAGCGGATTACATATTTTTTCACAACTCCCTCAATATGGATGTCAAATAAAAGGGCTTGATTAGCAGAATACTATATTATACTATGATAAATTTCAAATCCAAGATGGCTGCCACTACAAAATGGCGAATTACCTAATTTTAAAGTTTTCTTTATGTTAGGGGTTGCTTAAATTTTTTTATTCTATCTTTTTATCTCGTGTTTGTTTTCTACATATGATTTGTTTTCTACATACAAAGACTTGTTATGACTGATTAATCCAAAGCTTTTGGTTCAGCCACCATACGCACGTAGTTTTAAGTGGCAAAAAGAACATGAATGATATTACGACACTAGGTTTATTTTACCTACGCTACAGGAAAGATAGATGAAAATGAAAAGTTTAAATTAAGTTTTTGAAAGTAAAAGTTCGCTTATTGTTTCATTTGCTATACAACTGATAGTAAAATATTAACTTATTAAAAATAACAACTAAAATATCGTAAAATAGCTGAATTCAAGCTGTTCAACTTTGAAATGACTTCTCAAAGAGTTTTGTTATGAAAGCAATGGATGGAATATTACATCGCATGTTGAATAATTTTGAAATTAATACAATTTTAATACATTTTCTCAGTATTCTAATTGGTATCATTAAGCTAACTAAAGAAGTAGCGAAATGCTTATTTTAATTTTATAATTTTACTTTTGTCAGAAAAGGCTTATCTATTTTCAATCGAAAGAAAACTTATTGGTTCTTGGTATAATTGTAGTGTTTTATATTAACCTTTTTTTTATGCTGGGAAATTCATTTACACATTCCACCTGTATGCATACAGGTAGTTATGGGATATATGGGACTCCCCAGCTAGAAAAGCAAAGCGTAGCCTATGTCCAATCCGAGGTGCAATCTATGTTCTTGCCATATTTCATCCAAATCTGTTCAGCGGTTTAAACGTGTAAAGCTAACAGACTCAGTTACTTTGACATTTATAATATTAGTAAGTGAATATTAAAATTATGTCCTTATAATACACTTGTTTTATAAACATGGTTACGTAATTAAAGTATTTTAACCGACATTAAAAAAAGAGGTGGTACTCAATTGGGATATATTTCGTAGTGAAATTTAAATGATCTTTTTGAAATTTTATTGTATACTTAATTATCACTAACTAACTAACTATAAAATAACATTATAAAATGAAAATAAATAATTCAAATATATAGAGCGTATGTAAAAAGAAATCGTATTTAAATTGGAACGAAAGCGAATGTGTAATCACCAGTCGAGAGCGAAATTCAGATATATCGTCATATTTGCGTAAGCCCAATATAAATCGTATGGCAATGCTTTGAATCGATGCAAAGCAGTAAGCTGTAGTAAATATAGCAAATTTCCTTTATGAATGTTGTTTTACTCGACTTTTAATACTATTTTGCTTGCGATGTCACATATGTATTTATTTCTTATTTTTTTTTAAATAATATCTTCTTTAGCTTGAGTGTATGTATTTCTATTACCTAATTATTTCACTAGTGACTCACCCTCGCTCTGCTTGAGTTCGTCCCTAGATGTGTTTTAACGGTTAGTATATTCAATAAAAAATATCCTATGTATATGTTGACCTGGATAACCAGCTATCATCATACCAAATTTTATCAAAATCTCTCCAGTGGTTTTCTTGTGATGCGTTCCCACAGAGACAAATAAAAATTCTAAAAACTATAAATTCGGCTTCTGTATCGATAATAATCACTATTTCAATAAGATTTTCTTATATGTATTTGTTGTTGTATTTTATTATATGTATTTGTATAGATTATTGACTGCCTCAGTGGTATAGTGGCTAGTATGTACAATTGTACATACAGAAGTCCTGGGTCTGATTCCCGGATCGGGCCAAGTTTAGTAATTGAATCTCTCCGTTAAGAAAGCCGGTATAAGCCTCGAGTTGGGAAGTTGGCGGTGTTTCACTCCCGTGCCTCGGTATGCTGTGGGTCCTACACCTTAACTGTCACCAGTCGTGTCATATCATCCAGGAATTTGAGTGTGAATGGAATAGAGAGTGCACTTGTGTCTACGCGTACGCTTGTACTTTATAATATCTCCTGCGCAGTTGGCTAGTCACAGTGAGATTTGCTGTCGTGGCCGAAATCGATCTGGAGGGCATCATTCATCATCATTCCTATTGATGTAAACTGAGATGATATTAAGCTATATTTTAGTGAGAAGTGTGTTTAATTTTTTAAACTTATTAAAACCTGCCCGAACGTGTATGGTATTGTGCAAAGTATACAGTCAATATTTTAGTTTTTACAAAATCATAGCTTTAATACTCAAAGCTTAAAAATATATATATTTTTGACTCATTTGATGTTACACTATAAACTAGCTTTTGTCCACGGTTTCACTCAATTAAACATTGCTGTGTGTCAACTGTAATAATAATAAGTTATATAAACATATTGTTTCGGGCTTTTACCATCAGAGTTTGGTACATGTTAGATTTTACCAACGATGCTTGGTAACGCACTTATGATATTGAAGGTTTTGGTTTGAAATAAAAAAAAAGATCTTTAACCTTGATTATATGAAGGGTCCGACTTAGTATGAGTAGTAGACGTGAATAACGTAGGTTGAGTTAGTTTAGGTCTTTTTCTTATTTCAAACTAAGAACCCCCAATATCATAAGAGCTCTAACCAAAATTTACCAACCATCCTTATTTAAATCTAGCTTGTACCAAACTCTGATGGTAAAAGATCTGGTATGATCTGATGGTAAATCCTAAGATTTACTCGTCTAACCCAAGATTTACTAATATACGGGATTTTATAGTAACACAAAATTAAATTTTAAGGATAGGTTAAGTCCTTTAAAAGGATAGACAGGCAGAGAATGTGTACTTATTTAACTCTAATAGAATTCTTGTTATATAATACAAGGAGATATATGCCAGTAATTACCATTGTTGAAACAATATCCCTGACATTTATGAAAAATTTACTTCAAATGCCTTTTCAATGACGTGCGAACAAATGATTATTACCAAAGTTATAAATATAGATTAGATATAATGATGAATAATGTTCCCTACGTGACCATTTACGTATCAAAAATGTAGCCGACAGCGTCAGTGATAAATTATTGTTACTATTGATTGTCCATTATCCATACATTTCACTGTTAAATTGATCTTTTTAGTTCAATTGGATTAAACGGTTTTGATACTATTGTTAAGGGATACGTCTATACTAATATGTCAAGAAGAGTTTGTCTTTTTGCTTATTTAAATACGATAGTTTAGGGACTATCAGCCTGATTTGAAAAATTTATTAAGAAAGTTGTAGGCAAATTACATCTTTTTTAGTCAGTTAAACGATTATATGTATTAACTAGCGGCTCACCCTCGCTTCGCTCGGGTTCGCCTCTAGATAAACAAAAACAAATCTATCCCACAGGAACCGTACATTTTTCCGGGATAAAAAGTAGATTTGTTATTCTGATGTATGAACTATATTATAGTAAAGTTTCATTAAAATCCAATTAATAGTTTTTTGTATTAAGCTGTATAAGTTACTATAGTTTTTTAACTATCTCACGGGAACTCTTTAATTTTCCCGGATGAAATGTATCTAAGATGTTGACCGGGGATATTGACCGGGTATTTTCGGAGATTAGCCCGTATAAATAGACAAACAGACAGAAAAACATAAAAAAATTAAAAAAAAAAACTGGATTTCTTCTATTTCTCTTTTTATATCCCCATGACTCGGTTTTTAGTTTTTTTTTTCTATGTACAGACATTCGACCTCTAGAGTTTTATTATATGTATAGATATACAAAAACAACTTATTTCTTATTTTTTGTGCTGTAACGGCTGTACAGATTTAAATACATGACGATACGTTTGGTTCAGTTTGTAGTGACCCTACTTGCTGTGTCACCGGTCACGGGTTCGAGTTCCAGGGAGCATTTAATTGTGTGATGAGCACAAATGTTTGTACTCCAGTCGTGAGTGTTTTTATTTATAATATGTATGTATTTAAAGTTATATATGTGTATTGTTTAAACTAACTAACAGTTATTTTTAAATAGATGATGATAATTTAATTCTTACTTCGGTGTTTCTTTACGATTATATTACAGAGATTATAGAAAAATACTACACAGGACACCTTTTTAAGTACGAAATTGCGATTTCAAATATCTAAAATTATTAAATTATTTTCCATTTAAATTGATTGCTTTAAGCTCTCTCTAAGAAGCTTTAATATTTTAACGGTCGTGGAATATCAAAAATAAACACGATCGGTTTGCTGTTTGCTCGTAAATATCTTAAATTGAAATTTTGTAACAAATACATAAATATCAATAATCACATGTTATCTTTACTATGCATTATTATTATTCTAATACACAACTATTGTGTACAAACATCACATTAGTAACTAAAAATTTTCTCTTCACTTAAAATATGAGTAAAATCGGAAAATAATCCTATAGCCTATGTATAATTACTATGCAGTACATTTAAATGTAGAACTACTTTTGTATATGTGTAGTAAACAGGTCAAGTGCGAGTATACCTTGCGCTGAGAGGGTTTCCTACAACACTACGTTTGTGATTATAATTTTCATACAAAACTCACAAATTTTTTTTTCCTTTTCTTAGTAAGGGTACCTCATTCAGAGGTATTCCATTGTTATACAAACAAATATTACAAACTAGCGACTCACCATCGCTTCGCTCGGGTTCGTCCCTAGGTTGAACCCATACAAACTTTAATCCCCATTTTCACCCTCTTAAGGGATGATTTACGGGATAAAAGCTATTCTATGTCCTTTCCAGAGTTTCAAACTATCTTCTTATTTAATTTCATTTAAATCGGTCCAGTAGGTACAGAGCTCATTCGGTACAAACAAACAAACAAAAAATCTTTCTTCTCAGTAACAGCCCGGAGTTGGGAAGTTGGGAGTGATTCACCCCCTTGCCTCGGAGAGCACGTAAAGCCGTCGGCCCTGCGCCTTAACTCTCACCGGTCGTGTCGAGTAGTCGTCCCACCGGAGTATGAGAGTGACAGGAATAGAGAGTGCACTTGTGTCTACGCTCTCCCTCACACGCGCTGCACTATAATATCTCCTGCGCAGTTGGCTAGTCTCAATGAGATTGGCCGCCGTGGCCGGAATCGGTCAGGAGGACATTATAGATAAAATGATGTTTATTTTCTTATCAAACATTCAAAATTAAAGATTATACATTTTATTGATACATTGTACTTCTACATGATATAATCTGAGTAGTCTAGTTTTTATATCGACATAAGTAATTGCTAAGTCGATTGTGATGAAATATTGCGTAAGTAAAAGTTGCATAACAAAAATATGCAAGACTACTACTTTTCCTAGTCAAGAATAAAGATGAATATTGTAGAATGTACAAATAAATAATAATAAATAAATATGTTGCTACACAGCACCATCTAGTTCCATGGTAAGCTACGAGACTTGTGTTATGGATACCAGATAGTTGATAGATTACGCATATATAACTTTAAATACATACATATTATAAATATAAACACCCATGACTGGAGTACAAATATTTGTGTTCATCACACAAATGAATGCCCCCAGCGGGACTCGAACCCGCAAACGCTGTCACAGCAAGTAGGGTCACACAAACTGAGCCAAACATATCGTTAAGACTAACCTTATCTATGTATATAGATATAAGGTTAAGTAGTAATGCGTATACCAAAAGTGAGGTTAAAATACATCCGTTATTTACTAATTAAGTATTATATTTACTCAAAATATAAGACATGTAATAATTAATCGTAAGACATGTAAGAAATAGTATTCGTACCAACTTCCACATTTTTAATTTCGAAATAATGAATCTTCATATAGAGTTTCATCCACTATTTAAACAATTTAAGTGATGAATTTTAAAATTAGTTCTTTCATAAGTCGGTGTTAAGAGTTTCATGAAGTAGATATCTAACTTAATTAAAATCTAAATCCGTATTAATATTATAAATGTGAGTATGTATGGTTGTTTGTTACTCTTTCATGCCAGAACGGCTGAACGTATCTAGATAAAATTTGGCACGGAGATAGATTATAGTCTGGAATAATACATGGGCTACTTTTTATCTCGGAAAATTGTATGGTTTCCGTGGGATAGGTATGTTTTTGTTTTCGCCGCTAGTAGATAATAAACAAAACAAAAAAAAACGGTTGACAAACAGAGGAGAAAAAGGTAGTTTCTTTTGTGCCTTTCTGTCTGTCTCTGTCTGTCTGGGAACGAAGAAAAAACCACTGGACAGATTTTGATGAAATTTGGTAGGATACTTTTTACTGCTAGAGAATATCTCATCTCTGAGAAATCTATACTAAACTTTAAACAGTATCTAGGGACAAACCCGAGCAGAGCGAGGATGAGTCGCTAGTAATTTAATAACTGCAAGAGTATACTTAATTCTTCACGTACCCGTGGATGGTACGGATCCATCAATAATAATCCATACGATATTATAAAATGTGAAAGTAACTCTTTTTGTTACCTTTTACATATGAACCACTGAACAGATTTCGATAAAATTTGGCAAGAACATACGCTGTATCCTGGAACCGGACCTTTTGGGGAATGCATTTACGCATACCACCTGTACCCCCAGGTGGTTATGTGGGGCTCACCGAGTAGAAGAGCCGGTACTACCCACTAAACCCCAACTTTCCCCTCCCCTCCGCCTTAGTGGGGCGCCGCGGGATCGCTTACGCATAACTACCGCGACGCCCCGGCGGCAGGCCTTACGGCCACCTAACCAATGGGGCTGCTCCATAGTCCACTCTGCTAAATCAGAGAAGTACCCGGAGCAGCCCCATTAAACCTTCCCGCCCACCGAAGTGGGCACCCCTCAATCGGCTGCAAAGGACAGGGAGAGCGGCAACGACACACCGACACTCCTCTTCCCCTGCAGCCCCACCGCGTCTGCCATCTAAGACGGTGGCAGCCCCGTCAAGGCCGCGGGGGGCAGGGAGAACGGCGCACCGAAATACCGGCACTCCTCTCCCACCGCGGCCTTCCCCTCTACCGGTTACGGGCCTGTTTTCACAGTCCCGCAACCGGTGCCCACCCTCCGGTCGCGACCGGTGGCCGCAACTCCGGAAGCCGAAGCCTCAACGGAGAGCAGCCCCGTCCTGCTTTGGTCCGCGCCGGATTTCTCCGGTACCACCCGCCCTGCACAAAGCGGGTGGCGTTCCCCGATCCGCCACCTGGGGACGCGCCCGGTAGGAGTTGGCTCTCCCCCGGGTCCTGGAACCGGACCTATGCTAGCCTCGACCAAGCTTGAACTCAGCCCCGCTTATCATGCAAGCAACGCCGCAGGCAAAAACTAGGTTTACATAAAGAAAGTTTATGGGCCGGAGAGAGACTATCTTGGTTTCTATGAAGTAAAAATAATTCAACATTTTTAATAAATAAGATAATTTAAAACAATAAGGTACATACAAAAAACTTTACATTTTAAAAATCCCATTTGAATTCAACTGGCATATTTTACGCTCATTCATCACCATTTGTTTAAATTTTAATAGAATTTAAAAAAAAACTCGTAAATCACTTAACAGATTGTTGGTGGACAAAATTTTGTACACATTAAACCTCTTATTTTAACGGTTCTACCGCAGAACGCTTTTATTATGGTATTTACAAGCGTCTAGCTTACTTTGAATGACTTGCGAAGTATAGTCCCCATATCGTGTTTTTTTCTGAAACAGTTCTAAACTAGGTTTTTTAAATGACCTAGATACTTTGATTTAGAAAGAACGAGGTTATAGATACATATATAGGTAGTGTATGTAAGACTTAAATTACATGGTTTTAGTATTTTGACAAATAGATTTATGTAAAGTACTAACGTTTTATGATGGTACTAAGTCAAAAACATGCGTACATATCTCAAAGTAAATGTATTAGTTCGTTCAATTTTTATCTATACTAATATTATGAAGAGGCAGAGTTTGTTTGTTTGAACGTGCTTATTTCTAATATTTGTGAAATTTACAAGAAGTTTAGGGACTACTTTGATGCTGTCAAAGGCAGTAAAGCCAATAGTAAATAACAAGCAAGTGTATCTCTATATTAATTGTTTATGAAATGTTTAGGGCCTCTACTTCGCGTATGCTCTCTATGTTTACACATTGGAAGTGAAGGT
Source organism: Argynnis bischoffii washingtonia (assembly GCA_033884665.1). Classification (NCBI taxonomy): domain Eukaryota; kingdom Metazoa; phylum Arthropoda; class Insecta; order Lepidoptera; family Nymphalidae; genus Argynnis; species Argynnis bischoffii. Next base: position 2,330,005 of record CM066622.1, read on the forward strand.
TTTAATGGCTCATCACATATGAAACCTGAGTTTATTTTGTTTATAAGTAATCTGATAATTTTCAATCAAAGTGACTTTATTTTTGCCTTATTGTCAAATATGTTTCGGTCGTAGTTAATCAGATATAAAAGTATGTACATACATACATTAGTATATGTACAATTATATATAACTTAAATAAAACCCTAATAATTCACTCATAAAAGATGATTCACTCATTATAATCTGTCTCAAAAAGAAACTAATACAGATTCGTAGATAGAAATCAACGAATAGCAGAAGTTGACTGCTACGTCGTAGCGCACTAGATCATTGTAAAAAACATAAATTTGAAAAGCTTTATAATTAAGTAATTTAACATTAGGTATTGTTTCAAAGTTAATTTTAACAAGAAAATAAGTAGGAAATAAAAATAAACACTAAATCAATGATAAACGTAACATATGTATATATTATTATGCAGGGGGTTGTGTAATACCGAAACAAACTAAAATATTCTAGTGACAGCCATTAGGTAGTGCTATTTATTAATTTAAATATGTTAATAAAAATAAATACTTTATCTCTTTTAATAATATATTTATTTTAAATTAAAAAAAAATACTAAGCTAATACTTCATAATTCGTATATTTGAGTGGCAAATAAAAATTATTTGTCTCGCTTGTCACGTCAACGTTGTCGCCCCGCTGAAGTATGTTCAACGTTATATGACGTGTACGTAATTACTTACCGGATCGCAAAGTCATGCCCTGTCATTTTCGCTAACATGAGTAGGGAATCGAAATTTAAGGTGCACATACACGGTAGATGTTCAAAATGTTTATTTAATTAAGATTAAATTTGTTGAAGCTTTTCAATATGGCTCGGATAATTTCCTATATTGTGTATTAGGTCGCTGTGTTGGTTCTGAAATGAGGATTCGGAGGAGAATATTTAACGTCGTTTTTGGTAATAGATACTTGTTTCAAAAACCTGGTCTGAAGATATTTAAAAATGAAAATGAATTGCTTACTGCTTTGCTACACGAAACGTTTGGTTCAGTTTGTAGTGACCTTACTTCCTGTGCCAGAGATCGCGGGTTTGAGTCCCGCTGGGGGCATTCATTTGTGTGATGAGCACGAATGTTTGTATTTCAGTCATAGTATTTATATTTATAATATGTATGTATTTAATGTTTTAGACGTGTAGTGTAGCAACTATCTGGTATCCATAACACAAGCCTCGTAGCTTACCATGGAACTAGATGGTGTTGTGTGTTAATGTCCCAACATATTTATTTATGTACTATTTAGGATAGACGAATTAGTGATATATTTATTTCATTCAATGTTAGTAAATTCTACTTCTTAGTGAGGTAATTGATTTGGTTAAGACAAAATATAATACAGTTACATATATATGAAGTGTGATATCATTCTATATGTATCAACTTTTACCCCATCAGACAATCATGTCAGAACCGCTAAACGATTCTAGATCAAATTTGGCACAGAGGTAGATTATTTGTCAAGTATAATACAAAAGTTTTAACTTTTTGTCCTGGAAGAAGCTATAGTTCCCGTGGATAGATATGTTTTTCATAGCTGACGAATCCGAAGTGAAGTGAGGGTGAGTCGCTAGTATTAAATGAAAGGTGAAGTGTGTAATAAAATGACAAGCTGTTTCTAATCAACCTTTTTAGCTGCGTTATGTTTCAAAAAAAAATATCTATAAATATTTATATCGAACAAATATCGAACCCGCGATAACTAGCACATTTTAAGCCTTTTAAACTTATTTGTCTCATCCCATCTCCAAGATAACCAAAGTTTATTTCGAAATACAATGTTTGATTATATTTTAGAGCTTATATCATCTTCTATGTTGAACTGATGTACATCAACCTCAACCATTTTGCCACTATCAGGCCGATCTACTCGCGAAAGGGAATTTTTAGTGGCATGTTGACAGTTGACCTCCCTTTTACAGCAACAAAGAAGCTCTCTGCCAATGGTTTTTGAATAAAAAATGCAAGCAAACCGTTTTGTTGTCTGACTAAAGTTAAATTTCCGACGGTTTTATTTGTGTGAAACAAAACTTTTTGGGTTTTTATTTTTAAACTATACCCATAATAAAACAGCAACGGGGTTGAGTGTGTACTTCAGATGTTTTTGGATTCAATTTTTTTGAGGAGTTTTTTCGAATAGTCAGGCTTATAAACATTTATTTGAGTGTCTTTTATTTATAGAGAATAAATATGTCGTTGGGACCTTAACACACAGCACTATCTAGTTCCATGGTAACTTACGAGGCTTGTGTTATGGATACCAGATAGTAGATACACTACACATATATAACTCTAAATACATAGATACATATTTTAAATATAAACACCCATTACTGGAGTAAAAGCATTCGTGCTCATCATACAAATGCCCCTAGCGGGACTCGAGCCTGTGACCGCTGGCACAGCAAGTACGGTCAGTCAACTATTCCTATTCCTGTCGTCAACTAAGAATACAGATAATGTATTCAGCCCTTTTCAACGTCCCACTGCTGGGCATGGGCCTCCCTTCAGTACGAGGGGATCAGGCCATAGTTCAACACGCTGGCCAAGTGCGGGTTGGCGGATTTCACATGTCTTTCGAAAACTTGCTAGGTTCTCTCAGACATGCAGGTGTCCTCACGATGTTTTCTTTCACCGTAAGGCAAGTGGTAATCAAGTTAGATATGATTCGCACATGAAAATGTCAGAGGTGCGAGACCCGGGATTTGAACCCGCTTCACTCGGTTTCCCAAGCAAGCGCGTTACCACTGGGCTACCACACAGATAAACTTTTCTGAAACTATATGACATTGGTGATACATTATTTTTAATTTTTACGCGTTTATTTCACATTTTTAAGTAAAGTAAATAATACTATTTTTGCGAATTTTTCCTTTTTTATTTAGATTTAGTTATTATATTTATGGCATAGTTTTTGTGAGTGGAAAAGTCCGTAATAATTAAGACTTGCGCTGAAAAGCAAGTAAAACACTGAAAACAACTAGATTAAAAACTTAAAATAAAATAAAAAAAATATCCATTTATAACATAATAAATATTTAAAAAGATACATTTAAGATAAATAGAAAAGTATGATCAATCATCGTTAATATCATATTTCTATTTCCAAGCTTCCTTTTTAGTGTTTATTTTAGGGTGTAGGGCAACAGGTAGACGCTTGAAATATTCACAGAATATTTAGTTATATAGTTACTTTAAAAATTAATAATTAAATTTAAATAAAGTAAAACAATTATTTGAGGAGGGCTCCCATACAACAGACATGATTTCTTTGCCGTTTTTATAGATAATGATACGGAACCCTTCGTGCGCGATTCCGACTCGCACTTGCCCGGTTTTTTTGACTACTTTGGTTCTTCAACTGGGAATAATTTGATAAGCCAAGAATATTTAACGTCTCATATTTGCCTTACGGGAAATTCCCAACGTAATTACAATATCAGACGAACCTTCGCTTCCGTGTAAATATTTTACAATATCCATAAATTGTAAGCAAAAATAAAATAGTAAAAAAAAAATGCAAAAAAATCTATATTCGACGATGATGAGTTCCATTCAGGAACACTTCATAAGGGTATTTTTATGAAATTGCTTTAAGATTAATCTCCTACGGGACAATATAATCACGTTTGACAGACGGACGTTTGACAACTGTAATCTGTTTGCGACAAAGAGCCATCTAAATTGGTTTTAGCTTTGGATGCTGTGTAAAAAAAAAACTAGGGAAATTGGGTTAGATTAATCGTATTCCATTTAATATATATGTATAGAAACAATTTATGTACAGTGCAGAGTATATTAGTCTATACATATAATAAAATTGTAACTAAGCCGAATCTGTACAGAGTTGCGGGTCTGTCGAGAGTCGCGGGCACACCAGTGTGCCAGTTAACAATTGATTTTTTAGAAATTAACCAGGAGGTGTTACATATTTTTTAAGAAAATGTTATTGAAATAGACATTATTATCGATACAGATGCTGAATCTATAGTTTTTAGAATTTTTGTCTGTCTGTCTGTCTGTCTGTTACCGCATCAAGGAAAAACCACTGGAGGGATTTTGATGAAATTTGGTATGATGATAGCTAGTTATCCGAGTCACGATATAGGATATTTTTACTGCGGGAAAATATCTCATCTCTTAGAAATCTATACCTACTGAACGTTAAAACGTAAGTAGGGACGAAACTGAACGGAGCGGGGAATCGCTAGTATTATATAAAAATTCACTAGACTTTGATTGCGGCTCTACTGACATTATAACTGGTCCTTAAAATCGTTTTAGCTTTAGGCCTTTTTGATTTTTAGATCTTAAGTAACTGATTTCATGTATTTAAATATCCCGCGTTAAGGTTTGCTGCCATAGAGTATAATAAAATTTCTAAAAAAAAAAAACGTCAAATTCACAATAGCGTACTTCATTATATTTATTTACGTACTTCAAAAAATATACATATAAAAACAGATACCCTGTGTACAAAGAATGACTTACTTGAGAAAATAATGACTTAAAGAATGACTTGACAGGAGGTCCACTACATATGGACGGGACACTATGGGACGTTAGCCCTTTGGCTGAACACTAAATACAAAGAAAATTGTTCCTGTGGTATAATTAATCTTTTTTTTTTTATAAAGGCATATCTTTAAGAAAAGCAATCGTATTGACGATTTTTAAGTACTCAATAAGAAACGATTTACGCGATTTGTACATAACGTGGATATATTTTACTCTCTATCGATAATTGCGAATATTTTCTCAAAAGTTTAAAATAAACAAGTATCGAATAAAAAGTTATTCATACATCGACTTAACATAACATTTTATACCAATACTCATCATAAGTAGTAAAGCAGTATGGTAGTACTGACTCATCATGCATACTCAGTGAGGGCACCATTAACCTACTTCCTTTACATATACATGGAAAAACAAACTTTTAACTAATTATAGTTAAATGTACAGGATTATTATATTACATGACAATTATAAGATTGTAACATAACACTTGAAAGTTCTATATATTTTTTTTTTATAGTTGGGGAATGCATTTACGCATACCACCTCTACCCCCAGGTGGTTATGTGGGGCTCACCGACTAGAAGAGCTGGTACTACCCACTAAACCCCAACTTTCCCCTCCCCTCCGCCTTAGTGGAACGCCGCGGGATCGCTTACGCATAACTACCGCGACACTTGACAGTTCTGGTTAACCTTGTTACAAAGGTACTTTAACAGCTACGTCATGAAGCCCATTAAAACTTTCAGAGATAGACATGAAAAATGAATATACTTTTCCCACCGATCTCTTAACCTTATAATGCACATGACTTGCTTAAAACCTCTTGAGACTATCGTCACGTAGATTGATGTACTTGCCAACGAGTAACCAAGAAAATCGAAGTATTTTAGTTTTTATACTTTTTATATATATAATACTAGCGACTTACCCTCGCTTCGCTCGGATTCGTCCCTAGCTTGGATATAGACATATATAGTAAAAAATAGACATATGCCATCCGAACTTTTTTGTAGACCTATTTAAGGTGTACAATACTGTAGTACATTATTTTGGTCTATCTCATAGGCTTTATTCAATGTTTGCAATGTAAGCGCAAAAATGTATTTATTTACGACATCACATTAGAAACTTCTAAAATGATCAGTGATTCTCTACTATATTATACATGTATTATATATATAAACATTTCTCTTGAATCACTCTATCTATTAAAAAAAAACGCATCAAAATCCGTTTGAGTAGTTTCAAGATCTAAGCATATAAAGGGGCAGACAGCGGGAAGCGACTTTGTTTTATACTATGTAAAGATATTAGATATTTGAATTCCCTAATTGTGTAAGGATCGATGAAAGCTTGAATGTATAAATACAGTATAAATATGCAAAGACAAAAAAGTTCAATACCTTTTTCTCCTCTATTTGTCAGCCGGTATTCTTTTTTTAGCTAAGTAGCTATTTACAAGCTTTAGTGTTTTAAAGAAATATTATTGAAAGCAGTAAGTTTTTTTTAATATAAACAAATTAATAATAATAAATTAATTATTTATAAATAAATATGTTTGGATATTAACATACAGCACCATCTAGTTCCATGGTAAGCTACGAAGCCTGTGTTATGGATACCAGATAGTTGATACACTACACATATATGTATAACTTTAAATAAATATAAATATAAGCACCCGAGTTGGACTCGCGCATGAAGGGTTCCGTACTATTATCTATAAAAACGGCAAAAAAATCATGTCTGTTGTATGGGAGCCCCCTTAAATATTTATTTTATTTTGTTTTTTAGTATTTGATGTTATAGCGGCAACAGAAATACATCAACTGTAAAAATTTCAACTATCTATCTATCACAGTTCATGAGATACAGCCTGGTGACAGACGGACAGACAGATGGATGGACAGCGAAGTCTTAGTAATATGGGGCCCCCATTTTACCTTTTGGGTCCGGAACCCTAAAAATTAGCATACTTTCTACGAAGCTACGAAATACAAAGAAACAAATTCTAATTATAAAATTTGTAATAATATAAAAGCTTACTATTAATTAGAACTGTACTAAGCTTAAACGAAAAGTTTCAGAACAAAATATTTCACAAATTGTAATAGACTCATGTGAATGCGAACGGTATATGTACACCGATCCTCTATGACTAAATCAAGATTGTTTCGCAGAATTTTGAAGTATGTTGCATGGCTCAATTTCCTGTGTAATACTATGAAGTCAAAGTGTACAAAGGCTTATTATATTGCATTATAAATAGTAGTTTCTCGCTTTAGATCATGATTTAGACTCCCGCACGAACTTTTTACGTAAGTAAGGGTATAAATAAAATAAATGAATAAATAAATAAAATAAATATGTTGGGACATTAACTCACATGAATGCTCCTAGCGGGACTCGAATCCGCGACCGCTGGCACAGCAAGTAGGGTCACTACAAACTGAGCCAAAAGTGTCATATTTGATTTTGTGGCACTGTTAGCTTAAAACTACGTATCTATCTAGAATTAATACGAAAAATTGAATTATTTTTTTTGATACTAACATTTTCAAAAGTACAGCCACAGCAGGTCCTGGAATTGTTGTGTTTAATTTTATTGGATTCCCATCAAATGGCAGTAAGAGTGTATACTTGAATTTTAGAACTACTATGAGTGTATTTTTAAATAAAACTATCTTTTCGGATTTTTTCGCGGATTTACTTTGATTTCTTGTTCCTGACGTTTCGAATAATTTACAGCAATGGTCACGAGACTATGATTTTAGACGCCTGAAAGGTTTCATCTATATATCAAAATGAATCCCTATTTCCCTTGTTCACGCCATCACGCGTGAACGGCTTGACCGATTTCTCTAATTCTTTTTTTGTTGTGTTTGCTATTGTCAGAAGAAGGTTCTTACATAAAAAAAATTAAGGAAATTGCGCAGGAACTCAGAAAATGGGGATGAAAGTTTGTATTGGGAAGCGATATATATTTGTCCTATAGAAATTAGACGTCAATTTAACTGTTTGTAGAGTAAATTAAAATATACGAAGGCAAAACTACACGCAATAGCTAGTTTAACATAAAACTGTTTAGTCTTTACATAAGTAACTAATTCTATTTAATCTTATAAAACGTTCTCACGCGATATCAAATGCATGATGTAATTGTGAATTCAAGGTAGACGTTAAGACTTATTTAAATAGGTCTAAGCTTTTAAACGTTACTTGGAATCAGTGGTGCGTTTTGAAAATGGTCGTGTATTCTTATCTTAAGACTTACTTCCGGTTTGATTTTATTCGTGTATGACATGAACTTACTTGATAGTGAAGAATGAAGGAATTATTCAAAGCGGTTTTATTTTTACTAGTGTTTGTCCAGTGGTCGATATTATATCATAATCATTATTGAATATTTGCGGAAAACATGTATGATGAATATAATTTAGAGTTTTATTAATTTACTAGCGACTCACCCTCGCTTCGCTTTTACCTTTTAACGTTTAGTATCGATTTCTCAAAGATAAGTTATTTTCCAGTAAGAAAAAAGTATCCTATATGTTGATCCGGGTAACCAGCTATCGCCATACAAAATGTCATCAAAATCTGTCCAGTAGTTTTCTCGTGATGCGGTAACAGAGAGACAGACAGACAGATAGATAGACAGACAGACAGACAGACAGACAGACAGACAAAAATTCTAAAAACTATAGATTCGGCCTCTGTACCGATAATAATGACTATTTCAATAAGATTTTCCAAAAAATATTTATTTAATACACAGATTCGGCTGAGTTAGAAATTTATAATACGTATAGATTTATTTTTATACAAAAAAAAAAAAACGTTTCCAATTTTTTTTTAGACAACACTAAATCTCGATTTATTGATAACACAACTAACAAATAGCTACTAAATAAAAAAAAACAGTTGACAGCAGAGGAGAAAAAAGTACTGACCTGTTTTGTCTTTGTATATTTATATATAGAGATTTTTACAACATATACTGCTACTAAAACTTAAGATACTACAAAAATATTATAAAAAGAAGGGAGAAAGGAAGTGTATGACTTCAAAATCAATTAAAAGTACCCTTAAGGTGTTTTTTTCTATACATATAATAAAACTGTAAAGGTCGAATGTCTGTACATAGAAAAAAAAATGCAAAAACCGAGTCAGAGGGATATAAGAAGAGAAATAGTATAAATCAAATTTTTCAAATTTTTTGTTTCTCTGTCTGTTTGTCTGTTTGTACGGGCTAATCTTCGAAACTGTGGGACCGATTTGAATGAAATTTGCATGGTGGTACCTAATATCCCCGGTCAACATTTTAGATACTTTTCATCCCTGTAGGATAGTTAAAAAACTATAGTAACTAATACAGCTTAGTACAAAAACTAAAACGTAATTAGGGACGAACGCGAGTAAATTAATTTATATAAATGTAACATTTTATATATATACATATATATATATATATATATATATATATATATATATATATATATATATATATATATATATATATATATATATTAGATTTTTTTTTATCAGTGAATAATAACAAGACCTTATAGTTTTATTAAGTTAAAGAGAGAAAATGGAAAGTGAAAAGTATTTTTTTTTTGGAATACATGTATTATAGCGCTATGATTTCAGCATGAAGGTGCCATGACTCTGACAGAGTAAGTAAGAATAGAGTGCTTACAATCTCTACATAATTTCTTACTCCATAATTTTATTATTTTCTTTATACATATATGCTTGTCTATGTTTCTCGAACTTTTGACTGTATTTTCTTTAAGTATAATCCATACTTGGCTTAAAAAAATCGGGTGCGGCCGTGCCGTATATTTTAGCGAGTCGCTCTTAGTGTTTTTGTTTTTTATAAATATTTTGCATATTTGAAAACAGCTTTAGTAAAAATAATAATCTTTGAAGATGGCAACGGAAAGAATATCATATATATCATTTTTCAGACAACAACAACGGTTACCATGGCAACCAAATGCAACCTATTTCGTTATGGCCCCCTTTTCTAACCTGTATGTTTCGATGTGATTTTAAAGATGTTTCAAGTTAAAAAAAAATTCATAACTATTACGGTTAACGCATCGGATACGATTCCCACAAGAGACAAACAATAAAACCGAACAAAATAAATGAATACTTTTTCCAATCTAAAAAAGGTGAAAACTCTGTACTGGTATAAATTGAAAAACAAGATGACATTTCAATACGTTTTCTATCGAAATTGAAAGTATATAGTTTAAAACCCTCATATTTTATTTATGAAATTTCATGAATATTTGATATAAAGTGATTCAATAGTAATCTAATATCTATTCAATCTGAAAATATTGTAAAATACCTTTCCTATGAAGCTGAGAGAACAAAAATATGAAATTCAAAGATTTAGTTCTATTGAAACGTATTGTGGACAAAAGATGTAAAATGTTTGATTGGTTCCAGAAGAAATATGGTCAAGACTTAAGAAATCGTGTACTATATTATTTATTAGCAGTTTTTACATTGCTTTACTACAAAAATAAATTATTGTTAATAAATAATGTATTTAGTAATAACGAAAATGTTAGTGTAAATATATAATAATATACTGGTAATAAAAATTCATTTATTATGTATATGAAACAATTATAGTTTTCCAACAAAATCGACCTTGAAGAAATCGTCTTTATAGTAAATATATATATATATATATATATATATATATATATATATATATATATATATATATATATATATATATATATATATATATATATATATATATATATATATATATATATATATATATATATATATATATATATATATATATAATACAAATTTCCGTAAAAATGATCGTACAAATAATTTGATCCTTCAATCACTATTATTGTCTGAGTTCCGATGTGTAACTGTTGGAAAATCGGTAACTTTGTTGTCGAGGACATTCGCTCGATGAATTTAACGAGCTCCTTTTCGATATTTGAGAAGCAACAAGCCCCAGGCCGGCCATTCAATCTTTTGTCTAATATTGCGGCTTTATTTGAACTCTTTATCACTGTACGCTAAATTCTAATATATGACAATAATATGATAAAATTACTTTGTTTTTAAATTAGGGTAAAAGCCGGATAGTTGCGCTACCTTTTGAAAATCTTAAATTACATAAAAATTAAGTATCTACTTACAACATGCTCCGTGTATAATAAAACATTGGTCTTTAATCTTTCATTGTGACCTATTTTTTTAAACACAATCAATATTGTTTTTTAGTAAATCCTGTTTTATTTGACCTTTACAAAAAGGGATAGTTGCCCTCTGTGGCGGATAGCTGCCTGCATGTTAAAAATACTTTAGGGGATACTTGCCTCATGCGGGGATAGAAGACTCATTATGAAATTGCTTCGATTTTTTTTTTTTGTATTAAAGCAAATTTATGTAATCAAAGATTATTAATTATTAACAACAATTTATTAAGTAGGTACCAATCGAAATACTATTCAATACAACCTTTAAAATACATATAAAATCTCCAAAATTTAAGTTATAAATAATAACTACTACTATCCAAACTATGGCGACTATCCGGGTTTTATGTACAACTACAATTAATGATGATACGTTAGCTCAGTTTATAGTGACCGTACTTGCTGTGCCAGCAGTCGCGGGTTCGAGTCCCGCTGGGGATATTCATTTGTGTGATGAGCACGAATGTTTGTACTTCAGTCATGGGTGTATATATTTATAATATGTATGTATTTAAAGTTATATATGTGTAGTGTATTAACTATCTGGTATCCATAACACAAGCCTCGTAGCTTACCATGGAACTAGGTAGTGCTGTGTCTTTATGTCTCAACATATTTATTTATTTATTAATTATTATACGGTTATTAATAATGCGAGATGTTATTATTAATTGTATGTGTGTTTGTATTTGTTATTCCTTCAAGGTGAATGGCTGAATGGATTTTTTATAGAATGATGGAAATGTATTACACATATAGGCTATGTTATATCTGTATGACTGTACCTGAAGTAGCATATTATGTTAGACACTTAAAATGCGCCCGAGCAAAGTAAAGGTACATTACTAGTAATATTATAATTATTTAGCGATGTCAAAGTCTACCAGATAGTAAATCAAATAAAAAATGATTAGTTTAACTAAAGGTAGCTAACTATACTACCACTTATCTGACTATACTGCGGTTTATTTTTACTTACATATATAAATAAGCCTTCTTGTTTTCTTGAAGGAAAGCTACAGCCCTTAGTAATAAAAAATTTAATTTTCTAAGTCATTATATTATATGTATATTATGACTTAGAAAATTTAGACAGTAATATTTAATTTAGTAATTCTCTTTAAAATACACGAAAGCAATATTATTTCACTAATATAAGTATATTGACATGTGACTCGTAACTTTCTTCGTAGCACACCTAGTCTATAAATGTTACAGTTCAGAAACCAATTCCTTAGAAACTTTGACATTTGATACCGTAATAAGGTCAGATTGATGTACACTGTACGTATATTTATAGTCATGCGCCATATCGAAATTATAAAATTAAGTAAACAACATACTAAATATCCCGTTTTACATCATAAAAATATTATAATTGACTATAGACTATACATTTAAACTGGTATCAGTGTCGATTAAAGCTTAAATACTAGCTTAAGAAATCGATTTGTATTAATTTCGTAAAAAGTCGAGAAATAGAGGGAGAGTCGGTCGGAATAAAGTTCCTTTCGCTCTCCGCCCTTGGATCATAAATTGGGTCATAAAAATTGTCTGGAGTAGTAATAAAAATTGTCTCGAGTATGTACTAGGGTTTCATAAACATAGTAACGTACATTGTATATGTTGAACTCATCGAAGAAAGGCAAAGTGCATATGAATTTCTTATAACATACATTCCTTAATGCTTACAACAGCCTGGTACTTATGATGACGTCACGTTATGTCATATTAGCTGGTGACAATTGTTACGTGTACTAGGGATCATGAAGCTCAAGGAATGTCCCAATATATAAGGCCCCGTCATAAGTGTGTATACCATCTACTTACTACATATATAGTACATTCCTTAACACTTAGTAAATAATGAAAAGTGTCGTGACGGTCGAAATATTACATATTATTTCGTTTAACTCTCATTCACCGAGTGTATGTGTGCCTTGTTTCACTCACGATAATTAACTTCGAAAACTTATTTAACACCTTTCAAGACTATAAAAAGATCAAAACGTATATTTCTATATAATAAATTACTGACCTACTTCTTAAAGCTAACGTTATTTGAAATAAATTACAATAAAAAAATAAAATGATATACACAGCACGATATCTGCTGCAGGCAAAATAGAAAACCAATTTTAAAAGAGCCCATTCTTATAACATTTGCAAGCTTCTCACAACTATATAACGTTATTTGTACCGTTTAAATAACCCTACCAATGCTATCCAGAAACTCATTTTCCTTTTGTTGTATTAGACAACAATAAAGGCAGTAAAGTTAGAGTTAAATAAATAAATTTGTTTGGAAATAGTTGAACAAACTAACGACACCGACTTCCACAAATGCGTTACTTTATACCACAAATGCGATTATCGACTCAATTTTTAAGCGAATACGATCGAATAAAGCTATTAGCATGAATATTATCAATATTTGATACATCATAAGTAAATGCAAGCAATAGCTTTCATGCAAATGATGAATCTTTGTTTCCATTGCAAATGTACTGCAGACTTTCAAACGGAGTGCAGCAATTCGTAACGATTTAGATTGGATTGAGTATTGGCATGATTATTTGTATGAGATTATTATTTTTAATCGGTTTTTGCTTTGTTTTAGCCCGCGGTTTGCTTCATAGTTTCTTCCTTCAAAGCGTTGGTCAAAAATAAAAGGTGAAAAAATTCGTTATGATACTTTTATATCAATGACAAATATTTCCTTAAACCTAAGAAAATATAATGTGCTGGTTGGCTTAGTCTCCTTTCAAGTAGAAAAGAAATAATGAACCGGGAGTAATATAGGCTAATTTTAAAACCAGTACATAAAGAGAATCAAAAATGAATTACTTGTAATTATAAATATGTTCTTTTCTTTTTTAATAAATCTGTGTATCTTATAAGGTTAAGTGTAAGGCAGTGGTAGCTCAGTGGTAACGCGCTCGCTTGGGAAACCAGGTTCAAATCCCGGGTCTCGCATCTCTAATTTTTCATTTGCGAATCATTTCTAACAGTATTATCACTAGCCTTACGGTGAAGAAAAACATCGTGAAGAAACCTGCATGTATGATCCCTCTCGTATTGAAAGTAGGCCCGTGTCCAACAGTAGGACGTTAAAAAGGGCTGACTGAATACATGAGTAAATCACCTAAGTATCAAAAAAAAGATAATCAGATTATATAATGAAATATTGGCGAAGACCTCTTAATATAATATTTTAGTACTAAAAATTAAAAATGAACTCTAGTAATAAAATATTCAACTACTCTAATGTAGCGTGCTAATGTCAGCCTTTGATGCCTTACAAAGGTCAAAACAAATTGCTTAGTGATAATGTCATGAAATATTTAAAATAATAAAGTTCTTCCTTTCGGTAATTACCTGACGCTATGACAACTTATATGTTATGGTGCAGTGGTGATAAGTGACTGCTGCACCCATGGTTTCGGGTTCGATACTGGGACATGAAAATCTGTAAACAAACAGACTTTTTTTATATACATATATTTTGAATATACAATTTGAACATGTATTACACTATTATTCTGTGGTTTAACTTGGTATTAATGTTCTTCAATACAATTAAATACGTGTTTTAGCGTTTTTTGAAATTCATTCCATAAGGAGATAAAATAAGGGATGAAAATTTGTATGAAACCTATCTTTTCAAAGTTTTTTTGTTGTTGTTTTAGCGCGAGCGAAGCCGCGGGTTTTGCTAGTAATATATAGATGAGTAGGATTATATTATATGAGAGGACAACGTCTGCCAACAAGGTCTGTTATTTGTAAGTTTAAAATAAAAAGCTTTAAAGAATTCATTTGATATGAATTAGACTTCATTCTAACTTTTGCTTTAATAAAGTACAAAATTAGTAAGGTTCGCTTTAGTTTTTAGGAATCCAAATATAAGTAAACGTAATTAGGTAAAAGTGCAAATAGATAATAACAAAGTCAAATGCAAACGGAACGAACATTTTGAGATCACAAGAAAATTACACGCCGCGTAGTTTTCGTTCTGAGATTTAAGTTATAAGATGTTTTATTCATACTTAATGTTTATTTAGTGGAAATAGCATGCTTTATACTTCCTTAGATTTACATTTTAACCGGTGGTAGGACTCTGTCAAGCCTGAGGAGTCCGACTGGATGGGTACCACCCCCTTATCTATTTCTGCCGCCAAGCAACAATGATTGCATTCTTGTGTTCCGGTTTGAAGGATAAGGTAGCCAGCGCAATTACAGGCAAGAGGCATATCATCTTAGTCCTCACAGTGACAACGCACCTGTGGTTCTGCATTTTTGTTACTTAAAACCTAAGTGCATGAACCGTAGGTGTTATGGGCGACAGGTGCTGCTTTTCATCAGGTGGTCTGTCTGCTCGTTTGTCACTGAATGTCATAAAAAAAAAAAAAAACATCTAGTCTTTCGCGTGACTATGTTCGCTGAAAATCATTCGAAATATCGGTTATAAAAAGTAAAGTAAAACCGAGAAAAACATAAAGTCAGGAAAAAATTTATTTAAAATAGCATGCATGATAATCGAAGGTTAGCAGTTCGATTTTTGTACAAAGTAAATAACATTATGTTCAATATGATTTACTACATATGTATGAGTCGGTACATCTATTTAATCTCCTGTTAGATAAATAGAAGATTTTTGTGATATATACCCCCAAAACTCGTATGAATGGGACAGGCTATTAATTAAAATCGAGGTTTTAGTCGAAGTATAAACTTAGTGATTTTGTTTCTTTTGATTGTCATAAACTAATTTTTATCTAATTTTATTGTACTTACGTCTATATATCTTATCTTACGTATCTTACGGTTTTTGTAAGTTACTAGCGGCTTACCCTCGTTACGCTTAGGTTCGTCTCTTGGTACATTTTACTGTTAGTATAGATTTCTCAGAGATGAGATATTTTCTCGCACTAAAAAGTATCCTAAATGTCGTCGACCTGGATGGACAACCAGCTATCGTCATAAAAAATTTCATCAAAATCCGTTCTGTGGTTTCCTCGTGATGCATTTCCAGACAGACATACAGGCAAAAAATTTAAAAACTATAAATTCGGCCTCTGTAACGATACTGATGACTAGATCAATAAAATTATCAAAAAAAATATTTAATGTACAGATTTGACTCAGAATTTTATTATATGTATAGATTTATGTACTCGTAAATACCTATACCTATTGTTAAAAAGTTATTTAGCAAAGTAAAATAAATATTATTATTGAGTAGTTATTATTAAGGGTACTATAATAAAACTATCGTATCCGTAATAACTCTAAATATTCCTTAACTGAAATATTATTTCAAATCTCTATTAATTATCTTGTTATTTCAGTACGATTGACTTTGAACGTAGTTTTTTACAAAAATTAAAACTTAGATAAAATATCTTATCCTATAACTTGGACCAGATCCTAACATCTTTGTAAGTTACTTCAGTACGGGATGACCTACATTCGACGCTCGTTTTCATCGCAGAAACAACGATATTTTTGTGTAGTAAAGCGCTACTTTGTTTCTCTCTCGCTTTAATTAATTAAAATGAAATCATTTTATTTTACAATTAATTAAACGTTTTGTAAAACAATTAAGATTTTATCTTTAGTTTTCGCAAGAGAATTTTTTAACTTGTATTTATAATAAAATTTAGTATTTAAAGTAAACATAAATAATTTACAGTATAATTTTTTGGTACAGTTCTATTATAGCCGCGTAAGATCACCTGTGTTTTTAATGTGCTTTCTTAGGCTGATAACTAAACACCCTATTTGCATAGATAATATATATAATTTCGTTTAAATTTGGGTACGAATACATTTATACTACATATAAGTATTAGAAAATTATTAGTTTGTTAACTGTTTTTGTCGTTACATAAAAACTATTTAACCTTTACGGTATTAAATGTTCAAAATAAAAGGAAATATAAGCTCAATATCAGTAATATATATTAAAATATATCCCATTTCCCAACAAAATATTAGTTAAATGATATTTCAATACTTTCAATTGGTATATTATCAAATAAATTCAAACTGGTCCGTGGACTTTTGAACAAACCAAACTATTCGAGATCCCACAAATAGTTTTAAATTTAATAAATCCAGAACAGTTTCGCTATTGGATACCGTTGTTATACTGAAGTACTTCGATTTACAGAAAACCAGCCTCCAAAGTTAAACTTTTATAAGTTGACTCGTAAATCTTTTGCCGCTTGACTCCGGTTATTTTATTAATTTTTCAGTTTTTCCTCCAATAAATCAGTTGTTTGTAAACTTCCTTGCAATCATTGTTCACAAAATATGTTGCGCTGACAATTTAATTAATGTTGCTAAAATTAAATGAATTATTTTCTTCCTTTCGCGTTCATTAATGAAATTGTAATTTTACATAAATATTTTATAATCAAGTTTTATACGAATTTGTATAGAACTTAATTATATTATAGTATGCAATATGTTAATAATAATAATAATTTAATTTATTATTATTAACATATTGTTTTATTTTAAAATTTACATGATAAATATCTATATTTAGAAATACAGAAAAGTTCGCAATAATATATCAACTATGGTGCAGTCGCAATAACAACCGCATTTTTTTTTAATTTGAAACGTACCTAGGCATGCCCAAGCGAAGCGAGGGTCAGTCGCTAGTTTATTTATAATAATAATCCTAATTAAGAAATTTCTATACTATAAAGTTATAGGCAAACTATATAATATATACTCTATACAACTAATAATCCTTTTGATGAAGGATTATTTCAAGAAGTTTCATATACGGGTTCGAATACATTTGTAATATCTAAAGTACAAAATATCAAAAAATATATCTACTTATACAAATAAATAGAATTGAAGTGTCTGTTTGTAATATCAAAATAACAGGTCTTTGCTAAATACATATGAAAGTATATACGGTACTTATAATTAAAAAAAAAACAATTATTATTTTTTTCTGTCTGTTAGTCTGTTTATTTCAGCTAATCTTCGGAACGGCTGGATCGATTTTGTAGGAACTTTCACTGTATTGTAGCTGATTTTATAAGTAGTAGCTTAGACTACTTTTATTTTAGTAAAAGAATTAGGTTTCCGCGCAAAAAATATTAAAAGTCCCTTGAAATTGCGAACAAAATCCGAGTACCAAGCGACGCACTCTCGCTAGTTTAATATAAAAGTAATTATTTCTTTCATCACATAAATATTCCATACAAGAAAAATTATAATTATCTCTCTTGTGAATATTAAATATTGTTTTTTCAAATTTTGTTTTGGCGACGCAAATGAGCTATAAGGCACAGGATAATAAAATGATAAGGAAACAACATTCATTATGGGATGGAGATTACTTGTGTGCTTCGTCCCTCTAATATCTACGATGTAAGGAAAAACGTTAATTCGTCATAATTATATGGCGTTGTTTGGTTAATATATAATAATTTCGTTTTACGCAATAATTGCGTAAAACGATACTGGTACTTTGTTTTGTGCAAATTATATACTAATTTATACTTAAAATAAACATCAAAAATAAGAATTTTACTGAGAAGAAGATACTGGTGTATTTTTTCTGTAACGTGATACACTTTGTGACGACACGTTTGTAGTAACCGTACTTGCTGTGTACTTGCAGGTCGCGGGTTCTCGGGTGATGAGCACGAATGTTTGTACTCAAGTCATGGGTGTTTATATTTATAATATCTATGTATTTAAAGTTATATATGTGTAGTGTATCAACTATCTGGTATCCATTACACAGGCCTCGTAGCTTACAATGGAGCTAGATGGGACTGTGTGCTAATGTCCCCATATTTATTTATATAACCGTTTTTTATATAAATAGGGTTTATATTGAGGTTCCTAAAAACTCATTGGTTAAGGTTATTTTGATTTGGTATAGTTGTTTTAATTAATTATAACATAACTAAAATTAATGAAAGTGCAAGAGAAGAGGGTTTGTTAATGAAGCGATCGCCTCCAGGCTACTTCAATGTTGTAGAACTATTGTAAATTGTAGTTTAACTTACAAAAATAATAACTTAATGCTGAATAAATTATTTTGAATTTTAATCTATACTAGTATTATAAAGCTGAAAAGTTTGTTTGTTTATTTGTTTGGTTGAACGCGCAAATCTCAGAAACTACTAATACGATTTGAAAAATTCTTTTTGCATTAGATAGCCCGTTAACTGAGGAAGGCTATAGGCTATATATCATCCCGGGAAAATGTACGGTCCCCGTGGGATAGATTTGTTTTTGGCTAGGGACGAACTCGAAGCGAAGCGAGGGTGAGTCGCTAGTTTTTTTATAAGATCTTCTCTTCTTGAGTAAACTCTACATACATACTACGTGTACAATTATATTTTGCTTATATATCAAAATCTAAGTTCTTGCTTTTTTTCTTAAAAAAGTATTAATACGTTATTTCTTTTGAAGATTACACACCAATTTTGCCAAATCGGTTTTTAAATTTATTTTTAACCGACTTCAAAAAAGACGAGGTATTCAATTCGAATGTTTATATAATTTATGTACCTATAATTAGGGCATAACTCCGTCCCATTTAGAAGGATTTGCAAATTCTTTTTATGGTTGGAAAGAGATTTATTCCGAAATAATCCCATTTAAATTAGAAAAAAAATGCAGCCCTAAAGTATAGAAAATAGGGGCTGATTGATTTTTCACCTACTGAATTTTTAAAATATTTTCTTCTTATTTTGCTACTACTATGGCTAGACTAAAAATGGGAAAATGAAAACTTTTGAAAAAAAAGAAATAAAAACCGACTTTAAAAAAAGTAAAAAATAACTGATTGGTTTTAAATACAGATTGGATTAATCGGATATTTTTGCAGTCGATGCCAGTCGATACACAAAGCACAAAGGTATCAATAGTAAATGAAAACTGCCAATCAGTAGTTTTTTTTTATTTTTAATGATTTTTTAAAGTCAGTTTTTATGATTAAAAGTTTTTACATTAATTCTAAGGATAAAACTTACTATCATTCACTTAAGAAGTCACATACAGCGTAATTACAACAACATAACATTTGACTAATCGATTAACAATGACTATATAGTAACATATATTCCAACCATTTTAACAATTTTAAATCCACGTCATGATTTAAACAAAGATAATATAAAGCCTCAAAGTAACCCAAAGGAAAGCAATCATCAAACAAAATCAACGTTGTAAGTTAAAAATGCTTATTTGCATGATTCACTTAATTGATGCGTGAAAAAGGGGAACTACGTTAAAAATTTAAATTTACCTAAAAATTGGGTCGAAATTTAAATAATAAAGGCCGACAGGATAAATGACAGAGTAAAACTGCGATCGTTACTGTCAGATGCATGTAGCCTGGCAAAGAAAACCGGTTATTAATCGCTCAGGGGCAAACCGGGGCTTCCGCAGGGAAATAATATATCGCGACCTTTATACTGCGGGCTCTTAGTAAAGTGTAGATAGATCTGCAAAGCTTAAAATCTTAGTTGAAAATGTATTATATGATGTTATATATCAATTATATTTTAAATTAATAGTTTTTTTATCGCGTTTTCATTCACGTAAAAGAGGTATATATAATATGTTCAATATTTTATGTCTATTTAATTTAATTAATGCTAAATATTTTATCTAATATATAAATATCTCGTGTCACGGTGTTTGTGGTCGCATTCCTCCGAAACGGCTCGACCGATTTATAGGGTCTTATTTTATATATTTGGTAGATATGAGAATAGGTCGTAAAACTATTTTTCACCTTCCTACCTCCGCCCTCTATTTTTAAGTAACTACGGGTGAAAACGAGCGAAGCGAGTGTGAGTCGCTAGAATTCTATATATATATAATTTCAATCTTGACCCAAGACCATAAAAGGCTTCGTAGTAATATCAATGCCTCTATTTAAAAATATTTCAATATATTCCACAAAGAACAGGGGTTCATAACAAGTATATCTAATTCCTTACACAATTGAAGTTCCGAGCCCATCGGGTTTTGTAACAGCATGAGCTTTTAGGAAACTAGTTCCCTAATTTGTTCTGACCTACTTACTGCTTTACAAACCAGATTTGATTAGCATCGATCTGTGGTTCCCAAGGAAATATACTCAATTCAAATTCAATATCCGGTTAATGTTTCCGTATTGTTAATGGATAAAAGAGCGTTTGTTTGTAAACTACTGACCTATTCATTTTTAACACTTTCTTAGCTTTACGTGAATATTCGACATTTTATATAGGTACTATTAGCGACTCACCCTCGCTTTGCTTCGGGTTCGTCTCTAGGCAAAAACAAATCTATCCCACGGGAACATTTTTCCGGGATGATACACAGCTTATAGTCTTCCTCAGTTAACGGGCTTTCTAATGCAAAAAGAATTTTTCAAATCGGAATAGTAGTTCCTGAGATTAGCGCGTTCAAGCAAACAAACAAACTCTTCAGCTTTATAATATTAGTATAGATCCATACTAAAACTAAATGATTTTCTGCAAATAATTTCACGGATTTATTTAGATTTTTGGTCTCCACGTTTCGAATGCTTTACAGTGATCATGGTCATTCAAAATCCATCATTTTTTTCATATATCTTAGTTGTCTACGCGTTCTTAAGTTTGCACTTTTTCATTTAAAATGTAAGTATTAAACTCCATAATAATATATTTTTAAGTATGATTTTAAACTTTTGGTTATATTTTGATCTTTTTGTTGATTTTATTTATTAAGCCTCTATAAAAGTAAAACCTCTTACTAACTATACTGTTACTCTGCAGTATAAAGTGAAGCTTTTTGTATAGTATTATATATTTGAAGTAAATATCAATCAATAATATTTAAAGTTAAACAAATTATAGTTTTTTTCATTTGAAGTAAATTGAAAACGTGATAATGGAAAATAAATGTAATTTCGACTTATTGAGTTTAATTTACCATAGAAACGCCCTACAGATACACTATATCATGGTTAGCTTTACTATCCGCCCTTTACTCGGTAGATGGAATGAAATATAAATAGCATCGGAGGGTCTGCTAGGGTTAGTGAATCAAATTAAAAAATAATATGACTCCAAGCCAGCTACGTTGGTATTTGGGACAAGTTATTTTTATTATATAAGGATGTCGCAAAGAATCACTTACTAAACTTTTTATTTTCTCAAAAAACTTCGTTTTTTAAGTAATTTCTTCGCTTTTTTGGACTAAATGTACATATATAATAGTGTATACTCGTAGTTTCTTCATTGCTAGGGTATTGTTAGGTAGATGCGAGTGTAAAACTTCTTTACATCATAATAGCACATCTAAAACCTATGCTTAAGGACGACGAAGTAAAAGTGTAGTGATAGGGCTAGTGGTGAAATAGAGTGCTTGGTACCTAAAAAGAGCTTTTACATGCGTGTATCGTGATTGTACGTGAACTTTTATACGTGACTCTATATTATACCAGAACCTTAGCGGGCATAGAAGTTAATAAAGTTTTAACGCAATCGTATGAATTGTGTATGAGTATATACGTTTGCTATAACTAGAAAAATGAATTCGCAAACAAACATACATTCATTTTATCTTCTACATACATTAATCAAATATTTATTCTCATCAAGCTTAGCCAACAATATTTTCTTTCGCTATGTTCTATAAAAAAACTATAACATATATGAAAAATTTATATATATGTAAGTTATAAGTCACGTGATCAGAAGAGTTATTCTGTATTTTTTTTAATTTTCTATCAGCGGTTATATGTCGATTGTAGCAATATAATTTCTCTTAGGAAAAGTCAAAGCCACCTCATATTTTGATAGACAGACACACTATACACTAACTACCTCGGTTGTGTTGTGGCTAGCATGTGCAGCTGCACACTTGGAGGTCCTGGGTTCTACTCCCGGATCAAGCCAAGTTTAGTTATTGAGTTTTTCTGTTTAGTGAGCCTCAGTAACAGCCCAGAGTTGAAAAATTGGCGGTGTTACACCCCTGTGCCTCGGAGAGCGCGTAAAGTCGTTGATCTTAACTCTCGCTAGTCGTGTCGGGCAGTCGTCCCACCGAAGTATGAGAGTATAGAGAGTGCACTTGTGTCTGCGCGTACACTTGTGCACTATAATATCTCCTGCGCAGTAGGGTAGTCTCAATGAGATTGGCCGCCGTGGCTGAAATTAGTCGAGAGAACATTATTATTATCATTATATAATAATAATAAAAACTCTTTATTGCACACTCAAAAAGAAGTCAAAACTAATACAATAATATAAAAGTGTACAAGAGGCGGCCTTATCTCTAAAACATCGATTTCTTACAAGAAACCTTTAGGTTATATAATAAGCTATTAAGTAGTAAATATCTAAATTATTTTATTAAGTTTATAAAAAAGCTCTGTATTGTTATTAAACATAATTTTATATCCAATAAGAATGTTTACATAACACGTTCCCCATTATTCATCTTCGTTCCGCCTGCGTTCTCACAATCTCTAACAGTGATTCACACTCGTAGTTTCAAGGGTTCATATGCATGCCTTATCTCTGACAACGGGCGTTGTAATCTTAACCCGAGCTGTTACCACGAGATTCCCTACGCTATATCTATCGCTAAGCTTTCTCGAACATTGCGTGCTTTAAATCCTACTGGTAAAACACAACATGTATCGTCAGCAATGTATACTGAAATAACTTGGTAAGGAAATATCACCGACATAACTAGTTTTATATTAAACATGGTGAGAGCATTATCTACCTGAATATTACGTCGTGTTTTGGCTTCATACTGTAATTTCTATCCCAAGAGCTAGAATTACTTTGAGATATTTACTACACAAATAAATATTTCACAAATGTTTGCTAGCACAACATAGTTATATTACATTCAAAAAAAATGTTTAATTAAATACTATAGCAGTTTTGAGTATCTGTATATTATATTAAATACATGTTGGGACATTAAAACACAGCACCATCTAGTTCCATGGTAAGCTAACACTCGTGTTATGGATACCAAATTGTTAATACACTACACACACAAACACAACCTTCGTGCTCATCACACAAATCAATGCCCTCAGTGGGACTCGAACCGGCGACCGCTAGCACAGCAAGTAAACTACAAACTGAGCCAGATGTGTCGTCGTCATATTAACATGCAACATATTATATAATTTATTTACCAAAAGCGATTTCATTATGAATGAAACTAAAATACCAGTTAAGCTTTTTTATAAAAAGATCACTCGAAAAGTTAAATTCGCTCGAGGAAACTGATGAAAATATTTCAGTTCACAAATAAAAGAACGAAGTGGACAGTCGGACGGACCTTGCTAAGGAAAAATTCAAGTTGCAGGATTCAACAATTCTAGAAAAGTATTCCCGTTGGATTTTCTAAGCACTTGACACGTTACACTCGAGACGCTTACACAATCATGTTATAACAATGGCTTCTACAAACCACATACGATCTGACTATTCACGTCTGCTGACCGAAAGATTTATCAAAATGTGAGGTCCACATCGTTAGTGAATACTGAGTAAGAGCTCTTAGGATCCTTCACGGTATTGTAGTAATTTTAGCGTGTATAGTGTCATTGTTATTATTGTGGCGTTTGTGATTTTTATTAAATTCTTATTTATTTATGTACCACAACGGTAAAAAAAACATATAAAAATAGAAAACTTGTGTACAAAGGATGCCTTATCTCTTTAAGAGATGTCTACCAGAAACCATCGAGCGTGCATAAAAAAAATAATGAGGTGCATTATAGGTACAAACCGCAAACAATAATGTAAATATACAAAAGTACAAACATACATACATATACACACATATGTACATTAAAAAATATTGTAGAATACGAAAATTATGTGTAATTTATTATTTTATTATGAATTTCTAAAATGTTAAAATCTTGCTCAAAGGTTTATGTAACTTAACTAGCGACTCACCCTCGCTCCTTTCGGGTTCGTCCCTAGTGACGTTTTAACGTTAAGTATAGATTTCTCAGCGATGAGATATTTTCCAGGAGAAAAAAGTATCCTATATGTTGACCCAGATAACCAGTTATAATACCAAATAATACCATACGAGTCATAATACCAAAGTTCATCAAAATCTATCCAGTGATTTTCTCTTGATGCGGTCACAGACAGACAGACAGACAAACAGACAAAAACTCTAAAAACTATAGATTCGGTCTCTGTATCGATAATAATGATTATTTCAACAAGATTTCCCAAAAAATATTTAATGTGCAAATTCGACTCAGTTAGAATTTTATTATATGTATAGAGTTTTTTTTTATAATATTTAAAACACTACATTTATGTAGCTTAAATAAGCCTATATTAAATAGGATTTAATAAATGTATAAAGACACGTTCAAAATACCTTTAATTAATAGAGTACCAATATATCCTCTTTAGCAACACGAAAATGCTTTTAAATATGAAGCATTTACATAATACAAAACCTTGGTCATGTCATTTGTAAAAATAATTATTGAATTTCATACTAACTTAAGTTGAGTAAGTTATTAACTTATGGCCGTTGCAGCAATATTTGATTGATTAATCTATTTTATTAAAAATAGAAAATAAAAATCGAGCTTAAAATTGCATATCTTTTATAATGTCAATACTTTTTTTATTTTTATTTTTTATTCTATGGCTTAGAGTTGCGTTAACAGACGCAATACATTCTGCCAGTTTTACATTTTGTGAGGAAGACACAAATGAGATTGAGCGGTAATTTTGAAATTTAGTCGTTTTAATATGAAATTAAAACTATAAATGAATGATCGGTCTACAGGAGTAACCTACAACAATAGAAAATAATTACGCAACACAAATACTTTTGTCAATGTCAATACTTTTCTCCTCTTTTTTATTGAAATCTGTCACAAACGTAATTTATAAAAAGTAAATGAAAAAGGTCCTAATTAAAAATATAAAAGTATAAAATGGATGCCTGTGTATGTTTGTGTGTATATATATTTGTGCCTACAAACTGATATTTAAGTGGATTTTTATATTACATAAATTTCACTACTGTCGAAGAACTATAATGTTATTCTAATATATAATTCATGTATTAGTTTGACACGTTTGGCTCAGTAGTTGTACCTTGGTTTGGCTTGTACTGCTACTTGCTGCGCCAACCGTCGCGGGTTCGAGTCCCGCTAGGGGCATTCATTTGTGTAATGAGCACGAATGTTTGTACTCCAGTCATGGCTGTTTATATTTATGATATGTATGTATTTAAAGTTATATATGTGTAGTGTATCAACTATCTGGTATCCATAACACAAGCATTACCATGCTTTACCATGCCTTACCATAGCTTACTATGGAACTAGATGGTGCTATGTGTTTATGTCCCAACATATTTATTATTATTTTATTAGTTATTTATTATTTACTTTTGATGTTTTCCAATTCTTGATTTATTACAATTTTTCTCACTAAAAAATGTTTTGCCGTGACGTTGATCAATTGTCAGTACAATCACGTAGTTGACAAACGTTCAGAAATATATTCATGAATTTATCATCGGACACTCAATCTATTTCCACTTTGTCACTTCGAATGTTCATTGATGAAATTTTAAGTGAAGCCCAAATTTTTAGGTCGCATTCGCTTTTAAGTAGGGCCAAGAACGAATTTAAATATGCTTTCAAAAACATTGAGTTGGGAATTACATAAATATTAATATCAGACTCATGATTTCGGATTAGATGAGCTTTACATTTGACTGTAAACTAGAAAACTTTGGTATTCACGATGTACCTCTGTTGGGATTAAGACTGAAACATGTCTTGAAGTACGTAATTTGACTTAATTGTTTGAAAATGTTATCTTCATTGCTTTTTACTACTTGTATTGTTTTGCCCTTTTATTTTCGATTTTATATCGAATTTGTATTCTTTTTATTTTAATTAAAATAAAATTTCATAATATTATAACGAGTACATAGTATTGTAAATTTTATTATCAATATTAATAACACTTCATTAAAGGATTCTCAACTCAGACGTACATATCTTGCACATATGTATTTATACAAAATTTGGATTCTCGCTAATAATATATAACATCTATACAGATAAATAAAATTGAAGTGTCTGTTTGTAATGTCAAAATAATAGCTTTATACTTCATGCATATGAAATTATATACGGTACTTTTAAGAAAAAAACATAATTTTTAAATTTTTTATCTGACTCTCTGTCTATCTGTTTGTTCTGGCTCATCTCCGAAACGACTGGGCTTTTTGACGGGACTTTTACTGGCAAATAGCTGATTTTATAAGGAGTAACTTAGGATACTTTTATTCTATAATTAATCTTATTAGGGTCCCGTTCAATAAAAAAAATTAAAACGTTTTTTTAAAACGTTTTAAATTTTTTTTATTGAATTTTTATTTATAAAACTATATTTTAGGATTTCTTAGCGAAACTATTTTGATGATTTTGTTCCCGACGTTTCGAATGCTTTACAACAACGTCTTTTTTGTGAGATACTCCATGTTTCTATACCTTATGAAATTACCAATTTTATATTCTCGTTATTGTTTTTCTTATCAGAGTCCAAATTAGAGGCATATTTGATTCATTTATTAACTATGATAATTATGAATCATCTATCATCAAGTGACAGAGTTAGATTATTATTAAACTGTTTATCTATCTAGGCAAATCTGGATGCCGTGTTGACGTCAATATTGCATTTTCCTATTATTATTGACACTTCCATTAACGCGCTGTCAGTCACATGGAGGTGTTTTTGTTTACACGAAACACAGCATTTGAAATCACAGTTGTTTATCAAATACACCCACCCTTCTTACCTAGTTTGTGACTTTTCAGTATGATTTTTTTCTATTTATATTACATGTATTCAAGCCTCTTTTTAATGTTCCACTACTGGGTACGAGCCTCCCTTTCTATATGAGGGGGATCAGACCATAGCCACGCTGGCCAAGTGAGGATTGGCGGACTTTACTTGTCTTTCGAAAACTTGCTAGGTGTTCTCAAACATGTAGGTTTCCTCACGATGTTTTCCTTCACAGTAAGATAAGTGTAAGAAAATATCAGAGGTGCGAGACCGGGGATTTGAACCAGCTTCGCTCGGTTTCCCAAGAGAGTGGGTTACCACTGGGCTATCACTGCCTTTAATTATATTATAAAATACATTTATAGGTTTATATTATAAATTTAGTTTTATTATTATTATATAATATATTGTTCTGATTTTATAATTAACAGTAAAATAGCTGTAGATTTATAAGTATCCAATATAACAATTAAAAACTTCTTAAAGAAAACGAAGTTGAAACGAAACTTTCAAACAAAGTTCAAAATAAACATGGAATTTTATTTTGTTACAGGACTTACCGCGGTGAAGATAGTGAAAGTTGTTGTACCAGAAATTATTCAGTATGGTGTTCAAGACGCCGTTGTATTAGACTGTGATTATACATATGGAAACAATACATCGGGGTTGGTTGTGAAATGGTTCTTTAAGAACAAAGCACGACCTGTGTACCAATGGATTGCTTCACAGAAGCCGCAGGATATGGGTATATTACGAGGTCGAGTCGACTTGACGTATCGAGCGTCAAACGACCCATTAAAAATGCATAGAGCGTTGCGCATAGTGAAACCAAATACGGACATTTCGGGTGACTATACCTGTGTTGTATCGACTTTCATGGAGGAGGACTCAAGGACGAAACAGATGATTGTTTTTGGTGAGTACTCTTTTTTTTTATTATACACCTATTTTTTTAATGAATAGTTTGTAAAATAGATGTATAAAAATCTCCTTTTTCCTCACAATCACACTAAGCGAACAAACTCAAACAAAAATCAAACGGTGAACGGATCTGGATGAAATTTGGCATAGCGATAGGAATTTCCAGACTATAGTCTGGAATAGCATAAATGTTATTCTTTATCCCGGAAAAAATAACGGATCCCGTGGGATAGTTTGTTTTTGTTTTTCAATTAGTCGCTAGTATATCTCATAAAAATGTCTAATGAGTTAATACATACTACATTTATATTAGTTTATAGTAGAGTGTAGTTTATGATTTCTATAATTTATTTTTATATTTTATTCTAAATAATACTATACTTTACCTGTTGTTTGGTTCTTATTTCTATATCTTAAGGTTTGTAATCAATAACCATTATCTATTCTTGTTTTTAATTTTTCGAAAACATATTTAAAAACGAACAGTTTTATTAATCATTTAGTAATATAATATTACTATAACAGTACCTAGATGAGTTCTTTTTTGTTATATCATATTTTTGAGATCAAAAAAACTAAAAACTTGAATAAATACAAAAAAGAAGTAAAAACTTTGTATCCGACCGGAATTTGAGCCCAGACGGACACCTGTGATTGTTAATCTTGCACCTTGGCCGCTTGACCACGATGCTTATGCCCGAGTAGCACGTGGAATAAAGTGAAAGGAAACCTCATGAAATAAGACAGATGTAGTCTTCTGTCTTATTTCATGAGGTTTTCGTTTTAGTTCTAGATCGATTTTTCGCCCCCGAAAACCCTCACATACCAAATTTCAGCGAAATCGTTAGAGCCGTTTCCGAGATCGCTGGTATAAATAAATATAAATTAATAAATATACAAGAATTGCTCGTTTAAATATATTAGATTATTAGCGACTCATCCTCGCTTCGCTTGGGTGTGTCCCTAGGTACGTTTTAATTTTTTTGAGCGAAACCCTATTTCTTTTTCTAAAATAAAAGTAGCCTAAGTTACTCCTTAAATATCAGCTATCTGCCGTTTCGGAGGTTAGCCGGAACAAAAAGACGAAAAAACAGACAGACCATAAATAAAAATTGTGTCTTCTTATAAGTAGCGTATATAATTTTATATGCATTTATTAAAAAGCTTTTATTTCGACATTACAAACAGACACTTCAATTTTATTTATCTGTAATAGATTGGAATATACCTACAAGTTATACCTACATATCTAAAAATTATATGGAAATAGAAAATTGAGCCATACTATATGCCTTTCACGAAAGCGATCTAGTAAATCGATAGAAACAACATGTAACACGAGTATGTTATACCGAATTTCATATTTGGGGTCGGTTTCTCGTAAAACGCTTACGTCGCACATGACACGTTCTACCGTCAGTTAGTGATGGCGCTTGGTTTAACTCACAGAATCATGTTATATTATTTAATAGTTACTTCTGTGATGGGATTACTGTTAAAATACGAAAGTTTGTATG
The DNA here is from genome assembly GCA_033884665.1 of Argynnis bischoffii washingtonia. Lineage (NCBI taxonomy): Eukaryota > Metazoa > Arthropoda > Insecta > Lepidoptera > Nymphalidae > Argynnis > Argynnis bischoffii. The sequence goes on from CM066622.1 coordinate 2,360,097, forward strand.
TGTTTATATATATACTAGCAGAACCCGCGGCTTCGCTCGCGCTAAAACTACAAAAAAAACTCTAAAAAGGTAGGTTTCATACAAACTTTTAGCTCCTATTTTACCCTCTTATGGGATTAATTTAAAAAAATGTTTAAACATGTATGTATTGATTTGTATTAAAGAGCATTAATACCAAGTTTTAAGTAATTCTGATCATAAATATTTTTTGTGTTATATTATGAGTTGTTTTCCCGTGGGAAAGAGATAATCTCCCGCGGTATAAAACCTATATCACTGTCTAGCCCTTCAACTATCTTCACATGAAGGAAGGACAAACAAACAAACACACTTTCACATTTATTAGTATTATATTTCTTACTCGTGATGAACGGCTGGATCCATTTTTATAAAATTTAATACATATTATAATATAAACTAAGACCTGGGGTAATATCACATAGGCTACTATTAGGCATCTGGATATACGAGCGAAGCAAGAGTAAGTCCTTAGTTATTAATAAAAATAAAAATATCCTTTAACTTTTGAAAGTTTAACAAGCCACTAAAAGCCAATATGATAGAATTTTTAAATCACAAAACTTTTATAGTTTTATAGGCAAATTAAAACTTAACTATTGAAGTTTTATTTACTTCATACAATAAATCTATACATAATATAATAAAATTCTAACTGAGTCGAATCTGTACCTTAAATATTTTTTGGAAAATATTATTGAAATAGACTTTATTATCGATACAGAGACCGAATCTATAGTTTTTAGAATTTTTATCTGTCTGTCTGTCTGTTACCGCATCACAGAAAAACCACAGGAGGGATTTTGATGAAATTTGGTATGATGTTAGCTGGATATCCGGGTCAACATATAGGATACTTTTTATCGCGGGAAAATATCTCATTCCCACGGGAATACATGTTATAACACAACCCAAAAAATATTTATGATCAGAACTTCTTGAAACTTGGTATTAATGCTCGTTTTTTGAAATTCCTTTCATAAGGAGATAAAATAAGAGATGAAAATTTGTATGAAACCTACCATTTAAAAAAAAAAAGTTCTAGTTTTTGCGCGAGTGAAGCCGCGGGTTTTGCTAGTATGTTTATAAGAAGCTTTTAGGTTTCACTCTTACTTACCAACACTACTATGTATAAATATTACCTTCGTGTGACTATAATATTATATATGTACATCTAAATTAATCTTGCTTTCTAACATTTTTTAAAAATAAAACTAGTCTTTGCCTATGTCCCCGCTCGCCTGGATCGTACATTGACGAAAAATATTGGTAAAACCGGAACATAAGCATCAGCATTCATTCACACAAAATCATTAGGCCGTTACAGCGTAAATAAGTAACAAACAAACTAACCCACAAACGCATTTTAATATTAATTTGATAATTCTTGTATAGAGCTTATATTGTGTGTTAAAAATATGTCTAAAAATCATTTTTTTACTTTTGATTATAAAGCGGAAAGCTTTCCTGTTTTTTTAAGGAACTAAGCAAGAATAGCAACATCTGTTATCCGCTTATATCTTTTTGTACCAGTCATATGGTTTCAGGATATCGGAACAAACGGTATACCCTCATCAGCATCAAACATCTATATTATCATCCGCTTGCATGTTAAGAGAAGCCTACGAATTTTTTAATTACTTTATTATTACTTCAAATTCTATCTTCTATCTATCTATTTTTATGTAAAATTGTTTGTCCCGATTTTGTCCGAATTTATAAACATCTAAACCGTCATTCTGGAATACTTTCTTATAATATTTGATATTTTAAATCAAATATAACTTATTTAGAGGCTATCTCTCCCTTGACCATGATTGCTGTAAAGTATTCGAAACGTCGAGAACCAATAACCAAATAGATCCGCGAAAAAATCCGAAGAGATAGTTTTATTTAAAACTACATTCTGGGGAAAATTTTGACAACTTATTCATATGGCATAGAAATGGATTTTTTGAAGTTTTACACCTAAAAGCTGGTCTACATATAGCGATGTGACAAAATTATAATCAAACTGTGATAATATTATCTACTAAATTACACATTATAGACCTTAGACTGCAAAGTGATAATTTTTAAATACACTAGAATGTCAACATGTTCTTTAACTTGTAATAATAATAATAATTACGTATATTAAATAGGTAGTGGTAGCCCAGTGGTAACGCGCTCGCTTGGAAAACCGAGTGAAGCGGGTTCAAATCCCGGGTCTCGCACCTCTGATATTATCATGTGCGAATCATTTTCTAACTTGATTACCACTTGCCTTACGGTGAAGGAAAACATCGTGAGGAAACCTGCATGTCTGAGAGAACCTAGCAAGTTTTCGAAAGACATGTGAAGTCCGCCAATCCGCACTTGGCCAGCGTGGTGAACTATGGCCTGATTCCCCTCGTATTGAAGGGAGGCCCGTGCCCAGCAGTGGGACGTTAAAAAGGGCTGAATACAATACAATAGTAAATATTTTCCTTTTTATCGTCTTGCATTATCATAAAGTATATATACATAACTGAACATATTGCAACGATTCATTATCGATTGATAAAAAATATAAAATCACAGCTGACTGCTAAACAAACATAATCGTATGCATGTATTGCATAGTAATTTTTAAGGCAACCCGATTAATATATCGGCCGATAGATTATTTTTCAGTCTTTAGATTTTAACCTTCCATGGTGTCTTCCATGGTATCTGTAGAGGTATTCCGTAACAAATACGCGGCTCGACGACAGAAACCATGAACCTAAAACATACAGTTTTGTGAAGTAATGGCTGTTTCAGCTACCGAATTACTTAAAAATTCTTACAGATTAGTACTACTGGTCTACTGTATTCATCGATCTACGTAAAGCCAGTAAAACGATGTATAGTCATCGATAGCTTTAGCCTATAAAAAATTTACAAATAGAATAAGTGCCTATCATAAGAAAGCCAGCAATTAGCACTAATGTATAAAATATATTAAGAAACTCTCCCCCATATCATAATTATATACTGTAAACTAGTGACTTACCCTCACTCTGCTCGGGTTCGTCCCTACTTACGTTTTAAGGTTTAGTATAGATTTCATAGAGGTGAGATATTTTCCCGCAATAAAAAGTTTCCTATATGTTGACCTGGATAACCAGCTATCATTATACCAAATTTCATAAAAATCCCTCTAGATTCGGTAACAGACAGACAGTCAAAAATTCTAAAGACTATAGATTCGATCTGTATCGAAAATAAAGTCTATTTCAATAAGATTTTCCAAAAAATATTTAATGTACAGATTTGATTCAGTTAGAATTTTATTTTATGTATAATTAAAAAATAACTATACTATCTGAAAACTATTATGACAATTGTAAACCTACTATGAAGTATAAAGTCTCTGACATGTGTCAGGGAAGCTTTTGTAATAAAAAAGCTCTTAACTGGCACGCTTCGAAGCTTTTGACACGAGATAATTGAATAGAATCAAAAAAGCTCTGGTCTCTCAAACTGAATCGAGATGACCTTTGATTAATAGTAGCCTTTGAAATCAATGGGTTACGGTTGCATAATGTGAGGCAATCAATTTATCATATAACGGCTTACCGTTCAGTACAACATAATGTAACCGGCGGCCAGCAATAGCGCACGGGGTAAAACGTCGAAAACGGGTCACAATATTACTATGAAAAAAAATTTTTTTTGGTCAATATTTAGAACAAAAGTAGAAAATCTAAATTATATTATAAAACATAAATAAATGATAAAATATTAATATGGTTTCCTTTCACTGTATCTGAATGGAATTTGTATGGAAATAAAAATAACACAAATGCAGTGAGCTAAACAGCCATCTTTAATGTCAGCATCACATATTTGATACTAAGTTATTTTAAGCTTGACGTCATCTTACTTCATTATAATAAATTATATTAATAAAATAAGTTATTTAACATTATAATGAGGTAATTTTTATTTGATTTTGTCGAGCTTTTGCCCACGGGTCCGCTCGCTTAGTTTTTATTTCGATAATTAATCGATCCTGTGACTTATAGGCTGATGTTAGAGTCTAGCCTAGAATCTTATTTAGCAAATGGGCCATGAAATGTATATTTTTTATACTAATTGGTAGTTTCAGAGATTAATGAAAATAACAAAAAAAACTAGTAATTTTTGAAACATTACTCGTTTTTATTTAACTCGGTTATAATAAAATAAGTACAGATTAAAAGAATCAACCTTAAATATACAAAAAGTCAAAATTCCTTTACTTATTAAGTTAAATTATGAATATCACTCGAAAAATGTGTTATAGTTTTTTTCTCAAGCAATTATAAAACAACAGAGGGTACAGTGAATGACGGTTGAATGAATTTGTTTTCATTCGGTTAAGCACGTTACCGGAGGGTGCGCTTGCAATTTTTTTTTAAATATTTTAACAGTTTAAAATTGTAGTAACTTGATAAAAATAGTTGTGCAGTTAAAATCCTTACTTATATTATAAAAGTAAAAGTGCGTTTGTTTGGTTTTTTGTTTGTTTGTTTATTTGTTTGTTTTTTTGTTTTTTGTTTGTTTGTTTGTCCTTTTTTCAATCGAGACAGAGTGATGGACTGGCGTGATTTCATGTGGAGATAGTTGGAGGGCTGGAAAGTGAGATAGGCTACTTTTTACTGCGAAAGATTATTTTAGTCCCACGGGAAAACTCGTTATAATACAACCCACATTAACTTTTCATACCTACATAAATTTGTATGTAAAGTGTATGTGTATAATATGTAGTCTATCTATTCCATACTAACCGTTAAAACGTACCTAGCGTAACGGACGAACCCGTACGAAGCGAGGGTGAGTCTATAGTAATGTATATTTGTAATATTACTGGTAATACTGGAACTGGAATAGTTTATATGAATTATAAATAACAGTTATTATTCGAACTTAAGCTAATAACAAAAATATTAATCTATTTATTTACATAACTGTCTATATATATATTTAAAATGATAATTACCGCACAGTAGATTCAGAGGATTATTACTTTTTAACAACAAAGGTTCGACCCAACCGTTTTCACAAACACTTATAATAATTATTTCATACTTAGGAATGAATATTTATTGTTTATTCATCTATACTAATATTATAAAGCTGAAGAGTTCGTTTGTTTGTTTGGTTGAACGCGCTAATCTCAGAAATTACTGATCCGATTTGAAAAATTCTTTTTGCATTTGATAGCCCGTTAACTGAGAAAGGCTATAGGCTATATATCATCCCGGTAAAGTATAAAGTGTACGGGTCCCGTGGGATAGATTTGTTTTTGTCTAGGGACGAACCCGAAGCGAAGCGAGGGTGAGTCGCTAGTTAAAAATAAATTACTATAAAAATCAGTTCACGTGAAGCATAACACAGCAAAAACAGATACTTTTAGCATCTATATTACGGCCATATCCTCAGAGGAAAAAAGATCCTAAAAATCCCTGACCGTCCGCGAGGAAGAGGAGACCACCCTCCATCTGGTAGTCATATATGTAGAAAGAGATGCCCCGAGATAAACCTGAGCACTCTGATAAACCAAAGCAGAGATGTCTGGTGCAGTACAAAGAGACCTGACCTCAGCTATACTGTAAAGATGGCTGGACAAAGAAGAAAGACTTAACTCTTATACTGTTTGAATTTAATCAAAATCAGACTGTCATAAGATCCTAAAAACTAAAAAAAAACTATTTAATGTTATGAGTTTGAAAATGCTATTTTTATGTTAAAGTTAGCTTAGAAAGCTTAGAAATATTACGTACTTTTAATTCGTGAACATCACAATACTGTATACGTTTGACTTTTGGCAAAACTTTGAGACAGTTTCAAGATTTATGTACGTATTTTCGTGAAAGGTAATATCAGAGCGAAAGCAACAAATCATGCAGTGCGATGAAGAATATTGTTATCAAAATTATTATGTTTAAGCATAATTTGATACAAACATTATTGAAATTTATGTTTTATTTATGGCTATCTCTCACACAATGTTTTATGGAAAAGTTTAGTGAACATTAATTTACTTTTTCCGTCTTAGTTTCTAAATATGTGAAACAATGTATTTATTTACTTCATATTTTAGAAATTAAACATATTAATTTAATGTTCGCAACATATGTTATTTTCTGCATTATTTTTTTATGATAATAATTATTTACGACAATGCGTTAAGTTAAAAAAACCAAACATAGAAAAACTATGTATGTACGTATGTTTTAACGATTAGTATAGATTTTATAGGGATGAAATATTTTTCCGCAGTAAAAATTATCCTATATGTTGATCCGGATAACCAGCTATCATCATACCAAATTTCATCAAAATCTGTCCAGTGGTTTTCTCGATGCGTTCCCAGAGAGACAGATCGACAGACAGACAGACAAAAAGTGCTAAAACTATAGATTTAGCCTCTGTATCGATTATAATGACTAGTTCAATAAGATTTTCCAAAAAAATATTGATATTAAATACTGAGATTCGACTTAGTTACAATTTTATTATATGTATAAATAGATAAATGTTGTAACAAATAAGTCTTTCATAAAACATATTTTATTTATCTCTACTATATACATTTATATTTCACAGTAATTGTTTGGATCAATAGTATTCAAAATAATGAATCTTAAATCATTTTCCGATATACTATGTTTAATATTTACATCTAACTCGTATTTTACGGAAATAGTATTTTGTAGAAACTTTTTCAAACTCAGCAAAGTTTCATTTTCATAGGATGAATGTTATATTAACGCATACATCACAAAGACATATACATACATTATTTTTGGTTTAATGTAGTAAATTTATTTATGTATCATAAAAGTATATCTTGTCTCTTTGAATCTTTTTTTCAGAAACACTTTGGATGTTGAAAATACGGGTGCATGTAACTTTTACGGGCAGTTGAAATGAAATTTCTCTGTCAAATATCACAATTAAATTAAAACAAATCAATAATTAAATAAAGCATATTATATATATGTACTTAAAGAATATCATATACGAAAAGAATATAATATTATATATCATTTGTCAGACAAATAACAACGGTTACCATGGCAACAATTAATCATGTATTCTATCTCATTCTCTCGCCGGTTTAATCCTAAATATTTATGTGTTTGTCTCTTTTGTGTCGCATTTTTGTTTCATCAAGTTTCAAATCACAATGATTCTGAAGAAGTTTCACTTGAAAAAGATTAAAGGTTTTCTTGTATGTATTCAGCCCTTTTTAACGTCCCACTGCTGAGCACGGGCCTCCCTTCAATACGAGGGGAATCAGGCCATAGTCCACCACGCTGGCCAACTGCGGATTGGCGGACTTCACATGTCTTTCGAAAACTTGCTAGGTTCTCTTAGACATGTAAGTTTCCTCACGATGTTTTCCTTCCCCGTAAGGCAAGTGGTAATCAAGTTAGAAAATGATTCGCACATGAAAATATCAGAGGTGCGAGACCTGGGATTTGAACCCGCTTCACTCGGTTTGCCAAGCGAGCGCGTTACCACTGGGCTACCATTGCCTTAAAGGTTTTCTTGTACCCAGTTAAAAATAGATTTCAGCATCTTATAAACCACTTTTTTGTCTAAGTTGTAGTAATGTGGACAAACCTAGTTAAGATTCAAGTAAATGTTACATAATACGCTTCCAAATTTAGTCTCTTTGGGAGTTTCTCTAAGCTATAGTACTTATGTGTAATTTATTACCGGCTTAGTCGTATACGACGTTGTCACAAAACTTGGATCTTAGAACTCGAAGAAATCATAATAACATCATTTGAACAATATTAGGGTTTCTCTGGTATGAAATTAGACTTATGTAAAGGATGCCAAATTACCCTCGTAATATACCTCGACTGAAAATTGTGGTGTTATATTTTATATCCAGTATAATAATAATCTTTATATAAATAGGCCAAGACCAAACAGTTTAAAACCTTTTGCTCCTCTGTTTGTTAACCGATTTTCTTATTTCTTTGCTTAGTAGCTTATTTATGAGCTTTAATGATGAATAGTTTTTAGAAAAAGTTAAGCTTTTTTCTGTCCTTGTCCGTTCTGTCCTCTTTTTTGTCCTTAAATTTTCAATAATTATTAAGGTTGATTTCGATCACTAGGGGAACTTCTAATTTAAATTAACTTATCCCAATTAACTGCAGAAACCACTATGATAGTCTTAAGTATAACTAAAAACCATGATTTTGAACATTATGTACCATACTGTAAGTTACGCCGTAAGATTGATCTATATTGATAACTGGAAATTTATTTGTTGACTAGCAGAACCCGCAGTTCACACGCGTTCAGACTACAAAAAAATTTTTTTGCTTTATGTTATAACTAATATTATATAAAGCTCCACTACCGCAACTTTTTGCACATTTTTCTACTCCATCTTTTTAAAGATAGAAGGAGAGAGTACAATGATACAACTCGTATACCTACCGAAAATACTGTCTTTTTCGCCAATCTTCTTTGACTGTCTTATCGCCAATCTTCTTTGACTGTCTTCTTCGTCCGACGTCTTCTCTTCTTTTCCGTTCTATTACGTTCCATTCCGGTCCAGTTACGGTCCGGTCACGGTCCGAATACGGTCCGGTCTCGGTCCGGTCACGGTCCGTTCACAGTCCGGTGACGGTCCGGTCATGGTCCGGGCACGGTCCGGTCACAGTCCGGTGACGGTCCGGTCACGGTTCAGTCACGGTCCAGTCACGGCCTGATTATGGTCCGGTTACGGGTACGTTCCATTCCGTTCTGGTTACGGTCCGGTTACGGTCCGGTCACGGTCCGTGCTGTCCCGTCCCGTCCCCTCCCATTGATTATTTAGATTTTTAGATTAGCAAGAGAAAAAAAGACAGGATATGTAGCGAGTTATTATTTATATTAAATTTTTTACCTATAAAGGTATGGCATAACCTTGAACACTGGGCTGTTCCGTTCGACGAACGTTTCACCAAAGAGAATTATTTCTTAACAGGCGACTATCGACTTATATCTTTATAAGTCTAGTCTAGTCTATACTTTATAAGTTCCTTAAGCCATGACTCATCTTCTACAATCGAAGGATTATTACGAAGATAAAGAAGTCGGAGTACCGGAACCGGAACATATTGTATTCAGCCCTTTTTTTTAACGTCCCACTGCTGGGCACTGGCCGCCTTTCAAGACAAGGGGAAACAGGCCATAGTCCACCACGCTGGCCAAGTGCGGATTGGCGGACTTCTCATGTCTTTCGAAAACTTGCTAGATTCTCTCAGACATGCAGGTTTCCTCACGATGTTTTCCTTCACCGTAAGGCAAGTGGTAATCAAGTTAGAAAATGATTCGCACATGAAAATATCAGAGGTGCGAGACCCGGGATTTGAACCCGCTTCACTCGATTTCCCAAGCGAGCGCGTTACCACTGGGCTACCACTGCCTTAAAATTTTATTTATCTGACACTAGCTAGGAGCGTAGGACTTAGGACTCACCTCACTTCGCGCGGGTTCGTCCCTAAGTACATTTTAACGGTTATTATTGAATATTGAGATAGTCGATCACTTGCTTTCTGTAAAACAAAAACAAATTTATTCCACGGAAATCGTACGTTTTTTCGGGTTAAAATATAATCAATTTGCTATTCCAGACTATAATCTATCCCTGTGCTTTTCATCCAGATCCGTTCAGCCGTTCTGGTATGATTGAGTAACAAACATCCATCCAAACCTTCGCATTTATAATATTCAAATTAACTATAATATTTTATTATAGGGATAAATTATATTATATACTAGCGACTCCGGCTCGCTTCGCTCGCGTTCGTCCCTAGGTACGTTTTCACGGTTAGCTACGTTTAGGTATACATAAATAGCTTGCTACTCCTAAAATATTCATTTAATTTATATATATATAATTGTATAGCGATTTACTCTCGTTTTACTCGGGTGCGTACGCCGTACGCGGATTTTGTTCACAATTTTATGGGTTTTAATTTTTTTCGCGGAACCCTGATTCTTTTTTAAAAATAAAAGTAGCCTAAGTTACTCCCTATAACATCAGCTATCTGCCAGTAAAAAATCCGTTAAAATCGGTCCAGCCGTTTCAGAGATTAGCCGGAACAAACAGACAGGCAGACAGACAAAAATTGTAAAAAATGTTGTTTTGGTATATGTACCGTGTATACATCCATATGCATTTAGTAAAAAGCGGTTATTTTAATATTACAAACAGACACTCCAATTTTATTTATCTGTATAGATGCCTATTTATAGGGATATGAACATAATATGTTGTCAGATTTATTATATAATATATAGTCCATACTAGCGACTCACTCTTGCTACGTTTGGACTCGTCCCTAGATATGTTATAACGTTTAGTATAGATTTCTCAGAGATAATATTTTCCCGCAGGAAAATCTGTCCAGTGATTTTCTCGTGATACCTCCCGAGACAGACAGACAAACAATAATTCCAAAAACTGTAGTTTCGGCCTCAATATCGATAATAATTACTATTTCAATAAGATTTTCCAAAAAATATTTAATGTACAGATTCGACTCAGAATTTTATTATATACATATAGATTTTTAATAATAACAATATGACAATATTAATTAAATGATTTTTAGTTTAAAAAAAAGATTTCCATGACTATACATAGGTATTTTTAATTAATGCTTACTATTGCGTTTCTCAAACCAATTCTCTTTTTTAAGGTAAAACACATTTCATGGTAAAAGTAGTTTCATAAGAAGTTTACTAAATTAATTTGCAACTTTTTATGAACCTTATTTAATTAAAACAAGACCCTAAAGTGAATAAAAAATGTAATAATTTATTCTAACTTTAGCAGACCGATTAACATTAAAGTTAAGAATAGTATTAGTACAGTCTTAAAATAAAATTTTGCTCCATGAACTCTGGAAAGAAGTAAGCCAGATGGTTTTAGAAAACACAAAGAAATTGCAATTTTACAGTACAACAGCAGTTTAGACTTTATCCCACCATTTTTGTACGTTGCAAGAATTTTAACAGCTCATTAGTTGCACTTGCGTTTGCTTAACAATATGGCGTCCTATGGCTGTATGGCTCGTGCTTTTTATTTTTAATCCCATATGGTCTTTTTCTGTTACATACAACATGAGTGATATGATATTCAATTAATTTAATACTTTCTCGACACAAAAAGCTTACAAAAACAAAAAAACCATGGACATGCGTGAGTCAGTCTCGCCCACCGAGGGTTCCGTACAAATTTATAGGAAATCTGTTTAAATTTATTTTTAAACTTTTTTTTATTTTTTGGAATATTTCCTTTATTAGTGCTGAAGAAGACGAAGAAGAAGACTTTGCTTTTTGTCAAATTTCGTGATTCTAGGTCAACGGGAACTACCATAAAGGTTTTCGACCTTAAACCTAGGGTACTTCCGGTTGACTTAGAATTGTCAATTTTGATTAAAAGCAAGGTCTTACAGCACAAGTAAAAGGAAAATTCTGAAAAATAAGAAAGTTGAAAATTAAGATAAATTTTGATACAAGTTTTCGCGAAAATCTAAATTTGCCCATATATTTTTATCGTGTTGACTCAGGACTTTGATTTTTATACACCTAATAGGGACTATAAACTTCAGTATCTGGTACAAATTTCAACTTACTAGGTCCACCTGTTTCTGAGAAAATCGGTGGTGACACACGGACAGACAGACAGACAGATTTACGCGAATATTAGACATTTAAATAAAACTATCTTTTCGGATTTTTTCGCGGATTTATTTTGATTTTTGTTTCCCGACGTTTCGATTGCTTTACAGCAATTATCTCTCCCGTGACCATGATTGCTGGAAAGCAATCGAAACGTCGGGAAACAAAAATCAAAATAAATCCGCGAAAAAATCCGAAAAGATAGTTTTATTTAAGGGTTCCTTTTTTACCTTTCGAGGTACGGAACCCTAAAAAGTCAAAATTAAACTTTTACAATATAAGTTTGATAAATAAGCAACGATGAAGTTTTACTTCATTTTTAGTTATGTACAACTAGAAGCTTAATACTTGTTTAGTTTAGAAGATGTCTTAATTATATTATAATTATGGATTTGGAATGAGTCATGATGAATGATCTAATATGTCTAATATGTATGATCGTATGATGTACACAAGATGTGCAAGTGATTACAATATTATATGGTTAATTAATAAGATTCATTCGGCCCTTTACAACGTCGAATTTCTGGGCACGGGCTTCCCTCGTATTAGACATATTAAACATTGCAATGAAAATCCGGTCATAGTCCACCACGCTGGCCAAGTGCGAGTTAGCGGACTTCACATGTCTTTTGAAAAATTGTTAATTTTTCTCAGACATGCAGGTTTTATCACGATGTTTTTCTTCATAAAATGATTCGCGCGCCAAAAAAATCAGAGCTGCGAGGCCCGAGATTTGAACCCGCTGCACTTGGCTTTCCAAGCTTCACTGGACTGCTTTATATATATTATATGTATAAATAATACTAATATACAATAAATTATTTTAGTAAAGAAAGAGATTATTTATAATAGAAACAAACGGTTTCTTCGTGATAAAGATTTTGCTGTCACTGTGAGATTATTTTTGCCTTTAATTTTGTAGCAATTGGTATCGTCGTAGATATCGGTTGATTTGTCATATAAAAATATATAAAATTTATATTTTCTTATATCTATAACAATATTATGTTGAACTAGTGGCTTACTCTCGCTTCGCTCGGTTGCGTTCCCAGGTACGTACACATAGAGTTACTACAGTTTAATAGGAAGATCTTTTTAAGAAGAATAATTTTGTAATAGATTGTTTTTATATCTCGTATTATATATATATATATATATATATATATATATATATATATATATATATATATATATATATATATATATTATTTGTTTACGCGGCACACGCCAATAAAGCTCCAGTTGGCATGATTTTTTCCGACATCATCAACAATCATCATCATATCTCAGCAAATTTACACAAAACCTTAATAAATTATACACTTGACCCTGCCTCACTTCATCTTTTAGTGAAAACCGTAGAATATCCGTTTGGTAGTTTTTGAGTTTATCGCGTTCAGACAGACATACAGATAAATAGACGCGGCGGGGGACTTTATTTTACAATATGTAGTAAAGTATCATAACATAGTCATTTTTATCTAAACATTTAAAAAAAAATACACTATTGTATTGCCAACACCAAATTCGCATCTATTATTCTTATCTTCCTAGTTCGAATATAAGGGTTGAAAGCGACCCGACGCACATGAAATGCGCATCTTATCACACTAAATCGAATTTTCTCCATGACGTCCGTCTATTCGTAAGGGGAAATGTAACATGGTGCATAAACAGATCTATACTAAACACCCGCTTCTATTTCTTTCGAATATTTGAATAAAATATCTACAAATAATGACATTTTTGATACTATCTTTTTTACTCTCTCTTAAACTTAGAGGTTTTTTTAAATACCTACCCAATATCTTTACATATTTTTTTGAACCAAACAAGCTGTCGATATGTTGTTATATTGTTTGACAATTTTCCTTAAAAATTTATAAATTTAGTTAAATAATTATTTTAATTTAATTCTTCCAATTAAAAAATCACAGATCTCAAACCAGTCTTAAATTGTAACATCAATATCGTTTCAGCCATCTATCTAACGTGAAAATCATATGTACATATAAACAAACTAACATAATATAATACTATTACATAATATACATTTTCAAATATTACAAACAAGTGATTCACCCGCGCTTCGCTCGGGTTTCGTCCCTAGGTTGATTCCCCATACGAAAATTCATCCCTATTTTTACCCCCTTAAGGGATGATTTCCGGAATGAAAATATTTTATGTCCTTCCCAGGGTTTCGAACTATCTCCGTACCAAATTTCATCTAAATCAGTGCAGTTTTTGAGTTTATTCGTTACAAACATACAGAAATACAAATCTTTCCTCTTTATAATAGATAACAAATACATTTTGTAACACAACGTAATAAAAGGCGTATGATAAGTTAGCTAACTTCACTAAGTACAAATACTCATCATTATGATAATTTACTGCGGGCAGTTAGAAGTCACATTCACCAAATTCCCTCATTACATCTAATGTACTCGACTAACTTATTCCGATCCTTCCCTTTTCTCCCTTTGGCAGACCGTAAATGTTACTAGCGCTTCAGACTAAATAGGTATTATTATAAAACATTGTAAGGTTTTACAGAATTTCATCTGAATTAAATTATGTAAACATAACACTTTAGATTAACTCGAATCCTACTAATCCTACTAATGTTATACATGCGAAAGTTTGTGAGAATGTATATATGTATGGATGTTTGTTACCCTTACACGCAAAAAGTACTGAATAAATTTTAAGGAAACTGTTCAATAATATACTCATACATCAAAATAACACATAGGCTATTTTTATCCCGGAAAAATGTACAGTTCCAGGTGCTAGCACTACTTCGAAAAACAAAAACAAATCTATCCCACGTTTCCTTACGTTTTGTTTTATTCCACCCACCCATTGAAATAAAACAAATACTTACTAAATGTTAAGCAAAGCTTACCATAATACATTAGTGAAAACCGCACCTAAACCTGTTAAGCCGTTTCTAAGATTAGCGCGCACAAACGCACAGACAAACCGACAAACAGACAAAAAAACTTAAAATCATTGTTTTGGGTTCTGTTGCGTTAATAAATCCCCAATAATAGTTTTTCTCAAATATCTTCCATGTACAGACAGCGATCAGTTACAATTTTATTATATGTACAGATGAAAATACAACCATATTTATCATTCCAATTCAACATCTTTAAGAAATGGCAAAAATTTTAATACATTTATAATGTATTCTTGCAGTTCCGGAGACGAATTTCCGTCTCATCCAGAACAAGACTGATGACGACACTGTGAACGTCATCTGCGCTGCGGACGGGGCTTTCCCTGCTCCGAATCTAACTCTAGCTACGCCGGAAAGGTAAGAATGAGCCAAATCACAAATGGCTATGCTCAAAAAAACTATCTTTTCGTTTCTTTTCGAAGATTAATTTTGATTTTTGATTACCGACGTTTCATTATATAGTTATTACAGACAGTGCCTACCTACAAATTTATATAATGATCTGTAAGACGTATGAAACCTTAATTTCTCCCGTGATCATGATTGCTGTAAAGCATTCGAAACGTCGCGAACCAAACATCAAAATAAATCCGCGAAAAAACCGAAAAAATAGTTTTATTTAAAATATCAAATATTCGCGTAAATCTAAGAAAGCTTTGCTTAAATACATTGATGATGTTCTCCTGACCGATTCCGGCCACGGCGGCCAATCTCATTGAGACTAGCCAACTGCGCAGGAGATATTATAGTGCACAAGTGTACGCGCAGACACAAGTGCACTCTCTATTCCTATCACTCTCATACTCCAGTGGGACGACTACTCGACACGACCGGTGAGAGTTAAGGCGCAGGACCGACGGCTTTACGTGCTCTCCGAGGCACGGGGGTGAAACACCGCCAACTTCCCAACTCCGGGCTGTTACTGAGGCTTACTATACAGAAAGACTCATTAACTAAACTTGGCCCGACCCGGGACTCGAACCCAGGACCTCAGGATGTGCAGCCGTACATGCTAGCCACTACACCACCGAGGCAGTTAGTTAAATACATTACAATATGTATGTATGTTATAAAGAAAATAATTAAACTAATATATTAATTATGACTATAATCATATAATAATAACTCGTTGGATTAACTTAGTTAACTACCTTTATTTCAAAGGCGATTTGTTTCTGTAATTTCTATATTAAAATATATAACAGTTTTAAAGCATGAGATCTTAAACACCTGATATGTTTATTGAGATATAAGTTAGTATAAATACATCTATACTAATATTATAAAGAGATAAAGTTTGTGAGTTTGTGAGGTTGTAGGGGGTAATTTCTAGATCCCTTGAACCGATTTAGATGAAGTTTGGTAAAAAGATAGTTTGAGATCCTGAGAAAGACATAGGATACATTTTATCTAGGAAATCATCACTTAAAGAGGTGAAAATGGGGATGAAAGTTTCTATTGGGAAGCAAGCTAGGGACAAACCCAAGCGAAGTGAGGGTGAGTCGCTAATATATTATAAAAAACTACATACAGACGAACAAAAAACCACTTCCTATGTGGAAGTCGGTTAAAAATATACAGATACCTCTAGTTATACATGGAATGTAATGCTTAGTCATTGTGAAATAAAAAAAAAACAAGTCAGCAAACTCGTATATTTATACATCGGAAAACAAAAAAAAATCTTATAATATAATTGATCAACAATTTTTATTCAAAGCTACTATATCTATAACACAAAAAAACCTCAAAGAATATAATATCTTTGTATTCTATACATTTATGAAATGAGGTTAAATCCTTTCTTATGAAATGTGGTAAATGAGCTTGAATTTAAAGGTCTTAGTATGTCCACTCGGAGTTAAAATTCACGTAGATAAAGCCGCAGAACTTTCATTATGAAACCTAGAAGCTAGTGATTTACATTAACTTTATACATTTGACAAACTACTTTAGGGAAGTTTGTGGTCAAATTTATTTTTTAAAACGTTAAATATATAAAAAAGTTAACTAAAAAGATGAGAACAAGTTGACGAAGGAACATAGTATCATGCAATCATAGACATACATATATATTGTACATGTGAATATACAAAATAAGTTTATAAATATGAGTATCCAAGAATTGGCTCTAATATAGCTCTATTATATTTAATACAAGCTATCATCATACCGAATTTCATCAAAATCCCTCCAGTGGTTTTTTGTGATGCGGTAACAGACAGACAGACAGACAAAAATTCTAAAAACTATAGGTTTGAACTCTGTATCGATAATAAGGTCTATTTAAATAAAATTTTCCAAAAAATTTTTAAGGTACAGATTTGGCTTAGTTACAATTTTATTATATGTATAGATGTACACCTATATTATGTATAATATGGCGTATACTTGTAAAAGATTGATTTACTATATTTGACCCGGATAACAAGCTATCATCATACGAAATTTCATCAAAATCTGTCCAGCGGCGTTCTCGTGATGCGTTCCCAGCAGACAGACAAATAAATTTTTTAAAAACTATAGACTCGGCCTCTGTATCGATAACAATGAATAATTCAATAAGATTTTCAAAAAAATATTTAATGTACAGATTCGACTCAGAATTTTATTATAAGATATAATATAAAAAATATATTTTTAACAAAGATATTTTCGTTAAAGATATTCCACAATATTCTGAAATACTTTGTTTAAATCTCTTGAGTGTAAGAAAAGGTATAAATCTTCTAACATCTCGCCAGATGGCCGGCTGATATACTTGTTACATTACAACCACTCATACTTTGCAAATGGATATTACACACGTGTTTCTTGTATTTATTTTGAGATCCTTACTTTAACATTATTATAAAAGTATTTTGAATAAATATGTAGTAATATTTTGTATTTTTCAGTTTTCTTCTAGACATATAATAAAATTCTAACTGAGTCGAATCTGTACCTTAAATATTTTTTTGAAAATTTTTATTGAAATAGTCATTATTATCGATACAGAGGCCGAATCTATAGTTTTTAGAATTTTGCCCATCTGTCAGTCTGAAAATGCATCACGAGAAAACCACTGGACAGATTTTGATGAAATTTGGTATGATAATCGCTGGTTATCCGGGTCAACATATAGGTTTTTTACAGCAGGAAAATATCTCATCTCTGAGAAATCTATACTAACCGTCAAAACATAAAATTAATTAATAAAATTCTTATATAAAAATATTCTTAAAGATCTCAACGTCTCCATTTCCATCTTGAAAATATAATTTTCTTGTAAGTCCTTATCTTTGATAAAGATATACAAAATATAATCAATCTGTCCAAATCCTGATTCTAGCCATTTTGATTTCAATCAAATCCCTATTAACGTCCACTTATTATATGATATTTTCAATTTCTTTTTAATTATATGATATTTTCAATTTTACTGGTGGTAGGATGGATACCACCCCCTTTTCTATTTCTGCCGCCAAGCAACAATGATTGCATTGTTGTGTTCCGGTATGAAGGATAAGGTAGCCAGCGCAATTACAGGCAAGAGGCATATTATCTTAGTCCTCACAGTGACAACGCACCTGTGGTTCTGCATTTTTGTTACTTAAAACCTAAGTGCATGAACCGTAGGTGTTATGGGCGACAGGTACTGCTTTCCATCAGGTGGTCTGTCTGCTCGCTTGTCACTGAATCGCATAAAAAAAAACAAAAAAAAAGCGATGTCATAACATTTATTACAACATAAATACACTACAATGTGTTTATTTCTGAATTATCAGAGCAAAATCCATCACAGGCTTAATCCTATTACATTTTATAACCAGCTTGTCACCAGTTTTGGACATTCAATTCGTTTTGCTTTAAAATAGTACTCATTATTTCAGTATTTTGTTTTCAATTGGCAATTTATAACTAAAATATTATCTGTTAATATAGTTCAATTTAAATTTCCATATTATTATGTAAAACAGTTGTTTATATTGATAGAGACCTTACCGCAAATGAATGAAATTTATGAACCCCATTTTAAATTTAAATACATTGAAGCGAGCTATATACTATATACAGTACACACGTTGTCACTAATTTGTATGGAATGAACGATCCTAGTAATTATGTACTATGTAAATTAGATTTCCCTAAAGCCAAAAATTGGTAGTTGCTTATTTATTCAGACTTGAAGTAAGTAGGTTATTTATATATAAAATAGAGGAAGTTTCGCTCAGATGTAAATTTTTGGTGTGTTTTACGCTGTAAGCTTAAATTATTGTAAACTATTAGAATATTTTATTCAGAGGATAAGTTAAACCTCTTATAAACCTCTAAATCTTATAAGGAGTAATTTAGGCTACTTTTCTTTTAGAAAAAGAATTAGGATTCCGCTCAAAAAAATTAAAACGTACCTAGAGACGTACCCGAGCGAAGTGAGACTAAGTCGCTGGTATTATAATATTTTCATAAAAAATATAACATACTCAAAGTAAATATTTTATGAAAAAAAAGGATTTAGAAAAAATTTACGATGTTATAATATCTAAATCTACATTTTTTGTACTGATTTTGTCTGTCAGTTTATTGTATAAGAACAATTGCATATGAAATACCTGTTTTACTTCAAACACTCGAATACATAATATGTATTAACACTCGAATAATATAGAGTTTGATTATCCAGTTCTACACGCCCATATGATTTTCTGATTATGTTAATTAGTGGTTTTCAACAAATTAATATAATTAATAAACGCAACAGAAACCACAGCTATAACTATGTTTAAAATATAGCTTATACTGTCTCTATCCTAACTTAATGACGTGAAATATCCAGTAATTAATATGAGCGCAAACTGCAGAATCGTAGCAACGTAACCACAAGTACTAAAGTTTCACGTTCACGTGACGTTCCTATAATTTCAGAACTAGTCATTTGACAACGCCAAAATTATGCAGACCTACAAATCTATACATATAATGACATTGTAACTAAGCCGAATCTGTACATTAAATATTTTTTGGAAAATTTTATTGAAATAGACATTACTATCGATACAGAGGCCGAATCTATAGTTTTTAGAATTTTTGTTTGTCTGTCTGTCTGGTACCGCATCACGGAAAAACCACTGGAGGGATTTTGGTATGATGATGAAATTTGGTATGATGATAGCTGGTTATCCAAGTCAACATATAAGATAATTTTTACTGCGAGAAAATATCTCATCTCTGAGAAATCTATCCTAAACGTTAAAACGTAAGTAGGGATGAACCCGAGCGGAACGAGGATGAGTCGCTAGTCCTTAATAATTTGACTTTTTAGTTAAATGTAATACTGATGACATATTAAATACTTTCAACTTTATCCTATATTCGGCTATGAGTTACTGAAAATAACTGACATAAATCTATGGCGTACAGTAGATACTAAATAATAAATATATTTAGAATTCCTAAAAACAACTAAAATAAATAAATATGTTGTGGCATTAACACACAGCACCATCTAATTCCATGGTAAGCTACGAGGCTTGTGTTATGGAATCCCAGATACTTAATACACTACATATATATAACTTTAAATACATACATATTATAAATATAAACACCCATGACTGAAGTAGGTACAAACATTCGTACTCATCACACAAATTAATGCCCCAGCGGGACTTGAACCCGTGACCACCGGTACAACGAGTAGGGTCACTACAAACTGTGCCAAACGTATCGTCAATTCAAGCCTAGTTTTGATCTTTATATTTTAGCAGGAAATGGTTTGGGAGTGTTTATATTTGATATCTTTTTTTTTATTATATTTAAACCGTAGTAAATCTTGATATAATGTTTTTTAGACTATATCTGTGTATAATATGTTTAATTATTGATTAAGTGAAAGGAATTAAAAGGGTGAACCTTAAAATAGAAAATAATAAGTTATGTACGTACCTTCGTTTTGATCATTTATTACTAGGCTTAAAGGTCGCATATGTATAATCACGTGTACGGATTAAAAGATTTCAAAGGACAAAGGTCTCAAAAAAAATTTTTTTTGCAAATATCCTTAAGGGTTTAGGCTCTTGCCTAATACCTGTTATTCTAAAAACGTTGAAGAAATGAAAGATAAAATTTGTATCGAATATACAACAATAGCTATGTCATGGAATCGTATTATTAAACTAATAATAGTCTATAGTCCATAAATAATCAAACATACTTTATTTACAACAAAGGAAATTACAGATATACTTAATTATATATATATATACCAAACAAATGTACATCAAATTACATTTTATTAGATTTCTATTTATCAACGATTGTTGAAAAACTAAGCAGCCTGTTTTTTTTTTTCTCAAAACGACGTTTGAAATTATTATTTACTAAATTAACATTTAATGTATACAAAAATCAATGACAATATTTCATTCGATCAACCATTTTTAAAGTAAAGGGAAGGTTTATAGGTCAGTAAATATAATACTTTCTTAGATTTGCGTGAACATTTGACATTTTAAATAAAACTAAATTTTCAGATTATTTCGCGGATTTATTTTGTTTTTTTTTTGCTATCCATCAAAATAAATTCGCGAAATAATTTGAAAAGATAGTTTTATTTAAAAGGTCACTAATATATTAACGTGTTGAGAGGCACATACACACCCGTGTGTATTTTAATAATTAATTTTCCGAGAAATTCGCACGAAGGCGTTAATTTAATATATATATATATATACATATATATATATATATAGCCCAGTGGTAACGCGCTCGCTTAGGAAACCGAGTGAAGCGGGTTCCAATCTCGGGTCTCGCACCTTTGATATTTTCATGTGTGAATCATTACCATGATTACCACTTGTTTTAACGGTGAAGGAAAACATCGTGAGGAAACCTGCATGTCTGAGAGAACCTAGCAAGTTTTCAAAAGACATGTGAAGTCCGCCAACCCGCACTTGGCCAGCGTGGTGGACTATGGCCTGATTCCCCTCGTACTGAAGGGAGGCCCGTGCCCAGCAGTGGGACTAGTTAAAAAGGGCTGAATACATATATATATATATATATATATATATATATATATATATATATATATATATATATATATATATAAAAATATGTGTGTGTATCTTGATTGTTCTTTATTATTAATTAATATATAAAACAGATATCGTGTTTAGTAGCTATATAAAAGAAATGCATACACACACTAGAATTCAGTTTAGTTGATTGTAAAATAATGCTATTTTATACTCACCTCTCCTTGGGGAACTACTATGTAGACTACGAGAGTTTAAGTGAAATATATCTCGTCGCAGTAACAAATATTTATAGTCAAAACTATTTTTTGCCCGAGGCTTCTCTTACGTGGTAAGCGCGGCGGGGATCAAACGTTCAATGGTAGCATATGTCCGTCCCCAAAATGCTATTTATGTCCTAGCCAAATCTTATCGAAATCTGTTCAGCAGTTTATGCGTGAAAAGTTAACAAACGTAACTGTTTCACATTTAAAATACTAGTGCCTTTGCTTCTCTTTTGCATTTAATATATTCCCACACTCTTTATTATCTATAAATATAATATACCAGAATATATAACTCATCTTTTATGTATCTAGTAGCACAAATATAAGACATTCTCAATCATATTTGACCGCCTTCAAGTTTTATTTTCGAGAAAAAAAACCTATGTCCTTCTCCAAAGTCCCATCTATCTCTATACCAAAATTCATCAAAATGGTTCAGCGATTTGTGTGGCGTAACAGACGCACAAAGTTATTTTATATTTATAATATTATGGATCATTATTTATTGTAACAAGAAATCAACTTTATACTAAAGTAAGAAACGCTTTTCTTGCATTATTCTAGTAGAATGTTGTCAGTAACATGACGTCGTAAAATGTGCCTGTGCAAGCCCTCTACAGACAACTGCATTGCAGAAGTGAATCACTTATAAAAGTGTTCAGCGGTTTCTTTCATAACCAATTGTAAAGGAACAAAAGCTACCTTTAAGAATTACAAATGATGTAATTTGACAGTCCACTTAGCTGGCTCGTGTTTATTTGAACGGAAAACGAGCACCTGTGTCTTGGTTGAGTAAAGTTTGTAATTCAAGCAAAATATTATAATTTCTTTACATTTTAACGAAATTATAATACTGCTAGCGACTATAATAATACTACTACCCTTGTTTCGCTTCGGGTTCGTCCCTAGACAAAAACAAATCTATCCCACGGGAACCATACATTTTTTTGGGATAATATATAAGCCTACAGCCTTTCTCAGTTAACGGGCTATCTAATGCAAAAATAATTTTTCAAATCGGATTAGTATTATTAAATATAGCGACTTACCCTCGCTTCGCTTCGGGTTCGTCCCTAGACAAAAACAAATCTATCCCACGGGAACTGTACATTTTTCCTTCCTCAGTTAACGGGCTATCTAATGCAAAAAGAATTTTTCAAATTGGATTAGTAGTTCCCTAGATTAGCGCGTTCAACCAAACGAACAAACAAACAAACTCTTCAGCTTTATAATATTAGTATAGATTAGGGTTCGCTTCGCTCGAGTGTGTCCCTTTGTGTATAATAATAACTATGTGTTATTTAAGATCTTATTCTATCCGTGTACTAAATTTCATCCAACTACGTTCAGTCTCTCGACGTAAATGAGTAACAAACATACCCACATTCAAACTTTCACTTTTATAAAAGTTCGTTACGGGTTTGGTTCTTGTGTGATGTAAATATTTGGCTTGAATAGTATGAATAGGCAGTCTTCTTGGCAATTATGGCTTGAATAATTAGTAAATAACGCAGCACAGTGAACAGCCCTCATTAGTAACTATGTGTAGGGGATCCCTGAAATACATTGATACAAGGATATGACTAATATTCATAATATAAATTAACGTTATATTTTTATATTTATCCATACTATAATAATATCTTAATGCAAAAGTAACTCTGTCTGTCTGTCTATCAGTATGTTATTTTTTCACGCTTAATCCGATGGACTGATTTAGATGAAACTAAGTATGGAAATAGTTTGAGACTCTGGGGACATAGTATAGTTTTTATCCTGGGAATCATCCCTTAAGGGAGTGTAAAAGGGGGTAGAAGTATGTATGGGGAATCAATCATTTCTCAAGTAAGGAGTGTAAATCTCATCATACTTAAGTATACATAGTCGATCTATTCCATACTAAGCATCAAAACGTACCTATAGACGAACCCAAGCGAAGTGAGGGTGAGTCGCTAGTTATTAATATAGATTAATTTAATTAGATATTTTTTTTTGTGATATTACCTATTATACAAGTATACATATTGTATCTGTTGCTTTTTAATCATAAACAGACAACAGTTGGAAGAATATTTTTTTATTCATTCAATTTTTATCAGAAGTAACTTTGATTAAAAATGATTGCGTAACATTCAACGTTAAATAATTTAAAAATATATATTTTTACATATAAATATATAATACTAACAGCTCATCCTCGCTTTGCTCGGGTTCGCCTTAAGGAAAACAAAAACAAACCTATCCCACTTGAACCGTACATTTTTCCGGAATAAAAAGTAGTCTTTGTGTTATTCCAGACTATAATCAATCTTTGTGCCAAATTTCATCCAGGACCGTTCAGCTGTTCGGCGTGAAAGAGAAACAAACATTCATAGTCATAAAAATAAATAAATAAATAATATTTATAATATTTCTACAGATTATGCTCATTTGTTTTCAGGGATTGACCATTAATTAACTTTTCTAAGCTGACTTTTATAGGGAGTTTTAGAAAATTTCAAAGTAATTTTGATGAAAAAATAATAAAGGCAGTTAGTTAAAACTTTGAGTAGAAAGCTTATTAGATTGGATTAATAATGAAAACTTATTTGATAAATAAATACATAGCTAAATAAAAAAATATAAGCAAATTTTTATTCGTGGCTGATTTCTATTCACTTTTTACCATTTTCTGTACCATATAAAATATGACTAAAAAAGTAAAACTTGGCAAACTCAGCTGACATTTTCACTCACAATGCCTTACATTGTTGAGAGCTTAATAGATTCCTTTTGATATATCCTCACGAAAACGATTTACAAATCATTAATTAGTACCTACTACAACTTATATAATAAAATATATTGAATTTATTTTTATAGCATTCAGTTTTGTACAATATTCTAGATATATTTTTATGTACTGTGTTTTCATTACTATTACCTATATATTGGTAAAAGTTAGGAATTTAATATGACGCAACGTCTTATGGATGGAAATGGAAAAAAAATCCTTCATCTTCTCGGTTGAAAACGTTGAATTAAATTTCTGCCTTTATTATATAGTTTTATAAAGGTGATAAAATTTTGTAAGTGTTCTCTTGTTACTTATTTCATAATAGCTAAACGGGTTCTGAGGAAATTTGTACTATAGTAGCTTAGCTATATTACAAACATATCCCACGAGCAAAGCTGTAATCAAAAAGTAGGTATCAGTAAAAACGCAAATGTTACGTCCCTATCGAGCCTCCCTTCGATACGAGGGGGATCAGGCCATAGTCCACCACGCTGGACAAGTGTGGGTTGGCGGACTTTAAATGTCTTTTGAAAACTTGCTAGGTTTTCTCAGACATGCAGGTTTCCTCACGATGTTTTCCTTCATCGTAAGGCAAGTGGTAATCATGTTAGAAATGATTCGCACATGAAAATATCCGAGGTTCGAGACCTGGGATTTGAACCCGCTTCACTCGGTTTCCTAAGTAAGCGCGTTACCACTGCGCTACCATTGTCTCGTTATACAGATGATAAATAAATATTTTTAATTTAATAGTATTTTTTTATTTAATTGAATAACCAACGTCTTAGTAATCGCTTAAGTAACATAATTATTCAACTGTAAAAATATAGATTTGGTCACCCTAACAATATCACGCAAACATTACATCGAGTATGGTCGCAATAAAAATTTGAATGGGCAATAAATTTATAAAGAACTTGGCAACGTTGAAGGCAAAGATTAAATCCGGTAGCTTTCACGACCTGGTGTTACCTGCCAACTTTGGTCCCCTTAAAATATGTTTGCCCGCTATCATCTCGAACTCTGCTATCTCTAATAAAATATCTAAAGCGCGCTATTTGACAAAAATGGTGGAGATTAAATTTTGATAAAGCGAAGTGATCACCATATTTTTGTATAACTCTAATATATCTGCAGTAAACTGCATAGTATGATATTGAGTACGATGGTAAAATTTTCAGCTTTTCCTAAATTTTTATGAGGACATAGAATTATTTCGGTGTATATGAACGAAATGGTATTTCGTGAACCACAAGTGGTTTTATTGGCTGTTATCGTTGAAAGATTTCCATAATCATAGTTGAAATTCATGCCAAATTGTAGAGCTGTCATGAATGCGTGAGTTATTAGTTGGGTTTCGAGAGATGTTTTGTATATACTTTTTTCTGTTCTTTCATTGGTTTGATTAAACCTATAAATAAATAATTTATTTGTACATGATATTTATTTTTATATTTATACTAGCGACTCACCCTCGCTCCGCTCTGGTTCCTTCCTACTAATGTTTTAAAGTTTAGTATAGATTTCTCAGATATGAGATATTTTCCCGCAATAAAAAGTGTCCTATATGTTGACCCGGATAACCAGTTATTATCATACTAAATTTCATCAAACCCCTTTAGTGGTTTTTCCGTGATACGGTAACAGACAGACAGACAGACAAAAATTTTAAAAAGTATAGATTCGGCCTCTGCATCTATAATAATGTCTATTTCAATAAGATTTTCCAAAAATTATTTAATGTACAGATTCAGCTAAGGTACAATTTTATTATATGTATAGATATATGCAGGTAAGGTTATTGAAGTAATATTGTTTTATTACGTAAACAAGTTACTAACAGTCTTTAACAGACGATTTCACTTATGGAAAAGTCATGCAAATTCTTATTACACCTATAAAATGAAAGCTTAGCTACTTAACGATACGGTATAAGAAATAAATGTAAACATATACTTAATTTAGTGTAATTCATATATTATATTACATATAATATTAAAGTAAATTATCTATTTCCAAAAATACGTTTTGCACTTATGTGAACCTCAAAAGTTGGTTTTATTCGACCATTTTGTAAGGAAATTTTAATACAGTGTCTTAATTGATGATGTAAAGTGAGAGGGTAAGAATAGATTCACATTTTTTTTTCAAATATACGAGTATATGTACTCTTATGCAATGTAAGTAAATAAGACAGCCTAGTGCAATTTCGTTGAACATTAGCTATTGTGTTGAACATGATTGAAAGCGGATTAAATTTTCGTAAAAAGCATAATTTAAACGAAGTTCCTTATCGCGCGTTACACGCTCTAAGTGGATGGGAGCGAGATCGAAAAAAGTGTAATAAGACTTATTTCCGACACTTCTTGCTATAGTTACAGCCGTGTATGAACTATATACATCGTTGCACACAGCTCTCCCGTGCGCTGAAAGACTCGACGGCTCTCTTCTCTTCGGATTTTTTATTAACCTTTATTTATATTTTTGTAGTAAATAATTAATGTTTATTTCTAAAATTAAAAAAGTATTAGTAATACAATAAGATTTATACAGTTGTATGTATTTTTATTAACTTAATTATTCCAGTAGGTTTCTTTCAAACAAAAAACGAGCAGTGGCCACCGATGCCACATAACCATTTACAAAAGGACATACGTTCAAATTAAACATTTTCTTATTTTAAAGTCGGTAAATAAGTAAAAATAAAGGTAAATAAATGTATATATTATGTTGACTTACAGTTTTAGATTTTGAAATACATTTTCTTTTACATGTTCTGGTTAAACTAAATGAATGTTCATAAAAATAATTTATGAACGCAATTATTTTATGGAGCTTTTTAAAATAATAATTCAAAGCAGTAAAAAGATGAAAATTATAGACTATGCTCTGAAATTTTCCACTTCATCAAGAAGTAATTTCTTTTGTAAATTATTTCTCTTATATTCAAGGAAGCAACGCATAATGTTTTCAAGTAGTCTTGATATTGTATTTGTTCTATTATATTTTTTATGTATAAAGCCTTTGAGCTTACGGCTGACTTAAAATATCTTAGTCTTCATCTCAGCCAAAACACGACTACTGCTGGACACAGGCCTCCTTGCTGGATATATTTATTTGCGTTTTGTATAGATTTCTCAGAGATGAGATATTTTCCCGCAGCAAAAAGTATTCTATATGTTAACCCTATCCCTATCCTAATCCCTACCCTAAATACCTATCTATCATCATACCAAGTTTCATCAAAATCTGTCAAGTGGTTTTCTCGTGACGCGTTCCCCGACTGACAGACAGACAGACGAAAATTTTAAAAACTATAGATTCGGCATCTGTATCGTATAGTAATAACTATTTCAATAAATTTTCCAAAAAATATTTAATTTACAGATTCGACTCAAAATTTTATTATATGTATAGATAATACGACATTTTGCTAGATTCATTTCTCTTGTAAGAGTGTCAAAATTTATGTTTTTCTATATTATCGTTGATGTATTGAAAGTTAAAAAATATTTCACTAACGTGATAAGTTTACGTTACTCATTGAAAAGAAATGAAATTTATTCAAATAGACTTATTATAAGTACTTTTGAATCACCAATTTAATTTAAAGAGCCTCAGTGTAGTCAGTTCGTGAGGAAGCTACCACCGGCTCGAAAAGCAGTTCTGCTGAGAAAAGCCGGCAAGAAACTCAAAATTTGCTCTTTTAAATATCAAAGTTACATTATTAAACATTTCAGATAGCCCGCATATGAGTCAATATATCTTAATTCCACACATTTCCATCAACAAGAAACTCTTGAACAGAGTAATACGCTTTGCTCAATAAAATATTTTGAATTTTATCTTTAAATTTTTGAAAAGGTAAATCTAGGACAGTTTGTGGAATCTTATTATACGAGTCTTATTATACTCAGGTCCACGAAGGATTTATTCACCTTTTGGAGTCGAAATCTGGGCGTAACAAGCTTATTTCTATTCCTAGTGTTTATTGTGTGTCTCTCACTGTTTTTTTAAATAATAATTTAAGTTTTTGTTAAAGATATTAACAGAAATATGATAAAATTCGGCCTAATTATATTTATTACTTCTTTGTCTTTGTTACATATTGTAATATTAACAGGAAAGATGAATTTTTAATTTAGCTGGTATAAATATTAGATCAATTTTAGTCCTTTTCTTGCTTAATATTCTGTAATATTTATTTACTTCAGAAAGTGTTTTTAATTAATATCAGCAATATTAAATTATTCTCATTTTATATTGTTTTTGGTAGGCCAATATAATTCATACTAATATTATAAATGTGAAAGTTTGTGAGGATGGATGGACGGATGTTCGTTACTCTTTTACACCAGAGCAGCTCAACTTTGTCTGGATGAAATTTGGAAATAGCATATAGGCCATTTTTATCCTGAAAAATGTACAGTTCTCGTGGTATAGATATGTTTTACATAATTATACATATAATTGTACTTTATATCACCTAGTTCATATGACAATTAGTTTTTACTGGATTTACATATTGAAAGATAGCCTTAGTTAAATTATCTCTAATTAAATTTTTTTTTATTTAGTAAACTCTTGAACAGTATGTTATTTTAAAAAAATATTTTTTATACCTTTGAAATTTCCTTCTAGGCGACTAGACGGTGTATCACATAGTTTGAAGTTAGTGAACGGGAGGTACTCAGCTGTGGCATCTGTCACGTTGGTAGATGCCGATCTTCCGACCCCAGCAGAGTTTATTTGCACTTTGCGGATACCGCTCGCCAACTACGCTGTAAGGAAGGAGGCTATATACTACCCAGGTAATCTATTGTACTAAACTTTAATGATTATGTAAGTTCTCTCTTTTATATTAATTTTGATGCGAACGTTTTGCTTTTTATTATATGTTAGGATTACTTAAATTAAAGTTCCTGCATTTATAAGATAATAGTTGATAATATTATTATCAATAGCTAGCAGTTCACGTGATGACGATGTTGTAAAATGGTACATTTGAAAATAAAAGTTATCTCTCCTGTTACCATGATTGCTGTAAAACATTCGAAACGCCGGAAACGAAAAGCAAAATAAATCCGCGAAAAAATCTGAAACGATAGTTTTATTTAAAACTAGCGACTCACCCTTGCTCCGCTCGGGTTCATCCTTAGTTACGTTTTAACATTTAGTATAAATTTCTTAGAGATGAGACTATATGTTGACCCGGATAACCAGCTATCATCATACCAAATTTCACCAAAATCTCTCCTGTGGTTTTCTTGTTATGCGGTAACAGATAGACAGACAGACAATAATTCTAAAAATTTCCAATTTTTCAAAAAAATATTTAATTAACAGATTTGGCTTAGTTACAATTTTATTATATGTATAGGTGTCAAATATTCGCGTAAATCTAAGAAAGTATTTTATACATAAAAGCGTTAAAATATTAATAATTCCCTTGAATAATTAAAATTTTAATATTTATATATTATATAGTTATAGGTACTTGAAACATATTTTTTTTGGAAATTTTCAATATAAATATACTTTAAAAAGAATGTTATATTTATTTTCATTACATTGATCATATTAAATAATACCAAAAACTATAATATAAAATTATTATTATTATTTTAATAAAAACGGTTCCTTAAGAACTCGTGAAATTTTAATTCAAAAATATTTAATTCAACCCTTATCCATACATTAGCAACCCTCTCAGCAAAACAGCGTCTATAAATTTTTAGTATTAATAAAGGCAAGATGTTTTAAAAAATGTAGACATTACACTAACTGCTAACATTATTTTTAAATATGAAACAATTGTCAAGCGAATATAATTTCCTTTTTTTTTGAACCCTGAAATTTCAAACCGGAAACCCAGAAAGCGCAACATAAACAGAAGTGTTTATTTAATTTAAACAAGCAGTTTAACGGTTTTATAAGTCTACGGATGTCGTTAAAGCGGCCGTAGGCCTGAAAAGAATAAGGGAGTAGAAATATATTTGAGGTAGGAAAGAATAACAATTTTGCTGTATAATTTGCGGGTTGGCCATTTGAGGTTTTTATCAGAGGAAAGTTTGTGTGCACAGCTATCTAAACTGAGGGATGAGGAACATTCGCC
This sequence comes from Argynnis bischoffii washingtonia, assembly GCA_033884665.1. Lineage (NCBI taxonomy): Eukaryota > Metazoa > Arthropoda > Insecta > Lepidoptera > Nymphalidae > Argynnis > Argynnis bischoffii. The sequence goes on from CM066622.1 coordinate 2,390,941, forward strand.
GCTATGGACCTCTTGAATAATTTTAGGCTTCGTTAACTTCATTGTTCAAAAAATCTGTTATATAAATTGAGAATATTTAGCTGTTTTCATGGTGAGATGTTATCATTCTATTTAACTTAAGAGATAAGCCCTTTTCATATAATTGGATTTATCATTCGAAAATTTGAGTATTTGATATAAATACTACTAGTGACTTAAAATGTCTTTTATATTATATTATAAAGATATCGCTATCATTTTGCGATTTGTAATTAAAGTATATATATCTTTAAAGTATATATATCTTTGAAGTATATATATCTTTGAAGTATGTATATCTTTAAAGTTTATATATATTATCAGCCAAACCCGATTTCAGGCCAAACTGGTTCATCCTGTGTCAGTTAGTCATATATTAGTTTAGCCCAGGACAATCTAGTTTGGTTTAAATACTTAGGCTTAACTAGTTTAGCCTAAAATATATATTGTCTATCTTATTTTTATTTTCGTGGATTTATATTAATTTTACGTTCCTGATGTTTTGAATGCTTTATTGAAAACATCATGAAATATAAATCTATTTAAAATCTCAAATATTTATGTAAATCCATCGATCAAAAAAGTACTAGATACACAATCCCATCCAAAAGTTCTCTTAAAACTGTCACCAATTGTGGTGACAGTTTTAAGAGAATTTTGGAGGTAATTATTCTACCTGAAATAAATATACAACAATATAAATTAAACCTCAAATGCAACGCTTAAAGTTGATTTCATAAAAAAAATGTTCATATTATTGTACAATCATTCGGTGAGGATATTTTTTGTCGCTGATTGAGTATCTAGTAGTTTTTTGATCGATGTGTAAATCTAAGAAAGTATAACGATTCCGATATGTTCACTTACGACCGTTCTTTTTAACAGGACCGATCAGTACCACACCAGAGATGCCGACTGCAGCTGATATGCAACTAGCGGCTGCAGTGGGTTCTAAAGGTATGTAATGATGATACATGTAGTAATAAAATTAAATAAATAATTAAATATGTTTGGACATTAACACACAGCACCATCTAGTTCCATGGTAAGCTACGAGGCTTGTGTTATGGATATCAGATAGTTGATACATTAAATATAATATATTATATAACTTTAAATACATATATTATAAATATAAAGTCCCATGACTGGAGTAAAAACATTCGTGCTCATCACACAAATGATTGCCCCCAGCGGGACTCGAACCCGCGACCGCTGGCACAGAATTTATAGTTTTTAGAATTTTTATCTGTCTGGGAACGCATCACGAGAAAACCTCTGGACAGATTTTGATAAAATTTGATGATAGCCGGTTATCCGGTTTAACATTTAAGATACTTTTTACTCCGAGAAAATATCGAATATCTAAGAAATCTTTTTTTTTCTTCAATTTTTTTGAGAATTTCTTACTCTAAGTAGTGAAACCATTAATTTTATGAAAGAACTTATTCTTTATAAAAGAAAATAGATTAAAAATTAACAAATCAATTTAACTTAAATACAAAAATCTCAATCAATAAGTGGTTCTACAACTCTTAACAAATATTTGACTTCGAACCACACTTACCCTCTATTTACGAACCCTGACGGTGTCGATTTTATTTTATCAATTAGTCCAGTAATTAAACTAGAATGATTAAATTTCACTGTCTAAGCAAGGAGCCGAAGGACTGCTTAATGAGATTAGATGCTGGATTAAAATTTTATTTACATTCAAACAGAGTTTTAAATTAAGTGCTGTGTGATTCACTGAGATAAACGGTTTTTTTTTAATTTACATAAGATTCGTAGTTTCGATTTCCGTTTGAGGTAATATTAAGCGATATTGTAATTGTGGATAATCGTTTATTAATGTTTTTAATAATATGTATATATTATATAATTACTAAGATGTCTGACTTATAAGGTCCCTAGGTTGCTTCCCTATACAAATTTTCATCCCTATTTTCACCGCCTTAAGTGATGATTTCTGGGATAAAAACTATTGTATGTCCTTCCAGGGTCTTAAACTATCTTTTTAACAAATTTTATCTAAATCAGCTAAGTAGTTTCGGAGCCAATTCGGCACAAACAAGCAAACACACAAACAAACAAACAAACCAAAGTGTAGATAACTGATCTTGATATTAAAGTATTAATTGTTTTTTTCTTTTTTCAGGAACTAACTTTTACACAGCGGTCACTATGATTTTGCTACCTGCTTTAGCTCAATTAATAGTATCATAAACCAATAAAACAGGTGAGTTTAGAAAATACTTACATTTTCATACTTCAGACTTAATAAAATATCTAAAATTTTCACCAAACCAATATTATTAAATACTTTTTCAAAGTATTCGTTGTTGATAATAAATATAGTTAATAATTACTAAAACTATTACATATTTGAACTTTTAGTCAAATACAATATTTTTTTATAAAATACAGTAAATACCTTAAAAAAGTTTACACGAAATCATATTTTCTTTTCGTAAGTGGCGATGAAAATAAAAGCCCAAACCATACATACTTAATAGATTTTATCTATCCAAACCTGTCACACCCTCGTTGTTTCTATTTTTTTTTAGACGAATGTACCTGACAGTTTGTATTTAGGCACTTTGCATAGTAACATTTTGAAATAAAACTTGAACGTATCAGAATTAATTAAATTGTTTGTTACAGATATGAAACCACTACCGATTTTATCAAAATCGATACAGCATTCCCGCAATCATTGTAATTACGCATCTTTAAACTAGTCACTGTCCAAAGCTACACCAAAATCGACTCAGTGTTCAACGATAAGCTTGTATATTAAAATGCGTATAATTTATATAGGTAAATAAATGTACAGCTATATTACGTGAATTTCCATATTTGAATATTTTTCTTAATAAAAAATATGTAAATAGTGTCCTTTTTAAATTTAAATTGTAAAAACTATGTTTGTGTAGATAGATTACTATGGCCTAAGATTGGACGTTTTTTAAGCAGACCAGTTTGGGATATCTGTGAGATATTTGCTTACTTTGTTTAAACTAGTGATCTCCGCGTGGTTGAAAATCAACCATAATTCATTAAGTTTGATCGATATTGAGGTTCTTTTTTCAAAGTTATATAGATTATCTATAAAATCCAAAAGAATTTTCAAATAGGAATAAATATACATAAATTCAGAGATTTGCACGTATACACAAATAAACTTTTCACCTATAAATTATGTAAATACTCGTACAATATTGATGAAGGTCATCTAACATCGTACTACATCTTTTAGCAGTGAAGTAATTAAATATAAAATAAAATACGCGAGCGGATTCGCGGGTAAAAGAAAGTGAATAAATTTTAGCTTTCTGCAGTCCTTCTTTATATAAACTTTAACTATGCCAAAGCTCATACTCCTCCTTACATGCATAATGCTTAAAGGGGTTCAAAGTTTTCTCTTCACGTATTAATATATAGATACATGGATTCAAAGGTTTTACATTATTTTTTATGTATATACTTTTTTTTTTTATTTTCATTTTAAGAGCTGAGTCACTTAGGTGACTATGTTGCTCTGGTAGGTTAAACATATATTCTTATCTATACATTAGTTTTAATAATATCTAATTACGTTTACTTATATTATATTTACCTATATTATACATAATTTTGGCTATCTCTGAAGTAATGTATATACTTGTTTGTTTAAATATTTGACTTATGTGGTAAGACTTGATATTGATTTACTTTTATTTTAATTGAGCTTATAAAGGATTTTTTTTTTTTTTTTTTTTATACGATTCAGTGACAAACGAGCAGACAGACCACCTGATGGAAAGCAGTACCTGTCGCCCATAACACCTACGGTTCATGCACTTAGGTTTTAAGTAACAAAAATGCAGAACCACAGGTGCGTTGTCACTGTGAGGACTAAGATGATATGCCTCTTGCCTGTAATTGCGCTGGCTACCTTATCCTTCATACCGGAACACAACAATGCAATCATTGTTGCTTGGCGGCAGAAATAGATAAGGGGGTGGTACCCATCCAGTCGGACTCCTCAGGCTTGACAGAGTCCTACCACCGGTAATAAGGATGATATAACCAAAGACAATTTAAAGTACTAAAGCAAGTTCCGAGTGAAATAATGCTTAATCATTATTAATATAATTTTTATGTTGTTTTAATAGCTTTTATTTCAATATTGTCTTCTCACTGTTTACTTCATATAAATTTTAAATTCTTTATATTCACAGTTTTGTGTTCCAAAAACGAACGCTAATACTTTCGTTTTTTTTTTCGAAAAAAAAATATTTTTAGGGGGTAAAATAGGGGATGAAAATTTGTGTGGAAGCTTGTCGTTTTTAATGTTAGGTATATAGAGAACATTTTTTTATATATCCTATATATACTCAAGTTAAAATATATAATCAATGTTCATATAAAAAAATCCCTTGTGCGTATGTTCGTAATTCTACCCATGTTAAAAAGCTTAACCGAATTTGATAATAATATATTGTGTATCTAACTTAGATGATGGCGCCGTTATCAATTTTCTTTTTTAATTTTGCGACCAAATGTTATTATTGTTGGATTTAATACAAAAACATGTTATGGTCCTACATTGTTAGCATGAGCCAAGTAAGGGTAGCTCACTAGTAACTCACATCTTCTATACATATAATAAAATTGTAATTAAGCCGAATCTGTACATTAAATATTTTTAGGAAAATCTTATTGAAATAGACATTATTATCGATACGGAGGCCAAATCTATAATTTTTAGAATTTTGTCTGTCTGTCTGTTACCGCATCACGGAAAAACCACTGGAGGGATTTTGATGGGTATGATGATAGCTGGTTATCCGGGTCAATATAGGATACTTTTTATTGCGGGAAAATATATAATCTCTGAGAAATTTATACTAAACGATAAAACGTAAGTAGGGACGAATCCAAGCGGAGCGTGGGTGAGTCGCTAGTACTAAAGCAATATGTGAAACAATGAAAAGTTATATACGTCACTCTTCTATATTCATCGATAGCTTTATTACGCTCTATCCACGCGATTGCACCGCCCGATTTAAATTGCATACGTTTCTGGGACATTAACTTCATGTTGCACAGCTGTTGTCTATAATTCTCGTCACAGATTATTATAATATACAGCTATTTGTTTGTTTTGATTTATTGAATTTTATCATTTTGTATTCGATTAATTTAATTTTGTTAAAGAATGTTTGTGTTCTAAAGGTTATTATACAGTTAATGATTTTATAGAAGACTAGCGACTCACACTTCCTTAGCTCGGGTACATCCCTATGTTGATTTCCCATATAAACTTTCATTCCCATTTTTGTTCCCTTAAGGGATGATTTCCGGAATAAAAAATATCCTATGTCTTTCCCAGGGTCTCGAACTATCTACTTACTAAATTTCATCTAAATCAATCCAGTAGTTTTTAAGTTTATTCGTTACAAACATACAAATATACAAATCCTCTTTATAATAGTAGTGTAGATAGCACGCCATAGGGATTAGTGATCTGGCTTCTTGAGCTCACAAAAAAAGAAAAAAAATATTATGGTCCCGCTCATTATCTTTCGCTCGTACTTCTCAAGACCTTTACTTTCCCAACTAATGGTAGCCTCATGAGGTTCGGTAAATAAATCTCTTAAAGTAATGCTGAATAAATTATTTTGAATTTGATATATAATTAAACTAACAGAAACCGCGGCAAACCACGAAAAATATGAAATTTCAGGCAAATATGTCCAAGAAATGAAAAGTTTCATACAAATCTACTGGTTACTGGAAATTATAAAGAAAAATGAATATTTACTTTTACTCCATATCCTTTTGGATATATGAATTAGTATTGAAGTTTTTTATTAAGATTAGCTAGACTTCTCGACACACATAAATCGTTTTTAATATACTTGTAACTTTCGTATCGATAAGAAACTAAATAATCGGGATGACATATAATTATTTATTTGACATCATTCAGATGATTTGAATATAGAAGTCCTAAAGTTATAAAATGTAAAAGTTTGCCAAAAAGCATGTCTTTTATTTTTTTATTTTATCATTATAAAATACCAAAATAAAATTTTGTTCAATATAAATTTATTTTCTGCGTAAATTAAATTATAATTTGCCAAGTTTCTGTTGAACTGTACATATGTCAAAACTGTGAGAAATATTGAAATTTGAAAGTGAAAAGTCAAATGTAATTAAGAGAGCTTTGTGTCAAACACAACGCCAGTCTGCTTAGGAAACGTCCACGTTGTTAGATAATTTTTATAAGTTATACCTAATTTCACCAAAGCTATATTATATAGTATATTCATAAGGGCAAAGTAAACGATTCTACTATGAATTTATCGCTCGATATTCGCTAGCGAGTGCTTAAAGTTTCTCTAAGAAATGGAATTACACTGTCGATTACGTAACTAATTTTATTAGACCTAACGAAGGCAACAGTGCAAATAGCCTAAAAAAGTAAGAGCCGAATAAATTCGTGGGAGAAATAGAAAATATTCAATTGTCAAACAGTTTTAAATAAATTTGTATATTTTTAAAATGCTAAGCATAATTGTGCTTTCAAATATTGCATATTGCACTACTCTGAAGCTTGTTCTTGTTAGACGATACCGGTTTAATTTTTAACCGACTTCAAACAAAAACGCTTAACAATCTTTGAAGTCGGTTAAATTGAGTAAAAATGTTTATTATTATTTTAATTTTTAAACAAATTAGTGAAATATTTGGAAAGTACGATATACGTATATGTACAAAATTGTTTTGGAAGAAGGTATTCTCCCTTCAGAAACAGGGTATCGTGTTTTTTTTAATTAATTTTCAAAGTAATTAACAATTCTAATTATGAATTTATGGACAATATTATGTAAAACTAAATTTAGATTTTCGCCCTTATTCGTAAACCTAATTGAATTAATTTGCTTGTTAAATAATGTCTACAAGACTTATAATTTTTGAAATTTCAAACATAACCTTACATGTTTTTTTTTTTTAGAAAAATGTACTAAAACAATGTTACTTCGAAAGTGTTACTCGATTTTATAAAAATGTCAGTTCATGAATAAGGGCCACTGTAAATATTTGTACGGAATTCTCTTAGAGTAAGATGTATTTTGTTAATTTAAGAAATACCACGTTCGCTGTGCATATTGCCGTTTATGGATAAGATCCAGTCAAGACTTTTGTGAGGTTTCTTAAAATAAATGAAACGGTCGTTGTGTAAATGTATTTTTATTTCAACCCCATACTTCAGAAATAACATCTGGTAAAAATATATAAATACTAGCGACTTACCCTCGCTTCACTCGGGTTCGTCCCTAGGTTGATTCCTCATACAAATTTTCATCCCCATTTTCACCCCCTTAAAAGATGATTTCTGGAATAAAAAGTATCCTATGTCCTTTCCGGGGTCTCAGACAATCTTCTAATCCAGAGATTACCCTCTACAACAACACAGCATCACAAGCTCACAAACTTTACCACTTATACCGATATAAACAATCTGTAAATAAATAATAATAAATATGATAGGACATTAACAAACAGCACCATCTAGTTCCATGGTAAGCTACGAGGCTTGTGTTATGAATACCAGATATTAGATACACTACACATATATAACTTTGAATTCATACATATATATACTAATATTATAAAGAGGCAGAGTTTGTTTGTTTGAACGCGCAAATCTCAAGAACTGCTAATCCGATTTAAAAAAAAAAATATTTTTGATTTATATAACCTGTTTATTGAGAAAGACTTATATATTATATATATCATCATACTTCTACCCAAAGCTGTGGAGTAGTAATCATTAATGTCAACTTGAACAGACCCATACGTTGTTGTAAAAATATATATATAATAATATATATATAAAAATATATAAATACACAGCGACGTATAACAGATGCTCATAAGTGTCAATCTAACTGGGTGCGAAGCCAAGAAACGCACTAGGAGTCGGTGGGTGGTGTACCATGTGGGTTGCTCCTGGTACTTCTCTAACGGCAGAGTGGACTATTGGAGCAACCACATAGTTGAGTAGTCTGCTTTACTAGTCCTGCTATCGGGGCTTCGTGGTTGAATGCGTAAGCGATCCTGCGATACTCTATTAATACTGGGAATATTCTAGTGGGTAGTACTGGCTTCTCTAACTGGTGAGTCATACATAAACACCTGTATGTATATACAGATGGTATACGTAAATGATGAAGGCAGTGGTAACCAGTGGTAACGCGCTCGCTTGGGAAACCGAGTGAAGCGGGTTCAAATCCCGGGTCTCGCACCTCTGATATTTTCATGTGGGAAATATTTTCTAACTTGATTACCACTTGCCTTACGGTGAAGGAAAACATCGTGAGGAAGCTTGCATGTCTGAGAGAACCTAGCAAGTTTTCAAAAGACATATGAAGTCCGCCAACCCGCACTTAGCCAGCGTGGTGGACTATGGCCTGATTCCCCTCGACTTGAAGGGAGGCCCGTGCCCAGCAGTGGGACGTTAAAAAGGGCTGAATACATGCGTAAATACATTTCCCAACATTAAAAAAAATGTCATAGTCTATCTCTGCACTAAATTTCATCCAAATCCACAAAGCCTTTTACCAGAAGCTTCACTTATGAAATAAATAAGTTGTTACTAACATTATATTATTCAACAGGAAGTTTTTGTTATACCGGAAATTAAGTTACCTATGTCAATCTCTACCCATTTAACTGTATCCGTGCAAAAAATCACGTCAACCTATTTTGCCGTTGTTACATATGACATAAAAGATGTACACTCAGACATACAAAATGTTTCATGTTTATATAGTAATAAATATAAAAGAACCGATGGTCTATTTGATAAGTTGTCACGTTGGGAGAATTGTCTGTCTTTGTTGTCCTTTTCTATACAGATAAATAAAATTGAAGTGTCTGTTTGTAATGTCAAAATAACAGCTTTATACTAAATGCTTATGTAATTATATACGGTACTTATAAGAAAAACACATTTTTTTAAATTTTTGTCTGGCTGTCTATTTGTTCCGGCTAATCTCCGAAAAGGCTGGACCAATTTTAACTGGACTTTCACTGGCATCTGCCAGTTAGCTATCTAGCTAATATTATAAGGAGTAACTTAGGCTACTTTTATTTTAGGAAAATAATTAGAGTTTCGCTCAAAAAAATTAAAACGTACTTACGAATTGTAATGTCTTTGATAAACTATTGACGGGAGGTTATTTCACATTTTTAATTTATCGTTTCATAAATTTAAAGATAATTATACAAATCTAATTAAATTATTATATGTTTATTTATTGAATTGAATACAAAATAGAGTAGCATAGATCTGGGATAAATACAGGCTGTATTTATGGGTATTTATCATGCAGGTAAAACCACGAACGAAAAGTAAGTATTATCGATTTGATTTTACTACGCGCACTAGTACATGACTATCATATTGTTTCGAAGGCTGTCGAATGGGAAAGTGGCGATAGGTAATGCTGCACCTATTTCTTACATAATTTAATTATTATTATCAACAATTCTACCATTACGTAATTAATATCTCATAAATCTATACCTATAATAAAACTGTAGAGGTTGAATGTCTGTACATACAAAAAAATACTAAAAACCGAGTCAGAGGGGTGTAAGAAGAGAAATAGGGCAAATCCAGTTTTTTTTTTTAATTTCTTGTTTCTCTGTCTGTGTGTCTGTTTGTACGAACTAATCTCCGAAACTGTTGGACCAATTTAAATGAAATTTTGTATGGTGGTACCTTATATCCCCGTCAACGTTTAAGATACTTTTCATCCCGGAAAAATGTACGGTTCCCATAGGAAAGATTTGTTTTGTTTGTCTAGAGGTCGAACCTGAGCGAAGCGAGGGTAAGTCGCTAGTAGAGTATATATAAATATAACATATTGAATATTAATTTAACTATTTACTTTGTGGGTATATTCAAATAGTTTTACCTGCGTAATGTCTATATACACGGACATACAACATTTTGATAATATGTTATAATAATAATACGCTTCTATAACTAAATACATATTATTTCAATTGATATTACTTTACAAATGTCTAGTTAACCCAGTTCTCGTAACGTAACTCGAATCTTCAAAACCAATCAAATTTTGCCTGACTCTAGAAGTGGACAACGAAGTCAGAGAGAAATGGTTTTCACGAGTGACTGCATAGACCTATTAGCCTTGCTCTATATACTACCATTTAAAAAGGTTAACAGGCAATCGTATGAATAAAATTGAGTTTTCATATGTTATTGGAATACAGACGTAAAATAATTTTTTTCTAAGTATTTCTGCTAACAGCATTTTAATTATCGTTAGTATTGCCTATATTGAATATAACATAAAGCGAAAATGATATATTAGATTTATCTTTCAGAGTTAAGTTTAAGTATACTTTATTATTTATAAAATAGCGACTCACCCTCGCCTCGCTCAGGTTCGTCCCTATGTTGCTTCCTCATACAAACTTTCATCTCCATTTTCAACCCCTTAAGGGATGATTTCCAAAATTAAAACTATTATATGTCCTTCCAGGGTCTCAAACTATCTTTTTACAAAAATTTTATCTAAAAAGGTCCAGTAGCCTTTAAGTTTATTCGTTACAAATATACAAACAAACAAAAAAATCTTTACTCTTTATAATCTATACTAATATTATAAAGCTAAAGAGTTTGTTTGTTTGTTTGTTTGGTTGAACGCGCTAATCTCAGAAACTACTAAACCGATTTGAAAAATTCTTTTTGCATTAGATAGCCTGTTAACTGAGGAAGGCTATAGGCCCGGAAAAATGTACGGTTCCCGTGGGATAGATTTTTTTTTGTCTAGGGACGAACCCGAAGCTAAGCGAGGGTGAGTCGCTAGTATTAGTATAGATAAGGCTGTTATTATAAATATCATTTCTATCGACCAATTATTAATAAGTTTAAAATCATATTTAAAATGTCTGAGAATCCAGAACATCAACATACATTTCTAGATAATTATAATAGTCTTAGTTAAAGCCATAGCGCAATTTTAAATAGTCGCGTCATTTTAAAATACCAGGCTTTAACTCTCTTTTACGCTCACTCATACAAATTGTGCGTCATAGTAAGTTTACTAAATGGCCACAATAAGTGAGACTTCTTGTTTAAGTATTCTTTAGGGTTCCGTATCCGGAAGGTAACAACGGAACCCTATGTCCGTCCGTCTGTCAGAGGGCTGTATCTCATGAACTGAAAATAAGTAGAGTTGAAATTTTCACAGAGTGTGTATATCTATTGCCACTAACAACAAATAATAAAATAGTAATATAACAAAAATAAAATCGATTATGCTATTATCATATTTTTATATTCTTTTTTGTACTACACAATTCAAACAAAAAAAATACATGGAAAAAGATATAGACAAAAGTGGACTGAATCTATCTCTAAAAGATCTCTCCCAATCAACCTATGTATTATATTTAGGAAATAGTGTTAAGTAGTAGAAAGAGAAAGTGTAGAAAATCTATACGAAAATATATACCTCTGTATATGTAAAAGCATTTTAAAATAAAAAATATAAAATACACATAATTCCATGCATAATGTATAATGTGTATAAATAGTACATAAACATTTGAGTAAATAAGTAAAAACCTAAATTATATACATACATATGTATTATATATATACATAAACATACATCTGTATAAATATTATAAATGTGAAAGTTTATGTTTGTTACTCTATCACGCCAGAACGGCACAACAGATCTGGATGAAATTTGGTACAGAGATAGATTATAGTCTGGAATAACATAAAGGCTACTTTTTATCTCGAAAAATGTACGGTTCCCGTGGGATAGGTTTGTTTTTGTTTTCCTTGAGGCAAACCCGAGCGAAGCGAGGCTGAGCCGCTCGTAATAAATAAAAGAAAAATATACATTTTTTTCATTTATGATGAGTATCTTAGTAATAAAGTTACAATTTTTTACTCAACTGTTTTGTTTGCCAAATGGTTATTAAGGCTAGTGTGACTTCGAATGCTGCCAACATCGTGAAGAGTTGTTGTATTAGGAAGCAATAATCATGTTCTAATTTAAACTCTACATTATTTAGGTCAAATGATTTTAAATTTTCATAACTTTTTTATTTTGTGAACCAATTAAAATAAAACAATTAATACTAAATGTTAAGTGAAGCTTACCACAATACATAGTGAAAACCGCAACCAAATCGGTTAAGACGTTTCTGAGATTAGCGCGCACAAACGCACAGATAAGCAGATAAAAATTCTAAAAATCATTGTTTCGAGTTCTATTGTATTAATAAAGACCCCTAATAACAGTTTTTCTCAAATATCTTCCAAATATTGACAGCGATCAGTTATACTTTTATATATGTATAGATAACATTGCCTTTAAAATATTTCGTGGATATTGAAAAATGTTTTCCATTTTTAATTTGCATTCAAAAAAGAGGAATGGAACTTGTATGATTCAAAACAATTAGTTTATTTCCATAAAATAATTTCAAACATCGTTAAGGCAATAATCGCATTTTTTTTAAATATCATACCGAATTTAAAATCATTTAAATGTTATTATTTCTTCGTTTTTTTTCGGGACTTAACTTTATTTTTCCCTACTTACATTTTAACGTTCAGTATAGATATCTCAGAGATATTTTCCCGCAGTAAAAAGTATCCTATAATATAGGATAATATATAAACATTATATTATGATTACCCGGATAACCAACTATCAGCATACCAAATTTTATCAAAATCCCTCCAGAGGTTTTCCGTACAATAGCACTAAGCTTCTTTTTAAAAAGCTTTTTACAAGCTTTTATTCACACTTCTAATCCCTTTCAAAAGAACACACTTTTACATATTAATATCATTTTCTTTTACCTTTATGCAAGAATATTTTAACACTTTTTTATTATTCATATCTTGTTATAAAAGCAGACTAATTTTAGAAATGGATGAATCGATTTTGATAATACTTGTGAGACAACATAGAAAAAATTATATCAAGTGACATGAACTTTCTAGCTAGAAAAATCCAGTATTGATAGGAAACAGAAACTTTGAGTGAAGTAATTCAGATTTTGTTTTATAATGGCATAGAAGCTTTACGCGCGATCTTTACTAAGCACGTAACGTTATAAATTAGGAGCAATAGAGATTTAAATTATATAGCTTTAGTTTGGATAAATGATTTTATTTCTTAATATTGATTAGAGAGTTTGACTACCTACGTGGTTTAGTAGCTAACGTGAACTGTTGAAAGCCCAGAGGTCCTGGGTTTGAATCATGGATTAGGCTGAGTGTAATAATTCAAATTAAAACTCTAATGGGACAACAATTTCACTCGACTGATAAAAGATCAGGCTCAGGGCCGACAGCTTTACTTATTTTTCGAGACAAGGGGGTGAAAGATTGCCAACTTTCGCACTATGGACTGTTAATGAGTATTTTTTAACAGGAAAATCAAGTGCCTCTGAATCAACCGCCCCACGTGCTGACCACTAGGTGACTAGACTAATGTTTTGAAACCATGGAGCTTTCAAGAATCATATTTTGATTAACAGAAACAAAAGTGACCTATGTGACTCTTCAGTCCTAACACTCTTTGCACAAAAGTACGCTTCTAGGTGTAGGAGTTCACATATCTATACATATAATAATAATTGTAACTAAGCCGAATCTGTACATTAAATATTTTTTGGAAAATCTTATTGAAATATACATTATTATCGATATAGAGGCCCAATCTACAGTTTTTAGAATTTTTGTCTGTTTGTCTGTCTGTCTATCTGTCTGTCTATTACCGCATCACTGAAAAACCACTGGAGGGATTTTGATGAAATTTTGTATGATGGTAGCTGGTTATCCGGGTCTACATTTATGATACTTTTTACTGCGGGAAAATATCTCATCTCTGAAAAATCTCTACTAAACGTTAAAATGTAAATAAGGACGAAACCTAGCGGAGCGAGGGTGAGTCGTTAGTATTATATAAAATTAGTAACTAAAACCACGAATATTACATTACTATATTTCCGAGATAAAACCAAACCCACAGACAGACGTTCACCTTATTTTGTAACGTAGCGTACTGGTCAGAGGTGTTCAATAATTTAGTTCGGTAATTTGAGCGGGAGGTAGCCCACGCATCTATTATTCAAAGGGCCGAAACGAGCAGTGTTGCAATGAAAACTGTTTTCTGACTCGACGTAATACGTTCTACGATTGACCGGTAAATACGATATTTGCTATTTTACCATCGTTTTCTTATGGTTTATTTAGCTATGTGAATGTTTTTTAGTATTTTTGGTAGGTCTAGCGAAGATGAGAAAAAAATATCTTTTTTACGCGTTAATTTAATTAAAAAAAAACAATTGTCAGTTATTTTAAATAGAACTGTCTTTTTGGTTTTTTCGTGGATTTGTTTGTATATATGTGTACAAAATGTATGTATGTGTCATTTTGTAAAATTTTGGGTAGGTAATGTCTGTAACAAGTATATAAAGCCTTTGAGACATCTAAAGCCTTAGCCTCTCTCGTGACCATGGTTGCTGTAAAGCATTCGAAACATTGTGAACCAAAGATCAAAATAAATCCGTGAAAAAATCCGAAAAGATAGTTTTATTAATAATGTCAAATATTCGCATAAATCTGAGAAAGTATTAAGTTTTCTGTTACAAAATAATAAGAGTACCAGTTTTAACTACACAGTTTTTTAAGGTAAAATCCATATTTAACCAGTCTAAAGAATGGTTGTTTATGTTTAATGCACAAAAAAAAGTAAAAAAAAAAACGATGATGATTCACTTTAATTATTAATTGAATGTTATAAGGTAAAATTATATAAAATATTAATTATAATATATTAAAATCAAGTTAAAATCAAAAAAGAGTACTATATTAATTTATTAGTAACTGGGTATTTTGCAGGAACGGCCTTTTCTAGGTTAATAATTTTGAAAATATACACATTGTACTGTTGAGATTCATTGATATTAATGCTAAAATTGTTTGATGTATTTAAAGTAACCTATATTTATTTTAATTGATTGAAGTTTCAAGAAAATTTTATTTCATACATTAAGTATGCAAATGTATTATTTAAAAAACCTAAATTAAATATTGAAATGATTTAAGCATAGTCAAAATTGAATTTCATTTATTTTTATGACATAAAATTATAAAATATATTTAAAATAATTTATATTTATTTTATTAATTTTTTAGAGTTTCCGCAGTAAGTAGTTTGCAGTAACATGAAAATTATTAAAAAGGTCGGTTAATTGGAATTAAAATTATTATATAAGGAGTACTTTTTATGATTGAGATTCATTCTAGTTCAGGTAGAATTACTGTGTACTTATGCTGAAACAGTGTTGTGTAATTTTAGTACAGCTAGTATATTATGTAGTGTGGTGTAATTCGTATACGTGAATCAATAATTAATTAACTATACGTTTGAAGTATACAGTATACAGTATATAGTACATTTAAATATATCTAACAACAAGTTTTGTATGTATTCAGCCCTTTTTATAGTCCCACTGCTGGACATGGGCTTCTATTCAATACGAGAAGGACTAGGCTATAGTCCACCACGCTGACCAAGTGCGGGTTAGCGAAATTCACATATCTTAATCGCGGTTTAATCGCGATGTCCTTCACCGTTGACAAACAAGCTAAACTTAAACTAAAAATATATGATACATATCCGAAATATTCTTAAGATTTTTCAATATAGTACTTAATCCATACACTAATGTATGTTCGACGATACGTTCGGCACAGTTTGTAGTGACCCTATTTGCTGTGCCAGCGGTCGCAGATTCGACTCCCGCTGGGGACATTCATTTGTGTGATGAGCACGAATGTTTTTACTCCAGTCATGGGTTTTATATTTATAATATGTATGTATTTAAAGTTATGTATGTGTAGTGTATCAACTATCTAGTAACCATAACACTAGCCTCGTAGCTTACCATGGAACTAGATGGTGCTGTGTAAATGTCCCAACACATTTATTTTTATGATAATTTTTAATCATTATTTTGTTTTTACTCGATATTATATTGGCAAATGGCTTTTATAGCAATATTGTAAACAAAAATCGTGTTCTGAATGGAAAAATTCATTTCAGCTTAAATATTTTACCGATCGTAAAATTAATTGAAGTTTACGTAGCTCTACGATTTTTATTCTCCGATTTATATAAGTGGTATTAAGCGTAATTGTTTTTAAATATTTTTATGAGTGTATTCAGAAACAACTGTTACAGAGTCTTTTAACTTAAGGGCTTCGTCAGAGTTAAATGATTGCTATTTATTGTAAATAAACAACAATTTGTATTTAAAAAATAACAATAAGTTATATAATAGTAAGTTATGTTTACCATTTGATGAAAAAATTAACCATTAAATAAATGAAATGAATTTATTTGAAATTGACGAATGATTTTTTTCTTTAAATAATAAATATGTAGGTACATTAACACACAGCATCATCTAGTT